>BNCP01000023.1:0-1200000 GCA_019650235.1 Volvox reticuliferus
TCCCCTCTTGCAAGATGTGAAGTTGCCTTTCACGCCGCCTATCCTGGAGCCACCCGTTGACTATCAGCACCAGCGGCTCAATCTGCAATCGTAAACAGGGAATGCATGCACATTAGCAGGACGAACCGAGCGAGCGACCGATAGAGGCACAGAAAGATGCACAGACGCATAGAGCTCATTAAGATCCGAAACAGACATAGGACACGCATAAACGACCGTATGGATTGACTTATGGATGCACCATATCCTCTTGCCGCCGTTTCCCCCTCCCCCCGCCTCCGCCGCCCCTCCCCCCCCTCCGCCGCCCCTCGCCCCGCCTCCGCCGCCCCTCCCCCCGCCTCCGCCGCCCCTTCCCTCGCCTCCGCGGCCCCTTCCCCCGCCTCCGCCGCCCCTCCCCCTGCCTCCGCCGCCCCTCCCCCCGCCTCCGCCGCCCCTCCCCCCGCCTCCGCCGCCCCTCCCCCCGCCTCCGCCACCCCTCCCCCCACCTCTGCCACCCCTCCCCCCGCCTCCGCCGTTACTCCCCCCGCCTCCACCACCCCTCCTCCCATCCCAGATGATGGCAGCATGGTGTGCTGGTGGTGAGGCACAATCCTGGACAGGGCAGGTGACGGCATCACGACGTGCTGGTGGAGCAGAGCATGATCGAGGGGCAAGGCAGTGCGGTCCCTACGCAGCCCTGTCACCACTCTACTGCGGCATCCAGCCTCCAAAAAACACCTACCTGCCATGGGGCCGTTACCCCAGTCCCGGGCAAGCCTCCGGTCGTCAGGAACTTGTCGCTACCAGTGACCTGGGTCGCGCGCGCCTAAGTTGTGGACATGAGGCACGAGCAAGGGAACCACACAAATCATGAACTTCGAGTGTTCGTCATTAAGTTTATTAGGGCAACAATGCCCTAACAAGTGCATCCTCTTTACTCTGTCTGCATTTTATCCCATCTATGGTCGCCGCCATTCTGCCGCCACCGACCGCTCATCCTGTTCCTTACCACTCGCTACATCCTGCAATTACTTACTGTTGTGTTGCCGTAAATAATTTTGCTGTTCGCCGCGCCGCGTCGCGGCGCCACGTCGAGCAGCATCACCTAGTCAGGTCGCCTGCTGGCGACTTGTAGGAAAGCATCCTGCGTAGGTAGACCTTTGTAATCTACAGAAAAAAAGGAAGTAATGAAGCTACAGGATGTAATTTTCGCACCACGGTTGCTATTGGAAGGAGATCCTACGTCGCGAGATAGTACTAGCCCTACACAAGAACTACGAAATGCCTCCAAAAGGTAGGAAAGTAATAAAACGGATTATATAATTCCTAAATAATAATTTACAAGAATGGGCAAACAAGCAGTGATTGCGAACTAGGTTTGCAATAAACCTACACAGTCAAGACATTGCCATTATTGTTATGTCGTTGCATAAATTTTTATTCAAATCTGAAATCTTTCTTTGGCATTGTTCTTGTAATAAGTCATGGTTCGGCCTTCATGGCAATCAGTTGTGTCGGTTGGCGGTTGACTGGATCCATGCATGAGCAGATGGGCGGACTCATCCGCTATTTAACAATCATCCGCCCGCCTATACATTTGCCTTTCCACTCATATATTAGTGCAATAATTGTATGCATCATGGGCTGCTTCATTGCCCCCCCATTATGTGGCCCCTCCCTTCCCTCCTTATCTGCAACCCCAATGTGTCCCGGTCGCCATCCCTTCACTGCCCTGTCAGGGGCCCACCCCTCCAAAGTCGGCCAGCTCCTTAGCCCCCAAACCACCTCATGATTGCCGAGCATCCCCTCCTGAATCACGCACTGCCCCACTCCTGCCCATGTCGCCACCCCTAACCATATCCCCATCACGGCCCCTTCCATGGCCCCCTCCCCAATTATTGCTGCCTCCCCCCTTTTCTCCCCTTGCCCATCCACTCTGCCATTGCCCCCTCCCAACTCTTTGCCCCTCCCCTCATTTATCTCCACCCCAGAATGCTGCCCCTCCCCTCCCTTGCTGCTGCCCCACCTTGCCCCGCCACTTACCAGGACATCCCCCACATGATATGTGGTGGCGAGGGTGGTCTGGCTGGAGATTGGCTGGATTGGTTCGGGCGGCAATGGCTGTAGGGTGGGGTGGTGACACGGGCAGAAACGTTAAGTGCGGTTGCAATGGTGGGGTGGGCAATAACAGGGAACGGGTGGGGCAGTGATGGTGGCAGCAAGGGGTGGTGACGAAGGCTGGTAGGTGAGCTGGGCGGCGACGGGGGAAGGGGTAGGTTGGTGAAATCGGCAGGGAGGGGTGCCGACGGGGGCGGACACGTAAGCAAGGTTGCAATGGGTGGCAACGGGGATGAGGCGGGGCGGTGATGGCTGCCGGGAGGGGTGGTGACCGGGACGAGGAGGTAAGTGCCGTTGCTATGGTAGGTTGGGTATGTTGACAGGGTTTGGTGCGAGGGTGTGATGGCAACGGTGTCAGGGAGGGGTGGCGTCATGGGCGGGGACAAATGGCAACAGGGTTGTGCAGGTAAGCACGGTTTCACTAGTGGACAGTGGAGGGTTGCAGCAGTGATGGCGGCAGGGAGGGGTGGCAAGGAGGGTCCAGATAGGTAAGCGGGCTTGCAATACTGGGTTGGGCAGAATGGGATAGGGGGTGTGGTGTTGACAGCGGCAGGGAGAGGTGGCACGGGGGGAGAGAAGAAATGGCGACAGGGCCAGGCAGGGAAACACAGCTGCAAGGGTGGGCTGGCTGGCAACAGGGACATGAGTGTGGTGGTGATGGTGGCAGGGAGGGTGGGCGACGGGGGCAGGCAGGGAAACACAGCTGCAAGGGTGGGCTGGCTGGCAACAGGGACATGAGTGTGGTGGCGATGGAGGCAGGGAGGGGTGGCGACGGGGGCGGGCAGGGACACACAGCTGCAAGGGTGGGGTGGGCAAGGGGCGGAGAAGGGGCGGGGTGGCGATGGAGGCAGGGAGGGGTGGCGACGGGGACGGGCAGGGAAACACAGCTGCAAGGGTGGGGTGGGCAGGGGCGGAGAAGGGGCGGGGTGGTGATGGTGGCAGGGAGGGTGGGCGATGGGGGCAGGCAGGGAAACACAGCTGCAAGGGTGGGGTGGGCAGGGGCGGAGAAGGGGCGGGGTGGCGATGGAGGCAGGGAGGGGTGGCGACGGGGGCGGGCAGGGAAACACAGCTGCAAGGGTGGGGTGGGCAGGGGCGGAGAAGGGGCAGGGTGGTGATGGTGGCAGGGAGGGTGGGCGATGGGGGCAGGCAGGGAAACACAGCTGCAAGGGTGGGGTGGGCAGGGGCGGAGAAGGGGCGGGGTGGCGATGGTTGCAGGGAGGGTGGGCGACGGGGGCGGGCAGGGAAACACAGCTGCAAGGGTGGGGTGGGCAGGGGCGGAGAAGGGGCGGGGTGGCGATGGAGGCAGGGAGGGGTGGCGACGGGGGCGGGCAGGGAAACACAGCTGCAAGGGTGGGGTGGGCATGGGCGGAGAAGGGGCGGGGTGGCGATGGTGGCAGGGAGGGTGCGCGACGGGGGCAGGCAGGGAAACACAGCTGCAAGGGTGGGGTGGGCAGGGGCGAAGAAGGGGCGGGGTGGCGATGGAGGCAGGGAGGGGTGGTGATGGGGGCAGGCAGGTAAGCGTTGCTGCAAGGGTGGGGTGGGCAGGGGCGGAGAAGGGCCGGGGTGGCGACAGCAGGGAGGGTGGGCGACGGGGGCAGGCAGGTTTATGCGGCTGCAAGGGTGGGGTGGGCATGGGCGGAGAAGGGGCGGGGTGACAATGGAGGCAGGGAGGGGTGGAGACGGGGGCAGGCAGGTAAGCACGAATGTGACGGTGGACTTGGCGGTGACAGGGAAGGCGTGTGGTGGTGATGGCAGCAGGAGGGGTGGCGACAGGGGAGGGAAGGAATGATGGCAGGGGCTAACCTCTGTCGCTATCCTAAAGCAATCCCTTCCCCTCCCATCCCACCCTTACAACCACACTCCTTCCCCCCCATCACCAACTTCTTCCATAGCCACCCTTCCTGTCGCCACCACCACCCCACCATTTTCCCGTAAGTGCCAACCCCATCCCATCCCCAACCATGCTGCAGCCGTCCATCATGACCCCTGAGCTACCCAGCCCAGGATGCACACTCACCGAACATGTCTTGCTGATAATGGTAGGCCTACAGCAGGACAATCATCATGGCCAGCTAGCGCACCAGATTGCACTGGCCATCTGTGCACCTGCGGGCAGATCATAGCAAGCAAGGATAAAACAAATGGATCAAGTGCAGTAGATGGTGTGCAAACGAACAGTAGCACTCATCTGCCCGTCCCCGTCACCCCCCTTCCCCTGCCGCTGTCACCACCCACCTCTGTCGCCCGTCCCACGCACCCAGCCCTTGAAACCGCACTTGCCTGCCCACCCTCGTCACACCCCCTCCCCTGCCACTGTCGCCACCCAACGCCGTCACCTGTGCAACACACCCAACCCTTGAAACCGCACTTGCCTGCCCGCCCCTGTCACCCCCCCTCCCCTGCCGCTGTCGCCACCCAACACCGTCGCCTGTGCAACACACCCAACCCTTGAAACCGCACTTGCCTGCCCGCCCCCGTCACCCCCCCTCCCCTGCCGCTGTCGCCACCCAACGCCGTCACCTGTGCAACACACCCAACCCTTGAAACCGCACTTGCCTGCCCGCCCCTGTCACCCCCCCTCCCCTGCCGCTGTCGCCACCCAACGCCGTTGCCTGTGCAACACACCCAACCCTTCAAACCGCACTTGCCTGCCCGCCCCTGTCACCCCCCCTCCCCTGCCGCCGTCGCCCCCCCTCTGCTGCACCCCCTTCCTGTTGCACCAAACATTCAATGCCCCTGAAAGGAACACTCACCATTCATGTAAATGGTGGTGGCTGAATAACCAGAAGTGTAACTGGTGGTGTAACCCGTGTGTCCTAATCATCAGAGGTGTAACTGGTGGCGGAATCAGAGGTAACGTGCTGGCGGCATTGAGGGCCACAGTGTGGCGGAATCAGAGGTAACGTGCTGGCGGCATCGAGGGCCACAGTGTGGCGAAATCAGAGGGCCACAGTGTGGCGAAATCAGAGGTAACGTGCTGGCGGCATCGAAGGCCAAGGTTGTGGCTGAACCTGAGGAATACCTGGTTTGTTACAGGTGGCGGAATTGATGGTGTAACTAAATGTGGCGTAAATACTGGAGGAGTTACTGGTGGCGGACTTGGAGGTAGATTGGAAACAACAGGACCGTTAGCATCTTTGGTCGCAGCCAACCCATGGGTCATGGCACCGTCCCATGGGTCACAGTAGCTGTGCTGGTGTTTGGTAGCTGTAGGCATGGAAATTGCATTGTGAAATATATTGTTCTTGTGTAAGGTCCAGCACAAAACATGCAGCAACACACGAACATGCAGGTTTCACATGATTTAAGCACTATTCTGTGATGGGGTTGGATCCTTGGCTGCAGCCTTATTACTGGAAACACATACATGAAGCAGCCCGTGACACATACAATTATTGCACTAAAATATTAGTGGAAAGGTTAAGGGATAGGCGGGCGTATGATGGTTAAATAGCAGAGGAGTCCGCCCATCTGCCCATGCATGGATCCGGCCAACCGCCAACCGACACAAATGACTTGTCATGAAGGCCAAATGATGAGTCATTACAAGAACAGTGCCAAAAAAAGATTTCAGTTTGAAAGGCAAATATATGTAACGAGATAACGAAAATGGCAATGTTAAATAGGGCTAGTATGTTTTCTCGACATCGCGTCCCACTAGCACACGATTAGTTGCAGATCTTTAAGGGACGAAATCCTATAGATACTGTTGCCTTTTACTACAGCAATCAACGGTTCATGTCTACAGGACGCTGTTAGACAAGCCGCCATTCATCTGGACGAGGCGGCGCTGCTCAACGAGTGTGGCGAGATGCAGCAATATATATGGAAATACAGCGGTAAGTAATTGCAGCATATTTTGAGTGGGGAGGGCGCAAAGACAGGGTGAAAAATGGCGGCGAAAGTCGCGATGGGGGCGATTTTCGGGGGATAAAATTTTTAGCCGCACAGCACGGTAGCCGTGCAGCGCGGCAGCGATGCGGCGCGGAAGTCGCGCAGCGTGGCAGCCGTGGAGCGCGGTAGTCGCGCAGCACGGAAGCCGCGCTGTGCGACTTCCGCGCCGTGCCGCACCGCTGCCGCGTTGCGTGGCTACTCTACTGCACCGCTGCTGCGCTGCACCGCTTCCGCACTAGTTCACTGCCGCTCTGCATCGCTACCGCCATGCACGGTGATGCCCTCATGCTGCTTGAATGCCGCCTCATTGTGCTGCTGCCACGTTGCATTGCCGCCGCATGGTGCTGCTGCACCGACGCCATACTGTGCTCCCTTCATGCTTTGCCGCCTTAATACTGCATCACCGCCATGCTGCGCCTCCGCCACACAGCACCACCGCCACGCTGTGCTGCGGCCATGCTGTGCCAGCAGTGTGCGTGGGGGGGTAAGTCTGGTAATGCGAGTCAAGGGTGATGACAGTATTTCGCAGGGCGACGGAGGCGGGGTTTGAGGGGTGACGGAGGCGGGGTTGGAGGGGCGACGGAGGCGGGGTTAGAGGGGCGACGAAGGCGGGGATAGAGGGGCGACGGAGGCGGGGTTAGAGGGGCGATGGAGGCGGGGTTAGAGGGGCGACGGGGGCGGGGATAGAGGGGCGACGGAGGCGGGGTTAGAGGGGCGACGGGGCGGGGATAGAGGGGCGACGGGGCGGGGATAGAGGGGCGACGGAGGCGGGGATAGAGGGGCGACGGGCGCGGGGGAGGCGGTGACACAGGGAAGCTGTCGTCTTCCTACGTGGTTGTCTTGCTTTGCCACCGCGGCGCCATGCCGCCGTTGTGGTGTCCAGACGCCATCGTGACTTCTTCACATGTGTGTTTCGTGTGTTTCCCGCATGTTTGTGCTGCCCCCGACATCTCTGCAAGCGCCCTTTCCTATTCTGCTTGATTTGTGTTTCTTTTGCCGTGTCCGACATGCACCTGACGTCTGCTGCCCAGGTGCGTCCCTTGTCCGCTGCCGCAGGTTCTCAGCTGTGGCGCCACTGGCTACGTGTACGAATGCTTGCTACATTGGCGAGGAAGCTAGAACGATGTAAGCGAGGGTTTGGTGTGGGGGCGGGTGCAGGGCCGCAGTGGGATGGAGGGGCGATGGCGGCGGGGTTGGAGGGGCGACGGCGGCGGGGTTGGAGAGGCGACGGCGGCGGGGCTAGAGGGGCGACGGCGGCGGGGTTAGAGGGGCGACGGGGGCGGGGATAGAGGGGCGACGGGGGCGGGGATAGAGGGGCGACGGAGGCGAGGTTGGAGGGGCGTCGGAGGCGGGGTTAGAGAGGCGACGGGGGCGGGGATAGAGGGGCGACGGGGGCGGGGTTGGAGGGGTGACCGAGGCGGGGTTAGAGGGGCGACGGAGGCTGGGTTGGAGGGGCGACGGAGGCGGGGTCAGAGGGGTGACGGAGGCGGGGTTAGAGGGGCGACGTGGGCGGGGTTGGAGGGGCGACGGAGGCGGGGTTAGAGGGGCGACGGAGGCGGGGATAGAGGGGCGACGGAGGCGGGGTTAGAGGGGCGACGAAGGCGGGGATAGAGGGGCGACGAAGGCGGGGATCGAGGGGCGACAGAGGCGGGGTTAGAGGGGCGATGGGGGCGGGGATAGAGGGGCGACGGCGGCGGGGTTAGAGGGGCGACGGGGGCGGGGATAGAGGGGCGACGGGGGCGGGGATAGAGGGGCGACGGAGGCGAGGTTGGAGGGGCGACAGGGGCGGGGATAGAGGGGCGACGGGGGCGGGGATAGAGGGGCGACGGGGGCGGGGTTGGAGGGGCGACGGGGGCGGGGATAGAGGGGCGACGGGGGCGGGGTTAGAGGGGCGGCGGGGGTGGGATTTGAGGGGTTATGGAGGCGGGGTTAGAGTGGCGACGGAGGCGGGGTTAGAGGGGCGACGGAGGCGGGGTTGGAGGGGCGACGGAGGCGGGGTTGGAGGGGCAACGGGGGCGGGGTTAGAGGGGCGACGGAGGCGGGGTTAGAGGGGCGACGGAGGCGGGGATAGAGGGGCGACGGGGGCGGGGTTAGAGGGGCGACAGGGGCGGGGTTGGAGGGGTGACCGAGGCGGGGATAGAGGGGTGACGGAGGCGGGGTCAGAGGGGCGACGGAGGCGGGGTTAGAGGGGCGACGGGGGCGCGGTTAGAGGGGCGACGGGGGCGGGGATAGAGGGGCGACGGAGGCGGGGTTGGAGGGGCGACGGCGGCGGGGTTGGAGGGGTGACCGAGGCGGGACTAGAGGGATGACGGGGGCGGGGTTGGAGGGGCGACGGGGGCGCGGTTAGAGGGGCGACGGGGGCGGGGATAGAGGGGCGACGGGGGCGGGGTTGGAGGGGCGACGGCGGCGGGGATAGAGAGGCGACAGGGGCGGGGATAGAGGGGTGACGGAAGCGGGGTTAGAGGGGCGACGGGGGCGGGGTTAGAGGGGCGACGGGGGCGGGGTTAGAGGGGCGACGGGGGCGCGGTTAGAGGGGCGACGGGGGCGGGGATAGAGGGGCGACGGGGGCGGGGATAGAGGGGCGACGGGGGCGGGGTTAGAGGGGCGACGAAGGCGGGGTTAGAGGGGCGACGGGGGCGCGGTTAGAGGGGCGGGGTTAGAGGGGCGACGGGGGCGGGGTTAGAGGGGCGACGGGACGGGTGTACATGCATTATGTCCTTGTTGTCCATGGATAGTGTTAGTAGATGTTTTGCCTGCATGTCTGTTGTCTGTTTTCTGGATCTTTGGTTTGTCACGAATACATCTGTCTTTATGCTGTCCTTATGGCAGGTTTAGCTGCTGGTGCTGATATGTCATTGGTGGCTTCTGGATGGGTGGTGTGATGGACACCATAGCAGCTGGCAGGACGGGGCCAGAAGGACACAAACGCAGGTACGGCAGGTGGGGAGTGGGGGAATATGCGGGAAATGGAAGGGGTGGCGGAGGTGGGCGGAAGGGGTGGCGGAGGTGGGCGGAAGGTGGCGGAGGTGGGCGGAGGGGGTGGCGGAGGTGGGCGGGGGGGGTGGCGGAGGTGGGCGGGGGGGTGGCGGAGGTGGGCGGAAGGGGTGGCGGAGGTGGGCGGAAGGGGTGGCGGAGGTGGGCGGAAGGGGTGGCGGAGGTGGGCGGAAGGGGTGGCGGAGGTGGGCGGAAGGGGTGGCGGAGGCAGGGTACGGGCGACACAGGCAGTGGGAAGGGCGATGCAGATGGGGGGAGGGGTGATGCAGGCGGGGGGAGGGCCGACATAGGCAGGGGAAGGGGCGACGCAGACGACTGGGGGGAGGGGCAACGTAGGTAAGAGGGAGATGACATGTTTTGGCATGTTGCAAAGACCCTGATGCCTGAGCTGTGTGCTATATGTCCTCTCCTTTGTGCTTGCAGGTGCATGGCCCACATGACAATGTTGTCTGGTGATGGATGCTGGTAAGGCTGGGAGGGGAATTGGGTGGGGGGCTGGGCAGGGTGGGGTTGGGGGTTGGGAGGGGAGTGATAAGATAAAGTGAAGGGGAGGGGGGGCTCGTGCATGTTGTAGCATGGGATATGGTAAGGTTTTGTTGCCGCTGCCATGCTGCCATGCACAGTCTTTGTGCTGTGCAGCTGACGTGTGGCATCACCATCGTGCTGTGCTGTCACTGCGCTGCACCACCACCAGGCTGTGCTGCCACCTCGCACTGTGCAGCTCCCATGCTGTGCTGCTGCAGTGCTGCATGGCCGCTGTGCTGTGCTGCCTGTCGCACATTGTGCTGCCACCAAGTTGCACTGCCGTCACTCTGTATGACACCACCGTGCTGCACTGCCATCAGGCTGACGCTGGCGACAGAGGCAGCAGGAAACTGGTAGGGCTGCAGTGGGGCGGAGGCTGGAGGCAGGGGAGAGGGGGGCGACGGAGGCGGGGGAGCGGGGGCGACGGAGGCGGGGGAACAGGGGTGACGGAGGCGGGGGAACAGGGGTGACGGAGGCGGGGGAACGGGGGTGACGAAGGCGGGGGAAGTCGCACGATGGAGGTGGGGGCGTCCTGTTCTGTGCTGCCGCCGCGTTTTCCTGCCATTGCCCTGTGCTGCCACTGAGCTGTGCACTGCCGTGCTGCTGTGCGACAGCAGTGCTGTGCTGAAGGTGTAGGGGAATTCTGGTACTGTGAGGGGTGATAACACTATTTCGCATGTTGCAAAGACTTTGATGACTGCGCTGTGTGCTGTTTGTCCCCTCCTACGTGCCTGCAGGTGCATGGTCCACACCATAATGTTGTCTGGCGCTACATGCTGGTACGGCTGGGGGTGGAATCTGGGGGTTGACCAGGGTGGGGTTGGGGGTTGGCAAGGGTGCAGTAAGAGGAAAGAAAGGGAGGCAGGGGGGGCTTCATGCATGTGTTAGTGTGGGATATATATGGTTAGGTTTCGTCACTGCCGCCATGCTGCACTGCAATTGTGCGCTGCCAACACCGCACGACAGTGTCGCCATCGTGCAGTGCTGCCGCCATGCGCTGTGTTGCTGGCGATGGTGGCGGCAGGGCAGTTGACGAAGGCAGTGGGGCTGGCGGCGGACGCAGCCAGGCTGGCAACGGATGCAGCCGGGCCGGAGACGGCGGCAGGGCGACGGCGGCGGGGTGACGGCGGCGGGGTGACGGCGGCGGGGTGACGGCGGCGGGGCGACGGCGGCGGGGCGACGGCGGTGGGGTGACGGCGGCGGGGCGACGGCGGCGGGGTGACGGAGGCGGGGTGACGGCGGCGGGGCGACGGAGGCGGGGTGACGGCGGCGGGGCGACGGCGGCGGGGTGATGGAGGCGGGGTGATGGAGGCGGGGTGACTGAGGCGGGGTGACGGAGGCGGGGTGATGGAGGCGGGGCGGGGCAATGGAGACGAGGTGGGTTGATGGAGGCGGGGTGGGGTGACGGAGGCGGGGTGGGGTGACGGAGGCGGGGTGGCGGAGGTGGGGCGACGAACAGGGGGGGAAGGAGGCGGTGGGAAACAAAGGCGGGTGATGGAAGTGAGAGGTGACAGAGGTGTGGGGCGACGGTGGCGGGGTGATGAACGCGGGGCAACGGAAGTAGTGGGGTGACGGAGGCGGGGTGGTGAAAGCGGGGGGCGAGGAACGCGGGGGGAACAGAGGCGGGGCTATGGAAGTGGGGCAACAGAGGCGTGAAGTAGCAGTATGTAGCCTGTGCGCAATGCCACCGTTGTGCCATATATATATATATATATATAGGGTGCCACACCATCATGCCGTGTTTACCGTTGTGCCATATATATATATATATATATAGGGTGCCACACCATCATGCCGTGTTTGCCACCATTATTGCATCGTGCAGTTCCACTGTCGTGATGTGGTTTGACGTCAATTGCTTTGCCGCCATTGTGCTGATGTGGTGCCGCCCTCACACACAGTGGCGCCATATGATTATTTGCATGGTGTGTGCCGCCGTTGTGTGCCTTTGTGCGGTTTAATGGGGTTGCCGTGGGGTGCCATGGGGTGCCATCACACGATGCGGTGCAGCTATAAAGTATATTGTGCTGTCA
Organism: Volvox reticuliferus; assembly: GCA_019650235.1. NCBI lineage: Eukaryota > Viridiplantae > Chlorophyta > Chlorophyceae > Chlamydomonadales > Volvocaceae > Volvox > Volvox reticuliferus. Next base: position 11,544 of record BNCP01000023.1, read on the forward strand.
TTGTGCCGCCGTTGTGTCATGTGCAATATCTGCCACCATTTGGTGCCATTGAATGATGTAACAGAACATGTGAAAATAATATTGCCTCTATGTGCTGTGCCTCTATAATGTATCCTCCCCACCCCCTCAAAAAGAGCAAACGTTAGTCAAAAGACTCGACAGCAATCAAAAGCACACGCACAGTGATATGTGAAACGAAATAAGAACACTAGATATGTCCAGGACAGCTAAGAAAACAACGCAAGCACAGCAAACCGGACTGCAAAAATGGCAGAGTAGTAGGAGACAGCAAACGCACCAGCAAACGCACAGCATGCAAAAGCAAGGAAACAGAAACGATTATATTTTATGATAGATCATTCTTGTGCTTTTTGCAAGGAAAGCAGCGGCAGCTACTACGACCAAAACAGTTAGAAACCAGCCAACTAGCCACAAACAAATGGCAGCAAACAAACAAAGTGCGTCTCTATATTTTATACTTGGATATATAATATAGCTCTAGCAAAACAATATAACGCGTCGTAACTATATATAACAGTCCGTCCAAAAGCAGCAGTTGGTCCAAAGCCGGACACAAAACAACACCAAAACGACCGCCTAATTTCTCAAATAAATTATTCACGTTATTATTCAACCATTGCAAAAAAAAGTAGTCGAAAGCATGGTCAAACAAGTCAGCTGCGACCATGGCCAGGCGGACCCTGAAGCCCAGACTGCACCATTCGCGCAACCAAAAAGCAATATTTAATCCTTAACATAAAAACAAAATAACGCCAAAAGTGCGCGAAAAAAATGAAGCAAATCGTCGAAATTGCCGCGCGAAAGGAGCCTAGAGCCAGGCAGTGGTGCGCTGGGTGATTCTTCACCACCGCCAAACGACAAAACAATTGCACCGAATTCTTCGGCCAAGAAACAGCTTCCCAAAGCTATGCTCAAATCGCGGCAAGTCACACGGACGACGAAAAACCAGTCCAGACCAAACCAAACCAACCCAACCAATCAAAATGGGCAGAGCAGGGAACACGACTAATACTAGTATTATTACTGCCAATTAATAATAGCCCTAACACGGAAATCAGTACAAGAAAGGAAAAAAAGAACCTGATATGCATGATGAAAACAAGCAAGATAATGAAACCTACCCAGCAATAACTAACCAAGTAGATTGGCAAAACATAACACTATCCAGCAGCAAGTACCCGACTGAGCAAGTTATAATGTACTGTACTCCCCCCCCCCCCGCCCATGAACACTAATACTGCTGTAGATGATAACCAATGCAGGTAGAAGCAGAAGAAGTTGATGGGCTAGCTGCTATCGTTAGGCAGGTATGTGTATGTATATGCAGGTATGTGTATATGGCTAGATGTGCTGCTGTCTCGGGGTTAACTGTACATTGACAAAACTTCCTGCAGTAAATGTACATCGTGAAGTAGTGATACCTTGTGAAGTGATACCTTGACATAAGGTGACAGAGTAGGGAAATGGTAACGCACAGGGTGCAATTGGGGCTCAGGTCAGGGGTTCGAGTCTGCCAACTATCATGTCAATGTATTTCATGGCACACACATGCACATAGTAGTGGATGCTCAAGGTGATTCCCTGTGAGGCCGAGGGATATATAGCTTACATCCAAAATATGGATATGGCAGTGTGTGGAGCTTGTTTTGTTCTCAAGGGTGGGTTTTGAGACTGAGGGGTTATACCTGGTGATATACCAGGGAAATAGGAAGTAGTAGTATGGCCAGGGTTGTGCACTTTTCTTTCTAACAATGTACATACCGCCCAGCCATCTACATGCACACATTTGCATAGCTATGCATGCAGCAGTTCATCATACATACAAGGATGGATACGTGATTGATGCATAGATAGATACAGCTAGACATATAGGCTGCTGGCTGGCTTACTTTGAAGAGATACATAATAATATATAGGTAGCAGGCAGGGTTATTACCTAGATAGGATGCAGGCAGCAGGGTAGTAAACCAGCATATAGATATAGGGTCAGGGCTGCACCTGATGCATACATATGAGATGGGATCAGGGGATATGTAATGAATGGGACAATGGGATATATGATACAGGGGAGAGGGGTAAGGGGATAATGGGAGGAAAGGGATACTGCAGGGGTGGGATGGAAGAATGCAGGGGAGGTAGGGATGGGATAAGGGAAGAAGGGCAGAAGGGGATATATAGGATGGGAGAATGCTGGGGAGGGATGGGTGGGATAGAAGGATAGATGGATGGGATGGGATGGGTGCCATGAAGGTTGGGGCATTTCTGTCTCCATCATGTGCCAATCTGAGCTTCTTGGTGTGTATGTGCTGCATAGATACCTCTCTCTCCCTGTCTGTCTATCCCTCTCCTCTTCCCCCTGCCCCAGTTTTATATCTATCTCTGTGTGTCTCTCACACCCCTCTCACCCCTCTCTCTTTCTCCCTCCAGACAATCAACAACCCTAACACACATATTGGTACTATCCTGCCTATAGGCAGCAAATATATATTTGTCTGCCTTAATCATGACTTCTATACTGGGTGCTCTTCTTTAGCAAACTGTAACCAAACATGATTTTTAGGATTTGCTTATAATTTCATACCTTCCCCTTCAATATATGGCTGTTGTTTTACTCCAGTCTAAATTTATTGACTCACCATACTTTATAACAGCAAATATATGACTGCAGCCTCCATCCATGAACCAGTCACCACTGATTTTACTACTCCAACAGGCCATCCTGTGGGAAACGTATTAACATATGGCAAATAACCCAAAATGACCTCTCTTCTTAGTGCTGTATAAGGCGAGGGTGCACATGTGGCAAGGCAGGCTGCCATCTGCATGAAAATTGCCTAACATGTCATATGCAGGGTGACCTCGGAACCCTACGACCCCACATCCGGAACCCTACGACCCCACAAAACTCCGGAACCCTACGACCCCAGATCTGGGTTACCCTAAAACGACCCCATATCCGGAACCCTAAAACGATTCCGGACGACCCCGGATTCCTACGACCGTATTAAATGATTCCACGCAAATGAACGCACGACCTAATACGGAAAGGTCATTCATGTATGCACTCATGTCAGTTCTTGTATGCCTGCAGTTCCAATTTCGAATCTCCTAAACAAAGGGTTTAACCACAGGTTTAAACGAAGATGGAAATACATAGAACTAATATACTTTCGAGTACTAAAATTGCGCCTACTGCGTGTGGGTGCATATATGTCCGTTCCGTTCCACAACTACTGGTCGATCGGTGCTGTATGTTGTATGGTCGCTACATGAAAACATTGTCAATTTTTTTCCACACCTTCCTAATCATGCTATCTCTTACATTTCACACTTAGACTAACAACAACATGCATGTTGGCACAGCCGGAGCGGTTGCCGTTGCCGTTGCGGTTGCCGTTCATTCGTCCATCCGTTCATCTTCACGCAGCAGTGGCGAGACAACGAACGAAGCGGCGACGAAGAACCAAACTGGGTAGGCTCAAAATAGACGCGCAAATAATGATCAGGCTTTTTTGCAGCCTACGTTTGCTGCCATTTTCATTCCAGCCAATCATTTCGTTGGTGCTGTTCGTTGGTGCTGCGTGTGCATCGTCTCGCCGTGCACACGGCGGGCGTTCAGCCTTATATACACATCCGTTGCTCTTTGCCGCCACTTGCCTCATCTAGGATGCCGCCCACCGAGACGCGCCTACCTTTGTTTCATTTGCGCGCCCGCTTATGCATGTGCCCGACGGCCAGGGTCGCTGCTGCATAGGACGGACGACGACCATAATGAATAATATCAATGGACAATCAAGTCCTGCATCGCGTGCCCTAACAACGGGAAACATTCGGGTGAGTAGGGTTTAGGGTGATGCTTGGTGGCGGATTCCATTTTATCCGCGCGTGTCATAACCCACGTACGACATGGGTGACGACGTCATTAGTGTCGTACCGCTCCGCGCGCCCACGTACGACATGGGTGACGTCATCAGTGTCGTACCGCTCCGCGCGCCCACGTACGACATGGGTGACGTCATAAGTGTCGTGTACCGCTCCGCGCGCCCACGCCACGCATGCACACGCGCGCGCCATCTCCTGTCCCGTAATCATAATAACAATAATAATGACGCACCTCTATGCCGCTGCAAAAACATCATACAGCCTCCACGGTGGGCTGCCTGGAAAGTCACCATACATGTCCAAGATCTTGGGGCGCTATCGCTGGTGGTCGTCAGAAACGAGGCAGATGTCATCGAACGCAATTTCCTTATCATCAGAGACGTTGCCAACCAGCTCCGCGCCTTGGGGGCACCCATTACGGATAGGCATCTCAACTCTTGGGTGGATGCGCGGAAGTCACTAAAGAAGGTCATCGTGAAGGACCATATCCTTCTGGGGCGGCTGAAAGACATGCAGGTGGTTGGTCAAAGGTCACCCGCAATCAAGCTGGCAAGCTGTGCGGCAATATGCAGGGCCATTGGGAACGTCGCCACCCTTCGCACCCTATGCTTAGCCATGGAGGAGCTCAAAAAGGCACAACCGCCTCTGCATGCAACATGCGCATTGGTAACCCCAATGCAGCTCAAGCGCGCGGAGGTGTATGAAGCGAGGCTTCCAGCTGCAAAGCGTCTCTGCGGCGGCGGCAGCAGCAGCACAACCCCGCCACGCGTGATAACTAGCATAGAGGAGGAAGCGGAAGCGGTGCGAGCAGCACCACCACCAACAACGCATCATGCACCGCATCAGTCACCAGCAACTGCCCAGCAGGAGGGGCCGCCGCGGCCACCGCTGCCGCCGCCACCGCTGCCGCCACATTATTCCCACCAAAAACGCCCAAGGCTCTCCAGTAGTAGCAGCCCGCCGGATGGATGCCCCCCCGCCGGACATCGCAGCTCTGCTGCCGATCATGCAAGCAGCATGGCGTTGGACATCAGGGGACAAACTGCTGCCCACCACCACGTCCAATAATGAGCCCACCACCACGTCCGTGCCATTCTTCCCTCCTCCACCACCACCTGTCGCCGCGTCCGCCACCCCGCCCGCCGCCGCCACCCCGCCCAGCAGCACAGCCATGCACAACGAACAACAAACAATAGGGCTTTTCTTGCCTTCAGCATCGGCTGGCCTTCACCCCCCCAACCGCCGAGGAGTCGCCAAGGCGACGGCGCCATTCTTCCCTCCACCACCACCACCACCTGTCGCCTCCGCCACCCCGCCCGCCGCGTCCGCCACCCCGCCCGCCGCGTCCGCCACCCCGCCCAGCAGCACAGCCATGCACAACGAACAACAAACAATAGGGGTTTTCTTGCCTTCAGCATCGGCTGGCCTTCACCCCCCCAACCGCCGAGGAGTCGCCAAGGCGACGGCGCCATTCTTCCCTCCACCACCACCACCACCTGTCGCCTCCGCCACCCCGCCCGCCGCGTCCGCCACCCTGCCCGCCGCGTCCGCCACCCCGCCCAGCAGCACAGCCATGCACAACGAACAACAAACAATAGGGGTTTTCTTGCCTTCAGCATCGGCTGGCCTTCACCCCCCCAACCGCCGAGGAGTCGCCAAGGCGACGGCGCCAGCAACGCCACCTGATGATGATGATGATGATGACCACAACAGCACCAGAGCCGCCAACGCCCCCAGCGGCGGGGTCGGCGGCAGCAGGGTGCACCGTTACAGGCGAGTTAGGTTTGCCGGCGGCTGCTCAAACCCAGACGCCCAGATGTCGTCACCAATCCAGGCGACCAGCACCCAGGATCAGCAGGCTACCAGGCTACCGGCATCCAAGCCACCGGCGGCTTCTCCTGCTGCTCGGCCCCTCCCACCCAGCACAAGCACTACTCATGCTCCTGCTTTTACTTCCACTAATAATGGTGCTGCGTCATCATCATCCGTCACGTGGCATTTCTATCCTTCTGGGGTACCTTTCCAGACAACACTCCCGATGAAGGATTGGGGTGGTGCTGACATCTCCCGGTATGGTATCCTGACGTCCATGGGCAACGGCAGGAGAAAGATGGCACCAGGCTGCATGCCAGTTGTGTCGGAGTTACCTGCTCTTGAAGGATGGTGCAGGGCTCCATACAACTTTGCAGCCGGTGGGACTGTGGGTATCAGCGAGTCCACCTACAGGGGCATCCGAAACACAGTCTCAAAGTTTCTGGGCTTCGCACACCAGTTCCTTGGTGTTCACCTTCCGTACTTATCCCTTCGGTTGTTTAGCAACCAGGTATGTCTGTCGTCGCTTACCTTCTGCTTACCAATTCAAAGGCGTTGTCATGATAATTCGTTGCTGCTCCGTCCGCCCATCAGTGCACATCAATGATATTTCCCCTGCGCGAGTGCTGCTTTTTCATAATAACACCGAACTGATCCTACGTACCGAACCTTATTACCTATTGTCGCTCTCTCTCTTCGTTGCTCTCTCCATCAATCCCCCTTCCCCCAATCAAAACGAGCGAAGCACATCATCATCAACTTCATAGACTTCATGGTTGCCCGTGCTGGTCGTCAGCACACTGCGGTGGAGATCACCAGGCTGGTGAAGCTTGTGGAGTACCTTCGGCAGCATGACGCACGAGAACGCCATCAGGTATGTAGGAGGGGGCAGCACGGCGAACGAACCTTTACCGCCATATATACCTACCTGCCACCACAAAATCCCATACATTTTTTCATCCGTCCGAATCAAACTGTTCGACCCTTCTTCTTTTATATATAGGCGAGCCATTGCCAACACCTGCGGGAATGGCTACACACTATTGGGCGGCAGCTTAAGCAGTCATATCCACGGGCAGCACCACCGGCAGCACCACCAATAATATCAGGATCCCCGGAGGGTCCAATTATCAAGGCGGCGGCGGGCGGGGTGGTACAGGAGAACAGCGGCCTGCCTGACAAGTCCGAGGTGCTGGCCTTTGTCCACAGTCTTCAGCAAAGCGCAACTGATGCGCTCAAGCATGACTTGCGCAGTGCCAGGGCGTCCGTCATCAGTCTGGAAACAGCGATCAGATTCATGCACGCACTCGTTGCGGTTTTGCTGTCCGGCTTATACCTGCCGCCACTTAGGATGTCGGCTCTTTCCACGTTGATGGTGCCTGGCATCACCTCTTGCTGCAAGAACGACTGCAGGCAGCGGGCTTGCCGTGGCAACAACCTCACTGAGGTCGCGAGCCGCAGCAAACGAAACACCGCCCATATCACATCATCAGCAGGACCATCTCCGACCTGCCCTAAGATGGAGGGTCCGCCAAAGCCCCGTGCGCCAGGCGCGACCGGCGTGATGACATGTCTGCAGCTCGAGCTCAACCATCACAAGACCGCACGGTTCGTAAACCAACGCCAGCCCCTGACTGTCATCCTCCCGCCTGATTTATCCAGCCTGATCAAGGCATATGCGCGGCATGCACGGCCAGTGCTCGTGCGGCGTGCACCGATGAGTGATGTCGTGTCATCATCAGTCCAACACCTACTCCTTGACAAGAATGGGCAGCCGTTTAACAATGGCTTTGCCATGGAGTGGAAGGACATTGAGGAGCGATATGGGGCGCCCTGGGATCACATTTCGCCACAGAAGCTCCGCCACATCCATTCAACAACAGCCTACACATCACTGGTGCAGGAGGTGGCTCGCAAACTGCCTGACCTCAGGCCACATGCACAGGTCATGGGCAACTCCCTGCGGGTGTGGGACTCTCACTACATACAGCGTCCAGGCAGCATTGTGGCCCAGGCAGGCATTGACAACCTGGCGAAGTGGCGGGCGGCAAAGCTTAAGCCAAGGGCAGGAACGTCGGAGATTCTGGCCAAGGGGAAGACTAAACGAAATGTGGCAGTCGAGGGGGAGGCGACAAGAGGCGGAAAGAGCCGCTTTGCTTACAGGCGCGCGGCAGCAGAGGAGGACGACGAGGAGGAGGGTGAGGAGGAGGACGACGAGGAGGAGGACGAGGACGAGGAGGAGGAGTACGAGGAGGAGGAGGACGACGACGACGACGACGAGGAGGAGGAGGAGGAGGAGGAGGAGGAGTACGAGGAGGCGGGGGAGTACGACGAGGAGGAGGAGGGGGACGAGGAGTACGAGGGGGAGTACGACGAGGAGGAGGAGGGGGACGAGGAGTACGAGGGGGAGTACAAGGAGGAGGAGGAGGCGGCGGCGGTGGAGAAGGAGGACGAGGAGGAGGAGGAGGAGGAGGAGGGTGAAGTACGATGGGCGGGATAATGAGGACATGAGGACGACGGTGACGCCGCACAGCCACACAAAGCTTGGTCCTGTCCTCGGGATTGTGCATCTTATTGCGTAGCATGTGATGGAAAACAAACAAAGCATTATTTATGGTTTTTAATGGTGCGCGCGCCGGGATATTAGCGCCGGGATGATAGGTTTCAGAAAGTTCGTTGTAACTACTTAATAACCGTCATCGAAACGAACATCCAGCGTCACGCATCTCATCAATCGTGATACGATTCAGAGATTATTATTTGCAGGAGTATAGTATGCTTGCATAATATATTCCGCCTGACGGCCTTTGGACTGCTTTATTTTATTTAGGCAAGCGAGAGGCATCACCATATCATTGCAGCCCTCATCTATCTGCCATATTGTCGCAGCCCTCATTTATATACATCAGGCGTAGGCAATGAGCTTGATGCCTGCACAGGGAGGGCGCAGTAGGAAGCAGAAGCCGCCGCCGGCACAGAAAAAACTCCTGGACAAGTTGAATTCAGAGTTTAAGAGAGCAGAGGTGATTCATAAACAGCGAGCGAGAGTATGTACATGTACACGTCCCTTGATAAACTTCTCCTTGCAGGGCATGGTGGGAGGGGGTCAGGGAATGTGTGGCGTGGACGGCTCCATCAGGGTCAAGGACATGGCAGACCTGTTCCGCCAGGCCAATCACTATATGAATGTTGGCCGCGGCGATGTTCTTCTTGACGTGGGTTGCGGCCTTTGCAAGTATGTGGCTGCGGCGAATATCAACACAGGGTGCTGGCATTATTCGGTTTCGATTTCGACTCCGAACACAATATAATTCGACGTCATGGGATCGATCCTACCTCTGTGTGCTGTGCATTTTGTATATGCCACCTACATATATATGCCTCTCTCTCCACTTGTTGGCCTGCTGTACCCGTACCTGTTAAAACGCCTCCGCCTCCCCGATAATAACAAAAACAAACAACACACAGGCCCGGATTTGTGGCCCTGGCCGTGCTGGGTTTGATTGCCGTACACGGCATTGAGATTGACGAGATCAAAGTGGAGAAGGCACGGACTTTCATCGCCCAAGTGTGCAGGAATGTGGGGTCCTTGTCCAGCTGCCAGGACCGCTTCAAGGTCCGGCATGCAGATATCCACAAGGTCTGTATCGTGCTGCTGTGCAGTGCAGTACTAATAGTACTACTAACTAGACTACTAACGTTTACGTAGTTCCATAATAACGGAAGAGCAAGATATATGGACGCAGGTCATGGCGCTGTCTCCCCCACCCACCTTCATTTATGCCTTTTGGGAAGGCTGGAACCCCGTGGACAAGGCGGCAGTTGCATCACTGTTCAACATATACCAGAAGTCCATTAAGGTATAACATCACTTGTCCCCATGATTGAACCTGCACACGCCGTGTACATACCAACATACTAATGATTACGCGCCGTGTCCTCCTCCGGGCCTTCACAGGGCATGATCGCAATCTCCCATGCTGTTGTTGATGTGGAGCGGGTGATGGCGGCCATTGGATTTGTGGGCCTCAAACTTGAGGGTGTGAAGAAGGGCTGCTCCCAGTCTGGAAGTAGGTATTGTATATGTATACGCGTCATCTGCCGCCCGCCCAGGGCCGACGTCCACATAAAATATGTCCAACCAACGTCGCTGACACATAACATAACGTCGCCCATTACTACTTGCCCAGGCGGTGCAAAGTACAGCGCCTATATCTTTTCTGCATCAGCACCCACCATCATCAAGGAGGTTGGCGGGCCAAGCGCTGTCATCATGGATGGGTGCTGTGCCACCGACGATGCTGCCCCTGTCAAACGGGTGGCCCAATACTTGGCCCAAGATCGCAAAAAGAGAAAGGCTGAGGATGACCGTCTACAGCAGCTGCAGATTGAGCTGGAGGAATGTAACGAGGAGGCGGCGCAGCAGCAGGGGGAGGGAGGTTCTTCTATTAATACACCTGCCACAACTACCAGGAGCAGCAGCAACCGCCCCCGCCGCCTCTGTGCAAACGCCCATGGTGGCAGCATCGGTGGCCGTGCAGGGAAACGGGCAAACATTCAGCATGAGATTGAAGCGTTAATGGCCAAGCGGCCCCAGCCAGAAGACATTGCTGACAAGGCGAGGGAGGAGGAGGTATGTATACATACGTTAAACTGTTAAACGATACACACACATATATATATATATATATATATATATATATCCTACTTAGGCTATACAAAACGACTGTGCTCTCATTTTGTTTGCGACCCACCTGCCTCTGTAAACGCAGTTCAGGGAGGTACCCTTTGCCCCAGGATACGAGGTCAACGGAAATGGCTCTGTCCGGCTGAAGGAAACGGGGAAGGTTCTCGAACTCATGCCACGGGCAGCCTGCCGTGACGGCCATGCATATGTTCGGCTGAAGCTGCCACCTCCCGCCAACAAGCATGTTATGCGTGCTGTTCGTAACCTGGTGGCGATTGCCTGGCTTCCCGACGCCTCCATGGAGGTGCTTGGGCTGGACCCCAAAGGAGGCCAGATCCGAGGCCTCAGCAGCGGCAAGCGTGTTGGGCACATTGATGGTGATCCCTACAACAATCGGGTGACTAACTTGGAGCTCATTAACCCGAAGAGACGCCGCAGCACCTAGCAGTAGTAGTGGCGCCAGTTGCCACTTCACACTACCTGTAACGGCGACCACTCAATGAAACCATTTTGCCGCTTACATCGCTACCATACATACCAAAAGGCGACCTGTACAGCTGGCAGCAGGCAGCGAGCTGCACATGTTAGTGTTCGTTCTGCACGATCATTGCAATCTCTAGTCAGTTATGTGTCCAGATGCCCAGAACAAGCACCAAACAAAGTGTACCAAAACGTTAAATAACACCTCCAATCCAATCGTACGACAGACGACGTACACATCCTTGTCATTGTCATTGTCGTTACGATATGCAGCCAGCCATCCACAGCTCAGCGTGGCACTATATGTCGCTCATGCAGTGCAAGCAATGGTTTGGCCCGGAGTGCATATAACGTCCTAACTGTTCGTCCAACTGCCAAACTTGAGCGCAAGTGCATCATGGATATCCTCCAACGGCCAATCTACTGACTCCACCCCCTTTAATGCACATACTGTCATGCGTGGTGACCATTGCCCCGTCCTCACGGCGTCACCTGCCTGCACCAGGTTGCCACTAACAAGCACTAGCTGTCCAGGGTGCATGTGCAATCGGACCACCTTCTGGGTGGCGAAGGTACGCGCAATGTCCTGGGCCGCCGAGTCGGAAATGGTAAACCCCTCGTCACCCTCCCCCTCCTCCTCCTCGCCCGCCGTCTGCACGCCCGCCGCCTGCTCGCCCTGCAGCCGTCGCACATGGATCGCCCAGCCCTGTATAATGACGTGGCTGTACGGCACGACAAGCTCTATAACATCCGTCACCGTCGGCACTATACCGACGAAGGAGCCGGTGTTACCTGGCGGTGCCTTTGTGTAAAGACTTTGAATGCTTCTGCTTGGCAGCGTGCCGACGGGCCTGTTGCCCTGCAGGAACGAATACCACGTCCGACCTTCTTCCTCGTGCGGGAGGATCTGCTGCATTATGGTCAGCACTCGTTCACGCAGCGCGTTTAGGGAGGAAGACGCGGTGTTTGATGATGGCAACATGCAGCTCATTCGCTGCCCGTACTTCGGGGTAATGTGCCCCTGCGCGTCCCGTTCAAGGTACTCGAACATGTATGTCGCGTTCTGCGAAGCACGCAAGTGATGCACCGCATCGGCAGCTGCCGCAATGGCCAGCTGCCGCAATACGCCATCCTCAACGACGGCGAGCCCAAAGCATGCCAGGGATGCTGCCGCTGCCGCAATCCCACTGCCAAATTCCCTGGCCTGCACATCTGTCAAAGGCGAAAGAAGCCGCATGGTTGGGATTGGGGCAATCACGTGCTTGACCCTCCGACGGCGGCCCGACCAGTACCGAAACTTGGACACGTCGGTTTCCAGCACCTCGCGGTGCCGCATCGAGAAACGCACCGAAGGTTCAGCTGTTCCTGGGCCGGCGGGCGGCGGCGGCGGCTGCATGGTCAACAGGGCCGGGAGGGACAGGCGTCAGAGTGGCGGCGGCGGCTGCATGGTCAACAGGGCCGGGAGGGGAGGGAGGGACAGGCGTCAGAGTGGCCTTCAGCAAATTTCCTGTCGTGGTAAAGCACGACATGACAACATTTTTGCCGTATTACTTCACCACTTCTACTCGTCCGCAGACAACATGACGTCGATCAATGGCATACTGTCACAACTTCGGACATTGGACACTGCTTCCACTCACGTGTGCTTGCGAGGGTCCTGGGCCAGCGGGCGGCGGCAGTTGTGCTTGCGAGGGTCCTGGGCCAGCGGGCGGCGGCACTCGTGCTTGCGAGGGTCCTGGGCCAGCGGGCGGCGGCAGTTGTGCTTGCGAGGGTCCTGGGCCAGCGGGCGGCGGCACTTGTGCTTGCGAGGGTCCTGGGCCAGCGGGCGGCGGCACTTGTGCTTGCGAGGGACCTGGGCCAGCGGGCGGCGGCAGTTGTGCTTGCGAGGGTCCTGGGCCAGCGGGCGGCGGCAGTTGTGCTTGCGAGGGTCCTGGGCCAGCGGGCGGCGGCAGTTGTGCTTGCGAGGGTCCTGGGCCAGCGGGCGGCGGCGGCGGCTGCGTGGTCAACCGGCACGGGAGGGACGGGAGGGTGGCCCATTCTCGTCAGCAACCCCGTCAGCAATCATGTCGTGCCTTGATTGTCGTTACACTCATGAAGTGGCCTAAGTACTATTGTACGACACCACATACCACGTCATTGCCGTACCACTCCACCGTCAACGTACGACACCACATACCACGTCATTGCCGTACCACTCCACCGTCAAGGTACAATATGGGGCGGGACGGCCTCCTCTTACCACTCTGCGCTTGCGCGGTTTGTGGGTTGATTCCTCCACCGGTTCCTGTACGGCGCAACAGGGCCGCCGGGAGCAGTGTCAGGGCAGGGTCGGTTTTCCGCTGGTCGCGCTCATGATTGCCATAATGACTTATGTCAGCCTCCACATCATACTCACATTCCCTAGACTGTCGAGGCGTTTACAATGAATCCTGTGGCCGCATTCACAATGCTCCACTTACCTGTCCCGGAGGTGGTGGAGAGCGTTTAGATCTGGGCTTGCGTGGCTTAGGAGGAACCTCCTGGGTCAGGCAGAGGCGCAGGAGTCGGCCATGTCATAACGGAAGACTGGCATTATCGTCATAATCAGATGCACAGCATGTCTTACGCGGAAGACTGTATTATGGTCATAATTCGGATGCACAGCACATTCATCGGCCTTCCATCAATCGCACCCGACTTTATTTCGTACAGCAAATCAACAAAATATGAAAGCATTACGTTATTCTTATAGAAACCGTCGTCAAAGAAAACGTGATTTTCGCCGTACTCGGATTGCAAATCTGGCGTCAAATGCCAGATGCTGACGAGAACACTGTACATGTTGCACTCACCTTTGGCGGCGACACCGGCGTCTCTAACGGCTGCGTCTCTACCGGCGTCGGTACCGGCGTTGGTACCGCCGCTGCTGCCGGGCCCGGCGGCGCCGGTACCGACGCCACCGTCGGCGTCTGTACCGTCGGCGTCTGTACCGGCGTCGGTACCGGCGTTGGTACCGCCGCTGCTGCCGGGCCCGGCGGCGCCGGTACCGACGCCGCCGTCGGCGTCCGTACCGTCGGCGTCTGTACCGGCGTCGGTACCGGCGTTGGTACCGCCGCTGCTGCCGGGCCCGGCGGCGCCGGTACCGACGCCGCCGTCGGCGTCTGTACCGTCGGCGTCTGTACCGGCGTCGGTACCGGCGTTGGTACCGCCGCTGCTGCCGGGCCCGGCGGCGCCGGTACCGACGCCGCCGTCGGCGTCTGTACCGTCGGCGTCTGTACTGGCGTCGGTACCGGCGTTGGTACCGCCGCTGCTGCCGTCGTTGCCGCCATGCCAATCCATGGGAGAAGGCCCAATGGGAAGTTATCCGCCGCCTACACGGATGGAACGGGGGCCGGGGAGACTGTTATCTGTAATGTCTCCTCCTAGGCCGACCGTCTCACACTGCCCCAACAACTCACCGCTGCAGCAGCAGCAGCAGCAGAACTGGGAGAGCGGGGAGGCCATATGAATGGCCAGTCCAGCGCCTGCACGGATTTAACGGGGCCGGAACGGAAAGACTGTTACGACGGCAGATGGGACGTGCTATATTATGCACACGACAAATCCCCCCGGTATTGCTGTGTACGTGTCACCACGTCACCCTGTCGTACGTGGACGCGGGGAGCGATACGGCAATGATGACGTCACTGTCGTACGTGGACGCGGGGAGCGATACGGCAATGATGACGTCACTGTCGTACGTGGACGCGGGGAGCGATACGGCAATGATGACGTCACTGTCGTACGTGGACGCGCGGAGCGATACAGCAATGATGACGTCACTGTCGTACGTGGACGCGCGGAGCGATACGGCACTGATGACGACAAATCCCCCCGGTATTGCTGTGTACGTGGACTGTGCCCCTACAACCCACCGCCGCCGCCGCCGCCGCCGCCGGCGGGCTGGCCGCCGCTGCTGACCTTGAACGCCAAGAGCGAAGAGCCTGTCGGCGGGCACCTGGGCTCACAGGGTGAGAAATCACAGGGTGGGGATCAACAATGCCGCGCGAGTCCTACCTACAGAGTATAGCTTACCACGCCATCCTTTTCAAGCCGCGAGTCGAAGATGCTTGATGGTGACGCATTTTCAGGCGCGGTTCCAATGTATCCCGCGTATTCCACATAATCCCCTCGAAGTCTGGTTGCTACTTCAAGAGCCAGCAGGAACGCAGAGCGTGCAGCACAACCCTTTTCGGCTCGGATGTAGGTAATGGACTCACGAAATGTATCCAAGTGTTGATATGAGTAAGGATTCTGGCGGGTGTATCGCTGCGGCGGTGCCTCATCAGCAGCCATGATAGGTAGGCTTAATAATAAGCTAACCCTGCCTAAGCCCTACAGGTTATTTGTGAGACCTCGATGGGCTTCGATGCCCTATATATGCACACATATACGACCGAGACCGTGACCCACGTAACGGTGACGACGCGGCTTTGGATATGCACGGTTGCAATCAAACCTTGTGGAAACCTTGCGGAACCTTACTAGTAGTTGTTAGTCCTACATATCTATACCTATACCTATTTCCACACACATATATATACTATAATGACTAACCCGAGCTGTGGAAATACGCTGCCTCGGATGATTCTCCGCCATCTCCTCTCGGACGGTCCGCCGCTGCCAATCACAACTGCGCCTTCTCCGCCCATCATCCCCGCCCACCTCTCCACCCATCACGTCCACCCATCTCCACCGCACCGATGGAGTCCCGACAATCCGTTGTCTCGTTATGCTTCATCACCCGCCTCCACGTCCGCGTCCGTGATGATTCGCCGCCGCACGCGTTTTCGTTAGCTCCCACGTCGCGTTCGTCAGTAGCCGAGCATAGCAAAATGCGCATGGTGTTTAACGAATTGAGTATGTCCAGATGTCCGTCGGCCGACAGCAAGGAAAGGTTGTGGTTCCACTCGGAACCGTCATCAAAATGCTTTCGCTCGCATGGGTGCGTGGCTGTGTACGCGCGCGCGTGCGCGCGCGCCTGAGGGTAGGCTAGGGTACCACAGAAAAAACCAGCAACCATAATACAAGAACTTCCGCTTTGCTACTTGGAGAGGCGCCGTCGAAAGGCGCCGTCGAAAGGAACCACAAGAGTAGAGGCCAGCAATCAAGCAGATCCAGCGGGCTAAAGCGCGCATATCTAATCCTTCAAGTTAGCTCTCCTAATCATCACATTGATTCGTTCATTCGTTCTTCTCGCCATCGCGAAGTTGCGCGATGCTCGCGAATCGCGAAGCTCGGTACAAGTCATCATCATCAATCGTGCCATATTGTCACACAGAAAGCAGCGGAAGTGCAGCTTTGCGGTTATTGCGCGGTTTGTTCGTGAGGCGTAAGGCGACGTGCGTACGTGCGGGTCGGTTGGTTGGTTGGTTGCCGGATGGATAGGCGCACGGGCAGCTTCGCGCGGACTCATCCGCGCTGTCCCAGCCCATCCAACCTTCCCAGTACCCTTCCTCTGTATGTTACAAGGCTACGCGAGTGTTACGCGGGTACGCGGGTACCCTCCGGGCGCCATGCGGCTTTCCTGGGTTTGGGTTTGGGTTTGGGTTTGGTCCACCCAACCACAACAACGAGCTTGGATCTGGTTCATGCGCGCGTGTTAGTGTTCTCCTGAACGTTGTTCTCGTGACTGAACTCAATAACAATGGCTTCCAAGTAATGTGAATCGTACCGCCAGCTGCAAAGTAAGCATGCCAGCTTGAGATGTCCGCCTCCGCCACCATCCGGCGGGACAGCCCTCCGCCTCCGATACGCACTGACGTCCGTTATCCGCGCGGACTCATCCGCGCTGTCCCAGCCCATCCAACCTTCCCAGTACCCTTCCTCTGTATGTTACAAGGCTACGCGAGTGTTACGCGGGTACGCGGGTACCCTCCGGGCGCCATGCGGCTTTCCTGGGTTTGGGTTTGGGTTTGGGTTTGGTCCACCCAACCACAACAACGAGCTTGGATCTGGTTCATGCGCGCATGTTAGTGTTCTCCTGAACGTTGTTCTCGTGACTGAACTCAATAACATAGCGTACCGCCAGCTGCAACGTTAACATGCCAGCTTGAGATGTCCGCACTGGCGTCCGTTATCTGGACGGACGGACGGACGGACGGACAGATAGGCACTGGCGTCCGTTATCTGGACGGACGGACGGACGGACGGACGGACGGATACGCACAGGCGTCCGTTATCTGGACGGACGGACGGACGGACGGACGGATACGCACTGGCGTCCGTTATCTGGACGGACGGACGGACGGACGGACGGATACGCACTGGCGTCCATTATCTGGACGGACGGACGAATGTCCTGATTTCTCTATTATGGTTTTTAAACCTTCGTTTTTATGGAAAGCTGCGTTATCCATGACGGACGGACGGACGGACGGACGGACGGACGGATACGCACAGGCGTCCGTTATCTGGACGGACGGACGGACGGACGGACGGATACGCACTGGCGTCCGTTATCTGGACGGACGGACGGACGGACGGACGGACGGATACGCACTGGCGTCCGTTATCTGGACGGACGGACGGCCGGACGGACGGATACGCACTGCCGTCCGTTATCTGGACGGACGGACGGACGGATACGCACTGGCGTCCGTTAACTGGACGGACGGACGGACGGACGGACGGATACGCACTGGCGTCCGTTATCTGGACGGACGGACGGCCGGACGGACGGATACGCACTGGCGTCCGTTATCTGGACGGACGGACGGACGGACGGACGGATACGCACTGGCGTCCGTTATCTGGACGGACGGACGGACGGACGGACGGATACGCACTGGCGTCCGTTATCTGGACGGACGGCCGGACGGACGGATACGCACTGGCGTCCGTTATCTGGACGGACGGACGGATACACACTGGCGTCCGCTATCTGGACGGACGGACGGACGGACGGACGGATACGCACTGGCGTCCGCTATCTGGACGGATGGACGGACGGACCGATACGCACTGACGTCCATTATATCCGCGCGGATGTTTGCGTCCGTGACGTGGTCAGGCCAGCGCGCCTGGGAGCTCGGCACGCTTGGGACGTCAATGCATTTTAAATTAAATTAAAGCGAAGATGGCGGGCACGAGGGTGTGTGCGAGTGTGGGGCCGGGGGCCGCTTGTGCGGCGCGGCGGGTGGGATGGGAGAGGAGGGGGCCGGCGATGTGGCGATGTGGCGAGGGAAAAGCGACGGCCTGTACTGCACACACAACATGTATTGTGATGGCGACTTACTCATCGCGCTTACCTTTATGTTTCCATATGGGTCATTCAGTAGCGATAACCGAACATAAAGATTCATGCACGTTGCTTTCAACAAGTAAGACGGCCGCGATGCGGCATCGCGGCGGTTGTCGACATCGTGAGGCGAAATGCGAAAATAGGATGGATGAATGGAAGATGCACCACACACAAATGCGAGCCTTATTATGCGAGCAAGATGGTTTCTTCTCGGGCTGTGGGGCCGAACATGGACGATGGCGGCGGCGGCGCGGAGCGGCGGCCGCGCTCTCAAAGCCATTGGTGGCCCGCCCCCGGAACATATCAGAGTTACTTATTGTATCTATGGAATTTTGCTTCTGCTGTGCTAGGGGCGGACGCCGTCCTAAACGGCGCCGCGCCCGACTGGCATGAAGGCGACAACAACTTGTCTTTGCGCAGCACGAAGCTCTCTTCAACGTTATGAGATGTTCCCGCGGATGCGCCAATTTTGAGCAGGCAGCGGAGGCCGTGTCTGACAAAAATAGGCGAGGAGCAGGTTTTGTGATGACGGGTGAGCCGTTAGATGCATTATCGGGTGTGGGCCAATCCTATAGGCGTTATCGACCGGCTCGATATGCGGGCCGATCCTAGGCCAATCCTAGGCCGATCCTGTCACCTGTACGCCGATCCAAGGCCGTCCTGTCAGACCTCTCCTGTCACCTCTAGGCCGATCCTAGGCCGTCCTGTCACCTCCAACCGTGCCGTGCGCCTTTCAAAACGCACGGCACGGTTATCCACGAATATAAAAACGTCGTTGCTCCGTAAGCTCAATCTTAGTTCGGATAACTATCCTTGCAATAGGAAGTGTTTAACGTTGTCGTACATGCACGCAAAATCGGCGCCCCAAATACGCACTCGCGTATTTTACAGAGCCGCGTATGATACGCACATCTCCTTGGTCTTCGTGGACGTCTGCGTGCGTGCGTGATGCGTTTACCACGCTGTGCGTGTGGCGCATGTCGTGATGATATGCTCCACAGGTCGCTCGCGCCTGCTGTCGCGACAAGACACCAAGACACTCCAAACCAAAAAAGGTATGCGCGAAATCGAGGCAGCATACACACAACCCATGCGACAACCCATGCATGGGTGATGTGCCGTTTGTTCGTGAGCGTTTTCCTCTGTCGTGCGGATCGGCATTGTACATTTTTGTGGCACGGACAAGATAACCACCCGTACCGTTCTTCACCGTCCACCGTTCACGTAGCAGACCACTAGTAACGTGCGCATGTATGGACGCGTGGCGCCACGCCGTTGACATCCTTGGCGGAGGAGGGCGGTCGGACGCGGGACGCGGACGCGCGAAGGCGGATATATTTCGTGTTACATGTTCGTGATTTTCCTGTTGAACGCTCTCACTCAGCCATCCCTACGCCTCCCAAAATTGCATCCATGCGCAGGCGTGCTTGTGGGCGTGTGTGCGCGCAGTATGCCTAGCAAAGAGCGGACGCGCCGCGCCGCGCCGCTGATCACCTGCCTCCACGGTCGCGCGAAGTTGGACGCGGGAAGCCACACGTACATCACGATCCGTCAGGTCAGCCCGCGCGTGTGCGCAAGCCCGCGTGCAATATCGGATTTGTTTTGTTACGTTTATATGTATATTATTACACGACAAAGCATGACCACCCGTACAGCTGTCCACCGTCATCATGTACGACCACGTTGACGAAGTGCTTGCCTACCTGAGTTGTAATGTGCGCGCGCACGTATCGAGACGATATATATTTCGTGTTACATGTTCGTGATTTTCTTGTTGAACGCTCTCACTCAGCCATCCCTACGCCTCCCAAAATTGCATCCATGCGCACGCGTGCTTGTGTGCGTGTGTGCGCGCAGTATGCCTAGCAAAGAGCGGACGCGACGCGCCGCGCCGCTGATCGCCTGCCTCCACGGTCGCGCGAAGTTGGACGCGGGAAGCCACACGTACATCACGATCCGTCAGGTCAGCCCGCGCGTGTGCGCAAGCCCGCGTGCAATATCGGATTTGTTTTGTTACGTTTATATGTATATTATTACACGACAAAGCATGACCACCCGTACAGCTGTCCACCGTCATCATGTACGCCCACGTTGACGAAGTGCTTGCCTACCTGAGTTGTAATGCGCGCGCACGTATCGAGACGATATATATTTCGTGTTACATGTTCGTGATTTTCCTGTTGAACGCTCTCACTCAGCCAAAATCCCTACGCCTCCCAAAATTGCATCCATGCGCACGCGTGCTTGTGTGCGTGTGTGCGCGCAGTATGCCTAGCAAAGAGCGGACGCGCCGCGCCGCGCCGCTGACATCCTTGGCGGAGGACGGCGTGGACGCGGGCGGTCGTGCGAAGGCATGCGCGGGACACCGTGGACGTTTATAGCACGAGCGTCAGGTCAGCACACGCGTGTGTTTGTCAGCAAACGTGCTGCTGCGATTGCCGCGACCCAACCCAAAACGGATCTCTCACCTCCGATCACTCCACCTTGTCCACGTACGACACGACACGACACCATCGCCATCGCCACCCCTAAAACGCCACCAAGTATGTGCTGTTGCCGTTAGCTTTTGTTGGTGGGGCCGCGCGCCCAATGCGCAAGCGCGCGGCCCCCTGATTTGTTCTTTTACAGAGTCGCGGCGTTGTTGTCGTCGTAGCCACGTGGTCGTTAAAGAGATTAAAATATAAAAAACGTGTGCTGCTGCGTTTGCCGCGACGCCGAAAGGATGTCACCTCCCCCTTGTCCACGTACGACACCATCGCCACCCCCAAAAATGATGCATATGCACCGCCATCGCGCGCGCGTCTCAGAGCCATGATGCGTCGTTTTTTGAAGAGAGTCGCCAAACGTCGAAATTATATTAGGAGCGGTGATGAAACAAAGTAATCATGCTGCATTTGCCGCGTTTACCAGCAAAGAAAGGATTGGATCTCGCATTTCCCGCCGTACCACTCCCCCTTGTCCACGTACGACACACGCCACCATCGCCAACCCCCGAAACGCGCACAAGTGTGCTGTTGCCGATAGCTTTTGTTAGGTATATGCACAGCCATCGCGCCATGCCTTACCTATTTTTTTAAAGAGAGACTCGCCGAACGTCGAAAGTATATGTATTAGGAGACATGGAAAACATGTGTGCTGTGTGCGCTGCGTTTATGCCGCGTTTACCAGCAAAGAAAGGATTGGATCTCGCATTTCCCGCCGTACCACTCCCCCTTGTCCACGTACGACACACGCCACCCCCATCGCCGCCGCCGGACCCCCCCCAAAACCCCCCCCAAAACGCTAGCTGTTGTTAGTGTTGCGCCGTACGCCATATCTCTATATATGCACCGCCATTGCGCGCGCGTCAGAGCCATCATGCTGGGCGGCTGGTGCCCATGCCGCCGCCCATGTCGCCGACGACGACGGTACACGCGACCTGATTGCACAGCAGCGCGGTGACGTGTCCCGGCCTCTCCAGATCACTCTGACGCACACGCTTGGCGCGCAAACGCTCGTTTGCTCGTTTGCCGAGCGTGTGCATAAGAGTGATCGGAAGAGGCAGGACACGTCACCGCGCTGCTGTGCAATCAGTTCTCGCCGTCAGTGACCCGTGATTGATCGCAAGGTAGTTGCCAGTGAAGTTGCGCTTGCGCTACTCCCACCTGCACACGCACCACGCATCATCGACACGCATATAACTCCCGCCGTACCACTCCCCCTTGTCCACGTACGACACACGCCACCCCCATCGCCGCCGCCGCCACCCCCCAAAACGATAGCTTTTGTTGGTGTTGCGCCGTGCGCCATATCTCTATATATGCACCGCCATTGCGCGCGCGTCAGAGCCATCATGCTTTTTGTTTTATTGTATAAAGAGAGTCGCCAAACGTCGAAATTATAACAGGAGAAAGTATATGTATTAGGAGACATGGAAAACATGTGTGCTGTGTGCGCTGCGTTTGTGCCGCGTTTACCAGCAAAGAAAGGATTGGATGTCGCATTTCCCGCCGTACCACTCCCCCTTGTCCATGTACGACACACGCCACCCCTATCGCCGCCGCCGCCACCCCCCAAAACGATAGCTTTTGTTGGTGTTGCGCCGTGCGCCATATCTCTATATATGCACCGCCATTGCGCGCGCGTCAGAGCCATCATGCTTTTTGTTTTATTGTATAAAGAGAGTCGCCAAACGTCGAAATTATAACAGGAGAAAGTATATGTATTAGGAGACATGGAAAACATGTGTGCTGTGTGCGCTGCGTTTGTGCCGCGTTTACCAGCAAAGAAAGGATTGGATGTCGCATTTCCCGCCGTACCACTCCCCCTTGTCCACGTACGACACACGCCACCCCCATCGCCGCCGCCGCCACCCCCCAAAACGCTAGCTTTTGTTGGTGTTGCGCCGTGCGCCATATCTCTATATATGCACCGCCATTGCGCGCGCGTCAGAATCATCATGCGTTTTGTTTTATTGTATAAAGAGAGTCGCCAAACGTCGAAATTACAACAGGAGACATGGACGTGGTGTGTGCGCTGTGTGGTGCTGCGTTTGTGCCGCGAATGGCTGTCGCATTTCCCGCCGTACCACTCCCCCTTGTCCACATACGACACACGCCACCCCCATCGCCGCCCCATAAACGATAGCTTTTGTTGGTGTGGCGCCGTGCGCCATATCTCTATATGTGCACCGCCATTGCGCGCGCATCAGAGCCATCATGCGTTTTGTTTTATTGTTTAAAGAGAGTCGCCAAACGTCGAAATTATAACAGGAGACATGGACGTGGTGTATGCGCTGTGTGGTGCTGCGTTTGTGCCGAGTTTACCAGCAAAGAAAGGATTGGATGTCGCATTTCCCGCCGTACCACTCCCCCTTGTCCACGTACGACACACGCCACCCCCATCGCCGCCGCCGCCACCCCCCAAAACGATAGCTTTTGTTGGTGTTGCGCCGTGCGCCATATGATGCACCGCAAAGCCTATGCACCGTCATCGCGCGCGCGCGAGGGCTATGATGATGCGTCGTTTTTTTAGAGAGTCGCCAAGTCGCCAAATATGATAGGAGCGATGAAAGTAGAAAAGGTAGTAATCATGCGCTGCCAAACGGAATAGCATCGTCGCTGTTGTTGCCGCCGTGCAACTCCACTTGTCTGTACGACAGAGGTGACGTCATCCGTGCCGTCGCGAAAGGGCGGCGACGTCAGCTTATTAGCTCAGCTCCGCTTATTAGCAGCAGTCGCTCACGCGTCCGCTGCTGTCGTATCGCTCCGCGCATCCACGTACGACATGGGTGACGTCATCGGTGTCGTATCGCTCCGCGCGTCCACGTACGACAGGGGTGACGTCGTCATCGGTGAGCCGTCGCGCGAAAGGGCGGCGACGTCAGCTGCTTTTAGCAGCTTAGCATGCTGCGCGGCGCGCCCCAACACGCGCACGATGAGCGCACGATGAGGCGGCCCGCATCATGATATATGCTGGCCGTTGTATTATTTGACGAGTGCCGTGCACAGCTCCACTTGCCGACGTGCTGCGTGGCGTGCGTGCGGTCACGTCACGCGTCCGCTGCCGTATCGCTCCGCGCGTCCACGTACGACATGGGTGACGTCATCGGTGTCGTATTGCTCCGCGCGTCCACGTACGACAGGGGTGACGTCGTCATCGGTGAGCCGTCGCGCGAAAGGGCGGCGACGTCAGCTGCTTTTAGCAGCTTAGCATGCTGCGCGGCGCGCCCCAACACGCGCACGATGAGGCGGCCCGCATCATGATATATGCTGGCCGTTGTATTATTTGACGAGTGCCGTGCACAGCTCCACTTGCCGACGTGCTGCGTGGCGTGCGTGCGGTCGCGTCACGCGTCCGCTGCCGTATCGCTCCGCGCGTCCACGTACGACATGGGTGACGTCATCGGTGTCGTATCGCTCCGCGCGTCCATGTACGACAGGGGTGACGTCGTCATCGGTGAGCCGTCGCGCGAAAGGGCGGCGACGTCAGCTGCTTTTAGCAGCTTAGCATGCTGCGCGGCGCGCCCCAACACGCGCACGATGAGGCGGCCCGCATCATGATATATGCTGGCCGTTGTATTATTTGACGAGTGCCGTGCACAGCTCCACTTGCCGACGTGCTGCGTGGCGTGCGTGCGGTCGCGTCACGCGTCCGCTGCCGTATCGCTCCGCGCGTCCACGTACGACATGGGTGACGTCATCGGTGCCGTATCGCTCCGCGCGTCCACGTACGACAGGGGTGACGTCATCGGTGCCGTCGCGCGAAAGGGTGGCGACGTCAGCTGCTTTTAGCAGCTTAGCATGCTGCGCGGCGCGCCCCAGCATGCGCACGATGAGCGCACGATGAGGCGGCCCGCATCATGATATATGCTGGCCGTTGTATTATTTGACGAGTGCCGTGCACAGCTCCACTTGCCGACGTGCTGCGTGGCGTGCGTGCAGTCGCGTCACGCGTCCGCTGCCGTATCGCTCCGCGCGTCCACGTACGACAGGGGTGACGTCATCGGTGCCGTATCGCTCCGCGCGTCCACGTACGACAGGGGTGACGTCATCGGTGCCGTCGCGCGAAAGGGTGGCGACGTCAGCTGCTTTTAGCAGCTTAGCATGCTGCGCGGCGCGCCCCAGCATGCGCACGATGAGCGCACGATGAGGCGGCCCGCATCATGATATATGCTGGCCGTTGTATTATTTGACGAGTGCCGTGCACAGCTCCACTTGCCGACGTGCTGCGTGGCGTGCGTGCGGTCGCTTCACGCGTCCGCTGCCGTATCGCTCCGCGCGTCCACGTACGACATGGGTGACGTCATCGGTGTCGTATCGCTCCGCGCGTCCATGTACGACAGGGGTGACGTCGTCATCGGTGAGCCGTCGCGCGAAAGGGCGGCCATGTCAGCTGCTTTTAGCAGCTTAGCATGCTGCGCGGCGCGCCCCAACACGCGCACGATGAGGCGGCCCGCATCATGATATATGCTGGCCGTTGTATTATTTGACGAGTGCCGTGCACAGCTCCACTTGCCGACGTGCTGCGTGGCGTGCGTGCGGTCGCGTCACGCGTCCACTGCTGTCGTATCGCTCCGCGCATCCACCTACGACATGGGTGACGTCATCGGTGTCGTATCGCTCCGCGCGTCCACGTACGACAGGGGTGACGTCGTCATCGGTGAGCCGTCGCGCGAAAGGGCGGCGACGTCAGCTGCTTTTAGCAGCTTAGCATGCTGCGCGGCGCGCCCCAACACGCGCACGATGAGCGCACGATGAGGCGGCCCGCATCATGATATATGCTGGCCGTTGTATTATTTGACGAGTGCCGTGCACAGCTCCACTTGCCGACGTGCTGCGTGGCGTGCGTGCGGTCACGTCACGCGTCCGCTGCCGTATCGCTCCGCGCGTCCACGTACGACATGGGTGACGTCATCGGTGTCGTATTGCTCCGCGCGTCCACGTACGACAGGGGTGACGTCGTCATCGGTGAGCCGTCGCGCGAAAGGGCGGCGACGTCAGCTGCTTTTAGCAGCTTAGCATGCTGCGCGGCGCGCCCCAACACGCGCACGATGAGGCGGCCCGCATCATGATATATGCTGGCCGTTGTATTATTTGACGAGTGCCGTGCACAGCTCCACTTGCCGACGTGCTGCGTGGCGTGCGTGCGGTCGCGTCACGCGTCCGCTGCCGTATCGCTCCGCGCGTCCACGTACGACATGGGTGACGTCATCGGTGTCGTATCGCTCCGCGCGTCCATGTACGACAGGGGTGACGTCGTCATCGGTGAGCCGTCGCGCGAAAGGGCGGCGACGTCAGCTGCTTTTAGCAGCTTAGCATGCTGCGCGGCGCGCCCCAACACGCGCACGATGAGGCGGCCCGCATCATGATATATGCTGGCCGTTGTATTATTTGACGAGTGCCGTGCACAGCTCCACTTGCCGACGTGCTGCGTGGCGTGCGTGCGGTCGCGTCACGCGTCCGCTGCCGTATCGCTCCGCGCGTCCACGTACGACATGGGTGACGTCATCGGTGTCGTATCGCTCCGCGCGTCCATGTACGACAGGGGTGACGTCGTCATCGGTGAGCCGTCGCGCGAAAGGGCGGCGACGTCAGCTGCTTTTAGCAGCTTAGCATGCTGCGCGGCGCGCCCCAACACGCGCACGATGAGGCGGCCCGCATCATGATATATGCTGGCCGTTGTATTATTTGACGAGTGCCGTGCACAGCTCCACTTGCCGACGTGCTGCGTGGCGTGCGTGCGGTCGCGTCACGCGTCCGCTGCTGTATCGCTCCGCGCGTCCACGTACGACAGGGGTGACGTCATCGGTGCCGTATCGCTCCGCGCGTCCACGTACGACAGGGGTGACGTCGTCATCGGTGAGCCGTCGCGCGAAAGGGCGGCGACGTCAGCTGCTTTTAGCAGCTTAGCATGCTGCGCGGCGCGCCCCAACACGCGCACGATGAGCGCACGATGAGGCGGCCCGCATCATGATATATGCTGGCCGTTGTATTATTTGACGAGTGCCGTGCACAGCTCCACTTGCCGACGTGCTGCGTGGCGTGCGTGCGGTCACGTCACGCGTCCGCTGCCGTATCGCTCCGCGCGTCCACGTACGACATGGGTGACGTCATCGGTGTCGTATTGCTCCGCGCGTCCACGTACGACAGGGGTGACGTCGTCATCGGTGAGCCGTCGCGCGAAAGGGCGGCGACGTCAGCTGCTTTTAGCAGCTTAGCATGCTGCGCGGCGCGCCCCAACACGCGCACGATGAGGCGGCCCGCATCATGATATATGCTGGCCGTTGTATTATTTGACGAGTGCCGTGCACAGCTCCACTTGCCGACGTGCTGCGTGGCGTGCGTGCGGTCGCGTCACGCGTCCACTGCTGTCGTATCGCTCCGCGCATCCACCTACGACATGGGTGACGTCATCGGTGTCGTATCGCTCCGCGCGTCCACGTACGACAGGGGTGACGTCGTCATCGGTGAGCCGTCGCGCGAAAGGGCGGCGACGTCAGCTGCTTTTAGCAGCTTAGCATGCTGCGCGGCGCGCCCCAACACGCGCACGATGAGCGCACGATGAGGCGGCCCGCATCATGATATATGCTGGCCGTTGTATTATTTGACGAGTGCCGTGCACAGCTCCACTTGCCGACGTGCTGCGTGGCGTGCGTGCGGTCACGTCACGCGTCCGCTGCCGTATCGCTCCGCGCGTCCACGTACGACATGGGTGACGTCATCGGTGTCGTATTGCTCCGCGCGTCCACGTACGACAGGGGTGACGTCGTCATCGGTGAGCCGTCGCGCGAAAGGGCGGCGACGTCAGCTGCTTTTAGCAGCTTAGCATGCTGCGCGGCGCGCCCCAACACGCGCACGATGAGGCGGCCCGCATCATGATATATGCTGGCCGTTGTATTATTTGACGAGTGCCGTGCACAGCTCCACTTGCCGACGTGCTGCGTGGCGTGCGTGCGGTCGCGTCACGCGTCCGCTGCCGTATCGCTCCGCGCGTCCACGTACGACATGGGTGACGTCATCGGTGTCGTATCGCTCCGCGCGTCCATGTACGACAGGGGTGACGTCGTCATCGGTGAGCCGTCGCGCGAAAGGGCGGCGACGTCAGCTGCTTTTAGCAGCTTAGCATGCTGCGCGGCGCGCCCCAACACGCGCACGATGAGGCGGCCCGCATCATGATATATGCTGGCCGTTGTATTATTTGACGAGTGCCGTGCACAGCTCCACTTGCCGACGTGCTGCGTGGCGTGCGTGCGGTCGCGTCACGCGTCCGCTGCCGTATCGCTCCGCGCGTCCACGTACGACATGGGTGACGTCATCGGTGTCGTATCGCTCCGCGCGTCCATGTACGACAGGGGTGACGTCGTCATCGGTGAGCCGTCGCGCGAAAGGGCGGCGACGTCAGCTGCTTTTAGCAGCTTAGCATGCTGCGCGGCGCGCCCCAACACGCGCACGATGAGGCGGCCCGCATCATGATATATGCTGGCCGTTGTATTATTTGACGAGTGCCGTGCACAGCTCCACTTGCCGACGTGCTGCGTGGCGTGCGTGCGGTCGCGTCACGCGTCCGCTGCTGTATCGCTCCGCGCGTCCACGTACGACATGGGTGACGTCATCGGTGCCGTATCGCTCCGCGCGTCCACGTACGACAGGGGTGACGTCGTCATCGGTGAGCCGTCGCGCGAAAGGGCGGCGACGTCAGCTGCTTTTAGCAGCTTAGCATGCTGCGCGGCGCGCCCCAACACGCGCACGATGAGCGCACGATGAGGCGGCCCGCATCATGATATATGCTGGCCGTTGTATTATTTGACGAGTGCCGTGCACAGCTCCACTTGCCGACGTGCTGCGTGGCGTGCGTGCGGTCACGTCACGCGTCCGCTGCCGTATCGCTCCGCGCGTCCACGTACGACATGGGTGACGTCATCGGTGTCGTATTGCTCCGCGCGTCCACGTACGACAGGGGTGACGTCGTCATCGGTGAGCCGTCGCGCGAAAGGGCGGCGACGTCAGCTGCTTTTAGCAGCTTAGCATGCTGCGCGGCGCGCCCCAACACGCGCACGATGAGGCGGCCCGCATCATGATATATGCTGGCCGTTGTATTATTTGACGAGTGCCGTGCACAGCTCCACTTGCCGACGTGCTGCGTGGCGTGCGTGCGGTCGCGTCACGCGTCCGCTGCCGTATCGCTCCGCGCGTCCACGTACGACATGGGTGACGTCATCGGTGTCGTATCGCTCCGCGCGTCCATGTACGACAGGGGTGACGTCGTCATCGGTGAGCCGTCGCGCGAAAGGGCGGCGACGTCAGCTGCTTTTAGCAGCTTAGCATGCTGCGCGGCGCGCCCCAACACGCGCACGATGAGGCGGCCCGCATCATGATATATGCTGGCCGTTGTATTATTTGACGAGTGCCGTGCACAGCTCCACTTGCCGACGTGCTGCGTGGCGTGCGTGCGGTCGCGTCACGCGTCCGCTGCCGTATCGCTCCGCGCGTCCACGTACGACATGGGTGACGTCATCGGTGTCGTATCGCTCCGCGCGTCCATGTACGACAGGGGTGACGTCGTCATCGGTGAGCCGTCGCGCGAAAGGGCGGCGACGTCAGCTGCTTTTAGCAGCTTAGCATGCTGCGCGGCGCGCCCCAACACGCGCACGATGAGGCGGCCCGCATCATGATATATGCTGGCCGTTGTATTATTTGACGAGTGCCGTGCACAGCTCCACTTGCCGACGTGCTGCGTGGCGTGCGTGCGGTCGCGTCACGCGTCCGCTGCTGTATCGCTCCGCGCGTCCACGTACGACAGGGGTGACGTCATCGGTGCCGTATCGCTCCGCGCGTCCACGTACGACAGGGGTGACGTCATCGGTGCCGTCGCGCGAAAGGGCGGCGACGTCAGCTGCTTTTAGCAGCTTAGCATGCTGCGCGGCGCGCCCCAGCATGCGCACGATGAGCGCACGATGAGGCGGCCCGCATCATGATATATGCTGGCCGTTGTATTATGTTATGTTTTTAGGACGAGTGCCGTGCACAGCTCCACTTGCCGACGTGCTGCGTGGCGTGCGTGCGGTCGCGTCACGCGTCCGCTGCCGTATCGCTCCGCGCGTCCACGTACGACAGGGGTGACGTCATCGCTGCCGTATCGCTCCGCGCGTCCACGTACGACAGGGGTGACGTCATCGGTGCCGTTGCGCGAAAGGGCGGCGACGTCAGCTGCTTTTAGCAGCTTAGCATGCTGCGCGGCGCGCCCCAACACGCGCACACGATGAGCACACGATGAGGCGGCCCGCATCATGATATGCTGGCCGTTTTATTATGTTACGTTTTTAGGACGAGTGCCGTGCACAGCTCCACTTGCCCACGTACGACAGGACGTTTGTTGTTGCCGCCATCGCCGTTTGCCGCCAAACGGACGAGCGCGCTCGTGTTGCCGTGCAGCTCCGCGCGTCCATCCACGTACGACAGCACGACCCCATTTTCTCTTGATCGTTCTCACTCAATCACTCAATCATTCCTCCTATACGCCTCTGCCCACTGTTTTGCATCTCCATGCGCAGAAGGCGTGCTTGCGTGCAGGAGGAGTGTACAATATTTCGGCCTACCCTACGTTGCCTTATGCGGACGGAGACGCGGACCGACGACGGCGTGTGCTGCAGCAGTTTCCTTGGCGTTGTGGCTGAGGAGGAGTTGGTGGCGAGATGTTGGGGGGGAGAGCGGAGTAGTTGTTGATGTTGTTATGATGATGCGGCGCACAGACAAAATGTGCGCGGATGTGTGCGTACGTATGAAGATGCAGCAACCGTAGTAGTATGTAACCGCCGTATGCATGATGATGTTCCATCTTTTGTCAAATGTGTGCCAACCCTAAACCCAAACCACAACATGAGCAGCAACATAAGGCAGCAGCAGCAGCAGCACAGCCTATATCGTCGACGACTCAGAAAGAGCGCGTTGACGTTGATGAAGTAGTCATCATAATAATAGCATCTTTGCCGATGATGCACGCAGCAATCAAAAACGTACTAGGACATAGAAGAAGAACACGTCGACCTAGATATAGACCTATAGACCTATATATCTATATATATATATATAATAGGGTTACGGACGCGCAGGGACCCATGCGCGTGCATGAGTCATGTCGCAACAAACCCACTCAACTAACCCTAATAGGTATTATTAGGTGACCTCCCCCGAAATAACTGCCCCTGCTGATCTGACATGTTGTCGTTGTTGTATCATCTGTATTGATATATTTATTTATGACTTATTAGGCTTGCTTGTGCTCATCAGCAGCTCCTTGCTACTCATAATATATAATAAACACACAGCCCGTATAAAAATATATTATTATATATAAAAGGCGAGCTCTAAATGAAAATGAGCAGCAGCAATCGTTGTATGTCCATCGTCGCATTATTATGGGCTCCTGTCCGTCCGGATCCCGAAATGACCACAACCCAAGGCCAAACAGCGTCCAGCAACCCAAATCGCAACCCTGCTTGCTCCACATTCTCACATCCATCCACACCAACACCCAATGCCCCCGCAGCAGCACATTGGATGTCCGGTCGGGGGCCTGGAGCCAGGCAGTGGTGCGCTTGGTGATTCTTCACCACCGCCAAACGCGCCACAAACAGCACCAAACGCCGCGCGCAAGTACCAGCTTCCAAAACCTCGCCTCAAATCGACGCAACGCAGCCGGGTCGGGCCACAATACCGGATGACAACAACCGGCGTCAACGGTCGACGACAACGATCGCGGTCTTACTTTGTCGACCGTCAGCAGCGTCGACCACCTGCCACCTGCTGCCATCACACACCACACATTTTACCCACGACATGCTGCATTATTATCTAGCTCGGTTAATTGCGAAATGAGGACTATATATGTCTATGGCTATGCGTCGTTCGTTATCCATCATCATGATCGTGCGTGATCATAATAATGCATCATCACCATTCCCTCCTTGAAAAACGGACCTTATTTACTATCCGTCACGGCACTTTCTATATATCTGTTGTCGGCGAAATAAGATTATTATTACATCGTCCCACAAAAACCCACAAAAATCGCTCATCCGGATATATTACTTCCTGTTATACAATAATACCGTGTTATAAAGGAAACGAAACAGTGCGTGCGTGTAGATATACAGCAGATAGAGAATAGACCCTCAATGTACTCTTATATATTATTCTTGCTGCTATCATCGCTATCGTCATCATCACTCCCTGTGAATAAAGCCTATAAATCACATACAATCAAAATCACCCTAACCCTGTACCCGTATCAACTCGCCAGCAGACAACTCTTATTGGACCCACCGTGCGTCATCATCGTACGTCGTCGCGAGCGACGGCAACAACAAACAACAGCTGCACAGCGAGCGCGCGCGTCTCGTGTTATTCATATCCTTTAATCAAGCCACGTGTTTTACAGATATCGTGTTTTACAGATAAAACTTTGGAAAAACACAAGCCGCTGGATAGATAGATAGATATCGCTCGACTCGCGGCGTCCAACAGCCACGCCAACAGCCACGTACACGTACACGTACACGTACTAGTACGCCCCCCCCGCCGACGTAATAATACGACGCAGAGAGACGCAGCCCCAGCAGACTCTCTTTAATAGGATGCCACGTACTACTACTACTGCATCAGCAGCAGCAGCAGAGGATTCTCATGATCATGATCATGAGGATCCTGATGAGGATGCCAGCTACTCCGACGCCGAGCGAGCAACCAAACGCCAGCGCCGCCTGGAATGCTGCCGGCGGTATAATACCAGTACACGGAGGAAGAACAGGGCTGCGGCACGGGCAGAGGCAGAGGCAGAGGCAGAGGCACAGGCACAGGCAGCGTCAGCGGCAACGGCACAGGCCCTGATGGCAGCGATCCAGGCAGCGGCCCAGGCAGCGGCCCAGGCAGCGGCCCAGTCTGCGGCCCAGGCAGCGGCCCAGGCAGCGGCACGGCGGGCGACGCCAGCGGCACGGGCAACAGCAGCGGCACGGGCAGCGGCAGCGGCAGAGGAACAGGCACGGGCAGACGCACTGGCAGCGGCCGTGGCAGCGGCAGTAGTCCCAGCCGCCCCAGCCCCAGCCCCAGCCCCAGCCGGCGGAGCACCTCATCAAGGCGCTGGCAGCAGCATCCTGGATCCAGGAATTCCCTGGCTCCCCCAACAATTGGCATGCCTCCAACGTCGAGGGCAAGCCAGCCTACTGATGCCACCGCGGCTCGTGGTGTCATTATTGTCATCCTCCTCGTCGTCCTCATCCTCATCATCCTCATCGTCGTCCTCATCATCCTCATCGTCATCGCCATCACAACCAGCAGCAGCCAACACCATCCAGCATCATTATCTCCACCCCAGGCTTCAACAAGTCAAGGTACGTCAAGATAGACCTATATATATTAACTTCATATAATACGTATGGTCCTTGTACTACTACTACTAACTATCTACTCCTACCTTGTACTAATAACTCTTCTTCATCATGCATATCTTCATCATGCACGCAGACTGCCAGGGGAAGAACAGTTGATGACATGGCGACCGCAGCAGCAGCACCATCGAGCAGCAGCAGCAGCAGCAGCTGGGAGAACGCACAACAACCGGATGGCGGTCTATGGAGTAGGCATTATAATAAAAGGAGCATCTTTCGGGGAATCCTCAGGGTCATGGCTTTCCTTGGAGACCACCTTCAACCCAAATGGCGCATTGTCCCCACCCATCAGAGAGCAGAGTGGGATGATGCAGTGCGAAATATCTCCACGGCACTGGGCATGGACCAGACCGAACGACTGATCGTGGAGAATGCACTCCTTGTGTGGTTTCCACTGGTGTTCATTGCTGCGCCGCCCCGCTCCCCGCCGGGAGCAGCAACAGCAGGAACAGCAACAGCAACAGCAGCAGCAGCTGCCGCAGCAGCAGCAGGAGCGGAGCCGCCGCTAGAGGACTTACTGCAAGCGATGCAGGGAGCACTGGTACCGGTACTACAGACTGCAGCTGTAGATCAAGGATATTCTGCAGGCACTTTAGCTCGGCTCTCCAGGATCACCCAGGACATGTTCCACAAGGATGTACCTGCTGCCATGCGCCGCGACGAGCTGCTGCAGCAGCAGGCTGCTGGCGATGATGAGGGTACACAATTATTACAGCAATTACAGCCGCAGCAGCCGCAGCAAGAGCAAGAGCAAGCGCAACAGCAGCAGCCGCCCACAGTCGTCATGACGGTGCAAGCTGCTGCTGCTGATGATGATCCCGTGGATACACTGCAGCGACAGATTGTCGCCGCCGCTCATCATCACCCATCATCACCCTTCCAGCAGCAACCCAACCCACCCACCCTAATAACAGCAGCACAGGTGCAGGCAGCCAAAGACACACTTGCTGAACATGTAGCTGGACGGCATGTGCCTCATGTTTCCATGGATTCTCCATGCATAACCCTCTCGCTCTGCAGACCAGCTGCACAGCCACGTGTGCGGGCTGCTGGTAGTAGTATTATTCCATCTCCTCCTCCTCCTCCTCCACCGCCTCCTCCTCCTGCTACTACTGCCATCATAAGTGGAGAGGTGCACCAACAACGACAACAGCTGCTGGCTTCCGCCACTTCATCATCAGGAGGAGGAGGAGGAGTGGTGGCCGACGAACATTATTATTACGAGGTGCCTCCATTACCAGGCAGCTTAAAAATCAGGCTAAAAAAAAGGTTATTGTTCCAGAACAGGACAGGATATATCTACTTCCTTGCGGGGAGACGAGTCAAGCGTTCACCAGGAACCCAGAGGAGTGGGATCTACATGGGAGCCCACCACTTCATTCTATGGGCAATGCAGGGATGGCCTCAAAATGGCAGGATGCAGTACCCAACCCACCTGGAGCCAAGACCACGAAAGGCTGCCAAGCAACCGGCACATGACCCATTGACCTATAAGCCGATTGCCATGCACATTTGCAGCAACCCAGCATGCATCAATCCCCTGCATATTTTCTACGGGGATCATTCACATAATGCAAAGGCCGTACAACGCAGCCTTCAGGCACATACACAGATTGTGGCAAACTCAAGCATATTCCATCAATTCAGCATGGGACTGGCACGTAGGGATCCAACAAAGGACTTCTCTCACACACCTGCCCAAGCTGCTAGCCGGCTTCTCACGCAGTCCATCTGATGGAGAGATGGATGTAGATGGATGGATGGACGTAGATAGGATGGATGGATGTACATGAATGGATGGATGCGGGGATAATGCTACTGTAATCACACTTGTCACAACTGCCTTTCCCCAAAACATAGCCAAGCATTCGGCAAATAGACTTCAGCAAGGGCAATTCATCAAAATGACCGCTGTTTGAAGTGCTCTACACACATGGGGTGCGCGCTTTGCTGGGTAGCCTGCCATCTCACTCAAAATCAGCTAACATGCTTTGCCCAGGGTCACCTACAAACCCTAAAACCCTAACCCTAAAACCCTAAAACCCTTAGAAACCAGCCAACTAGCCACAAACAAATGGCAGCAAACAAACAAAGTGAGTCTCTATATTTTATACTTGGATATATAATATAGCTCTAGCAAAACAATATAACGCGTCGTAACTATATATAACAGTCCGTCCAAAAGCAGCAGTTGGTCCAAAGCCGGACACAAAACAACACCATCATGCTTTTAAATATGCATTTGTCTACCGCTTTCAATGCTGTTAACACCCAGAAGTGTACGGTGGTTGTGCGGGGACTGGGGCCTGCCGCCCCAGTTCCCCGCACTTCCACCGTCTTGGTGAACTGGGGTCCCCAGCAGTTCCCCACACTTCCACTTGCCATAGATGTTTCACCCTAGGTATTCGTCTGATTTTTCTCTTAGTGGTTTGTGGTGGTGTGTATGTAGCTAATATTTTGGTTCAACATTTTCCCACGTTGTAGTCCAGGGGGGGCATCCAGGCCGCCCTCCACCTTCATCATATCCCTCCTTTATTTGGCATTCATGGCTCACACTGTCCATATGTGTACATTTATTTAGCTTCGATGCGCCATCCATGAGTTTGGAAATGCTACTTATTAAAGAAATAAGTGGGAGCTGCACTGCGTGGCAGCAGCACCCTGCAGTGGGAGCTGCAGTAGTATCCTGGGGTATCTCATGGCTAATATCCAGGTTGGCCAGTTGACTGGCATCCTTGGATCGAGCCTTTGCTTTAGGCGGATATGACAGAGATACAACAGCTGCACCATGCATCAGCGGCAGCACATGTCAGCTGCACCCCTTGCAAAATCCAGCAAATCATCGATGGATGAAAAAATCGTTATCGTCGTCTACCTAATCAAATGAAATTAGCAGCATATTGTACTCTCTTCATGATTAACTTTATCCCAAATTTCTTTATTTTTGGCCATTTAGCCTATAAATAATATGTAGGCTAAATATATATTAAATATATTACATAATCCAAACTGACTTAATATCGACTACATAACTTTATATTACTTTAGGGGTTTCCTGAATCAGACAGGTTTTCATTAATTATTCCATCCATAATTAAAAATGAATGAAAAATAGAGGAATAACAATACGAATTCATGGGCTCCAAATTAAACTTTCAAAATCAGTGGATATTATACCAAAGAGCTTGGCAGGTAATGGGAATCTAGTACTTTGTCCGAATCAGCGATAAATTACATGAGCCAATATTATTTTGAAGTTATTCATCCATTTATTGGATTGCTTTAAATGCCTAATATATATAAGTACATATTTAATGTACACATGTGAATATTAAAATCATGAAATCTATGCAGAAATAACCAACCTTAAAGATCTGAAATCGGAATTAAATAATGATCTATCTTATGAGTATGAGCTGCCTAAACATCGTGTAAATAATCATGCAACTGAAATTCTTAAAGTTAATATTTTTTGCATTTTATACAAAATGGATACGGCAAAATATCTACAAAATATGTTGATTGCAAGAGTGATAATGCAGTTAAACTTGGTGCCGCTGTTGAATGTACTCATATGGCTAGCAAAACCTTGGGTCTAAATTAAATTTAGGATATCACGTGGCAGCTGCACTGCACTGCAGCAGCACCATGCAGTGGCAACTGCACCATGTGGCAATGGCAGCACACTGCAGCAGCAGCACGCAGCAGCAGCACAGTGCGGCAGCCGCAGCAGGTGGCAGCGGCCCCACACAGCAGCAGCACTGCATGGCAGCAGCAGTGCATGGCAACTGCACTATGCAGCAGCAGCGGCAGTGTGTGGCAGCGGCACCATGCAGCAGCAGCAGCACACAGCAGTGGCAACATGTGACAATGGCAGCGCATGGCAGCGGCAGTGAGTGGCAATGGCAGTGCACAGCAGCAGGAGCATGCGGCAGAGGCAGTGCGCAGCCATTGCCACTCACTGCTGCTGCCATGCGCTGCCATTGTCACATGTTGCCACTGCTGTGTGCTGCTGCTGCTG
The DNA here is from genome assembly GCA_019650235.1 of Volvox reticuliferus. Lineage (NCBI taxonomy): Eukaryota > Viridiplantae > Chlorophyta > Chlorophyceae > Chlamydomonadales > Volvocaceae > Volvox > Volvox reticuliferus. Next base: position 48,631 of record BNCP01000023.1, read on the forward strand.
CATGGTGCCGCTGCCACACACTGCCGCTGCTGCTGCATAGTGCAGTTGCCATGCACTGCTGCTGCGGTGGCAATGGCAGTGCATGGCAGCAGCAGCATGCGGCAGAGGCAGTGTGCAGCAGTGGCACCAAGCGGCACCTAGCAGCAGTGCATGGCAGCTGCACTGCATGGCAGCAGCAGTGCATGGCAACTGCACTATGCGACAGCAGCGGCAGCACGCGGCAGCAGCACCGTGCAGCAGCAGCAGCACATGGCAGTGGCAGCACGCGGCAATGGCAGTGCACGGTACCGGCAACATGTGGCAGCGCCAACATGTGGCAGCTGCAACACACGGCAGCAGCAGCGTTCTGAAATCACATTTAGAATTATATTGTTATTATTGTTATTATTATTATTATTATTATTATTATTATTATTTGGAGACTTACCTGAGCGAGTAATGCTTACCCTTCGCAAGCAGAATGGCAAAGGTGATGTTGGCAAGATCCAACAAGTTTGGCAGCCAAAATGCGTAGTATCTATACAAATTGCGGGCTATAGATGAAGCAGTAGCTAAAATAGCGGACAATAATTGCTGTGCGATACAGATTAACTGTCAACTGAATGTTGTAAGGATATTTCTTTCTAGACCCATTAGCAGGCCATTGACTAGAAACATTTTATATCCTAAACAAAAATAAAACCTTTAGAGCATGAATCTTGCAGGGCTGGCCAGTGCCCTGCAGGATACATAGCTACTACATGCAACAAAAGACTGAAAAAACCTAGCTAAAGAGGTCAGGAAATGCTTTAAATAGCTTAAAAATTGCCCAACAGAAATCATTTCATTTTCGTCGCGACGGCATAAATTCCTGAGGGCCTTACACTACTAGGTCTCCTTACAGGGGCGGACGACTAAACAAATTCCCAGGGGCCTTACATAAACGATTACATAACCGACAAAAAAACTATAATAACAAAAACTAAATAAACTAAATAAAAAAACTAAAAGCAACTAAAAATTACTAGACTAGCTAATAAAAGCGGTAGCAAAAACGACCGCCTAATTTCTCAAATAAATTATTCACGTTATTATTCAACCATTGCAAAAAAAAGTAGTCGAAAGCATGGTCAAACAAGTCAGCTGCGACCATGGCCAGGCGGACCCTGAAGCCCAGACTGCACCATTCGCGCAACCAAAAAGCAATATTTAATCCTTGAAACATAAAAACAAAATAACGCCAAAAGTGCGCGAAAAAAATGAAGCAAATCGTCGAAATTGCCGCGCGAAAGGAGCCTAGAGCCAGGCAGTGGTGCGCTGGGTGATTCTTCACCACCGCCAAACGACAAAACAATTGCACCGAATTCTTCAGCCAAGAAACAGCTTCCCAAAGCTATGCTCAAATCGCGGCAAGTCACACGGACGACGAAAAACCAGTCCAGACCAAACCAAACCAACCCAACCAATCAAAATGGGCAGAGCAGGGAACACGACTAATACTAGTATTATTACTGCCAATTAATAATAGCCCTAACACGGAAATCAGTACAAGAAAGGAAAAAAAGAACCTGATATGCATGATGAAAACAAGCAAGATAATGAAACCTACCCAGCAATAACTAACCAAGTAGATTGGCAAAACATAACACTATCCAGCAGCAAGTACCCGACTGAGCAAGTTATAATGTACTGTACTCCCCCCCCCCGCCCATGAACACTAATACTGCTGTAGATGATAACCAATGCAGGTAGAAGCAGAAGAAGTTGATGGGCTAGCTGCTATCGTTAGGCAGGTATGTGTATGTATATGCAGGTATGTGTATATGGCTAGATGTGCTGCTGTCTCGGGGTTAACTGTACATTGACAAAACTTCCTGCAGTAAATGTACATCGTGAAATAGTGATACCTTGTGAAGTGATACCTTGACATAAGGTGACAGAGTAGGGAAATGGTAACGCACAGGGTGCAATTGGGGCTCAGGTCAGGGGTTCGAGTCTGCCAACTATCATGTCAATGCAATTCATGGCACACACATGCACATAATAGTGGATGCTCGAGGTGATCCCCTGTGAGGCCGAGGGATATATAGCTTACATCCAAAATATGGATATGGCAGTGTGTGGAGCTTGTTTTGTTCTCATGGGTGGGTTTTGAGACTGAGGGGTTATACATGGTGATATACCAGGGAAATAGGAAGTAGTAGTATGGCCAGGGTTGTGCACTTTTCTTTCTAACAATGTACATACCGCCCAGCCATCTACATGCACACATTTGCATAGCTATGCATGCAGCAGTTCATCATACATACAAGGATGGATACGTGATTGATGCATAGATAGATACAGCTAGACATATAGGCTGCTGGCTGGCTTACTTTGAAGAGATACATAATAATATATAGGTAGCAGGCAGGGTTATTACCTAGATAGGATGCAGGCAGCAGGGTAGTAAACCAGCATATAGATATAGGGTCAGGGCTGCACCTGATGCATACATATGAGATGGGATCAGGGGATATGTAATGAATGGGACAATGGGATATATGATACAGGGGAGAGGGGTAAGGGGATAATGGGAGGAAAGGGATACTGCAGGGGTGGGATGGAAGAATGCAGGGGAGGTAGGGATGGGATAAGGGAAGAAGGGCAGAAGGGGATATATAGGATGGGAGAATGCTGGGGAGGGATGGGTGGGATAGAAGGATAGATGGATGGGATGGGATGGGTGCCATGAAGGTTGGGGCATTTCTGTCTCCATCATGTGCCAATCTGAGCTTCTTGGTGTGTATGTGCTGCATAGATACCTCTCTCTCCCTGTCTGTCTGTCCCTCTCCTCTTCCCCCTGCCCCAGTTTTATATCTATCTCTGTGTGTCTCTCACACCCCTCTCACCCCTCTCTCTTTCTCCCTCCAGACAATCAACAACCCTAACACACATATTAGTACTATCCTGCCTATAGGCAGCAAAGATATATTTGTCTGCCTTAATCATGACTTCTATACTGGGTGCTCTTCTTTAGCAAACTGTAACCAAACATGATTTTTAGGATTTGCTTATAATTTCATACCTTCCCCTTCAATATATGGCTGTTGTTTTACTCCAGTCTAAATTTATTGACTCACCATACTTTATAACAGCAAATATATGACTGCAGCCTCCATCCATGAACCAGTCACCACTGATTTTACTACTCCAACAGGCCATCCTGTGGGAAACGTATTAACATATGGCAAATAACCCAAAATGACCTCTCTTCTTAGTGCTGTATAAGGCGAGGGTGCACATGTGGCAAGGCAGGCTGCCATCTGCATGAAAATTGCCTAACATGTCATATGCAGGGTGACCTCGGAACCCTAAAACGATTCCGGACGACCCCGGATTCCTACGACCGTATTAAATGATTCCACGCAAATGAACGCACGACCTAATATGGAAAGGTCATTCATGTATGCACTCATGTCGGTTCTTGTATGCCTGCAGTTCCAATTTCGAATCTCCTAAACAAAGGGTTTAACCACAGGTTTAAACGAAGATGGAAATACATAGAACTAATATACTTTCGAGTACTAAAATTGCGCCTACTGCGTGTGGGTGCATATATGTCCGTTCCGTTCCACAACTACTGGTCGATCGGTGCTGTATGTTGTATGGTCGCTACATGAAAACATTGTCAATTTTTTTCCACACCTTCCTAATCATGCTATCTCTTACATTTCACACTTAGACTAACAACAACATGCATGTCGGCACAGCCGAAGCCTAGACTATCTAAAGCAAGGGTGGCTGTATTAGCTACAAGTTATAACAAGTCCCAATTGTAGGTACATACTTCTTTACATATTCCTCGCGCATTACATACATTCAGCGCATCTGCTAGCTACTCATCCATAGCCTTTCTTTACTTGCTTGGTGCCTATACTATCTACGTACATGTCTGCTGTATGTAGGCGGCAGCAGGGACCTCTCAGACATATTGTTCTTTGCTATATACATATCCATATGCATATACATATCCATATCTTCAGTCTTGCTTTTTAATGTCCCCAAATTTATTCGCGTTGTCAGCAGGGTCGGTTGCCGTTCGTCCATCCGTTCATCTTCACGCAGCAGTGGTGAGACAACGAACGAAGCGGCGACATAGAACCAAACTGGGTAGGCTCAAAATAGACGCGCAAATAATGATCAGGCTTTTTTGCAGCCTACGTTTGCTGCCGTTTTCATTCCAGCCAATCATTTCGTTGGTGCTGTTCGTTGGTGCTGCGTGTGCATCGTCTCGCCGTGCACACGGCGGGCGTTCAGCCTTATATACACATCCGTTGCTCTTTGCCGCCACTTGCCTCATCTAGGATGCCGCCCACCGAGACGCGCCTACCTTTGTTTCATTTGGGCGCCCGCTTATGCATGTGCCCGACGGCCAGGGGCGCTGCTGCATAGGACGGACGACGACCATAATGAATAATATCAATGGACAATCAAGTCCTGCATCGCTTGCCCTAACAACGGGAAACATTCGGGTGAGTAGGGTTTAGGGTGATGCTTGGTGGCGGATTCCATTTTATCCGCGCGTGTCATAACCCACGTACGACATGGGTGACGACGTCATTAGTGTCGTACCGCTCCGCGCGCCCACGTACGACATGGGTGACGTCATCAGTGTCGTACCGCTCCGCGCGCCCACGTACGACATGGGTGACGTCATTAGTGTCGTGTACCGCTCCACGCGCCCACGCCGTCGTCTGCATGCATACGCGCGCGCGCGCGCGCCATCTCCTGTCCCGTAATCATAATAACAATAATAATGACGCACCTCTATGCCACTGCAAAAACATCATACAGCCTCCACGGTGGGCTGCCTGGAAAGTCACCATACATGTCCAAGATCTTGGGGCGCTATCGCTGGTGGTCGTCAGAAACGAGGCAGATGTCATCGAACGCAATTTCCTTATCATCAGAGACGTTGCCAACCAGCTCCGCGCCTTGGGGGCACCCATTACGGATAGGCATCTCAACTCTTGGGTGGATGCGCGGAAGTCACTAAAGAAGGTCATCGTGAAGGACCATATCCTTCTGGGGCGGCTGAAAGACATGCAGGTGGTTGGTCAAAGGTCACCCGCAATCAAGCTGGCAAGCTGTGCGGCGATATGCAGGGCCATTGGGAACGTCGCCACCCTTCGCACCCTATGCTTAGCCATGGAGGAGCTCAAAAAGGCACAACCGCCTCTGCATGCAACATGCGCATTGGTAACCCCAATGCAGCTCAAGCGCGCGGAGGTGTATGAAGCGAGGCTTCCAGCTGCAAAGCGTCTCTGCGGCGGCGGCAGCAGCAGCACAACCCCGCCACGCGTGATAACTAGCATAGAGGAGGAAGCGGAAGCGGTGCGAGCAGCACCACCAACAACAACGCATCATGCACCGCATCAGTCACCAGCAACTGCCCAGCAGGAGGGGCCGCCGCGGCCACCGCTGCCGCCGCCACCGCTGCCGCCACATTATTCCCACCAAAAACACCCAAGGCTCTCCAGTAGTAGCAGCCCGCCGGATGGATGCCCCCCCGCCGGACATCGCAGCTCTGCTGCCGATCATGCAAGCAGCATGGCGTTGGACATCAGGGGACAAACTGCTGCGGCGGCGAATAATGAGCCCACCACCACGTCCGTGCCATTCTTCCCTCCTCCACCACCACCTGTCGCCGCGTCCGCCACCCCGCCCGCCGCCGCCACCCCGCCCAGCAGCACAGCCATGCACAACGAACAACAAACAATAGGGGTTTTCTTGCCTTCAGCATCGGCTGGCCTTCACCCCCCCAACCGCCGAGGAGTCGCCAAGGCGACGGCGCCATTCTTCCCTCCACCACCACCACCACCTGTCGCCTCCGCCACCCCGCCCGCCGCGTCCGCCACCCCGCCCGCCGCCGCCACCCCGCCCAGCAGCACAGCCATGCACAACGAACAACAAACAATAGGGGTTTTCTTGCCTTCAGCATCGGCTGGCCTTCACCCCCCCAACCGCCGAGGAGTCGCCAAGGCGACGGCGCCAGCAACGCCACCTGATGATGATGATGATGATGACCACAACAGCACCAGAGCCGCCAACGCCCCCAGCGGCGGGGTCGGCGGCAGCAGGGTGCACCGTTACAGGCGAGTTAGGTTTGCCGGCGGCTGCTCAAACCCAGACGCCCAGATGTCGTCACCAATCCAGGCGACCAGCACCCAGGATCAGCAGGCTACCAGGCTACCGGCATCCAAGCCACCGGCGGCTTCTCCTGCTGCTCGGCCCCTCCCACTCAGCACAAGCACTACTCCTGCTCCTGCTTTTACTTCCACTAATAATGGTGCTGCGTCATCATCATCCGTCACGTGGCATTTCTATCCTTCTGGGGTACCTTTCCAGACAACACTCCCGATGAAGGATTGGGGTGGTGCTGACATCTCCCGGTATGGTATCCTGACGTCCATGGGCAACGGCAGGAGAAAGATGGCACCAGGCTGCATGCCAGTTGTGTCGGAGTTACCTGCTCTTGAAGGATGGTGCAGGGCTCCATACAACTTTGCAGCCGGTGGGACTGTGGGTATCAGCGAGTCCACCTACAGGGGCATCCGAAACACAGTCTCAAAGTTTCTGGGCTTCGCACACCAGTTCCTTGGTGTTCACCTTCCATACTTATCCCTTCGGTTGTTTAGCAACCAGGTATGTCTGTCGTCGCTTACCTTCTGCTTACCAATTCAAAGGCGTTGTCATGATAATTCGTTGCTGCTCCGTCCGCCCATCAGTGCACATCAATGATATTTCCCCTGCGCGAGTGCTGCTTTCATAATAACACCGAACTGATCCTACGTACCAAACCTTATTACCTATTGTCGCTCTCTCTCTTCGTTGCTCTCTCCATCAATCCCCCTTCCCCCAATCAAAACGAGCGAAGCACATCATCATCAACTTCATAGACTTCATGGTTGCCCGTGCTGGTCGTCAGCACACTGCGGTGGAGATCACCAGGCTGGTGAAGCTTGTGGAGTACCTTCGGCAGCATGACGCACGAGAACGCCATCAGGTATGTAGGAGGGGGCAGCACGGCGAACGAACCTTTACCGCCATATATACCTACCTGCCACCACAAAATCCCATACATTTTTTCATCCGTCCGAATCAAACTGTTCGACCCTTCTTCTTTTATATATAGGCGAGCCATTGCCAACACCTGCGGGAATGGCTACACACTATTGGGCGGCAGCTTAAGCAGTCATATCCACGGGCAGCACCACCGGCAGCACCACCAATAATATCAGGATCCCCGGAGGGTCCAATTATCAAGGCGGCGGCGGGCGGGGTGGTACAGGAGAACAGCGGCCTGCCTGACAAGTCCGAGGTGCTGGCCTTTGTCCACAGTCTTCAGCAAAGCGCAACTGATGCGCTCAAGCATGACTTGCGCAGTGCCAGGGCGTCCGTCATCAGTCTGGAAACAGCGATCAGATTCATGCACGCACTCGTTGCGGTTTTGCTGTCCGGCTTATACCTGCCGCCACTTAGGATGTCGGCTCTTTCCACGTTGATGGTGCCTGGCATCACCTCTTGCTGCAACAACGACTGCAGGCAGCGGGCTTGCCGTGGCAACAACCTCATTGAGGTCGCGAGCCGCAGCAAACGAAACACCGCCCATATCACATCATCAGCAGGACCATCTCCGACCTGCCCTAAGACGGAGGGTCCGCCAAAGCCCCGTGCGGCAGGCGCGACCGGCGTGATGACATGTCTGCAGCTGGAGCTCAACCATCACAAGACCGCACGGTTCGTAAACCAACGCCAGCCCCTGACTGTCATCCTCCCGGCTGATTTATCCAGCCTGATCAAGGCATATGCGCGGCATGCACGGCCAGTGCTCGTGCGGCGTGCACCGATGAGTGATGTCGTGTCATCATCAGTCCAACATCTACTCCTTGACAAGAATGGGCAGCCGTTTAACAATGGCTTTGCCATGGAGTGGAAGGACATTGAGGAGCGATATGGGGCGCCCTGGGATCACATTTCGCCACAGAAGCTCCGCCACATCCATTCAACAACAGCCTACACATCACTGGTGCAGGAGGTGGCTCGCAAACTGCCTGACCTCAGGCCACATGCACAGGTCATGGGCAACTCCCTGCGGGTGTGGGACTCTCACTACATACAGCGTCCAGGCAGCATTGTGGCCCAGGCAGGCATTGACAACCTGGCGAAGTGGCGGGCGGCAAAGCTTAAGCCAAGGGCAGGAACGTCGGAGATTCTGGCCAAGGGGAAGACTAAACGAAATGTGGCAGTCGAGGGGGAGGCGACAAGAGGCGGAAAGAGCCGCTTTGCTTACAGGCGCGCGGCAGCAGAGGAGGACGACGAGGAGGAGGGTGAGGAGGAGGACGACGAGGAGGAGGACGAGGACGAGGAGGAGGAGTACGAGGAGGAGGAGGAGGACGACGACGACGACGAGGAGGAGGAGGAGGAGGAGGAGGAGGAGGAGTACGAGGAGGCGGGGGAGTACGACGAGGAGGAGGAGGGGGACGAGGAGTACGAGGGGGAGTACAAGGAGGAGGAGGAGGCGGCGGCGGTGGAGAAGGAGGACGAGGAGGAGGAGGAGGAGGAGGGTGAAGTACGATGGGCGGGATAATGAGGACATGAGGACGACGGTGACGCCGCACAGCCACACAAAGCTTGGTCCTGTCCTCGGGATTGTGCATCTTATTGCGTAGCATGTGATGGAAAACAAACAAAGCATTATTTATGGTTTTTAATGGTGCGCGCGCCGGGATATTAGCGCCGGGATGATAGGTTTCAGAAAGTTCGTTGTAACTACTTAATAACCGTCATCGAAACGAACATCCAGCGTCACGCATCTCATCAATCGTGATACGATTCAGAGATTATTATTTGCAGGAGTATAGTATGCTTGCATAATATATTCCGCCTGACGGCCTTTGGACTGCTTTATTTTATTTAGGCAAGCGAGAGGCATCACCATATCATTGCAGCCCTCATCTATCTGCCATATTGTCGCAGCCCTCATTTATATACATCAGGCGTAGGCAATGAGCTTGATGCCTGCACAGGGAGGGCGCAGTAGGAAGCAGAAGCCGCCACCGGCACAGAAAAAACTCCTGGACAAGTTGAATTCAGAGTTTAAGAGAGCAGAGGTGATTCATAAACAGCGAGCGAGAGTATGTACATGTACACGTCCCTTGATAAACTTCTCCTTGCAGGGCATGGTGGGAGGGGGTCAGGGAATGTGTGGCGTGGACGGCTCCATCAGGGTCAAGGACATGGCAGACCTGTTCCGCCAGGCCAATCACTATATGAATGTTGGCCGCGGCGATGTTCTTCTTGACGTGGGTTGCGGCCTTTGCAAGTATGTGGCTGCGGCGAATATCAACACAGGGTGCTGGCATTATTCGGTTTCGATTTCGACTCCGAACACAATATAATTCGACGTCATGGGATCGATCCTACCTCTGTGTGCTGTGCATTTTGTATATGCCACCTACATATATGCCTCTCTCTCCACTTGTTGGCCTGTACGCGTACCTGTTAAAACGCCTCCGCCTCCCCGATAATAACAAAAACAAACAACACACAGGCCCGGATTTGTGGCCCTGGCCGTGCTGGGTTTGATTGCCGTACACGGCATTGAGATTGACGAGATCAAAGTGGAGAAGGCACGGACTTTCATCGCCCAAGTGTGCAGGAATGTGGGGTCCTTGTCCAGCTGCCAGGACCGCTTCAAGGTCCGGCATGCAGATATCCACAAGGTCTGTATCGTGCTGCTGTGCAGTGCAGTACTAATAGTACTACTAACTAGACTACTAACGTTTACGTAGTTCCATAATAACGGAAGAGCAAGATATATGGACGCAGGTCATGGCGCTGTCTCCCCCACCCACCTTCATTTATGCCTTTTGGGAAGGCTGGAACCCCGTGGACAAGGCGGCAGTTGCATCACTGTTCAACATATACCGGAAGTCCATTAAGGTATAACATCACTTGTCCCCATGATTGAACCTGCACACGCCGTGTACATACCAACATACTAATGATTACGCGCCGTGTCCTCCTCCGGGCCTTCACAGGGCATGATCGCAATCTCCCATGCTGTTGTTGATGTGGAGCGGGTGATGGCGGCCATTGGATTTGTGGGCCTCAAACTTGAGGGTGTGAAGAAGGGCTGCTCCCAGTCTGGAAGTAGGTATTGTATATGTATACGCCCAGGGCCGACGTCCACATAAAATATGTCCAACCAACGTCACTGACATAACATAACGTCGCCCATTACTACTTGCCCAGGCGGTGCAAAGTACAGCGCCTATATCTTTTCTGCATCAGCACCCACCATCATCAAGGAGGTTGGCGGGCCAAGCGCTGTCATCATGGATGGGTGCTGTGCCACTGACGATGCTGCCCCTGTCAAACGGGTGGCCCAATACTTGGCCCAAGATCGCAAAAAGAGAAAGGCTGAGGATGACCGTCTACAGCAGCTGCAGATTGAGCTGGAGGAATGTAACGAGGAGGCGGCGCAGCAGCAGGGGGAGGGAGGTTCTTCTATTAATACACCTGCCACAACTACCAGGAGCAGCAGCAACCGCCCCCGCCGCCTCTGTGCAAACGCCCATGGTGGCAGCATCGGTGGCCGTGCAGGGAAACGGGCAATTATTCAGCATGAGATTGAAGCGTTAATGGCCAAGCGGCCCCAGCCAGAAGACATTGCTGACAAGGCGAGGGAGGAGGAGGTATGTATACATACGTTAAACTGTTAAACGATACACACATATATATATATATATATCCTGCTTAGGCTATACAAAACGACTGTGCTCTCATTTTGTTTGCGACCCACCTGCCTCTGTAAACGCAGTTCAGGGAGGTACCCTTTGCCCCAGGATACGAGGTCAACGGAAATGGCTCTGTCCGGCTGAAGGAAACGGGGAAGGTTCTCGAACTCATGCCACGGGCAGCCTGCCGTGACGGCCATGCATATGTTCGGCTGAAGCTGCCACCTCCCGCCAACAAGCATGTTATGCGTGCTGTTCGTAACCTGGTGGCGATTGCCTGGCTTCCCGACGCCTCCATGGAGGTGCTTGGGCTGGACCCCAAAGGAGGCCAGATCCGAGGCCTCAGCAGCGGCAAGCGTGTTGGGCACATTGATGGTGATCCCTACAACAATCGGGTGACTAACTTGGAGCTCATTAACCCGAAGAGACGCCGCAGCACCTAGCAGTAGTAGTGGCGCCAGTTGCCACTTCACACTACCTGTAACGGCGACCACTCAATGAAACCATTTTGCCGCTTACATCGCTGCCATACATACCAAAAGGCGACCTGTACAGCTGGCAGCAGGCAGCGAGCTGCACATGTTAGTGTTCGTTCTGCACGATCATTGCAATCTCTAGTCAGTTATGTGTCCAGATGCCCAGAACAAGCACCAAACAAAGTGTACCAAAACGTTAAATAACACCTCCAATCCACTCGTACGACAGACGATGTACACATCCTTGTCATTGTCATTGTCGTTACAATATGCAGCCAGCCATCCACAGCTCAGCGTGGCACTATATGTCGCTCATGCAGTGCAAGCAATGGTTTGGCCCGGAGTGCATATAACGTCCTAACTGTTCGTCCAACTTCCAAACTTGAGCGCAAGTGCATCATGGATATCCTCCAACGGCCAATCTACTGACTCCACCCCCTTTCATGCACATACTGTCATGCGTGGTGACCATTGCCCCGTCCTCACGGCGTCACCTGCCTGCACCAGGTTGCCACTAACAAGCACTAGCTGTCCAGGGTGCATGTGCAATCGGACCACCTTCTGGGTGGCGAAGGTACGCGCAATGTCCTGGGCCGCCGAGTCGGAAATGGTAAACCCCTCGTCACCCTCCCCCTCCTCCTCCTCGCCCGCCGTCTGCACGCCCGCCGCCTGCTCGCCCTGCAGCCGTCGCACATGGGTCGCCCAGCCCTGTATAATGACGTGGCTGTACGGCACGACAAGCTCTGTAACATCCGTCACCGTCGGCACTATACCGACGAAGGAGCCGGTGTTACCTGGCGGTGCCTTTGTGTAAAGACTTTGAATGCTTCTGCTTGGCAGCGTGCCGACGGGCCTGTTGCCCTGCAGGAACGAATACCACGTCCGACCTTCTTCCTCGTGCGGGAGGATCTGCTGCATTATGGTCAGCACTCGTTCACGCAGCGCGTTTAGGGAGGAAGACGCGGTGTTTGATGATGGCAACATGCAGCTCATTCGCTGCCCGTACTTCGGGGTAATGTGCCCCTGCGCGTCCTGTTCAAGGTACTCGAACATGTATGTCGCGTTCTGCGAAGCACGCAAGTGATGCACCGCATCGGCAGCTGCCGCAATGGCCAGCTGCCACAATACGCCATCCTCAACGACGGCGAGCCCAAAGCATGCCAGGGATGCTGCCGCTGCCGCAATCCCACTGCCAAATTCCTTGGCCTGCACATCTATCAAAGGCGAAAGAAGCCGCATGGTTGGGATTGGGGCAATCACGTGCTTGACCCGCCGACGGCGGCCCGACCAGTACCGAAACTTGGACACGTCGGTTTCCAGCACCTCGCGGTGCCGCAACGAGAAACGCACCGAAGGTTCAGCTGTTCCTGGGCCGGCGGGCGGCGGCGGCGGCTGCATGGTCAACAGGGCCGGGAGGGACAGGCGTCAGAGTGGCGGCGGCGGCTGCATGGTCAACAGGGCCGGGAGGGGAGGGACAGGCGTCAGAGTGGCCTTCAGCAAATTTCCTGTCGTGGTAAAGCACGACATGACAACATTTTTGCCGTATTACTTCACCACTTCTACTCGTCCGCAGACAACATAACGTCGATCAATGGCATACTGTCACAACTTCGGACATCGGACACTGCTTCCACTCACGTGTGCTTGCGAGGGTCCTGGGCCAGCGGGCGGCGGCAGTTGTGCTTGCGAGGGTCCTGGGCCAGCGGGCGGCGGCACTCGTGCTTGCGAGGGTCCTGGGCCAGCGGGCGGCGGCACTTGTGCTTGCGAGGGTCCTGGGCCAGCGGGCGGCGGCAGTTGTGCTTGCGAGGGTCCTGGGCCAGCGGGCGGAGGCACTTGTGCTTGTGAGGGTCCTGGGCCAGCGGGCGGCGGCAGTTGTGCTTGCGAGGGTCCTGGGCCAGCGGGCGGCGGCACTCTTGATCCGGCGGGCGGCAACGGCTGCGTGGTCAACCGGCACGGGAGGGACGGGAGGGTGGCCCATTCTCGTCAGCAACCCCGTCAGCAATCATGTCGTGCCTTGATTGTCGTTACACTCATGAAGTGACCTAAGTACTATTGTACGACACCACATACCACGTCATTGCCGTACCACTCCACCGTCAACGTACGACACCACATACCACGTCATTGCCGTACCACTCCACCGTCAAGGTACAGTATGGGGCGGGACGGCCTCCTCTTACCACTCTGCGCTTGCGCGGTTTGTGCGTTGATTCCTCCACCGGTTCCTGTACGGCGCAACAGGGCCGGGAGCAGTGTCAGGGCAGGGTCGGTTTTCCGCTGGTCGCGCTCATGATTGCCATCATGACTTATGTCAGCCTCCACATCATACTCACATTCCCTAGACTGTCGAGGCGTTTACAATGAATCCTGTGGCCGCATTCACAATGCTCCACTTACCTGTCCCGGAGGTGGTGGAGAGCGTTTAGATCTGGGCTTGCGTGGCTTAGGAGGAACCTCCTGGGTCAGGCAGAGGCGCAGGAGTCGGCCATGTCATAACGGAAGACTGGCATTATCGTCATAATCAGATGCACAGCATGTCTTACGCGGAAGACTGGTATAATGGTCATAATTCGGATGCACAGCACATTCATCGGCCTTCCATCAATCACACCCGACTTTATTTCGTACAGCAAATCAACAAAATATGAAAGCATTACGTTATTCTTATAGAAACCGTCGTCAAAGAAAACGTGATTTTCGCCGTACTCGGATTGCAAATCTGGCGTCAAATGCCAGATGCTGACGAGAACACTGTACATGTTGCACTCACCTTTGGCGGCGACACCGGCGTCTCTAACGGCTGCGTCTCTACCGGCGTCGGTACCGGCGTTGGTACCGCCGCTGCTGCCGGGCCCGGCGGCGCCGGTACCGACGCCGCCGTCGGCGTCTGTACCGTCGGCGTCTGTACCGGCGTCGGTACCGGCGTTGGTACCGCCGCTGCTGCCGGGCCCGGCGGCGCCGGTACCGACGCCGCCGTCGGCGTCTGTACCGGCGTCGGTACCGGCGTTGGTACCGCCGCTGCTGCCGGGCCCGGCGGTGCCGGTACCGACGCCGCCGTCGGCGTCTGTACCGGCTGCGTCTGTACCGGCGTCGGTACCTGCGTCTGTACCGCCGTCGGTACCGCCGCTGCTGCCGTCGTTGCCGCCATGCCAATCCATGGGAGAAGGCCCAATGGGAAGTTATCCGCCGCCTACACGGATGGAACGGGGGCCGGGGAGACTGTTATCTGTAATGTCTCCTCCTAGGCCGACCGTCTCACACTGCCCCAACAACTCACCGCTGCAGCAGCAGCAGCAGCAGAACTGGGAGAGCGGGGAGGCCATATGAATGGCCAGTCCAGCGCCTGCACGGATTTAACGGGGCCGGAACGGAAAGACTGTTACGACGGCAGATGGGACGTGCTATATTATGCACACGACAAATCCCCCCGGTATTGCTGTGTACGTGTCACCACGTCACCCTGTCGTACGTGGACGCGGGGAGCGATACGGCAATGATGACGTCACTGTCGTACGTGGATGCGGGGAGCGATATGGCAATGATGACGTCACTGTCGTACGTGGACGCGCGGAGCGATACGGCAATGATGACGTCACTGTCGTACGTGGACGCGCGGAGCGATACGGCACTGATGACGACAAATCCCCCCGGTATTGCTGTGTACGTGGACTGTGCCCCTACAACCCACCGCCGCCGCCGCCGCCGCCGCCGGCGGGCTGGCCGCCGCTGCTGACCTTGAACGCCAAGAGCAAAGAGCCTGTCGGCGGGCATTGCCATGTTCAAGTGAGCGGTCGATGTGAGAGAACACCACGCATTACGGTAGGGGACATCAAACTTGCAGCATCTCACCGCTTCAGCGTCATAAGCAAACCGTATGAACGCGGTTTGTTCCCAGTTGTACCTAAAACAGGGTTGCTCCTCGCCCTTGTCGTCTGTGTAATATGTCAGCGTCCCAGCGGCTGCACCTGCCGTATTGCTGTCAGCCGGAAGGGCAAGTGACGCCGCTCTCTCCCACACAATTCCTAAAGCCCTCTCCACCAGTTGGGCATCCGCCTCGCTCTTCAGGCCCCATTTAAATGATATATTATCCAGGTTGATGTCGAAGTCCACGCTGAGCCGCTGCAGCACGTATAGTCGAGCGCCCTTGCTGATGTACTTTGAAAAGTTGCGCCGATGGGACGGCTCGGTATAGCCCAAGAACGTGCCAAATGTGCGAACCTGGGCTCACAGGGTGAGAAATCACAGGGTGGGGATCAACAATGCCGCGCGAGTCCTACCTACAGAGTATAGCTTACCACGCCATCCTTTTCAAGCCGCGAGTCGAAGATGCTTGATGGTGACGCATTTTCAGGCGCGGTTCCAATGTATCCCGCGTATTCCACATAATCCCCTCGAAGTCTGGTTGCTACTTCAAGAGCCAGCAGGAACGCAGAGCGTGCAGCACAACCCTTTTCGGCTCGGATGTAGGTAATGGACTCACGAAATGTATCCAAGTGTTGATATGAGTAAGGATTCTGGCGGGTGTATCGCTGCGGCGGTGCCTCATCAGCAGCCATGATAGGTAGGCTTAATAATAAGCTAACCCTGCCTAAGCCCTACAGGTTATTTGTGAGACCTCGATGGGCTTCGATGCCCTATATATGCACACATATACGACCGAGACCGTGACCCACGTAACGGTGACGACGCGGCTTTGGATATGCACGGTTGCAATCAAACCTTGTGGAAACCTTGCGGAACCTTACTAGTAGTTGTTAGTCCTACATATCTATACCTATACCTATTTCCACACACATATATATACTATAATGACTAACCCGAGCTGTGGAAATACGCTGCCTCGGATGATTCTCCGCCATCTCCTCTCGGACGGTCCGCCGCTGCCAATCACAACTGCGCCTTCTCCGCCCATCATCCCCGCCCACCTCTCCACCCATCACGTCCACCCATCTCCACCGCACCGATGGAGTCCCGACAATCCGTTGTCTCGTTATGCTTCATCACCCGCCTCCACGTCCGCGTCCATGATGATTCGCCGCCGCACGCGTTTTCGTTAGCTCCCACGTCGCGTTCGTCAGTAGCCGAGCATAGCAAAATGCGCATGGTGTTTAACGAATTGAGTATGTCCAGATGTCCGTCGGCCGACAGCAAGGAAAGGTTGTGGTTCCACTCGGAACCGTCATCAAAATGCTTTCGCTCGCATGGGTGCGTGGTTGTGTACGCGCGCGCGCGCGCGCGCGCCTGAGGGTAGGCTAGGGTACCACGGAAAAAACCAGCAACCATAATACAAGAACTTCCGCTCTGCTACTTGGAGAGGCGCCGTCGAAAGGCGCCGTCGAAAGGAACCACAAGAGTAGAGGCCAGCAATCAAGCAGATCCAGCGGGCTAAAGCGCGCATATCTAATCCTTCAAGTTAGCTCTCCTAATCATCACATTGATTCGTTCATTCGTTCTTCTCGCCATCGCGAAGTTGCGCGATGCTCGCGAA
Source organism: Volvox reticuliferus (assembly GCA_019650235.1). Lineage (NCBI taxonomy): Eukaryota > Viridiplantae > Chlorophyta > Chlorophyceae > Chlamydomonadales > Volvocaceae > Volvox > Volvox reticuliferus. Next base: position 65,358 of record BNCP01000023.1, read on the forward strand.
TCGCGAAGCTCGGTACAAGTCATCATCATCAATCGTGCCATATTGTCACACAGAAAGCAGCGGAAGTGCAGCTTTGCGGTTATTGCGCGGTTTGTTCGTGAGGCGTAAGGCGATGTGCGTACGTGCGGGTCGGTTGGTTGGTTGGTTGCCGGATGGATAGGCGCACGGGCAGCTTCGCGCGGACTCATCCGCGCTGTCCCAGCCCATCCACCCTTCTCAGCACCCTTCCTCTGTAGGTTGCAAGGCTACGCGGGTACCCTCCGGGCGCCATGCGGCTTTCCTGGGTTTGGGTTTGGGTTTGGGTTTGGTCCACCCAACCACAACAACGAGCTTGGATCTGGTTCATGCGCGCATGTTAGTGTTCTCCTGAACGTTGTTCTCGTGACTGAACTCAATAACAATGGCTTCCAAGTAATGTGAATCGTACCGCCAGCTGCAAAGTAAGCATGCCAGCTTGAGATGTCCGCCTCCGCCACCATCCGGCGGGACAGCCCTCCGCCTCCGATACGCACTGACGTCGGTTATCCGCGCGGACTCATCCGCGCTGTCCCAGCCCATCCAACCTTCCCAGTACCCTTCCTCTGTATGTTACAAGGCTACGCGAGTGTTACGCGGGTACGCGGGTACCCTCCGGGTGCCATGCGGCCTTCCTGGGTTTGGGTTTGGGTTTGGGTTTGGTCCACCCAACCACAACAACGAGCTTGGATCTGGTTCATGCGCGCATGTTAGTGTTCTCCTGAACGTTGTTCTCGTGACTGAACTCAATAACAATGGCTTCCAAGTAATGTGAATCGTACCGCCAGCTGCAAAGTAAGCATGCCAGCTTGAGATGTCCGCCTCCGCCACCATCCGGCGGGACAGCCCTCCGCCTCCGATACGCACTGACGTCGGTTATCCGCGCGGACTCATCCGCGCTGTCCCAGCCCATCCAACCTTCCCAGTACCCTTCCTCTGTATGTTACAAGGCTACACGAGTGTTACGCGGGTACGCGGGTACCCTCCGGGCGCCATGCGGCTTTCCTGGGTTTGGGTTTGGGTTTGGGTTTGGTCCACCCAACCACAACAACGAGCTTGGATCTGGTTCATGCGCGCATGTTAGTGTTCTCCTGAACGTTGTTCTCGTGACTGAACTCAATAACATAGCGTAGGGTTTCCTAGCTGCAACGTTAACATGCCAGCTTGAGATGTCCGCACTGGCGTCCGTTATCTGGACGGACGAACTGACGGACAGACGGACGGATACGCACTGGCGTCCGTTATCTGGACGGACGGACGGACGGACGGACGGATACGCACAGGCGTCCGTTATCTGGACGGACGGACGGACGGACGGACGGACGGATACGCACTGGCGTCCGTTATCTGGACGGACGGACGGCCGGACGGACGGATACGCACTGGCGTCCGTTATCTGGACGGACGGACGAATGTCCTGATTTCTCTATTATGGTTTTTAAATCTTCGTTTTTATATGGAAAGCTGCGTTATCCATGACGGACGGATGGAAGGACGGACGGACGGATACGCACTGGCGTCCGTTATCTGGACGGACGGACGGACGGACGGATACGCACTGGCGTCCGTTATCTGGACGGACGGACGGACGGACGGACGGATACGCACTGGCGTCCGTTATCTGGACGGACGGACGGACGGACGGACGGATACGCACTGGCGTCCGTTATCTGGACAGACGGACGGACGGACGGATACGCACTGGCGTCCGTTATCTGGACAGACGGACGGACGGACGGATACGCACTGGCGTCCGTTATCCAGACGGACGGACGGACGGACGGATACGCACTGGCGTCCGTTATCTGGACGGACGGACGGACGGACGGACGGATACGCACTGGCGTCCGTTATCCAGACGGACGGACGGACGGACGGATACGCACTGGCGTCCGTTATCTGGATGGACGGACGGACGGACGGACGGATACGCACTGGCGTCCGTTATCTGGACGGACGGACGGACGGACGGATACGCACTGGCGTCCGTTATCTGGACGGACGGACGGACGGACGGATACGCACTGGCGTCCGTTATCCAGACGGACGGATGGACGGACGGATACGCACTGGCGTCCGTTATCCAGACGGACGGACGGACGGACGGATACGCACTTGCGTCCGTTATCTGGACGGACGGCCGGACGGACGGATACGCACTGGCGTCCGTTATCTGGACGGACGGACGGATACGCACTTGCGTCCGCTATCTGGACGGACGGACGGACGGACGGACGGATACGCACTGGCGTCCGTTATCTGGACGGACGGACGGACGGACCGATACGCACTGACGTCCGTTATATCCGCGCGGATGTTTGCGTCCGTGACGTGGTCAGGCCAGCGCGCCTGGGAGCTCGGCACGCTTGGGACGTCAATGCATTTTAAATTGAATTAAAGCGAAGATGGCGGGCACGAGGGTGTGTGCGAGTGTGGGGCCGGGGGCCGCTTGTGCGGCGCGGCGGGTGGGATGGGAGAGGAGGGGGCCGGCGATGTGGCGATGTGGCGAGGGAAAAGCGACGGCCTGTACTGCACACACAACATGTATTGTGATGGCGACTTACTCATCGCGCTTACCTTTATGTTTCCATATGGGTCATTCAGTAGCGATAACCGAACATAAAGATTCATGCACGTTGCTTTCAACAAGTAAGACGGCCGCGATGCGGCATCGCGGCGGTGAGGCGAAATGCGAAAATAGGATGGATGAATGGAAGATGCACCACACACAAATGCGAGCCTTATAATGCGAGCAAGATGGTTTCTTCTCGGGCTGTGGGGCCGAACATGGACGATGGCGGCGGCGGTGGGGAGCGGCGGCGCTCTCAAAGCCATTGGTGGCCCGCCCCCGGCATATCAGAGTTACTTATTGTATCTATGGAATTTTGCTTCTGCTGTGCTAGGGGCGGACGCCGTCCTAAACGGCGCCGCGCCCGACTGGCATGAAGGCGACAACTTGTCTTTGCGCAGCACGAAGCTCTCTTCATCGTTATGAGATGTTCGCGCGGATGCGCCAATTTTGAGCAGGCAGCGGAGGCAGGTGTCTGACAAAAATAGGCGAGGAGCAGGTTTTGTGATGACGGGTGAGCCGTTAGATGCTTTATCGGGTGTGGGCCAATCCTATAGGCGTTATCGACCGGCTCGATATGCGGGCCGATCCTAGGCCGAACCTAGGCCGATCCTGTCACCTGTACGCCGATCCAAGGCCGTCCTGTCAGACCTCTCCTGTCACCTCTAGGCCGATCCTAGGCCGTCCTGTCACCTCCAACCGTGCCGTGCGCCTTTCAAAACGCACGGCACGGTTATCCACGAATATAAAAACGTCGTTGCTCCGTAAGCTCAATCTTAGTTCGGATAACTATCCTTGCAATAGGAAGTGTTTAACGTTGTCGTACATGCACGCAAAATCGGCGCCCCAAATACGCACTCGCGTATTTTACAGGGCCGCGTATGATACGCACATCTCCTTGGTCTTCGTGGACGTCTGCGTGCGTGCGTGATGCGTTTACCACGCTGTGCGTGTGGCGCATGTCGTGATGATATGCTCCACAGGTCGCTCGCGCCTGCTGTCGCGACAAGACACCAAGACACTCCAAACCAAAAAAGGTATGCGCGAAAGCAAAGCAGCATACACACAACCCATGCGACAACCCATGCATGGGTGATGTGCCGTTTGTTCGTGAGCGTTTTCCTCTGTCGTGCGGATCGGCATTGTACGTTTTTGTGGCACGGACAAGATAACCACCCGTACCGTTCTTCACCGTCCACCGTTCACGTAGCAGACCACTAGTAACGTGCGCATGTATGGACGCGTGGCGCCACGCCGTTGACATCCTTGGCGGAGGAGGGCGGTCGGACGCGGGACGCGGACGCGCGAAGGCGGATATATTTCGTGTTACATGTTCGTGATTTTCCTGTTGAACGCTCTCACTCAGCCATCCCTACGCCTCCCAAAATTGCATCCATGCGCAGGCGTGCTTGTGTGCGTGTGTGCGCGCAGTATGCCTAGCAAAGAGCGGACGCGCCGCGCCGCGCCGCTGATCGCCTGCCTCCACGGTCGCGCGGAAGTTGGACGCGGGAAGCCACACGTACATCACGATCCATCAGGTCAGCCCGCGCGTGTGCGCAAGCCCGCGTGCAATATCGGATTTGTTTTGTTACGTTTATATGTATATTATTACACGACAAAGCATGACCACCCGTACAGCTGTCCACCGTCATCATGTACGACCACGTTGACGAAGTGCTTGCCTACCTGAGTTGTAATGTGCGCGCGCATGTATCGAGACGATATATATTTCGTGTTACATGTTCGTGATTTTCCTGTTGAACGCTCTCACTCAGCCATCCCTACGCCTCCCAAAATTGCATCCATGCGCAGGCGTGCTTGTGTGCGTGTGTGCGCGCAGTATGCCTAGCAAAGAGCGGACGCGCCGCGCCGCGCCGCTGATCGCCTGCCTCCACGGTCGCGCGGAAGTTGGACGCGGGAAGCCACACGTACATCACGATCCATCAGGTCAGCCCGCGCGTGTGCGCAAGCCCGCGTGCAATATCGGATTTGTTTTGTTACGTTTATATGTATATTATTACACGACAAAGCATGACCACCCGTACAGCTGTCCACCGTCATCATGTACGACCACGTTGACGAAGTGCTTGCCTACCTGAGTTGTAATGTGCGCGCGCACGTATCGAGACGATATATATTTCGTGTTACATGTTCGTGATTTTCCTGTTGAACGCTCTCACTCAGCCATCCCTACGCCTCCCAAAATTGCATCCATGCGCACGCGTGCTTGTGTGCGTGTGCGCGCAGTATGCCTAGCAAAGAGCGGACGCGACGCGCCGCGCCGCTGACATCCTTGGCGGAGGACGGCGTGGACGTGGGCGGTCGTGCGAAGGCATGCGAGGGACGCCGTGGACGTTTATAGCATGAGCGTCAGGTCAGCACACGCGTGTGTTTGTCAGCAAACGTGCTGCTGCGATTGCCGCGACCCAACCCAAAACGGATCTCTCACCCCCGATCACTCCACCTTGTCCACGTACGACACGACACGACACCATCGCCATCGCCACCCCTAAAACGCCACCAAGTATGTGCTGTTGCCGTTAGCTTTTGTTGGTGGGGCCGCGCGCCCAATGCGCAAGCGCGCGGCCCCCTGATTTGTTCTTTTACAGAGTCGCGGCGTTGTTGTCGTCGTAGCCACGTGGTCGTTAAAGAGATTAAAATATAAAAAACGTGTGCTGCTGCGTTTGCCGCGACGCCGAAAGGATGTCACCTCCCCCTTGTCCACGTACGACACCATCGCCACCCCCAAAAATGATGCATATGCACCGCCATCGCGCGCGCGTCTCAGAGCCATGATGCGTCGTTTTTTGAAGAGAGTCGCCAAACGTCGAAATTATATTAGGAGCGGTGATGAAACAAAGTAATCATGCTGCATTTGCCGCGTTTACCAGCAAAGAAAGGATTGGATCTCGCATTTCCCGCCGTACCACTCCCCCTTGTCCACGTACGACACACGCCACCATCGCCACCCCCCGAAACGCGCACAAGTGTGCTGTTGCCGATAGCTTTTGTTAGGTATATGCACAGCCATCGCGCCATGCCTTACCTATTTTTTTAAAGAGAGACTCGCCGAACGTCGAAAGTATATGTATTAGGAGACATGGAAAACATGTGTGCTGTGTGCGCTGCGTTTATGCCGCGTTTACCAGCAAAGAAAGGATTGGATGTCGCATTTCCCGCCGTACCACTCCCCCTTGTCCACGTACGACACACGCCACCCCCATCGCCGCCGCCGCCACCCCCCAAAACGATAGCTTTTGTTGGTGTTGCGCCGTGCGCCATATCTCTATATATGCACCGCCATTGCGCGCGCGTCAGAGCCATCATGCTTTTTGTTTTATTGTATAAAGAGAGTCGCCAAACGTCGAAATTATAACAGGAGACATGGACGTGGTGTGTGCGCTGTGTGGTGCTGCGTTTGTGCCGCGTTTACCAGCAAAGAAAGGATTGGATGTCGCATTTCCCGCCGTACCACTCCCCCTTGTCCACGTACGACACACGCCACCCCCATCGCCGCCGCCGCCAACCCCCAAAACGATAGCTTTTGTTGGTGTTGCGCCGTGCGCCATATTCCATCGCGCGCGCGCAAGGGCTATGATGATGCGTCGTTTTTTTAAGAGAGTCGCCAAGTCGCCAAATATGATAGAGAGCGATGAAAGTAGAAAAGGTAGTAATCATGCGCTGCGCTGCCAAACGGAATAGCATCGTCGCTGTTGTTGCCGCCGTGCAACTCCACTTGTCCACATATGACACGACCCCGAAAACCGCGACCCCGACCCTTGCCCTCTAATAGAGTGTGCTTTTTTGTCTTAGAAAGGTCGCGAGAAAGGCGACGACGTCATCACTTAGCTTGTTAGCAGCATGCTGTGCGCCAACTAACATCGCGCGCGCGCCAGACGTTTGTTGCCGCCGCCGCCGTTTGCCGCCAAACGGAGGACGAGCGCGCTCGTGTTGCCGTGCGGCGGGGTCGTCCGCCGCGCACGTCAATAAAATAAAACAAACGCCCAACGCCCTGTAGTCGTGCATGCATATATATGCGTTTGTGTGTGTTGGGGGGGGTTGCTTGTGCCCTTCGCCAGTGCGCCCTACGCGTGCGGTGCGGTGCGACGTGCTACGCGTCCGCTGCCGTACCGCTCCGCGCGTCCACGTACGACATGGGTGACGTCATCCGTGCCGTCGCGAAAGGGCGGCGATGTCAGCTTATTAGCTCAGCTCAGCTTATTAGCAGCAGTCGCTCACGCGTCCGCTGCCGTACCGCTCCGCGCGTCCACGTACGACATGGGTGACGTCATCAGTGTCGTATCGCTCCGCGCATCCACGTACGACAGGGGTGACGTCATCGGTGCCGTCGCGCGAAAGGGCGGCGACGTCAGCTGCTTTTAGCAGCTTAGCATGCTGCGCGGCGCGCCCCAACACGCGCACGATGAGCGCACGATGAGGCGGCCCGCATCATGATATATGCTGGCCGTTGTATTATGTTATGTTTTTAGGACAAGTGCCGTGCACAGCTCCACTTGCCGACGTGCTGCGTGGCGTGCGTGCGGTCGCGTCACGCGTCCGCTGCCGTATCGCTCCGCGCATCCACGTACGACAGGGGTGACGTCATCGGTGCCGTATCGCTCCGCGCGTCCACGTACGACAGGGGTGACGTCATCGCTGCCGTATCGCTCCGCGCGTCCATGTACGACAGGGGTGACGTCATCGCTGCCGTATCGCTCCGCGCGTCCACGTACGACAGGGGTGACGTCATCGGTGCCGTCGCGCAAAAGGGCGGCGACGTCAGCTGCTTTTAGCAGCTTAGCATGCTGCGCGGCGCGCCCCAACACGCGCACGATGAGCGCACGATGAGGCGGCCCGCATCATGATATATGCTGGCCGTTGTATTATGTTATGTTTTTAGGACGAGTGCCGTGCACAGCTCCACTTGCCCACGTACGACAGCACGTTTGTTGTTGCCGCCATCGCCGTTTGCCGCCAAACGGACGAGCGCGGTCGTGTTGCCGTGCAGCTCCGCGCGTCCAGGTACGACAGCACGACCCCGCCGCGCACGTCAATAAAATAAAACAAAAAACGCCTAACGCCCTGTAGTGCATGCATGCTCTTGTGTGTGTTAGGGTCGCGAGCAATGATGCCGAATGCTTTTGCAAGGACAAAGAGCACAGCGCGTTGCCAGCAGCACCAAGTCGTAGCGAAGAGTGCGCACATAGCTAACGCGAAAAGGGCTGTGTGTTTTTTTGTTGCCGTCATCGCCGTTTGCCGCCAAACGGACGAGCGCGCTCGTGTTGTGTTGCCGTGCAGCTCCGCGCGTCCACGTACGACAGCACGACCCCATTTTCTCTTGATCGTTCTCACTCAATCACTCAATCAGTCCTATACGCCTCCCACTGTTTTGCATCCATGCGCAGGCGTGCTTGCGTGCAGGAGAAGTGTACAATATTTCGGCCGACCCTACGTTGCCTTATGCGGACGGAGACGCGGACCGACGACGGCGTGTGCAGCAGTTTCCTTGCTTGGCGTTGTGGCTGAGGAGGAGTTGGTGGCGGAGTAGTAGTTGGTGGCGGAGCGGAGTAGTAGTTGGTGTTATGATGATGATGATGATGATGCACAGACAAAATGTGCGCGGACAAAAATGATGATGCACGTACGTATGAAGATGCAGCAACCGTAGTATGTAACCGCCGTATGATGATGTTCCATCTTTTTTCAAATGTGTGCCAACCCTAAACCCACACAACATGAGCAGCAACATAAGGCAGCAGCAGCACAGCCTAATCTTAGCATCTTTGCCGATGATGCAGCAATCAAAAACGTACTAGGACATAGAAGAATCTATCTATCTATATATATAATATACGTACGCGCAGGGACCCGGACCAGGAGTTTTTGTTTTGGTTGGCGCGTGCATGAGTCATGTCGCAACAAACCCAACTCAACTAACCCTAATAGGTATTATTAGGTGACCTCCCCCGAAATAACTGCCCCTGATCTGACATGTTGTCGTTGTATCATCTGTATTGATATATTTATGATGACTTATGAGGGTTGCTTGTGCTCAGCAGCTCCTTGCTACTCATAATATATAAATTATAAACACACAGCCCGTATATATATTATTATAAAAAGGAGAGCTCTAAATGAGCAGCAGTCCATCGCATTATCGATGGCTCCTGTCCGTCCAGATCCCGAAATGACCACAACCCAAGGCCAAACAGCGTCCAGCAACCCAAAACGCAACCCTGCTTGCTCCACATTCTCACATCCATCCACACCAACACCCAATGCCCCCGCAGCAGCACACGGGATGTCCGGTCAGGGGCCTGGAGCCAGGCATTGGTGCGCTTGGTGATTCTTCACCACCGCCAAACGCGCCACAAACAGCACCAAACGCCGCGCGCAAGTACCAGCTTCCAAAACCTCGCCTCAAATCGACGCAACGCAGCCGGGTCGGGCCACAATACCGGATGACAACAACCGGCGTCAACGGTCGACGACAACGATCGCGGTCTTTGTCGACCGTCAGCAGCGTCGACCACCTGCCACCTGCCATCACACACCACAGACCCACGACATGCTGCATTATTATCTAGCTCGGTTAATTGCGAAATGAGGACTATATATGTCTATGGCTATGCGTCGTTCGTTATCCATCATCATGATCGTGCGTGATCATAATAATGCATCATCACCATTCCCTCCTTGAAAAACGGACCTTATTTACTATCCGTCACGGCACTTTCTATATATCTGTTGTCGGCGAAAGATTATTATTACATCGTCCCACAAAAACCCACAAAAATCGCTCATCCGGATATATTAGTTCCTGTTATACAATAATACCGTGTTATAAAGGAAACGAAACAGTGCGTGCGTCATCGTACGTCGTCGCGAGCGACGGCAACAACAACAGCTGCACAGCGAGCGCGCGCGTCTCGTGTTATTCATATCCTTTAATCAAATATCGTGTTTTACAGATATCGTGTTTTACAGATAAAACTTTGGAAAAACACAAGCCGCTGGATAGATAGATAGATATCGCTCGACTCGAGGCGTCCAACAGCCACGCCAACAGCCACGTACACGTACACGTACTAGTACTAGTACGCCCCCCCCGCCGACGTAAGAGAGACGCAGAGAGACGCAGAGAGACGCAGAGAGACGCAGAGAGACGCAGAGAGACGCAGAGAGACGCAGCCCCAGCAGACTCTCTTTAATAGGATGCCACGTACTACTACTACTACTGCATCATCATCAGCAGCAGAGGATTCTCATGATCATGATCATGAGGATCCTGATGAGGATGCCAGCTACTCCGACGCCGAGCGAGCAACCAAACGCCAGCGCCGCCTGGAATGCTGCCGGCGGTATAATACCAGTACACGGAGGAAGAACAGGGCTGCGGCACGGGCAGAGGCAGAGGCAGAGGCACAGGCACAGGCAGCGTCAGCGGCAACGGCACAGGCCCTGATGGCAGCGGTCCAGGCAGCGGCCCAGGCAGCGGTTCAGGCAGCGGCCCAGTCTGCGGCCCAGGCAGCAGCGGCATCGGCACGGCGGGCGACGCCAGCGGCACGGGCAACAGCAGCGGCACGGGCAGCGGCAGCGGCAGAGGAACAGGCACGGGCAGACGCACTGGCAGCGGCCGTGGCAGCGGCAGTAGTCCCAGCCGCCCCAGCCCCAGCCCCAGCCGGCGGAGCACCTCATCAAGGCGCTGGCAGCAGCATCCTGGATCCAGGAATTCCCTGGCTCCCCCAACAATTGGCATGCCTCCAACGTCGAGGGCAAGCCAGCCTACTGATGCCACCGCGGCTCGTGGTGTCATTATTGTCATCCTCCTCGTCGTCCTCATCCTCATCATCCTCGTCGTCCTCATCATCCTCATCGTCGCCATCACAACCAGCAGCAGCCAACACCATCCAGCATCATTATCTCCACCCCAGGCTTCAACAAGTCAAGGTACGTCAAGACCTATATATATTAACTTGATATAATACGTATGGTCCTTGTACTACTACTAGTAACTATCTACTCCTACCTTGTACTAATAACTCTTCTTCATCATGCATATCATCATGCACGCAGACTGCCAGGGGAAGAACAGTTGATGACATGGCGACCGCAGCAGCAGCACCATCGAGCAGCAGCAGCAGCAGCAGCTGGGAGAACGCACAACAACAGGATGGCGGTCTATGGAGTAGGCATTATAATAAAAGGAGCATCTTTCGGGGAATCCTCAGGGTCATGGCTTTCCTTGGAGACCACCTTCAACCCAAATGGCGCATTGTCCCCACCCATCAGAGAGCAGAGTGGGATGATGCAGTGCGAAATATCTCCACGGCACTGGGCATGGACCAGACCGAACGACTGATCGTGGAGAATGCACTCCTTGTGTGGTTTCCACTGGTGTTCATTGCTGCGCCGCCCCGCTCCCCGCCGGGAGCAGCAACAGCAACAGCAACAGCAACAGCAACAGCAACAGCAGCAGCAGCTGCCGCAGCAGCAGCAGGAGCGGAGCCGCCGCTAGAGGACTTACTGCAAGCGATGCAGGGAGCACTGGTACCGGTACTACAGACTGCAGCTCTAGATCAAGGATATTCTGCAGGCACTTTAGCTCGGCTCTCCAGGATCACCCAGGACATGTTCCACAAGGATGTACCTGCTGCCATGCGCCGCGACGAGCTGCTGCAGCAGCAGGCTGCTGGCGATGATGAGGGTACACAATTATTACAGCAATTACAGCCGCAGCAGCCGCAGCAAGAGCAAGAGCAAGAGCAAGCGCAACAGCAGCAGCCGCCCACAGTCGTCATGACGGTGCAAGCTGCTGCTGCTGATGATCCCGTGGATACACTGCAGCGACAGATTGTCGCCGCCGCTCATCATCACCCATCATCACCCTTCCAGCAGCAACCCAACCCACCCACCCTAATAACAGCAGCACAGGTGCAGGCAGCCAAAGACACACTTGCTGAACATGTAGCTGGACGGCATGTGCCTCATGTTTCCATGGATTCTCCATGCATAACCCTCTCGCTCTGCAGACCAGCTGCACAGCCACGTGTGCGGGCTGCTGGTATTATTCCATCTCCTCCTCCTCCTCCTCCACCGCCTCCTCCTCCTGCTACTACTGCCATCATAAGTGGAGAGGTGCACCAACAACGACAACAGCTGCTGGCTTCCGCCACTTCATCATCAGGAGGAGGAGGAGGAGTGGTGGCCGAACATTATTATTACGAGGTGCCTCCATTACCAGGCAGCTTAAAAATCAGGCTAAAAAAAAGGTTATTGTTCCAGAACAGGACAGGATATATCTACTTCCTTGCGGGGAGACGAGTCAAGCGTTCACCAGGAACCCAGAGGAGTGGGATCTACATGGGAGCCCACCACTTCATTCTATGGGCAATGCAGGGATGGCCTCAAAATGGCAGGATGCAGTACCCAACCCACCTGGAGCCAAGACCACGAAAGGCTGCCAAGCAACCGGCACATGACCCATTGACCTATAAGCCGATTGCCATGCACATTTGCAGCAACCCAGCATGCATCAATCCCCTGCATATTTTCTACAGGGATCATTCACATAATGCAAAGGCCGTACAACGCAGCCTTCAGGCACATACACAGATTGTGGCAAACTCAAGCATATTCCATCAATTCAGCATGGGACTGGCACGTAGGGATCCAACAAAGGACTTCTCTCACACACCTGCCCAAGCTGCTAGCCGGCTTCTCACGCAGTCCATCTGATGGAGGGATGGATGTAGATGGATGGATGGACGTAGATAGGATGGATGGATGTACATGAATGGATGGATGCGGGGATAATGCTACTGTAATCACACTTGTCACAACTGCCTTTCCCCAAAACATAGCCAAGCATTCGGCAAATAGACTTCAGCAAGGGCAATTCATCAAAATGACCGCTGTTTGAAGTGCTCTACACACATGGGGTGCGCGCTTTGCTGGGTAGCATGCCATCTCACTCAAAATCAGCTAACATGCTTTGCCCAGGGTCACCTACAAAGCCTTTTAACTGATAGTCATATGCCTAGGGTCTGACCTCCTCATACTTCATCTATTTACCCTGCTGGTTTATCAAAATGAGCTGTGGATTGTTTACCTTAGGTCAGGCATGGACCTAGCTTTATCCTGATGAAACATGTGCTTTAACTGACAGTCATTTGCCTAGGGTCTGGCCTGCTCATCCTTCATCTATGTTGCCCTGCTAGCAGGGGAACATACATTATGGGTAACATACATTATATAACATAGATTATTATATAACATAGATACTAGAATATAGATTACACACTATATAACATAGATTATTATTATTATTTACATTATTTATCAAAATGAGCTGTGGTTTGTTTACCTTGGGTCAGGCATTGACCTAGGTTTAGCCTGTTGAAACATGTCTTTTAACTGATAGTCATTTGCTTAGGGTCTGGCCTGCTCATCCTTCATCTATGTTACCCTGCTGGTTTATGAAGATGAGCTGTGGTTTGTTTACCTTGGGTCAGGCATGGACCTAGGTTCAGCCTGTTGAAACATGTCATTTAACTGATAGTCATTTGCCTAGGGTCTGGCCTGCTCATCCTTCATCTATGTTACCCTGCTGGTTTATCAAAATGCTTTTCTTTCTGACAAACGTGTGCTGTAAATATTTCTTGTCAATGTGCAGGCTATGCAGCAACTACCCCAAGCACAAACTACATTTGTACCACCAACTCAACAACCTGAAGGTTCAGCTGTTCATCAAGCCATTTTATTCTGATAGGATAGCAATAGACATTGCACATTATATACATTACTTCAATACTACATTACTTCTTATTCATCAATGCCAGAGGGGATCTATTTTTTACCTTTCTGGCCACCATACATGTCTAACAGGCAAACCAGGGATATGCTGAAACACATATGGATTAGGTTCTAAGTGCTGCCTCTCTACTTACAATATTCACTTTTAAACCTTATACTGCAACAAAGAATGTACTTTTAACAGCCTACCCAGCACCTTAGGAAGAGACGACTAGACTGAATATTATAAGTACTGATGTGGTCTGTTACAATACTTTCTGATTTTATTTGTCTCAATGAGAATCTATTTTGAACCCCAGTACATCAAGATGGTGGAAGTGTGGGGGACGAGGACTACTTTGGATCCCAGTAAACCAAGACGGTGGAGGTGCGGGGAACTGGGGCAGCAGGCCCCAGTCCCCGCACAACCACCGTACACTTAAGAGAGTCAACAGCAATGAAAGCGGTAGTAAATTGAATATTTAAAAGCATGATTTTGTTTAAAATATAAAAAGTTCCTAGTCAATGGCCTGCTAATGGGTCTAGCAAGAAATATCCTTACAACATTCAGTTTACAGTTAATCTGTATCGAACAGCAATGATTGTCCACTATTATAGCTACCGTTTCATCTATAGCCGGCAATTTGTATAGATATTAAGCATTTTGGCTGCCAAACTGATTTGTTGGATCTTGCCAACGTCACCTTTGCCATTCTGCTCGCGAAGGGTAAGCATTACTCGCTCAGGTAAGTCTCCAAATAATAACAATAATAATAATAATAATAATAATAATAATAATAATAATAATAATAATAATAATAATATAATTCTAAATATGATTTCAGAACGCTGCTGCTGCCGCGTAATGCAGCTGCCACATGTTGGCGCTGCTACATGCATGTTGCCGGTGCCATGCACTGCCATTGCCGCGTGCTGCCACTGCCATGTGCTGCTGCTGCTGCTGCACGGTGCCGCTGCCGTGCACTGCCACTGCTGCCGCATAGTGCAGCTGCTGTGTGCTGCCGCTGCTGCCGCATAGTGCAGCTGCCATGCACTGCTGCTAGCTACCGCTTGGTGTCACTACTGCGCACTGCCACCTCTGCCGCATGCTGCTGCTGCCGTGCCCCGCCATTGCCACTCACTGCCGCTGCCATGCACTGCCACTGTCACATATTGCCACGCACTGCTGCGTCCTGCTGCTGCTGCACAGTGCCGCTGCCACACACTGTCGCTGCTGCTGCATAGTGCAGTTGCCATGCACTGCTGCTGCCATGCAGTGCAGCTGCCATGCAGTGCTGCTGCTGCTGTGTGCGGCCACTGCCACGTGCTGTGGCTGCCGCACTGTGCTGCTGCCGCGTGCTGCTGCTGCAGTGTGCTGCCACGGCCACATCTGTATTGTACAGCAATGATTTTCAGCTGTTATAGCTACCGCTTTATTTCTAACCTGTAATATCTATAGATACATACTTCTTTGCATCTTCAGCAATTTTATGGAGCTTCACAGAGGATTTAGTCGCCCACAGTGTAACACACCTTAAATTCCTTGCTAGCTAGCTGATGAATGGGACCAAAACATATTAACTACATAGAGACCACCACAAATATCTAAGAGGAAAATCAGAGGCGCACATAGGGGGAAATATCTAGTGGTTAATTAATAATATGGACTATATTACAACTGCCTGTCTTTACTTAGGGATTTTGAGCCTTATAATGTAATAAATAATATACTATTCTGCCTTTACTTGTCTCAACAAGAATCTATTTTGGACCCCAGAACACCAAGACGGTGGAAGTGTGGGGAACTGGGGCAATGAATATACTTGGGACCCCAGTACACCAAGACGGTGGAGGTGCGGGGAACTGGGGCGGCAGGCCCCAGTCCCCGCACAACCACCGTACACTTCTGGGTGTTAGCAGCTTTGAAAGCGGTAGTGAAATGCATATTTAAAAGCATGATGAGGAGTGATACAACATTAGCAAGATTGCTTTGTGGCGGTGGTTTGATAATCATCTTCCAGAAAGGTCCAGCAATAGTTCAGCTCCAATATGTACTAGCCAAGAGAGTAGCTGACAATACAATTTGCAGGCTACAATAGCAGATTAATGCTGTACGACTAAGATTAACTGTCAACTAGTATTGTGAGGATAATTCTTCTTTGACCAGGCTGGAAGTGTTTGACTAAAACTTTTCATATTCCATACCATATTATATCCTTAAAGCATGAATCCTGCAGGGCTGGCCAGTGCCCTGCAGGAAACATGGTGACTGCATGAAACAAAAGACTGAGCAAACCTAGCTAAACAGGCCAGAAAATGCTTTTAAAAGCCTAGAAATTGCCTAACAGAAATCAGTGCATTTACCTCGCGATGGTATAAATTCCCGAGGGCCTTACACTACTAGGACTCCTTACAGGGGCGGACGACTGAAAAAATTCTCAGGGGCCTTACATAAACAAACAACCAAAACTAAAACAACTAAAACGAAATAAACTATATAACTAAACTAAAAATAACTAAAAAATACTAGACTAGCTAATAAAAGCGGTAGCAATAAAAAAACTAAAAGCAACTATAAATTACTAGACTAGCTAATAAAAGCGGTAGCAATAAAGCTCTTTATGAAGATAATTTGAATGCGCTTTGCTGATTAAGATAGGAAAATCTACAACTCCACGCCTCCCTGCACATTCCTGCCTCTTGTCACTTCCTGCCTCCCTGTCCCTCCATCCCTTTCTGCCTCCCTTGCTTTCTTCTGCTCCCTGTCCCACGGACCCTCCCTGTCCCTCCCTCCTTGTCCCTCCCTCCTTGCCTCTCCTTCCCTCCCTGTCCCTACCAAACAAAGTGCGGTATAAGTTTTGTGCTTAAGGAAACTTAGCCAGACTTATCTCTATGGCGAGCCAGGAAAGCACTGTTTTAATTCTGGGTAATTTTGCTCTAAGTGCCTGTAAGTCTGTCTAAGTGGAGTTATATTTGCGTAATTCCAGCTTATGGCTACTTACATAAGTCTAAAAGTATAAGTTTTGACCAATTTGCCATGAAACTTACTGAGACTTAGCCTGGCTTGGCATAGCTAAACCAAACTTACATAAGTTTGAACTTAAACAGGATTATATAAGTATAAACTTAGCTGGAACTTATTAAAAACTTAGCAAAACTTATACCCTGATTTACTGAAACTTACAGCCAGATTTACCGTAGCTTATGTTGTACCACGCATCACTTTTCCTAAGCTCTGCTAGAGTTGCACCCACCATCGCTCTGTCGCGCACGACACCAAGTCACCCTATCGTACGTGGATGCGCGGAGCGATACGGCACCGTCGTACACGGAATGGTACGGCACTGTCGTACGTGGACGCGCGGAGCGATACGGCACTATCGTACGGTACGGCGGCACGGTACGACGGTACGGCACTATCGTACGGTACGGCAGCACGGTACAATTGTACGGCACTGTCGCACGTGGACGCGGGGAGCGATACGGCAATGATGACGTCACTGTCGTACGTGGACGCAGGGAGCGATACGGCAATGATGACGTCACTGTCGTACGTGGACGCGGGGAGCGATACGGCAATGATGACGTCACTGTCGTACGTGGACGCGGGGAGCGATACGGCAATGATGACGTCACTGTCGTACGTGGACGCGGGGAGCGGTACGGCACCGATGACGTCAGCTGTCGTACGTGGACACTGTGGAGCGATACGGCACTGATGATGTCACCCCTGTCGTACGTGGACGCTTGGAGTAGTATGGCAGTGGGCGCGACGCGATCGCACGCATGTCACGCAGCACGTCGCACCGCACATGTTAGGCGCACTGGCTAAGGGCACAAGCAACCCGCAAACAGCATAACGCCTAATGCATTGTGCACAACGCTGCAAGCATGCATTGCGTGATCGGCATCACGATAAGTGCGCATGGTCCGGCGACTTGGTCGCGGACGGTCTAAAACGCATGAGGCATTGCATGGCAACGCGCACTAACGAGAACACGTGCATTATGCATACGCGCGCGCACGAGCACGATAACGCGAGCGTACCTTGAGGTCGCGAGGCAATGGCTCGAGCGATGCGGCGCGTCGAATGCAACACTACGCGCGATGGCGTAGTCGGCACCTTTACGCGAGTAAAGAACATTGCATTATTGCTATGACGGCTTATATAGCAATATCCGCACGCGGGATCACGGTAGTACATCTACTACTTGCAGATCTCTTGTACCGCGAGCCGTCGCTGCGAGTATATCTGCTATGTGCATCGACGGCCTAAGTGGCGAATATATGATTGAATCAATACGCAATCATAACGATTGTCGCTAATACAAGCTAACCGCGCTTTGGTTGAGCTTACACCTTTTATGTCGCTTATGGTCGTATTTCTTGGATAAGCCCGAGCACCGATTTGCATCGGTTAGATGATGATTGCCTCGGCTAGGCACTGATAGCCTATCACGTCATCTACGCCTGTCTTGGAATATACGTTGTAACTCCTTGCATCGAAGACTTCCGCTGCCTCGATTGGTACGTTCCGATATAATCGAGCACGATGCACTAAGCCTGGTTCTCCGCAGAATCAATGGGCGATTATGAGGAGTGATACAACAAATTTGGTATCGAGACGTAAGGTTCGTTCACGGCCTGTTGTCTCACCCTGATCTCTTCCGTAAGTAGGTCACTTATATGGCTGGAGTCAGCGATGGCAATCTTAGTCCTTTGGACACATTCGCGGAGGAGCTTGGCCTAGCTGTGATGGCCGCGGCCGCCTCTGGTCTGTAATTGCCCTGCTGCTCTTGCATTGCCATTCGTTTTGCCTGTTCGAAGTACGCGCTTCTGAGTTGCAGGTAAATCGAATCGAGTCTCACTCGCCGCTGCATCAACTGATTCGAATCCGAGTCCGGATCAGTTGCGGGCGCTTATTGCGCGCACGCGCGAAGTGCGAGACTCTTTGGACGGATACTTGCTGTATCTGCAGGGAGCGCTCTCCGTCGGTAGGCTTAAAAACCGTCTGATTGTCGCTCGACCGATACCTGTGTGAGAGTGCCTTTATCGCACGAGGTTGTGACCGGTCAGTCGCCGATTTACCATGGCATCTGGTAGCGGTGATGTAGGGCTAGTAGTGGGGGACGGTCGTGCCGACACGTCCGTCGTTCCTGAGACATCTCGGAGGGGCCCATACATGCATGTTGTTGATGGTGTCCGAGATCCCCCTGCGCTACTAGACCCACGGACTCCTATCCATCCAACTGTTCCTGTCACGGCAGCCGAAGCAGGCCCCGTTGGACGCGAGGAGCAGAGGGGTCCGTCTGCTGCACCACTTCGTCAAGGTCGATCTGACGACGACGAAGGAGAGGTGATAAAACTGTCGCTTCCTGTCCCGAAATTAGACATCCCGCATGACGCGAAACATAAGATCGCTGGGCGAAGCATTGCCGATACAACTCGTGCATACCTGCGTGATGTCCGCGTGTACTTGCGACTGGTCTGTGGTGGTGATCGTGACCCTGTGAAATGTCTGTTCGTCGGGAACACCCTCGCGGGTGTGGCGAAGACATGGTACGATCAGTGGACAATGGCAAGGCAGACATACACGTTTGAGGAGTTGGCCCGTGCTTTGCTTGCGCGCTTTGCTCCCGAGGTTCAACCGCTAAGTGCTGAGGCTCGCAGTACGTTAGCATCTGGCACATATCGCATGCGCCCTGATGAAACAGTACCTGCGTACCAGTCGCGCTACGAGGCCCTGATCACGCCCATCGGTGACCTGACGGAGAGTGAACGCATCTTTTGGTTTCAGCGTGGATTGTCTGGGGCCCTGGCAAAGAAATGCGCCACGGACTTGTCGGGAAAGGACTTTGGGTCCTATGAGGAATTGGTGCACTTTGCGCAAGGGGTCGAGAAGCGCCTCTTAGCTGGCGAACGTGCTACTGAACCTGTCCCTCGTGTTAATGCCATGCGAGTGCAGGATCCGGCGTCTGACGCTGCTGCCATGGACCAGGGGGCCGAAACGGAGCGTCGAACGCCAACAGCAGCAGTGACCACCGATCGTACGGATCGCGGTCACGGCGTTCGCGGCGCTTCCGGATCGGGTAACCGCAAAGGGTCAACCGGCGCAGGTCAACACGCGGATCCAGCCAAGGGCAAGAGGAAAGGGGATTCGCCGTCTGCTGCGGCTGCGCACGAAGCTAAGAACGAGACCAAGCGACAACGCACCAGCGACGGTTGGTTGGAAAAATGGGGTTGCACGCACTCCGAGCTTGAGCGTCGGAAGAGCAAGAAGGTTTGCCTGAGATGCGCGTCGGCGGAACATCCTACGAGGGAGTGTCCGCATCTACCGCCTTTGGCTCAGCGGCCGAAGTAGGGGATTGCCCAGGATGGCTCGGAGGGGACTCCACCTGGGAAGTCGGAACTAGAGGGTGGGCGGTTGTCGTCAGTGCGGCAAGCCGTGAGGGCACCGTTGCCTTCGGTCCTTGAACAAATCGAACGCGCGATTGAACGTCGATTGTCGCTCGACGGTCGCTCAGGACGTGTAGGTTTTGACTCGCTGTGTAACCTGTATGCACCGAGCAAGCCGCTGACGTCTGTCGATTTGTTAGGTCACACCGTCTTGTTCCTCCCCTCATCTCTGCGCGAGCTGTCCGTGCAGCTGACCTTCTATAGGAGGAGTAGGCGTCAACGTCCAGACACTGCCGCTTGCGTCCTTCTACCCGCTTATAGTCGGTGAAAAGCCTCGACTTTGCTAACGGGTATGCGGAAAGTCTGCCGGTTCGAGCCGGGCACCGTTTTGTATAACGGTGTTGATTTAGCAGGTGCACCTGTTCCGTTGTTGGTCCAGGCCTACGCCGTTGACGTTTGGTACGATGCTCCTGCACCTCATTCTGAGGGTTCTGCCGAACGTTTCGAACCCGCCCTGAGCGTCTTGCTTTCGTCCGCAGAGTCGGTACCGGCAGACAATCGGGTTCCCTTGATTCAGGTCGATCTTGCTGGTCACACCCTGAAGGCACTCGTCGATACCGGCGCCAGTGACGACTTCATCTCATCGGCAGAGGTGAATGCATTGGGTCTGTGCCCACAGTCGTCGGAATGGTCGCAGGTTACCCTAGCAGATGGGGGTAAGCAACCCATATTGGGCAGGGTCACCCTTCGCCTGTGTATAGGTCCTCTGCGTATTACGACCCAACCTTATGTGTTGCGCGAGCTGACTGATGCTGCGACATATATACTGGGGTCCTCAACATTACGGCAGTATGGGGCCGGCATCGACCTAGAGTCTGGAACCCTTCGCCTTCGTAAGGGGACTCTGTCGTGCAAAGTACCTATTGTGCCGTTTGTAAGTGTTGAGCCAGAGGGGGGTAAGTCTGAAGCGGAGCCTGTGGTTAACTACGCTGTGAAAGCCATGGGGCAGCGTGCTGAACCCAAGCCAGTCGGGCGTAAAGAGGCCATCCGGATGATCCGGAAGGGTGCCCACGGACTGCTTGTGAGGCCTAGGTTGCATTTGAATGCGACCACCGCTCAGTCTTCTTTGGATCCTGAGGTTGAAGCCTTGCTCACAGGGTACGCAGACGTTTTTCGTGACGTGCCTGGGCTTCCTCCTTTGCGTCCCGTGGACCATACCATCCCACTCATACCCGGCGCTCAGCCTGTGTCAAGACCTATGTACAGGTTAAGTCTGTTGTATCACTCCTCATAATCGCCCATTGATTCTGCAGAGAACCAGGCTCAGTGCATCATGCTCGATTATATCAGAACGTACCAATCGAGGCAGCGGAAGTCTTCGATGCAAGGAGTTACAACGTATATTCCAAGACAGGCGTAGATGACGTGATAGGCTATCAGTGCCTAGCCGAGGCAATCATCATCTAACCGATGCGAATCGGTGCTCGGGCTTATCCAAGAAATACGACCATAAACGAATAAAAGGCGAAAGCTCAACCAAAGCGCGGTTGGCTTGTATAAGTGTCAATCGTCAAGATTGCGTATCCATTCGCTTGTATATTCATGCTTAGGCCGTCAATGCGCATAGCAGATATACTCGCAGCGACGGCTCGCGGTACAAGAGATCTGTAAGTAGTAAGTGTACTATCGTGATCCCGCGTGCGGATATTGCTATATAAGCCGTCATAGCAATAATGCAATGTTCTTTACTCGCGTAAAGGTGCCGACTACGCCATCGCGCGTAGTGTTGCATTCGACGCGCCGCATCGCTCGAGCCATTGCCTCGCGACCTCAAGGTACGCTCGCGTTATAATGCTCGTGCGCGCGCGTATGCGTAATGCACGTGTTATTGTTAGTGCGCGTCGCTATGTGATGCCTCATGCATTCTAGGTTGTCCGCGACCAAGTCGCCGGACCATGCGCACTTATCGCGATGCAGACCACGCAATGCATGCTTGCAGCGTTGTGCACAGTGCATAAGGCGATATGCTCATTGCGGGTTGCTTGTGCCCTTAGCCAGTGCGCCTAGCGTGTGCGGTGTGACGTGCTGCGTGACATGCGTGCGATCACGCCGCGCCCGCTGCCGTACTACTCCACGCGTGTCCACGTACGACAGCTGACGTCATCAATGCCGTATCGCTCCGCAGCGTCCACGTACGACAGCTGACGTCATCAATGCCGTATCGCTCCGCAGCGTCCACGTACGACAGCTGACGTCATCGGTGCCGTACCGCTCCGCAGCGTCCACGTACGACAGTGCCGTACCGATCCATGTACGGTAGTGCCGTACCGTCGTACCGTGCCATACCGTACGATAGTGCCGTACCGCTCCGTCGCGCCCACGTACGACAGTGCCGTACCATTCCGTGTACGATAGTGCCGTACCGCTCCGTCGCGCCCACGTACGACAGGGTGACGTGGTGTCGTGCGCGATAGGGCGATGGTGGGTGCAACTCTAGCAGAGCTTAGGAAAAGTGACGCGTGGTACAACAATTATTCCCCCCCCCCATAGGCAGCGTCCTCGCTGCCGCCCGGGCGACCAGAGCTACTGAGATTGCGTGGCACGCAACCTAGCCTCCTCGAGGATGGGCGCCATCTCCGGGGAGAAATTGCGCGCAGGTTCCCACGAGTTGTGCTCACTTGAGTAGTCCGTCCACTTGACCAGGTACTCGTGCACGGTGCGCTTGCGCCGGTGTCTACCCACACGTCGAGTGCGGTAGTCCAGGATGCGCTCCACGTCGTATACCTTCTGCTTGCCTGCAACCCAGGTCTCAGGACCTGGTTCGACTGCTGCAGGGGTATCCATGGTGACAGGCGCGGGCTCCGTGCCACGATACGGACGAACAAGTGACACATGGAACGTAGGGTGGATGTTCATGTCAGAGGGCAACGCGAGCTCGACAGCCGCGTTCCCGACCATGCGCACAACGGGGTACGGACCAATCCAGCGGGGCAAAAGCTTACGGGACCCCTCGGCAAAGGAACGCAGGTTCTTAGTGCTCAGCAGAACCATCTGCCCTTCCGAGAAGACCACGTCCCGCTTGGACTTGTTGTAGTACTCCGTCGCTCGTTGCTGCGCCGCGTCCAAACACGACTTCGCGTCTGTGATTCGGGATAAGAACGTCTTGGCAAAGGTCTTAGCCGCAGGGACATACACCTCCAGCTCACGCCACACAGGTAGCGCCGGGTGAAACCCATACGTCAAGAAGAACGGGCTTTGACCTGTCGACCGATTAACAGCATTGTTAATCGCAAACTCTGCCGCAGTCAGGTAAGTATCCCAAACGAGAGGCGTGCGACCAGCAAAGTTGCGCAACATATCCCCCAGGGTGCGGTTCGTGCGTTCGGTCTGGCCGTCAGACTGCGGGTGGTATGCCGTGCTCAGGTTAACCCGCATGCCCACCAGCTTGCAGAGCGCTTCCCAAAACTTAGACGTGAACTGACCGCCACGGTCCGAGACCACGTTCTTAGGGACGCCGTGCAACCGAACCACGTTATCGAAAAACAGGCGTGCAGTCTGCTCAGCAGTGCAGGTCGACGTGGTAGGTGCAAGGTGAACCATCTTAGTCAAACGATCGACCATGACAAGCACCGAGTCGTACCCTCCCTCAGTTTTGGGCAGCGCGACTACGAAGTCCATGGAAACACTTTCCCAAGGCGCGTCAGGAACAGGCAATGGTTGCAGCAACCCCTGGCCCCTACCGGACAAAGCCTTGTTGCGCTGGCACAAACTGCATGTCTGCACGAAGTTCTCGGCATCTCTCGCCAGACGAGACCACCAGAACGAGCGTCGCACCAACTCGACCAGCCGCGTGCTACCTGGGTGTCCTGCCAACGGATCCTCATGGAAACGGGAAAGGATATCGCGACGAAGGGAATCGTCGTTAGGCACGACGATCTGAGTCGTCGATCCTTCCATCCGTAGCCAGAGACCATTCTGCTTGCGTAGGTGTTCAACATTGCCGGGCGAAGCGAACCAGGAGTCGCCCGCATAGGCAGCCTTCAGGCGAGCCGCGAGGTCTGAGGACAGAGGCACGTCCGGGGTCGGTGGACGTTGGACAGGCGCCGCCAAAATCGCAGCGTGTAGCGACGGATGTCGACTGAGAGCGTCGGCGATGTTAATCCGGCCGGCAACGTGCTCCCAGATGCAGTCAAACTGCGCGAGGTACTCCATCCACCTCGCTTGTCGTCGGTTCAACGTGGGGACGCTTTGTAAAAACGTCAGGGGCTTGTGGTCAGTCTTAAGGGTGAACGGTCGTCCCTCTAGGTAACAACGCCACTCCTTAAGCGCGTGCAAGACCGCTAGAAGCTCCTGCTCCCCTGTAGTGTAACGGGTTTCTGCGCCCGTAAACTTCTTACTCGTGAAGGCAATCGGTCGCCCTTCCTGCAACAGTACAGCGCCGCTCCCATACAACGAAGCATCCGAAAACACTTCGACACGAAACGGCAACGAGTAGTCGGGGAACGCAAGGGTAACGTTGTCGGCAACGACACGCTTTAGCTCTTCGAACGCCAGTTGACACTCGGGCGTCCATGCACCAGGCGAATCGAAAGCTCCCTTACGCGTCAAATCAGTGAGCGGGGCCGAAAGGACAGAGTACTGCTTGATGAACTTACGGAAATAATTGGTCAAGCCGAGGAAGCTACGAAGCTCCTGAAGGTTCCGAGGCGCTGGCCAATCGCGAACCACGGCTACCTTCCGCGGGTCCATCTTGACGCCGGTGGCCGACACAATGTGGCCCAAGTACTCCACCTGAGGCTGCGCCCAAAAGCACTTGGCGCGCTTCGCAAACAATTGCTCCCGCCTCAACACCTCAAGCACAAGCTTAAGATGCTCCAGATGCTCCTCGCGCGTCTTGGAGTAGACCAGAATGTCGTCCAAGTAGCAAACGACGAACCTGTCGATATACGGTCTAAACATGCGATCCATGACCGCCTGAAACGTCGCAGGGGCATTAGTCAACCCGAACGACAAGACCGTGTACTCGAAGTGACCAAAGGGCGTCCGAAAAGCGGTTTTCGGCACATCAGACGCAGCGATGCGAATCTGATTGTATCCCTGTTGCAAGTCGATCGAGCTGAAGTAGGCCGAGCCCTTTAGCTTATCGAGCAGGTCGTCCACGCGCGGCAATGGGTAACGGTTTTTGACCGTCGTCGCATTCAACCCCCTGTAATCGATGCACATGCGCAAGCTTCCATCCTTCTTACCGACAAACAGAATCGGCGCAGAATACGGGGATGTGCTGGGGCGAATCATACCCTTTGCGAGCAGATCGGTTACCTGGCGCTTCACCTCGTCCAACTCCAGAGGACTTTGTTGTACCAGGCGTCACTTTTCCTAAGCTCTGCTAGAGTTGCACCCACCATCGCCCTATCGCGCACGACACCACGTCACCCTGTCGTACGTGGGCGCGACGGAGCGGTACGGCACTATCGTACACGGAATGGTACGGCACTGTCGTACGTGGGCGCGACGGAGCGGGACGGCACTATCGTACGGTACGGCACGGTACGACGGTACGGCACTACCGTACATGGATCGGTACGGCACTGTCGTACGTGGACGCTGCGGAGCGGTACGGCACCGATGACGTCAGCTGTCGTACGTGGACGCTGCGGAGCGATACGGCATTGATGACGTCAGCTGTCGTACGTGGACGCTGCGGAGCGATACGGCATTGATGACGTCAGCTGTCGTACGTGGACACGCGTGGAGTAGTACGGCAGCGGGCGCGGCGTGATCGCACGCATGTCACGCAGCACGTCACACCGCACACGCTAGGCGCACTGGCTAAGGGCACAAGCAACCCGCAATGAGCATATCGCCTTATGCACTGTGCACAACGCTGCAAGCATGCATTGCGTGGTCTGCATCGCGATAAGTGCGCATGGTCCGGCGACTTGGTCGCGGACAACCTAGAATGCATGAGGCATCACATAGCGACGCGCACTAACAATAACACGTGCATTACGCATACGCGCGCGCACGAGCATTATAACGCGAGCGTACCTTGAGGTCGCGAGGCAATGGCTCGAGCGATGCGGCGCGTCGAATGCAACACTACGCGCGATGGCGTAGTCGGCACCTTTACGCGAGTAAAGAACATTGCATTATTGCTATGACGGCTTATATAGCAATATCCGCACGCGGGATCACGATAGTACACTTACTACTTACAGATCTCTTGTACCGCGAGCCGTCGCTGCGAGTATATCTGCTATGCGCATTGACGGCCTAAGCATGAATATACAAGCGAATGGATACGCAATCTTGACGATTGACACTTATACAAGCCAACCGCGCTTTGGTTGAGCTTTCGCCTTTTATTCGTTTATGGTCGTATTTCTTGGATAAGCCCGAGCACCGATTCGCATCGGTTAGATGATGATTGCCTCGGCTAGGCACTGATAGCCTATCACGTCATCTACGCCTGTCTTGGAATATACGTTGTAACTCCTTGCATCGAAGACTTCCGCTGCCTCGATTGGTACGTTCTGATATAATCGAGCATGATGCACTGAGCCTGGTTCTCTGCAGAATCAATGGGCGATTATGAGGAGTGATACAACAGACTTAACCTGTACATAGGTCTTGACACAGGCTGAGCGCCGGGTATGAGTGGGATGGTATGGTCCACGGGACGCAAAGGAGGAAGCCCAGGCACGTCACGAAAAACGTCTGCGTACCCTGTGAGCAAGGCTTCAACCTCAGGATCCAAAGAAGACTGAGCGGTGGTCGCATTCAAATGCAACCTAGGCCTCACAAGCAGTCCGTGGGCACCCTTCCGGATCATCCGGATGGCCTCTTTACGCCCGACTGGCTTGGGTTCAGCACGCTGCCCCATGGCTTTCACAGCGTAGTTAACCACAGGCTCCGCTTCAGACTTACCCCCCTCTGGCTCAACACTTACAAACGGCACAATAGGTACTTTGCACGACAGAGTCCCCTTACGAAGGCGAAGGGTTCCAGACTCTAGGTCGATGCCGGCCCCATACTGCCGTAATGTTGAGGACCCCAGTATATATGTCGCAGCATCAGTCAGCTCGCGCAACACATAAGGTTGGGTCGTAATACGCAGAGGACCTATACACAGGCGAAGGGTGACCCTGCCCAATATGGGTTGCTTACCCCCATCTGCTAGGGTAACCTGCGACCATTCCGACGACTGTGGGCACAGACCCAATGCATTCACCTCTGCCGATGAGATGAAGTCGTCACTGGCGCCGGTATCGACGAGCGCCTTCAGGGTGTGACCAGCAAGATCGACCTGAATCAAGGGAACCCGATTGTCTGCCGGTACCGACTCTGCGGACGAAAGCAAGACGCTCAGGGCGGGTTCGAAACGTTCGGCAGAACCCTCAGAATGAGGTGCAGGAGCATCGTACCAAACGTCAACGGCGTAGGCCTGGACCAACAACGGAACAGGTGCACCTGCTAAATCAACACCGTTATACAAAACGGTGCCCGGCTCGAACCGGCAGACTTTCCGCATACCCGTTAGCAAAGTCGAGGCTTTTCACCGACTATAAGCGGGTAGAAGGACGCAAGCGGCAGTGTCTGGACGTTGACGCCTACTCCTCCTATAGAAGGTCAGCTGCACGGACAGCTCGCGCAGAGATGAGGGGAGGAACAAGACGGTGTGACCTAACAAATCGACAGACGTCAGCGGCTTGCTCGGTGCATACAGGTTACACAGCGAGTCAAAACCTACACGTCCTGAGCGACCGTCGAGCGACAATCGACGTTCAATCGCGCGTTCGATTTGTTCAAGGACCGAAGGCAACGGTGCCCTCACGGCTTGCCGCACTGACGACAACCGCCCACCCTCTAGTTCCGACTTCCCAGGTGGAGTCCCCTCCGAGCCATCCTGGGCAATCCCCTACTTCGGCCGCTGAGCCAAAGGCGGTAGATGCGGACACTCCCTCGTAGGATGTTCCGCCGACGCGCATCTCAGGCAAACCTTCTTGCTCTTCCGACGCTCAAGCTCGGAGTGCGTGCAACCCCATTTTTCCAACCAACCGTCGCTGGTGCGTTGTCGCTTGGTCTCGTTCTTAGCTTCGTGCGCAGCCGCAGCAGACGGCGAATCCCCTTTCCTCTTGCCCTTGGCTGGATCCGCGTGTTGACCTGCGCCGGTTGACCCTTTGCGGTTACCCGATCCGGAAGCGCCGCGAACGCCGTGACCGCGATCCGTACGATCGGTGGTCACTGCTGCTGTTGGCGTTCGACGCTCCGTTTCGGCCCCCTGGTCCATGGCAGCAGCGTCAGACGCCGGATCCTGCACTCGCATGGCATTAACACGAGGGACAGGTTCAGTAGCACGTTCGCCAGCTAAGAGGCGCTTCTCGACCCCTTGCGCAAAGTGCACCAATTCCTCATAGGACCCAAAGTCCTTTCCCGACAAGTCCGTGGCGCATTTCTTTGCCAGGGCCCCAGACAATCCACGCTGAAACCAAAAGATGCGTTCACTCTCCGTCAGGTCACCGATGGGCGTGATCAGGGCCTCGTAGCGCGACTGGTACGCAGGTACTGTTTCATCAGGGCGCATGCGATATGTGCCAGATGCTAACGTACTGCGAGCCTCAGCACTTAGCGGTTGAACCTCGGGAGCAAAGCGCGCAAGCAAAGCACGGGCCAACTCCTCAAACGTGTATGTCTGCCTTGCCATTGTCCACTGATCGTACCATGTCTTCGCCACACCCGCGAGGGTGTTCCCGACGAACAGACATTTCACAGGGTCACGATCACCACCACAGACCAGTCGCAAGTACACGCGGACATCACGCAGGTATGCACGAGTTGTATCGGCAATGCTTCGCCCAGCGATCTTATGTTTCGCGTCATGCGGGATGTCTAATTTCGGGACAGGAAGCGACAGTTTTATCACCTCTCCTTCGTCGTCGTCAGATCGACCTTGACGAAGTGGTGCAGCAGACGGACCCCTCTGCTCCTCGCGTCCAACGGGGCCTGCTTCGGCTGCCGTGACAGGAACAGTTGGATGGATAGGAGTCCGTGGGTCTAGTAGCGCAGGGGGATCTCGGACACCATCAACAACATGCATGTATGGGCCCCTCCGAGATGTCTCAGGAACGACGGACGTGTCGGCACGACCGTCCCCCACTACTAGCCCTACATCACCGCTACCAGATGCCATGGTAAATCGGCGACTGACCGGTCACAACCTCGTGCGATAAAGGCACTCTCACACAGGTATCGGTCGAGCGACAATCAGACGGTTTTTAAGCCTACCGACGGAGAGCGCTCCCTGCAGATACAGCAAGTATCCGTCCAAAGAGTCTCGCACTTCGCGCGTGCGCGCAATAAGCGCCCGCAACTGATCCGGACTCGGATTCGAATCAGTTGATGCAGCGGCGAGTGAGACTCGATTCGATTTACCTGCAACTCAGAAGCGCGTACTTCGAACAGGCAAAACGAATGGCAATGCAAGAGCAGCAGGGCAATTACAGACCAGAGGCGGCCGCGGCCATCACAGCTAGGCCAAGCTCCTCCGCGAATGTGTCCAAAGGACTAAGATTGCCATCGCTGACTCCAGCCATATAAGTGACCTACTTACGGAAGAGATCAGGGTGAGACAACAGGCCGTGAACGAACCTTACGTCTCGATACCAAATTTGTTGTATCACTCCTCATAATCGCCCATTGATTCTGCGGAGAACCAGGCTTAGTGCATCGTGCTCGATTATATCGGAACGTACCAATCGAGGCAGCGGAAGTCTTCGATGCAAGGAGTTACAACGTATATTCCAAGACAGGCGTAGATGACGTGATAGGCTATCAGTGCCTAGCCGAGGCAATCATCATCTAACCGATGCAAATCGGTGCTCGGGCTTATCCAAGAAATACGACCATAAGCGACATAAAAGGTGTAAGCTCAACCAAAGCGCGGTTAGCTTGTATTAGCGACAATCGTTATGATTGCGTATTGATTCAATCATATATTCGCCACTTAGGCCGTCGATGCGCATAGCAGATATACTCGCAGCGACGGCTCGCGGTACAAGAGATCTGCAAGTAGTAGATGTACTACCGTGATCCCGCGTGCGGATATTGCTATATAAGCCGTCATAGCAATAATGCAATGTTCTTTACTCGCGTAAAGGTGCCGACTACGCCATCGCGCGTAGTGTTGCATTCGACGCGCCGCATCGCTCGAGCCATTGCCTCGCGACCTCAAGGTACGCTCGCGTTATCGTGCTCGTGCGCGCGCGTATGCATAATGCACGTGTTCTCGTTAGTGCGCGTTGCCATGCAATGCCTCATGCGTTTTAGACCGTCCGCGACCAAGTCGCCGGACCATGCGCACTTATCGTGATGCCGATCACGCAATGCATGCTTGCAGCGTTGTGCACAATGCATTAGGCGTTATGCTGTTTGCGGGTTGCTTGTGCCCTTAGCCAGTGCGCCTAACATGTGCGGTGCGACGTGCTGCGTGACATGCGTGCGATCGCGTCGCGCCCACTGCCATACTACTCCAAGCGTCCACGTACGACAGGGGTGACATCATCAGTGCCGTATCGCTCCACAGTGTCCACGTACGACAGCTGACGTCATCGGTGCCGTACCGCTCCCCGCGTCCACGTACGACAGTGACGTCATCATTGCCGTATCGCTCCCCGCGTCCACGTACGACAGTGACGTCATCATTGCCGTATCGCTCCCCGCGTCCACGTACGACAGTGACGTCATCATTGCCGTATCGCTCCCTGCGTCCACGTACGACAGTGACGTCATCATTGCCGTATCGCTCCCCGCGTCCACGTGCGACAGTGCCGTACAATTGTACCGTGCTGCCGTACCGTACGATAGTGCCGTACCGTCGTACCGTGCCGCCGTACCGTACGATAGTGCCGTATCGCTCCGCGCGTCCACGTACGACAGTGCCGTACCATTCCGTGTACGACGGTGCCGTATCGCTCCGCGCATCCACGTACGACAGGGTGACTTGGTGTCGTGCGCGACAGAGCGATGGTGGGTGCAACTCTAGCAGAGCTTAGGAAAAGTGATGCGTGGTACAACATAAGCTACGGTAAATCTGGCTGTAAGTTTCAGTAAATCAGGGTATAAGTTTTGCTAAGTTTTTAATAAGTTCCAGCTAAGTTTATGCTTATATAATCCTGTTTAAGTTCAAACTTATGTAAGTTTGGTTTAGCTATGCCAGGCTAAGTCTCAGTAAGTTTCATGGCAAATTGGTCAAAACTTATACTTTTAGACTTATGTAAGTAGCCATAAGCTGGAATTACGCAAATATAACTCCACTTAGACAGACTTACAGGCACTTAGAGCAAAATTACCCAGAATTAAACCAGTGCTTTCCTGGCTCGCCATAGAGATAAGTCTGGCTAAGTTTCCTTAAGCACAAAACTTATACTGCACTTTGTTTGGTAGGGTCTGATTCTCCTCATGCTTTGTACACCTGGCTTACTGTGCTTGCACTTAACACAGAAGCATGCAGAGATATGCTTCAAAGGTAAGAGGGATAGTACAGCATGTAAGAACAATATAGATACAGACTGTTAAAAGATATTGCAAGTTTAATATATTGTATCTCTGCTATATCTACAGCTAAGGCTCAATTGAAAGAATGCCACACAGCTGGCCACCCTCAGATACTACATATTATAGAACCATTATTTGTCACTCCCAAACAATAGGACTATTACAGTCATTAAACATCAAGGCCCATTCACTTATAGCTCTGAGAGAGGGCTACTATTTATGGGCTGTAATCAGGATTACAGGCTGTATAGGTAGTAAAGCCCTTCCTGGCTCCTGGTGCCCCATATACCAATTATGGTATAATGTATATATTACGAAATCAACATATAACAACATGATCCCATAAGAAGGGCATAGGCTGAAACAGATGTATTTTAATGTCACACCTAAGTTTAAGCCATACATTATTTGAAACCTTCTCATCACCCATACAAAAACATTATCTTCCTACAGAACCTACTTAACCTAATCCTTAGTGTAGGTCCAGGCATCGCTGGTGTGTGCCAATACTGTACTGCCATCACTATTTACAAGTGAGGCTAGTAGTGCTGCAGCACCATCAGTATTTTGGACACGTATGGAGAGAGTGTTGGTGCCAGTAGCAAGGGCTAGGTGGACAGGGCGATTGGTGTATTCTTCAGTTCTCCACCCCCACTGGAGTTTTGTTATATAAACACCATTCAAGTAGATTTCCGCAATATCATCCACAATGATGTCTAACAAGGCCTCAGCTCCATCCACAGTGTTGAGAAAGGTGGTTGTGAAGGTGGCTGCAGTTGCATCGGAGGCAAAATCAGCTCCTGCAGAATGGGTCCAAATCCACTTTGCCTCTGTGTCTGTGAACGGCTTTTCAGGACCAATATTGGTTGTGCCATATGGGGAGCTGTCTGCAGGGTAGAGCTCAACTGCATCTGCATGTAGGGAAAGCAATGCATATATAATCAGGTCAATTGATCATGAAGGACAACTTCATTTTTTCATGATAAGGACACATGATCACTTCATGTTTGCCCCTACCTGACAATGAACCATAAGGTTGGTATGCTAAGGGACCCACAGGTAGCCCACACCCTAGTCTTTTCAATTTGATGCAGTTGCATGATGGATGAGGTTACAGAATTAATCCAACATACAGCACCCTGCGAGTGACCATGTGACATGCATGTTGCCTATCGC
The DNA here is from genome assembly GCA_019650235.1 of Volvox reticuliferus. Classification (NCBI taxonomy): domain Eukaryota; kingdom Viridiplantae; phylum Chlorophyta; class Chlorophyceae; order Chlamydomonadales; family Volvocaceae; genus Volvox; species Volvox reticuliferus. Next base: position 97,861 of record BNCP01000023.1, read on the forward strand.
TGTTGAAAGTGGTATTGCTGGCATTCTTACAAAATAAGGATAAGTACCGGCCTTCTTTCATCACATCAGGATCTTCACACAGTGTTTTTACATTATGATTTCAATTGCATATATCAATTTTCCATCATTATGAGGTTGTATGCATGCAGAGGAGGAGGAGGCGGAGGAGGAGTCTTTGGCACGATCAAGGCTTACCAATTGAAAATCCCTTTCATGTAAGATATGAGCATGCACTAGTTCCGTTCATTGGAAGACAGCGCTCTTTTATCTAATAAGCAAATGATGGAGCTGAAGACAGTATCTTTAGCTTAATAACGAACATGGCTCTGGCATGATAAAACTGTAGGGAATGAGCTGTATTCGTCATCATCAACATTTTTTCATTTGAACTGTCACCATATGAGCTTATCACACCAAGGAATGATAAATGAAAGTGCAGTTCAACTTACTTGGTGCACTCAATGCATCCACAGTGTAGGTCCAGGCATTGCTGGTGCGTGCCAATACTGTACTGCCATCACTATTTACAAGTGAGGCTAGTAGTGCTGCAGCACCCCAAGTATTTTGGACACGTATGGAGAGAGTGTTGGTGCCAGTGGCAAGGGCTAGGTGGACAGGGCGATTGGTGTATTCTTCAGTTCTCCACCCCCACTGGAGTTTTGTTATATAAACACCATTCAAGTAGATTTCCGCAATATCATCCACAATGATGTCTAACAAGGCCTCAGCTCCATCCACAGTGTTGAGAAAGGTGGTTGTGAAGGTGGCTGCAGTTGCATCGGAGGCAAAATCAGCTCCTGCAGAATGGGTCCAAATCCACTTTGCCTCTGTGTCTGTGAACGGCTTTTCAGGACCAATATTGGTTGTGCCATATGGGGAGCTGTCTGCAGGGTAGAGCTCAACTGCATCTGCATGTAGGGAAAGCAATGCATATATAATCAGGTCAATTGATCATGAAGGACAACTTCATTTTTTCATGATAAGGACACATGATCACTTCATGTTTGCCCCTACCTGACAATGAACCATAAGGTTGGTATGCTAAGGGACCCACAGGTAGCCCACACCCTAGTCTTTTCAATTTGATGCAGTTGCATGATGGATGAGGTTACAGAATTAATCCAACATACAGCACCCTGCGAGTGACCATGTGACATGCATGTTGCCTATCGCTGTTGAAAGTGGTATTGCTGGCATTCTTACAAAATAAGGATAAGTACCGGCCTTCTTTCATCACATCAGGATCTTCACACAGTGTTTTTACATTATGATTGCTACCGCTTTTATTAGCTAGTCTAGTATTTTTTAGTTATTTTTAGTTTGTTATGTTTAGTTATTTTTTTAGTTATTTTTAATTTGTTGATTTAGTTAATTTATTTTCGGTTGTTGTCGGTTATGTAAGGCCCCTGGGAATTCTTACAGTCGTCCGCCCCTGTAAGGAGTCCTAGTAGTGTAAGGCCCCTGAGAATTTTTACAGTCGTCCGCCCCTGTAAGCAGACCTAGTAGTGTAAGGTCCTCGGGAATTTATGCCGTCGCGAGCAAAATGCAATCATTTCTGTTGGGCAATTTTTAGGCTACTTTAAGCATTTCTTGACCTCTTTAGCTAGGTGTTTTCAGTCTTTTGTGGCATGTAGTAGCTATGTATCCTGCAGGGCACTGGCCAGCCCTGCAAGATGCATGCTCTAAAGGTTTAATATTTGTTAGTATATGCCAAGTTCGTAGTCAATGGCCTGCTAATGTGTCTTGCAAGGAATATCCTTACAACGTTAGTTGACAGTTCATCTCAGTCGTACAGCTTTAATGGCCTGCAAAATTGATGGACACTCACTTCTCTGATTTGTTATCATTGGAGCTATCTACTTGTTCATTATTGGAGCTATCTATTGCTGTTTTTTTAAGGACAAGGATTGTTAAGAGAGCCGCCAACCTGCTGGTAAGCATTGTGGCTGACATAGTGCAAGTTGGCATAACGGCTTTTTAATCAATTGTTATATTCATTACAGGTAATGCAATGGAGGAATATCAGCCCCAAATTCGCCTACGCCGACCTACCAGCCCAAGTTTGCCTTTCGTGATCTTGTGGCGCTCTTTGGTGTGACGATTGCAAGGTAAGCCATAAAATAATTATGAAAAATTTTGCATGCATTTCTGGGATACGTTTAGGTAGTGCTTTGCCATTGCTGCCCGGTGCTGCTGCCGCACGATAGCGACACCGTGTAATTATACCGTGCGATAGTGATACCATATAATAGCTATCTTATGGTATCACTATGGCGCAGTATTACTATCACGCGGTGTTGCTATTGTGCGGCAGCCGCACTGGGTAGCATATTGTGGTGCCATGCTTTTCCTAAAAGGAAGGTTTGCTATATTGCGTAATATAAATAGATTTATTGTCCGTGGTAGATTCTGTGGAATTGCACTCGGTTGTGCGACGCGCCCAGTTTCGCGACGCGCGCAGTTCCCTGACATGCCCGTATCCGCGACGCGCCCGGTGCCGCAACGCGCCCGGTGCGGCGACGCGCCCAGTAAAATGGCGCGCCATATTTCACAATTCCCACTAACTGCGACTAGTGGGAATCGATATCGAGCAGTCAATTGCATTGCGCTGCATTGGTATCGTGACATACCGCAGATAGTGGCCTATCTGCACATAGATTCTAGAAGTATAGAAATTTATATAACTTAATAATGCTCCTAATTTATTTTTTAATGCTCTGAAATGTGTATGCATGTTTGCTGCTGCTGCTGTTGCTGCTGCCTTCATGTGCTCATGTACTGAATGCCGGACTGGACCTGCAGCCCACCTTGCGTCGGCAACGGTGTGATTCAGAGGAAGATCTGGAAATCGGCAGTGAGGATAGCCCGGACGATGGGCACCTGTCAGCTCAAGCCCTGGCCAATAATAATCACCCTCCCTAGCAAACTCCACCACCTACTTCACCACCTACAATGTCACCACCTATTGCCACTCCAACACTTGACACCTCAAATTTTCAAGCTATGATGACTGCCATATTGACAAGTCCTATGTTTCTTCAACAAATGGCCATGGTGAGCTGCAGTGTGTGCTTGTAAGGTGCTTACCTAGGTTTAGCCTGTTTAAATATATTGTTTGACTACTTGCCACTTGCCTGGGGTATGTGGTAGGTTAAGCCTGTAAAACCTCTCATTTTACTGATAGTCATTTGCCTAGGGTCTGGCCTGCTCATCCTTCATCAATGTTACCCTGCTAGCAGGGTAACATAGATTATGGGTAACATAGATTATATAACATAGATTATAGATTATATAACAAAGATTATTATTATTATTATTAACATGGTTTATCAAAATGAGCTGTGGCTTGTGTACCTTAGGTCAGGCATGTACCTGGGTTTAGCCTGTTGAAACATGTCTTTTAACTGATAGTCATATGCCTAGGGTCTGACCTCCTCATACTTCATCTATTTACCCTGCTGGTTTATCAAAATAAGCTGTGGTTTGTTTACCTTAGGTCAGGCATGGACCTTGGTTTAGCCTGTTGAAACATGTGCTTTAACTGACAGTCATTTGCCTAGGGTCTGGCCTGCTCATCCTTCATCTATGTTGCCCTGCTAGCAGGGGAACATAGATTATGGGTAACATACATTATATAACATAGATTATTATATAACATAGATACTAGAATATAGATTACACACTATATAACATAGATTATTATTATTATTTACATTATTTATCAAAATGAGCTGTGGTTTGTTTACCTTGGGTCAGGCATTGACCTAGGTTTAGCCTGTTGAAACATGTGCTTTAACTGATAGTCATTTGCTTAGGGTCTGGCCTGCTCATCCTTCATCTATGTTACCCTGCTGGTTTATGAAGATGAGCTGTGGTTTGTTTACCTTGGGTCAGGCATGGACCTAGGTTCAGCCTGTTGAAACATGTCATTTAACTGATAGTCATTTGCCTAGGGTCTGGCCTGCTCATCCTTCATCTATGTTACCCTGCTGGTTTATCAAAATGCTTTTCTTTCTGACAAACGTGTGCTGTAAATATTTCTTGTCAATGTGCAGGCTATGCAGCAACTACCCCAAGCACAAACTACATTTGTACCACCAACTCAAGAACCTGAAGGTTCAGCTGTTCATCAAGCCATTTTATTCTGATAGGATAGCAATAGACATTACACATTATATACATTACTTCAATACTACATTACTTCTTATTCATCAATGCCAGAGGGGATCTATTTTTTACCTTTCTGGCCACCATACATGTCTAACAGGCAAACCAGGGATATGCTGAAACACATATGGATTAGGTTCTAAGTGCTGCCTCTCTACTTACAATATTCACTTTTAAACCTTATACTGCAACAAAGAATGTACTTTTAACAGCCTACCCGGCACCTTAGGAAGAGACGACTAGACTGAATATTATAAGTACTGATGTGGTCTGTTACAATACTTTCTGATTTTATTTGTCTCAATGAGAATCTATATTGAACCCCAGCACATCAAGATGGTGGAAGTGTGGGGGACGAGGACTACTTTGGATCCCAGTAAACCAAGACGGTGGAGGTGCGGGGAACTGGGGCGGCAGGCCCCAGTCCCCGCACAACCACCGTACACTGAAGAGAGTCAACAGCAATGAAAGCGGTAGTAAATTGAATATTTAAAAGCATGATTTCAATTGCATATATCAATTTTCCATCATTATGAGGTTGTATGCATGCAGAGGAGGAGGAGGCGGAGGAGGAGTCTTTGGCACGATCAAGGCTTACCAATTGAAAATCCCTTTCATGTAAGATATGAGCATGCACTAGTTCCGTTCATTGGAAGACAGCGCTCTTTTATCTAATAAGCAAATGATGGAGCTGAAGACAGTATCTTTAGCTTAATAACGAACATGGCTCTGGCATGATAAAACTGTAGGGAATGAGCTGTATTCGTCATCATCAACATTTTTTCATTTGAACTGTCACCATATGAGCTTATCACACCAAGGAATGATAAATGAAAGTGCAGTTCAACTTACTTGGTGCACTCAATGCATCCACAGTGTAGGTCCAGGCATTGCTGGTGCGTGCCAATACTGTACTGCCATCACTATTTACAAGTGAGGCTAGTAGTGCTGCAGCACCCCAAGTATTTTGGACACGTATGGAGAGAGTGTTGGTGCCAGTGGCAAGGGCTAGGTGGACAGGGCGATTGGTGTATTCTTCAGTTCTCCACCCCCACTGGAGTTTTGTTATATAAACACCATTCAAGTAGATTTCCGCAATATCATCCACAATGATGTCTAACAAGGCCTCAGCTCCATCCACAGTGTTGAGAAAGGTGGTTGTGAAGGTGGCTGCAGTTGCATCGGAGGCAAAATCAGCTCCTGCAGAATGGGTCCAAATCCACTTTGCCTCTGTGTCTGTGAACGGCTTTTCAGGACCAATATTGGTTGTGCCATATGGGGAGCTGTCTGCAGGGTAGAGCTCAACTGCATCTGCATGTAGGGAAAGCAATGCATATATAATCAGGTCAATTGATCATGAAGGACAACTTCATTTTTTCATGATAAGGACACATGATCACTTCATGTTTGCCCCTACCTGACAATGAACCATAAGGTTGGTATGCTAAGGGACCCACAGGTAGCCCACACCCTAGTCTTTTCAATTTGATGCAGTTGCATGATGGATGAGGTTACAGAATTAATCCAACATACAGCACCCTGCGAGTGACCATGTGACATGCATGTTGCCTATCGCTGTTGAAAGTGGTATTGCTGGCATTCTTACAAAATAAGGATAAGTACCGGCCTTCTTTCATCACATCAGGATCTTCACACAGTGTTTTTACATTATGATTTCAATTGCATATATCAATTTTCCATCATTATGAGGTTGTATGCATGCAGAGGAGGAGGAGGCGGAGGAGGAGTCTTTGGCACGATCAAGGCTTACCAATTGAAAATCCCTTTCATGTAAGATATGAGCATGCACTAGTTCCGTTCATTGGAAGACAGCGCTCTTTTATCTAATAAGCAAATGATGGAGCTGAAGACAGTATCTTTAGCTTAATAACGAACATGGCTCTGGCATGATAAAACTGTAGGGAATGAGCTGTATTCGTCATCATCAACATTTTTTCATTTGAACTGTCACCATATGAGCTTATCACACCAAGGAATGATAAATGAAAGTGCAGTTCAACTTACTTGGTGCACTCAATGCATCCACAGTGTAGGTCCAGGCATTGCTGGTGCGTGCCAATACTGTACTGCCATCACTATTTACAAGTGAGGCTAGTAGTGCTGCAGCACCCCAAGTATTTTGGACACGTATGGAGAGAGTGTTGGTGCCAGTGGCAAGGGCTAGGTGGACAGGGCGATTGGTGTATTCTTCAGTTCTCCACCCCCACTGGAGTTTTGTTATATAAACACCATTCAAGTAGATTTCCGCAATATCATCCACAATGATGTCTAACAAGGCCTCAGCTCCATCCACAGTGTTGAGAAAGGTGGTTGTGAAGGTGGCTGCAGTTGCATCGGAGGCAAAATCAGCTCCTGCAGAATGGGTCCAAATCCACTTTGCCTCTGTGTCTGTGAACGGCTTTTCAGGACCAATATTGGTTGTGCCATATGGGGAGCTGTCTGCAGGGTAGAGCTCAACTGCATCTGCATGTAGGGAAAGCAATGCATATATAATCAGGTCAATTGATCATGAAGGACAACTTCATTTTTTCATGATAAGGACACATGATCACTTCATGTTTGCCCCTACCTGACAATGAACCATAAGGTTGGTATGCTAAGGGACCCACAGGTAGCCCACACCCTAGTCTTTTCAATTTGATGCAGTTGCATGATGGATGAGGTTACAGAATTAATCCAACATACAGCACCCTGCGAGTGACCATGTGACATGCATGTTGCCTATCGCTGTTGAAAGTGGTATTGCTGGCATTCTTACAAAATAAGGATAAGTACCGGCCTTCTTTCATCACATCAGGATCTTCACACAGTGTTTTTACATTATGATTTCAATTGCATATATCAATTTTCCATCATTATGAGGTTGTATGCATGCAGAGGAGGAGGAGGCGGAGGAGGAGTCTTTGGCACGATCAAGGCTTACCAATTGAAAATCCCTTTCATGTAAGATATGAGCATGCACTAGTTCCGTTCATTGGAAGACAGCGCTCTTTTATCTAATAAGCAAATGATGGAGCTGAAGACAGTATCTTTAGCTTAATAACGAACATGGCTCTGGCATGATAAAACTGTAGGGAATGAGCTGTATTCGTCATCATCAACATTTTTTCATTTGAACTGTCACCATATGAGCTTATCACACCAAGGAATGATAAATGAAAGTGCAGTTCAACTTACTTGGTGCACTCAATGCATCCACAGTGTAGGTCCAGGCATTGCTGGTGCGTGCCAATACTGTACTGCCATCACTATTTACAAGTGAGGCTAGTAGTGCTGCAGCACCCCAAGTATTTTGGACACGTATGGAGAGAGTGTTGGTGCCAGTGGCAAGGGCTAGGTGGACAGGGCGATTGGTGTATTCTTCAGTTCTCCACCCCCACTGGAGTTTTGTTATATAAACACCATTCAAGTAGATTTCCGCAATATCATCCACAATGATGTCTAACAAGGCCTCAGCTCCATCCACAGTGTTGAGAAAGGTGGTTGTGAAGGTGGCTGCAGTTGCATCGGAGGCAAAATCAGCTCCTGCAGAATGGGTCCAAATCCACTTTGCCTCTGTGTCTGTGAACAGCTTTTCAGGACCAATATTGGTTGTGCCATATGGGGAGCTGTCTGCAGGGTAGAGCTCAACTGCATCTGCATGTAGGGAAAGCAATGCATATATAATCAGGTCAATTGATCATGAAGGACAACTTCATTTTTTCATGATAAGGACACATGATCACTTCATGTTTGCCCCTACCTGACAATGAACCATAAGGTTGGTATGCTAAGGGACCCACAGGTAGCCCACACCCTAGTCTTTTCAATTTGATGCAGTTGCATGATGGATGAGGTTACAGAATTAATCCAACATACAGCACCCTGCGAGTGACCATGTGACATGCATGTTGCCTATCGCTGTTGAAAGTGGTATTGCTGGCATTCTTACAAAATAAGGATAAGTACCGGCCTTCTTTCATCACATCAGGATCTTCACACAGTGTTTTTACATTATGATTTCAATTGCATATATCAATTTTCCATCATTATGAGGTTGTATGCATGCAGAGGAGGAGGAGGCGGAGGAGGAGTCTTTGGCACGATCAAGGCTTACCAATTGAAAATCCCTTTCATGTAAGATATGAGCATGCACTAGTTCCGTTCATTGGAAGACAGCGCTCTTTTATCTAATAAGCAAATGATGGAGCTGAAGACAGTATCTTTAGCTTAATAACGAACATGGCTCTGGCATGATAAAACTGTAGGGAATGAGCTGTATTCGTCATCATCAACATTTTTTCATTTGAACTGTCACCATATGAGCTTATCACACCAAGGAATGATAAATGAAAGTGCAGTTCAACTTACTTGGTGCACTCAATGCATCCACAGTGTAGGTCCAGGCATTGCTGGTGCGTGCCAATACTGTACTGCCATCACTATTTACAAGTGAGGCTAGTAGTGCTGCAGCACCCCAAGTATTTTGGACACGTATGGAGAGAGTGTTGGTGCCAGTGGCAAGGGCTAGGTGGACAGGGCGATTGGTGTATTCTTCAGTTCTCCACCCCCACTGGAGTTTTGTTATATAAACACCATTCAAGTAGATTTCCGCAATATCATCCACAATGATGTCTAACAAGGCCTCAGCTCCATCCACAGTGTTGAGAAAGGTGGTTGTGAAGGTGGCTGCAGTTGCATCGGAGGCAAAATCAGCTCCTGCAGAATGGGTCCAAATCCACTTTGCCTCTGTGTCTGTGAACGGCTTTTCAGGACCAATATTGGTTGTGCCATATGGGGAGCTGTCTGCAGGGTAGAGCTCAACTGCATCTGCATGTAGGGAAAGCAATGCATATATAATCAGGTCAATTGATCATGAAGGACAACTTCATTTTTTCATGATAAGGACACATGATCACTTCATGTTTGCCCCTACCTGACAATGAACCATAAGGTTGGTATGCTAAGGGACCCACAGGTAGCCCACACCCTAGTCTTTTCAATTTGATGCAGTTGCATGATGGATGAGGTTACAGAATTAATCCAACATACAGCACCCTGCGAGTGACCATGTGACATGCATGTTGCCTATCGCTGTTGAAAGTGGTATTGCTGGCATTCTTACAAAATAAGGATAAGTACCGGCCTTCTTTCATCACATCAGGATCTTCACACAGTGTTTTTACATTATGATTTCAATTGCATATATCAATTTTCCATCATTATGAGGTTGTATGCATGCAGAGGAGGAGGAGGCGGAGGAGGAGTCTTTGGCACGATCAAGGCTTACCAATTGAAAATCCCTTTCATGTAAGATATGAGCATGCACTAGTTCCGTTCATTGGAAGACAGCGCTCTTTTATCTAATAAGCAAATGATGGAGCTGAAGACAGTATCTTTAGCTTAATAACGAACATGGCTCTGGCATGATAAAACTGTAGGGAATGAGCTGTATTCGTCATCATCAACATTTTTTCATTTGAACTGTCACCATATGAGCTTATCACACCAAGGAATGATAAATGAAAGTGCAGTTCAACTTACTTGGTGCACTCAATGCATCCACAGTGTAGGTCCAGGCATTGCTGGTGCGTGCCAATACTGTACTGCCATCACTATTTACAAGTGAGGCTAGTAGTGCTGCAGCACCCCAAGTATTTTGGACACGTATGGAGAGAGTGTTGGTGCCAGTGGCAAGGGCTAGGTGGACAGGGCGATTGGTGTATTCTTCAGTTCTCCACCCCCACTGGAGTTTTGTTATATAAACACCATTCAAGTAGATTTCCGCAATATCATCCACAATGATGTCTAACAAGGCCTCAGCTCCATCCACAGTGTTGAGAAAGGTGGTTGTGAAGGTGGCTGCAGTTGCATCGGAGGCAAAATCAGCTCCTGCAGAATGGGTCCAAATCCACTTTGCCTCTGTGTCTGTGAACGGCTTTTCAGGACCAATATTGGTTGTGCCATATGGGGAGCTGTCTGCAGGGTAGAGCTCAACTGCATCTGCATGTAGGGAAAGCAATGCATATATAATCAGGTCAATTGATCATGAAGGACAACTTCATTTTTTCATGATAAGGACACATGATCACTTCATGTTTGCCCCTACCTGACAATGAACCATAAGGTTGGTATGCTAAGGGACCCACAGGTAGCCCACACCCTAGTCTTTTCAATTTGATGCAGTTGCATGACGGCTGAGGTTACAGAATTAATCCAACATACAGCACCCTGCGAGTGACCATGTGACATGCATGTTGCCTATCGCTGTTGAAAGTGGTATTGCTGGCATTCTTACAAAATAAGGATAAGTACCGGCCTTCTTTCATCACATCAGGATCTTCACACAGTGTTTTTACATTATGATTTCAATTGCATATATCAATTTTCCATCATTATGAGGTTGTATGCATGCAGAGGAGGAGGAGGCGGAGGAGGAGTCTTTGGCACGATCAAGGCTTACCAATTGAAAATCCCTTTCATGTAAGATATGAGCATGCACTAGTTCCGTTCATTGGAAGACAGCGCTCTTTTATCTAATAAGCAAATGATGGAGCTGAAGACAGTATCTTTAGCTTAATAACGAACATGGCTCTGGCATGATAAAACTGTAGGGAATGAGCTGTATTCGTCATCATCAACATTTTTTCATTTGAACTGTCACCATATGAGCTTATCACACCAAGGAATGATAAATGAAAGTGCAGTTCAACTTACTTGGTGCACTCAATGCATCCACAGTGTAGGTCCAGGCATTGCTGGTGCGTGCCAATACTGTACTGCCATCACTATTTACAAGTGAGGCTAGTAGTGCTGCAGCACCCCAAGTATTTTGGACACGTATGGAGAGAGTGTTGGTGCCAGTGGCAAGGGCTAGGTGGACAGGGCGATTGGTGTATTCTTCAGTTCTCCACCCCCACTGGAGTTTTGTTATATAAACACCATTCAAGTAGATTTCCGCAATATCATCCACAATGATGTCTAACAAGGCCTCAGCTCCATCCACAGTGTTGAGAAAGGTGGTTGTGAAGGTGGCTGCAGTTGCATCGGAGGCAAAATCAGCTCCTGCAGAATGGGTCCAAATCCACTTTGCCTCTGTGTCTGTGAACGGCTTTTCAGGACCAATATTGGTTGTGCCATATGGGGAGCTGTCTGCAGGGTAGAGCTCAACTGCATCTGCATGTAGGGAAAGCAATGCATATATAATCAGGTCAATTGATCATGAAGGACAACTTCATTTTTTCATGATAAGGACACATGATCACTTCATGTTTGCCCCTACCTGACAATGAACCATAAGGTTGGTATGCTAAGGGACCCACAGGTAGCCCACACCCTAGTCTTTTCAATTTGATGCAGTTGCATGATGGATGAGGTTACAGAATTAATCCAACATACAGCACCCTGCGAGTGACCATGTGACATGCATGTTGCCTATCGCTGTTGAAAGTGGTATTGCTGGCATTCTTACAAAATAAGGATAAGTACCGGCCTTCTTTCATCACATCAGGATCTTCACACAGTGTTTTTACATTATGATTTCAATTGCATATATCAATTTTCCATCATTATGAGGTTGTATGCATGCAGAGGAGGAGGAGGCGGAGGAGGAGTCTTTGGCACGATCAAGGCTTACCAATTGAAAATCCCTTTCATGTAAGATATGAGCATGCACTAGTTCCGTTCATTGGAAGACAGCGCTCTTTTATCTAATAAGCAAATGATGGAGCTGAAGACAGTATCTTTAGCTTAATAACGAACATGGCTCTGGCATGATAAAACTGTAGGGAATGAGCTGTATTCGTCATCATCAACATTTTTTCATTTGAACTGTCACCATATGAGCTTATCACACCAAGGAATGATAAATGAAAGTGCAGTTCAACTTACTTGGTGCACTCAATGCATCCACAGTGTAGGTCCAGGCATTGCTGGTGCGTGCCAATACTGTACTGCCATCACTATTTACAAGTGAGGCTAGTAGTGCTGCAGCACCCCAAGTATTTTGGACACGTATGGAGAGAGTGTTGGTGCCAGTGGCAAGGGCTAGGTGGACAGGGCGATTGGTGTATTCTTCAGTTCTCCACCCCCACTGGAGTTTTGTTATATAAACACCATTCAAGTAGATTTCCGCAATATCATCCACAATGATGTCTAACAAGGCCTCAGCTCCATCCACAGTGTTGAGAAAGGTGGTTGTGAAGGTGGCTGCAGTTGCATCGGAGGCAAAATCAGCTCCTGCAGAATGGGTCCAAATCCACTTTGCCTCTGTGTCTGTGAACGGCTTTTCAGGACCAATATTGGTTGTGCCATATGGGGAGCTGTCTGCAGGGTAGAGCTCAACTGCATCTGCATGTAGGGAAAGCAATGCATATATAATCAGGTCAATTGATCATGAAGGACAACTTCATTTTTTCATGATAAGGACACATGATCACTTCATGTTTGCCCCTACCTGACAATGAACCATAAGGTTGGTATGCTAAGGGACCCACAGGTAGCCCACACCCTAGTCTTTTCAATTTGATGCAGTTGCATGATGGATGAGGTTACAGAATTAATCCAACATACAGCACCCTGCGAGTGACCATGTGACATGCATGTTGCCTATCGCTGTTGAAAGTGGTATTGCTGGCATTCTTACAAAATAAGGATAAGTACCGGCCTTCTTTCATCACATCAGGATCTTCACACAGTGTTTTTACATTATGATTTCAATTGCATATATCAATTTTCCATCATTATGAGGTTGTATGCATGCAGAGGAGGAGGAGGCGGAGGAGGAGTCTTTGGCACGATCAAGGCTTACCAATTGAAAATCCCTTTCATGTAAGATATGAGCATGCACTAGTTCCGTTCATTGGAAGACAGCGCTCTTTTATCTAATAAGCAAATGATGGAGCTGAAGACAGTATCTTTAGCTTAATAACGAACATGGCTCTGGCATGATAAAACTGTAGGGAATGAGCTGTATTCGTCATCATCAACATTTTTTCATTTGAACTGTCACCATATGAGCTTATCACACCAAGGAATGATAAATGAAAGTGCAGTTCAACTTACTTGGTGCACTCAATGCATCCACAGTGTAGGTCCAGGCATTGCTGGTGCGTGCCAATACTGTACTGCCATCACTATTTACAAGTGAGGCTAGTAGTGCTGCAGCACCCCAAGTATTTTGGACACGTATGGAGAGAGTGTTGGTGCCAGTGGCAAGGGCTAGGTGGACAGGGCGATTGGTGTATTCTTCAGTTCTCCACCCCCACTGGAGTTTTGTTATATAAACACCATTCAAGTAGATTTCCGCAATATCATCCACAATGATGTCTAACAAGGCCTCAGCTCCATCCACAGTGTTGAGAAAGGTGGTTGTGAAGGTGGCTGCAGTTGCATCGGAGGCAAAATCAGCTCCTGCAGAATGGGTCCAAATCCACTTTGCCTCTGTGTCTGTGAACGGCTTTTCAGGACCAATATTGGTTGTGCCATATGGGGAGCTGTCTGCAGGGTAGAGCTCAACTGCATCTGCATGTAGGGAAAGCAATGCATATATAATCAGGTCAATTGATCATGAAGGACAACTTCATTTTTTCATGATAAGGACACATGATCACTTCATGTTTGCCCCTACCTGACAATGAACCATAAGGTTGGTATGCTAAGGGACCCACAGGTAGCCCACACCCTAGTCTTTTCAATTTGATGCAGTTGCATGACGGCTGAGGTTACAGAATTAATCCAACATACAGCACCCTGCGAGTGACCATGTGACATGCATGTTGCCTATCGCTGTTGAAAGTGGTATTGCTGGCATTCTTACAAAATAAGGATAAGTACCGGCCTTCTTTCATCACATCAGGATCTTCACACAGTGTTTTTACATTATGATTTCAATTGCATATATCAATTTTCCATCATTATGAGGTTGTATGCATGCAGAGGAGGAGGAGGCGGAGGAGGAGTCTTTGGCACGATCAAGGCTTACCAATTGAAAATCCCTTTCATGTAAGATATGAGCATGCACTAGTTCCGTTCATTGGAAGACAGCGCTCTTTTATCTAATAAGCAAATGATGGAGCTGAAGACAGTATCTTTAGCTTAATAACGAACATGGCTCTGGCATGATAAAACTGTAGGGAATGAGCTGTATTCGTCATCATCAACATTTTTTCATTTGAACTGTCACCATATGAGCTTATCACACCAAGGAATGATAAATGAAAGTGCAGTTCAACTTACTTGGTGCACTCAATGCATCCACAGTGTAGGTCCAGGCATTGCTGGTGCGTGCCAATACTGTACTGCCATCACTATTTACAAGTGAGGCTAGTAGTGCTGCAGCACCCCAAGTATTTTGGACACGTATGGAGAGAGTGTTGGTGCCAGTGGCAAGGGCTAGGTGGACAGGGCGATTGGTGTATTCTTCAGTTCTCCACCCCCACTGGAGTTTTGTTATATAAACACCATTCAAGTAGATTTCCGCAATATCATCCACAATGATGTCTAACAAGGCCTCAGCTCCATCCACAGTGTTGAGAAAGGTGGTTGTGAAGGTGGCTGCAGTTGCATCGGAGGCAAAATCAGCTCCTGCAGAATGGGTCCAAATCCACTTTGCCTCTGTGTCTGTGAACGGCTTTTCAGGACCAATATTGGTTGTGCCATATGGGGAGCTGTCTGCAGGGTAGAGCTCAACTGCATCTGCATGTAGGGAAAGCAATGCATATATAATCAGGTCAATTGATCATGAAGGACAACTTCATTTTTTCATGATAAGGACACATGATCACTTCATGTTTGCCCCTACCTGACAATGAACCATAATGTTGGTATGCTAAGGGACCCACAGGTAGCCCACACCCTAGTCTTTTCAATTTGATGCAGTTGCATGACGGCTGAGGTTACACTCTGGGAAGGGTTTTTTCCATTATGGTTTTTTCTTCCGTAAACTGCAGTTTGGATTCCATAAAGTCTGGTTTGCTGCTTTTACGGAAATTTTGACCTACCCAAATCCACTAGATTTCTTATGCGATATTACAGTTAAAACTTCCATAAATGTTGAAATGTAAGCTTCTTGTCACCCTGTGAGACATCGTGAGTGCTCTTGCCTTTTCCCATGATATTTTCCGTAAATGTTTTACGGAAAATTTTAGGTGGTCATGATGCTTTTATATATGCATTTGACTACCGCTTTCAATGCTGTTAACATCCAGAAGTGTTCCATGGTTGTGCGGGGACTGGGGCCTGCTGCCCCAGTTCCCCGCACTCCCACCGTCTCTGTTTACTGGGGTCCAAAGTAGATTCTCGTTTAGACAAGTAAAGGCACAATAGTATGTTATTTGTTGCATTATAAGTATTATAATTCAATGTTGTAAGTCAAGCGGGGGCAATTGTAATATATTTCTTATTATTGTTTTCTGTCTAGGTATTTCCCCTAAGGTATTCCCCTGATTTTTCTCTTAGATATTTGTGGTGGTCTGTATGTAGTTAATAGTTTTGGTCGCCTCAAACATCTCATTCATCAGCTAGCTAGCAAATGATATTTTTTCATGAATCATGCTTTTAAATAGTCATTTGACTACCGCTTTCAATGCTGTTAACTCCCAGAAGTGTACGGTGGTTGTGCGGGGACTGGGGCCTGCCGCCCCAGTTCCCCGCACTTCCACCGTCTTGGTGTCCTGGGGTCCAAAATAGATTCTTATTTCTGTCTAGGTATTTCCCCTTAGGTATTCCCCTGATATTCGTGGTGGTCTGTATATAGTTAATATTTTTGGTCACCTCGAGCATCTTGTTCATCAGCTAGGTAGCAAATAACATATTTTATGTATCATGTGTATTCTTGTCTTCCTATCAGTATAGCATGTTATCCAAATAGTTTAGAAGGGCGTATCCTGATAATCCAGCTCTGCATGCCAGCAGCACTGCACGGCAGTGGCATGGCATGGCAGCGGCACCCGGTGGTGGCGGCCTCATGCATCTTAAAATCCTGAAATCCTAGCATCCTAAAAGTGCTTTCTTAAATCGCAGTCTAATATTTCTTGGCAATATACCTT
Source organism: Volvox reticuliferus (assembly GCA_019650235.1). Taxonomy (NCBI): domain Eukaryota; kingdom Viridiplantae; phylum Chlorophyta; class Chlorophyceae; order Chlamydomonadales; family Volvocaceae; genus Volvox; species Volvox reticuliferus. Next base: position 114,075 of record BNCP01000023.1, read on the forward strand.
GGCGAGTAATGCTTACCTTTTGCCAGCAGGATGGCAAAGATAGACCATGTTGGCAATTCTATTAAGTGAAGATCTGAGTAATTTCTGAAGCTCGAATAATTGGTAAACAAAAAAGTACGTATCCATACAATTGCAGGCTTTGAGTAATAAAGCTGAAGCTATAATAGCGAGTCATTGCTGTACCATTCCGATTAACTGTCAACTAAAGGTGTAAGGATATTCCTTGTTTCACCTGTTTGCAGGCCATTCACTAAAAACATTTAAACATTCAAGAGCAGAATAAATTAATATAAACTTTAGATCATTGGCCAGCATTGGCCAGCCCTGCAGGATACATAGCTACTACATGAAACAAAAGACTGAAAAAACTAGGTAAAGAGGCCGGAAAATGCTTTTAATAGCCTAGAAATTGCCTAATAAAAATCATTGCATTTTCCTCACGGCGTCATAAATTCCCGAGGGCCTTACACCACTAGGACTCCTTACAGGGGCGGACAACTGTAAGGAGTGCTAGTCATGTAAGGCCCCTGGGAATTTTAGGGTTTTAGTTTCAGGGGCTGACTGTACTACAGGAAAATTAAAATAACTAAAACAAAACAACACGAAAAGTAAAAAAACTAATACTAAATAAACAAACTGAAAGCAACTAAAAATTACTAGGCTAGCTAAATAAATCGGTAGCAATTTTATGTTTAACTATACAATAGCTAGCAGTTGCATGCATTACATTGTGGTACAGGGTCACAGCATGAAAAAGCTTTAGTGGTGTACATGATCACGACATGTGTAAAGCATACAAAGAAATATTCAAATTTCATCGTAAGTGGTCATTGCACTAAAGAATAAATTTACCCGTTCATTTCAAATGTGACAAGGAAAAGTTTATAAAGTCTTGGCCCTATGCGAGAACCCCCCTAGCAGATAGCCTAGCAGCCGATGCTGATAGGCTATCAAGGCCCTATCAGCACCGGCTGCTAGGGGCCCAACTGCCTGCTAGGCCTGCTAAGCTATGATAGGGCCCTGCTAAGCACCTGCTAACATGCTGCTAGGTCTGAGTTGCTAGCCTAGCAGGACAGATATGCCTGCTGCTAGGTTATCTGCTAGTACCAGATCAAGATTAAATATTTCCCGCCAAAAATATTTAGTCTTCCCTGCTGAACTTCTGCCTGATGTACACCCTATATATGCGATCAAATCCTCATCATTCAGCTAAATTTGATAGAATTTATAGCTTTAAATTAACGATTCTTATGAGAATTTCAAATATCAGTGATAAGTAGTGGGGATTCTATCTCTAAAGTGCGTTTCCCCACGCCCACTTAACCGTATACCTGCACTTGCGCATGTCGTCATGCCTGTTGGCTTGGATGGCATTGACAAGTATTTCTTATTGTCGTGATGAAATTAATCATGGCTGAATCCAAGCTTCATTAAAATTTGCATACCTAAGTTCATGCATGGGTTCCGAAATCACTGGTTACTGGTAATCTGTATGCCATTCCTATCATGTGCCATTATGGCGTTATTAGTATGTGATGGCCCCAGCTGCATAGCTGGACATATCTGAAAGTCAAATATTTAGGGCAGATTTATAATATCAAGAAGTATTACAAAAAACTCGCAGACTTAGCAACTACAAAGCAAATGGCCATCAGTATTCTAGCAGATAGCCTAGCAGACACATATCCAGGGGTTATCAGATAGGCTAGCAGCTAGCCTGGCCCTGCTACCTAGCAGGTTCCCTGCCAGCTAGCCTAAAGCTAGGCAGCAGATACATGCCCGGATAGGCCATTTTCTGCTAGCCTAGCACAACCTATCTGATAGGGGGGTTCTCGCATAGGGTGGGCTAGATTATTGAAAGCATTTTAAAGGATTTATAGTATTTATTATACTTATTATATAACATTGTGTTGTTGCAGTGTGCGTGCTGATAGCGGTGCTGATAGCAGTACTGCGCAAGGTCGATTCCTGCACGGCCTGCTACGCGTGCGGGAAGAGATAATGTTTGCGATATGGGGATATTGCGTTGGTAGCAATGTCGCGCGAAAAGCTAAATTGCAACACTCGTACATTTTCTCGCTTCCAGCAACGTGCAACATCGGCACCCTAGCACTGTGGCACTGCATTAATTTGTATGTATACATTTTTATTGGCAGGCCTTACAGGGGCAGACGACTGTAAGAACTCCCAGGGGCCTTACATAAATGATGAAAACTAACATAACCAAAACTAAAAAATCGAACTAAAAGGAACAAAAAATTACTAGGCTGGCTAATAAAAGCGGTAGCAATCATGTTAAGGAAATGCTTCACAGCAAAAACATTTGGTAGTATTGAGAAACATTATGTATCAAATACTTCCATTTCTGATTAATGCACACAAACAAACACGAACAAACAAAGACAGGTGCAAACCTACAATAATGCACCTTGCTGTGGGATAGAAGACCGGCTACTAAAGCACACACAGAGCACTGCCTGCAGGAGGGTTGTCAGCCAGCATCTGTCACCAGCACCAAATAAATGTTTATTTTGGAGGCTTGGTTAATTTGTCCATAGCTCCTCCTATTATAAATTGTATTACCTAGGTACAGCTAGCCCAAATGAGTTCAGCCTTCCTTCGTGGTTCATTGTGTGTGGGGTTTGGGTTCCATAATGGCTTGCAGTGAAGTTAACAGCCTTGCCTGTGTTTACACAGCATTATGTTTGGGCAACATATCTAGGAATATATGGGGTGTTACACTGGGGGCGACTCACCCTACAAGGGCGAGCACCAAGGGGCCTGACCGGACCGAGCCACAGCACAGGGGAGAGGCACATGGCTTTGTCTGTCTGTCTTGCCACGTGCTCTCCCTCTCACTCGGACCTCTATGCATATGTCTAGCATCAGTTGAGAGCTTTTTCGAAGAAGTCCCTATACGTATTCCAATAGAGCATGGCAATCCAGCCGTTTTGGCATGCATTTACTATTTCATGCAAGCTTTTGTGGTTTTTGTGGTTATTTCCAACGCTGAAATACAAAACTGAAACGGCTTCTCTGCACCAGGGTGCATGCTGCGTCAGATTTCCATTTTCAGTGAACATAGTGCATCATAAAAAATATTTTCATATCATTGTAAGTGGTAATTCATCCGTTCATTTAAAATGCAACAAGGAGAAGGTTTTCAAGTCGAGCTTTCACTTCGAATAATTTGTAGTAATTATTATTATAAAAAATAATATACCACAAAGCAAATATCACTATGTACTGTGTGATTGATGCCCGTGTGGAGTCGTAACCTACACGCTAGTGCCACCCGCTCGATATTGAAACCCACGGATAGCGAAAGATAGGAGTGCACTACCCGCCCTACATTGATACCATGGGTAGGGATGCCGCGCGGGCAGCGATATGTGACGTGATAAGCGGTACCACACGATGTAGCAGCGCCACCACATTAAAAAAAATAAATACATAGATTGTTTTATGCATCAAAGGATCTATTCATTTCAAAAAAGCGTGGTACCAGGCGGTTGTGATACCGTGCGATAGCCACACTGCACGATAGCAAATCCTTGCTATAGTGATACCACGTGATAGCAATAATATTTCTTATCACCTGGTATCAGTATGGCTTCGTTATTGTGCAGTGTGGCTATCGCGCAGCAGCAGCCGCACTAGCAATGACAGCGCACAACACAAATGTATCATGGAAATGCATGCAAAAGTAGATAATAAATTTGTCATAACTACTTTAAGGCTTACCTTGGCGAGTAGCGCCAGCAACCCTACACCAAAGAGCGCCACAAGAGCCACGATGCCCCAGATCACCAAAGACCAACTTGGGCTGGTATGTGGCGAACCCGTGAAAATACGTATTCCTCCATTTCATTACTTGTAAAGGATATACGAATTTATTAGAAAGCAGTTCGGCAAACTACTTGCACTATGTCAGCTGGCGGCGTAGTTGATAATCCTCTTCCTTAAAGAACCAACAGTAAATGAGCTCCAATGATTAACAACCAATGAAGTAATTGTCTACAGAATTTTCAGGCTATAAAAGCAGATCATTGCTGTACGATGGAGATTAACTGTCAACTAATGTTGTAAGGATAGTTCCTGCTAGACCTATTCGCAGGCCGTTGACTAGGAACTTTTCATATCCTAAGCCATAATAAAAACTTTAGAAAATGAATCCTGCAGGGCTGGCCAGTGCCCTGCAGGATACATAGCAACTACCTGAAACAAAAGACTGAAACAACCTAGCTAAAGAGGTCAGAAAATGCTTTAAATAGCTCTGAAATTATCTCGCAGAAATCAGTGCATTTACCTCGCGACGGCATAAATTCCCGAGGGCCTTACACTACTAGGACTCCTTACAGGGACTCCCGACTGTAAAAATTCCCAGGGGCCTTACACTACTAGGACTCCTTACAGGGGCGGACGACTGAAAAAATTCCCAGGGGCCTTATATAAACGACGAAAACTAAAAAAACGAAACGAAAATAAACTAAATAAACAAACTAAAAATAACTAAAAAATACTAGACTAGCTAAAAATAAACTAAATAAACAAACTAAAAATAACTAAAAAATACTAGACTAGCTAATAAAAGCGGTAGCAATCACGTGTATGATTGTCTTCCTATCAGTATAGCATGTTATCCAACTAGTTTAAAAAGGTGTATATATCCTGATAATCCAGCACTGCAAGCCAGCAGCACTGCATGGCAGTGGCACGGCACGGTAGAGGCACCACACAGCAGCGGCACTGCACGGCAGTGGCACCACATGCCAGCAGCACTGCATGCCAGCGCACTGCATGCCAGCGGCCCTGCACACAGGGACAGTGTGCACCAGCGGCACTGCATGCCAGTGGCACCACATGGCAGTGGCTCACCTGGCTCTATAACATGTTTATAATAATAATAATAATAATAATAATATATAATATAATATAATAATAATAAATACTTAAAGAGCAACCAAGAGATATTGATTAAAATTATAATAGTTGTGATTACAAGAGTAGCTGAATGAAGTGTTATCATTAGGAAAAGTATTACCCTACAATAGGATACCACATGGTACATGGGTGTACCACGGTACACAGTACCATGCAGCAGCTGCACAGCACGGCAGCTGTACAGCACGGCAGCGGCACCATGCAGCAGCTGCACCACGTGGCAGCTGCACCGTGCGGCAGCGGCACAACACGGCAGCGGTGCCACGTGGCAGCTGCACCGTGTGGCAGTGGCACCAGCAGCATGACATGCCAGCAGCACCAAACGGCAGTGGCACGGCATGCCAACAGCACCACATGCATGCCAGCGGTATCGGGTACCAGCGGCGGCACCACGCGGTAGCGGCCCTGCATGGCAGCCACACCACATGCCAGCGGCATTGCATGCCAGCAGCACCGCATGGCAGCCGCACCATGTGCCAGGAGCACCTCTTGCCAGCGGCACCACTGTTGGATCTCTGTTATATCCGCCTACAGCAAAGGCTCGATCGAAAGATGACCAAGTGCCGCCTCGGATACTACCCATAGATACCCCAGGATACTACAACCACGCGGCAGCCACACCGCAGGCCAGTGGCACTGCATGCCGTGCTGACATTCAGTGCCGCTGGCATGCGGTGCCGTTGCCGCGCCATGTGGCTGCTGCATAGTGCCGCTGGCATGAGGTGCCGCTGGCACGTGGTGCAGCTGCCGTGCAGGGCCACTGCCGCCATGATGTGCAGCTGCTGCACGGTGCAGCTGCCACGTGGCAGTGACCCTGCATGGCAGCCGCACCACGTGCCAGCGGCACCGCACGGCAGTGGCACAGCGTGGCAGCAGCACTGTGTGGCACCGGAACCACACTGCAGCTGCACATCGTGGCACTGGCACCGGGCGATCCATCCTAAAATTTCATTCTAAATTCGCTTCTCATTCTAAATTCTAAAACTTATCTTGGCGAGTAATGCTTACCTTTCACGACCAGGATGGCAAATTAACGATGTTGGCAATCCTCCTAAGTGAAGATCCAACAAATTGCTGAAGCTCCGTTTATTGGAAATCAAAGAAGTGGGTATAAATAAAAGCAGTAGCTGTGATAGCGGACAATCATTGCTGTACGCTTTAATCTAACTGCCAACTAACGTTGTAAGGATATTCCTTGATTGACCCATTGGCAGGCCGATCACTAGATACAAACATTCAATATTCTAGAGGATATTTTAAAGCCTTAGAGCATGTATTCTGCAGAGCTGGACAGTGCCCAGTAGAATACATAGCTAGTACATGGAACAAAAGACTGAAACATCCTAGATAAAGAGGTCAGAAAATGCTTTTTATAGCATACAAATTGCCTGACAGAAATCAGTGCCTTTACCACGTGACGGCATAAATTCCCGAGGGCCTTACACTACTAGGACTCCTTACAGGGACTCCCGACTTTAAAAATTCCCAGGGGCCTTACAAACTGAATACACGACATGAAAACTAAAACAACTGAAACTAAAAGCAACTAAAAATTACTAGGCTAGCTAATAAAAGCGGTAGCAATCAGAACAATGCAAAAGCCCTAAATTATCTTCTACTGAACATTAGCTCTTTGTTCTTATATTAGTGCATTGTTTTAATGTGAAAAGTACCAAATAAGAGGCAAAGTGCAACTTTAGGACAACTCGTTCAAGCCTTCAAATATGGGAACTTATAAAAGAAATAAGGAAGTAAACGTCGGTTATGAAGCGAAAAACAACTTGAGGCATCAAGAAGACCAATTGAGGTCGTACATGACAGTTTGTAAAGTACGACCAAAGCATATTTTCATTAGGCAAGCTACAATCATAGGATTTCATGTATTAGTTTCTAATTTATAAACAGCCTAGAAGATATTAATTCAAGCACAATCTGTCCTGGTAAAAGGAGTCCCAATGCGGCAAAGGTGTGAAAGTTATGCTCCAAAACCTGCAAATGCCGATTCAATTTTATCATTATTATACAAACAAAACAGATTCGGCAAATTTGGAAGCCATAAGAAGGTTCGGGCATCAGTCGGGACGATTGTTGACCAGCATTGTTGACCAGCGTCAGCAGCCGCACTTTTGGCGGCCTAAATGGATTGAAGCAGCAGGAGCCGTGGAAATAAATTATGTAAGCCTCATATCTTATGCATGACTACGAAGATAATAACAGGAATATGCATGTTTGCTTATATGTTTGCTGGCTGAATGCCATCTTGCTTCACTATTTAGGAATGCTGCTTGGATGAATGACATAGATATAAAGCAATTTGTTCAATAAGAATCTGATTCATCAGTAAAGACTGTACACAGGTTACTGTCTCATAATGTCGTCTGACTTTAGTTGAATCCAGCCAATGAGACCTCCCTCCCTTCCTCCCTGTGCCTGCCTCCATCACTCCCTGTGCCTTCTTTCCTTCCTGCTGTGCCTCCCTTCCTCGCAGTGCCTGCCTCCCTCCCTTGCCTCCTTCTCCCTGTGCCTCCCTCCCTGCCTGTGCCTCCCTCCCTGTGCCTGCCTCCCTCCCATCCCTGTGCTTCCCTCCCTCCCTGTGCCTGCCTCCCTCCATGTGCCTCCCTCCCTCCTTATGCCTTTTTTCCTTCCTGTGCCTCCCTTCCCCCCTCCCTGTCCCTTCCTTTCTGCCTGTTCTTCTTATTCCTTGCCTGTTCTTCTTTCCTTCTTTCCCTTCTGCCTAGGCATCTAGACCTGGTATAAGGCTTTTAAGTGGCTAAACCTTAGTGTTTTTGTTAAAAACCTGACGTTATAATCCTGGAAAACCATACAAATCCATAAAAAAATTCATACAGAAAACTTTCCGTATAATGCTGTTTTCCCATTGTAAAGGCTTTCCATAAACCCGGTGGGCATATTACGGAATCATTTTATGGAAATTTATTTTCCATAAAATGGGGTCATTTTACGGAAAACATCCACCCCATTTTACGGAAAAATGACCCCCTGGTTTTCCCAGAGTGTTACAGAATTAATACAACATACAGCACCCTGCGAGTAACCATGTGACATCCATATTGCCTATTGCTGTTGAGAGTGGTATTGATTATGATTACACTTCATGCTTGTATATCTTTTAAGCAAATGATGAAGCTTTAGACAGGATCATAATCCTTATCAGGCATTTTTATATTCTTATGTTCTGTCACTTCTAATGCTGATAATATCCTGTAACATACAGTTGTTGTGCGGGTCCTGGGGCTTTCTGCCTCAGTTCTCTGCACTTCTACCATCTTGATGTACAGGGGTCAAAGGTAGATTCTTGTAGAGATAAGTTCAGGCACAAGAGTATAGTATTTGTTGCATTTTAAGGATTAAAACGTTATGTTGTAGTAAAGGGGGAGCAACACTGATGTTTTTTTGAGAGAAGGTTTATTCTTGTATGAGAGTACAGTACTTGTCGTACTAGTAATTCTTGAGTAGTATGCAAGTCTATTGTTGCTTCCAACGGCATTCACCATTGAAGAGCATCACAAATTAGTAGGCATAACTTAGTAGTCATTATTGTCTATGTCAAACATACTTGGTGATGTTGTTGGCCGTGGTGGAGATGACTTTTGCTTTGGTGGCCGCAATTCTGAAGGTGATGGTGATGGGGGTGTGCTAGCCTGCAATCAGTGATGATGAATTGCACCAGGTATATTTAGTTAACCCAAAATATTAGCTACATACACACCACCACAAATAACTAAGAGAAAAATCAGGGGAATACCTAGGGTGAAACATCTATCTAGGGCAAAATTAACAATATGGACTATATTACTCTGCTCCCTTTCCTTACAATATTGCCTTTTACACCTTAAAATGCAACAAATAATATACTATTCTGCCTTTATTTAATTCACTTTGGACCCCAGTACACCAAGACAGTGGACGTGCAGGGAACTGGGGCAGCAGGCCCCAGTCCCTGCACAACCACCGTACAATTCTGGGTGTTAACAACATTGAAAGCGGTAGTCAAATGAATATTTAAAAAGCACGATTCATATTCCTATACAGATAATTGTTACATAGTATAGCCTGTTTTGCATGCAGCTAGCAGCGTGTGGATGGCAGTCGTTCATCATCCTAGCCATCATACAGCAATCCCGCCCTTTCACCGCTGGCTGTTGAGAATCAGTGACCTTTGGCGAGTTGTCCTAGCAGTTGATCGAGCATGTATACGGTACATCCATCCAATACCGCAGGCGAACAATCATTCCCACATGCATCTTTCGGCTAATATAAAGTTTGTGTGGTTTCATCTATCAAGCCATATCGACTTGGACTAACTATAATGATAATATAATGGTAATTATAATGAATAATGATAATGAATATGGTCAGACTCGCTCGCATTATTATTGCAAGCCTACTTATGCCCATTTCCGGCCTTCTTCTCTTCCATATTGACTATCGAATACCATGTAATGTAATATTTCTCATACGACGGCCAGGCCATATTATGTTCGATAGTTGTCTTCTCAACACTGGCGTCAATGAAGCTGACACAGCCAACTATTGTCCTATTCGTCCCTTCCTCCGCTGTGCATGCTCATATGTATATATAGTTAATACATCTATATGATATCACTCAGTCACAAAAGTTATTCAAACACAATTGTGATATGCACGTCCAGTGAGCATACAACACACTCCAATACTACGCATGTACCTGAATGGCGGTAGTAGTATAAAGACCTGATGAGCGCAGATCCCGCATAGTCACACCAGAGATGCCTGCTGGATAAACAGAGAAAACATCAGTTGTTGACTTGGGAAATAACTCCAATCATATGTACCTTAATTTAACACCCGTACAACAGTGCCTAGATCTTTTCCTTGATACCTACCTACCTTGCCTGGTGGCAAAGGGTGAAGGTCCACCCGCCTCTTGTGTAATTACATTGTGATATCACAGACAATTGAGTGTTCAATCATTTTGTATGTGACATTACAAGAAACTAAAGCCCCGTGGCTGTTGTTAAGGCCTATTGTAGTGAGATGTCCAACAAATATGAGGCCAACTTGCGTGTAACTAACATGCTGATCAGAGGGTATCACAAACTCGCCACATCTTGCATCTGTGGTTGTACCTGGCTGGCATCTAGCTTGCAGCTGCATCTAAATACTTTCTAGCCGCATGTTGATACTTTAGATCTCCCCTATGCGCACCTAGATACTTCTCTAGCCGCATCTATCTTTTGATGGCTGAGGGACCCGCCCCTCACCCCATCTAGATACGGTTACAACCACATCTTGATACTGGAGAGGTCACCTTTTAGCTGGATAGATCAAGATATTGACCCAATCGAAACTAGACTGAGGGTCCCCCATTTCACCACGTTCAGATATGACCTCAACCAAACCACTTTTAGTAAATACTGGATTCCATAGCAAAATCTAGCTACGTTGCCTGCATTGTTGTAATTAGAAACACCTGAACCCCCCTCATGTGTTGCATTGTATCTCTGTACATTCGCCTACAAAAAGGCTTGATCGAAAGATGCCAGACAACTGGCCATGTTGGATACTACCCGTAGATAGCCCAGGATACTTCATCATCGCTTAGGCTTTTCTAGATCTATAATGGGTTTAACATGATTCCCTACAGCTCTATTGGCTGAATTTGGGGTGTCCATCCATCACCGTTTTCAGTATAGACCAAAATCGTTCCATCTGTACGTACGGCAAAGGCCATACAGCTCACATACCCCAAAACAGTAGTGATGTGTGTGTAGTGATGTGTCATGTCTGCTCCACATGCCAATCTCAATATCTCCAGCTCAAAACTATATAAATACATCAACATTAACATGAAAAGATAACAACCAAAATATAGAAAACACCATGGATATTAACCTGCTTTTACGCATTCTATCCCTGTGTTGCTTAGCTCCTGCTCACTACTCCCGAAATTTCCCATTCCTCATTCATATGTCTACCCTCGCTCCCCAGGCCCCCAATCAGCCCAGATAGGTGGTCTATGTCAAGGTTCAGATGCCCATTTAAGAAACGTGTGCTGTAAAGGTTTTTAAGCTATTCACCAAACCTCTAAATAAACATCCGTTATATATATACACATATACATATACATATACATATAGGATATAGACGGCAAGTATAAAGGCATGAATATACTTGACCTGTCTATGTTTTGAACCATCTATCATTAGTCGTCTGGAGATAGTTGCTTGAACCTTTAACTATTCAACTATACCCATGTCGAAACATACAGGCACAACAACAGGATAAGAAATCTTCAAAACGTATACATATTGATCGATGGACGGTAGTTGATTTGTATATATATAGATCATCAATCAGGGGTCCGGTCAGGCCCCTTGGTGCTCGCCCTTGTAGGGCGAGTCGCCCACAGTGTAACACCCCATAGATCATCAATCAACTCTAGAAATTACAGATGGCTTAGTTACATTATATATTCCTTGCTTGATGGCAAAGACTGCTGTACAAGCAAAGGAATATGTGTGGCCAACCTATAGCAGTTATTTAAAAAGGAAATCTTTTATTGTAAATGTTTGTTTGTATTAAATGGGGTGTTACATTGTTGGTGACTCGCCCTACAAAGACGAGCACCGGGGAGCCTGACCGGACCAAGCCACAGTGCAGGGGAGGGGCACGTGGCTTAGTCTGTATTAATTGATTATTTTGTCAACACCAACTCACTGTCGATGCTAATTTATAGAGGGAGTCCTCTATTGTGTTCATATGAACAATATCATAAAGAAGTAAGGGCTTTCCAGACAGCCAATGTTGTATCCTGGCTGTATCTAGGGGTGGTATCCGGGATGTCTGAGTCGAATCGTCTTCCGATCAGGCCTTTGTTAGCGGATATAACAGAGATACAACAGCCAACCTGACCAACAGTGCTTTTATTGCAAATGTAAATGGTGGCTGCTGGTGATAAGTCCACTCACTACTATATGTTTGCGGCAAGATACCATTTTATCTTGTGTTTCAAGTTCTAATTTATGAAACTTACGGAACGCAGCTATTAATACCTTATTACTGTAATAATAACAAATAATAAATAAAGGATATACCATGATCTCTGTTGCATGCTGCTTACCTGCCAAGGCCAAGGTAAGGACGAAAAACGCTAACATCTTGGACCCCTAGAACTTCAAATACCTTCAACACTGCGTGAAAGGAGACAACATGCATTTTTGCAACTGCATAGATTGGCAATCTTACAACGGATGGAGGCAAGCAGTATGGTAACTACTTCACGCATTGCTCATACTCCATAACACGGAAAACTCACCAGGAGAAGGTTTCGGATGACGCACGGGCCGTTTTTGTTACTAGCCGGGATATATATACAGCAGCAGATAGATTTGGTGAGTGATGCTTGGGATGAACGTGAAGCTAGTATGTAGCAGTTTTGGAAATATATAAACTGGAACGATTGATCCAGGGAGGGCACAATATAATCTTTGCAACAACCTTCGCTTCAAACTTTGCTTAATCATAAGCAACGCATATAGTAGGCAGGTAGGCAAATAAGAAGCCTTTGACATACATCCTCATTCGCATGCATAGATTCGTACATGCATAGATTCAACATGAGGTTGTTCCCTCCAGTTTCCCCATCATCACCTTCATTCTAGCTACATACATACTGATTGATGGTAGCCCACCAGTGGTGGGCGGCCAGCCACGGTAAAGACGGACTTTTCACTCAGGGAAAACCAGGGCGTCTTTTTTCCGTAAAATGGGGTGGATGTTTTCCATAAAATTTGCCATTTTACGGAATATATTTTCCGTAATATGTTTCCGTAAACCCGGTGGGCATATTACGGAAGGAGCTTACATTTCAACATATACGAAAGTTTGAACTGTAAATGTCACAAAAGAAACTTAGTGGATTTTGGTAGGTCAAAACTTCCGTAAACGTAGCAAACCAGGATTTACGGATGTGGAAATGCAGGATCACCGCTATCCATTGCGCGAACGATCGAATAGAGATGACGGGAGCCTAACGGGAGGCGATCAACTAACGCAGACGACGGGAGCCTAACGGGCAGTAGTGATCCACTAACGCAGCAACTACTGGAGAGGTACCACAGCAGAACCTTCGACTTATGCTGAGGCTACGAATGGCCAGCATGCAGAACGGATGAGGAGATCGTGGCGCAGTTTGCTGGCACGACCACCGGAGGGCAAGAATGCATGGGCCGGGCAGGCCCGCCATTCGCCGATTGCACGGCAGCGAGCATTCAAACACAAACCGGAATTATATTTATTCATAAAGACCCGTGAAGAAAATAGCTTTATTCCGGGTGTAACCGGAGAAATTTCGCAGAAAGCAAGCAAGGTTGAGTTCCGGGGATTTTGGGTCCCCTGCTCGCTAAAGCTAGGTAGCAGATACATGCGATCATGAGATTTGACGAAATTATCCACTTGCATTAGTCGGGCATCAATCCATCCTCGTGTCTGAATCCATGCTTGTTTGCGTCTATGCGTGCATAATAATGTAAGATTGTGATATTGAAGTACGCCCGTGTACTGATTGCTGTAAGTCCTTAAGCACCTATGCTTAATAACGAAGTCTTTATAAAATTTTCCAAACACAATTAACTCATTATGTGGCGTACGTCTCCAAGTTTATTTTCAACTCATGTTGACAGCTTCGCATGCCTATCTAACGCAACTCAGTTATAACGCAAGTGAACTGACGTGATTTTCGTGTGCATTCTGATGCGATTATTGCCTATTCGCTTTCCAGAAATATATCACTAGCATCGAACTGCCTTTTAAATTTGTTTTTGCGTGCAAATCTTAAAGAATATCCTAACAGAATTATGTTTTTGAGCAGAAGCGAGCTTTGGCATACAGTTTTACATCCGCTGCGTTACAGGCGTGCGTTACACTCGCCCTATGGCATTGGTTGGGAGGGTAATGAGTGGGTAACCCATGGGTGGCAGGCTTTCTGGGTTGGGTGGGTAACCGTATGCAGCGGTAACCCATCAGTAACCCTTCCTATTAAATAAGTGCTTCCTTTGTCGTCTTTTGCAAGGTTTTGCTAGTTTTTTCCTTCTTTTATTAGGTTTTTATTTAGTGAGATTAGTGACTGGGGGCGACTGGGGCGAGTGGGGATGACTGGGGGTGGCTGGTTGTGATGGCGACAATGGTAACCGGGGCTGACCAAACAACCAGCCACCAACCGTCGCAACCAGCTGGCCCCCGTCGCCCCCACTTACCCCCTCCCCCCAGTCACCACCGTCGCCCCCAGTTGGCCCCAGTCGGCCCCCGGCGCCCCATTGCAACCAACCATCCCCTGTTGCCCGCACTTGCCCCCCTCACCCCCAATTGCCCCCATAATAAAATGACAAGGACAGATGAAGTTACAGCCGTTCTCATGGATTGGTTTCGCATGGGCTCTTGGAGTATGGACATGACCAGGAACACCCCAGCAGGACAGGGAGGGTCCCAGGATGGAGCACCACATCCAACCATATCAGCAGGACTGAAGGTAGGTACGACTAAGCTCGTCCAGTCATAAGTACACATACCTATATGTGTAAGCCTTCCCTATGCAAGATCCATCATGAGAAACTGTTTCTGGATGGTACCACGAACCCTTAGTCGCACAAGCACATGCACACACTTGGCCACATCAAACTTCACTAGAGCAAATGAACTGTAATTTGTATGTTGCACCTGTCAATCATGAGGGGGTGCCGGGTACACTGCTGCAGGTAGCCCACCAGTTGATGGTGCACTGCCTGCTTGTAGAGGAATAGTGTATGACGCAGGCAGCATGGGTGATGTCAGGCTCAGCACAGCCGGTGCGGGTGGTGACACCGCAGACATGGCTGGCTCAAGCTGCCAGGTCCTTGGCGACAGAACGAGGTGTGGTGCATTGGTAATGCCTGGAGTAGCAGATGCAACTGCCAGGGAGCTTGCAGATGTGGGGCTAGCTGTTGCACCAAGGCCGGTCACCAACGCAGCAGTGCCTGCATGAGCAGCTGGTAACACTAGTCCTGGAAGCGGCAGCTGTGTAGCTGACGTGAAGCCGCCTGTGGTAGCAGCCGCAAGAGCTTGTGCCTCAGCCATCAGCCGTTGTTGCAGCTCCTGTGCCTGGCGCTGCAGCTGAGCCTGCGTTAGGAGCGGGGTTTGGAGGGGTGGAATGGAAGGGGAATGAGACAGGGATGATGATTGTTATGATGAAGCTGTCGTAAAGCCCATCAGGCTGAGGGTTTTACACCGCAGTAGACAATGCAACCTGGCACCAGTTGTAGACAGATTGAACGTATCTTTCACACACGCATGGCTGTACACAAAACAATATAAGAACATACATACATGCACATTTACCTGCAGCAATTGTAGCTGGATTGACATCGCCTGCTGGGCCTCCTGACCCGCCACCTGCATGCCCCTGGGGTTTGAGTGGCAGTCATGGACATCACATACATGGGCCCAACGGGAAACAACATGAGGTTAGGGTTTATAAATAACGTATTTTTATTACAAATAAACTGAAACCTCATAATACGTGAAACCTCGCCTATGCCATTCATCTACCTCGAGCCAGCAGCCATGCACCCATACGCCCACATCCCCCCTCATCATCCATCCGTCCCCACTCACTGATTCCGTGCTTCCAGATCCAGCATAGCCGCAGCATGTGCTCGCCGCAATGCAAACGCATCTCGCCGCAGTGCCAATGCAGTGCGCAGAGTATCAGTGCTCACGGGCTGACCTCCCACCCAACGTGCATTGGTTAGGGCATCCAGCAAGGAGTCGAAGTCGGCAGGAGGTGGCACACCAGCCTGCACCGTGGTGAAAGTCACAGAGGATCCGACTTGGGTACGTAGCGGGTTCTTCATTGGGAGAGGAAACCCTAGGATTTGTTTCCTACTTTGCTGAGTACCTGGGGTATTATAAATGCCTTAATACATCAGCCCCCGTTAACACGCAAGCATCATGCCTCACACGCAATCATGTACATTTATTGCCCACAAGCACGGCGCACCGCACCCCATCCCGCACTTCAGCAGATGTCCAAAACACACAACCACACGTACCGGAAGTGCCGCCCCTGCAGTGGCCGACGTCCTGGCTAGCTGAATTGCCTCCTCCAGTGCCGTGCGGATGCGACCCACCATCTCTGCCACACTAACGGGTGGTGTGCCCACACCCGTGTAGCTCTGGATGAGACCGAGCACGTCGCGCTGGGCAGTCTCATTCTGGAGACAGAGAGCAGCAGAGAAAAGAAGAAGATAAGGAGAAGGGTACAGAGTGAGGAACGGCAGGTCAGCATTCAGTAGAAGTATAAGGCCGCAGATTCAGGCAGGATCGTGTCGTATGGGTTTGTAAGTTAGGGTCTGACGGAAGAAGCCCACGCATGCATGGCTATCACTGGCGAGGCACAGGAGGTAGGACTGGACCAAAAGGAGTGCGCGAACTCACGATGAGGGGCGGCACGTCTGTGTGCCGAACCCGCATCAAACAAGAACTGCTTACCGCCAGCAGCACATTGGATAGATCCAGAATCTTGGCCTGTAGCCCCGCCTCCTTCTCCAGTGCGCCCTTCTGTGCCTCCAGCTCCGTCACTCGGCCCTTGAGCACCTCCGAAAGGTGTCTGATGCGGGACCAATATTGTCGTTCCGAGGAAGTGATTCATGGCTTTAAAACTTTAGATTTATCTTAGGGTTATAATATAGGCACCAGCTACCGGGTAACCCTCATTTCTCGACCATGATTACTCGAGGTACGACGTCCCGTGTGCACTCCTGAGTTTGCCTATTGGGTGCGCAATGCAACTCAGCGCCAACCTTTCGGCAAGCGTGAAACAAATACTGACGGCAATACCTTTTAAGACAACCTACTTTTGCACCACTGCCTGCCGGTTATCGTGGGCCCACATAAAATAAGCAGCGCCGAGAGGCAGGCCCGCTGCACCCGGCGTGCCAGCAACAACTGGGTCAGTCAATACCGGATGACCAGTGGCGGCCGTGTGGTCGTACGAACCGTACGGACCTCCCGAGGAGGGCACATACGGTAGGGAACCGTAAGATGAAAGTGGAGGACTGCCGTACGGTCCAAGAGGATGTGTGCCATACGAGCCCATTGGGCCGCCAGGTGAACTCAATGGCGGGCCATACGGAGTTGTCGGTGCAGCATACGGGCTTGGTGGGCCGCCGTACGTGTGTGCGGAGCCGTAATGCGGAGGAAGTCCGCTGTACGACACCCGGGGTGACAGCGGGTATCGAGGGTCGTATGAAGCTGGCAGCGAAGAGTACGGCGGTGGCGTGGGAGAGGAAGGCGGCATTGTCCCCACTGATGGTACGGAAGTAAGCGACGGATAGCGTTCTGGATATGGGGTTGCGCCACCATTGTACGGTGAGGGCTGGGTGGAATACGGCATGGGAAATGGTGAGGGGTACGGCGGGTACGGATTCGTGGAGTCAGGGATGATGCCGCTTTGGTCCGGATATCGCAGAGGTGCGCTCGCGGCACTTGCTGACATGTACGATAGGGCGGCGCCGAGCTCCTTGTACGACAGATCCGCAGCGCCCTGCAGCACGGTGGTGGCGTAGTGTGCTAGGCCGACAGTCAACCAAGCCACGGCGGTGGGCGGTACGACAGTTAGCCTAGTCAGCATGCGTGCCGCCTCTGTCAGCTGCAGGTAGCCCCGGCGGAAGCGGTCCAGGTCATTGAAGGCCGCCCTGCGGTCGTGTGCAGTACGGCGGACGTACGGAGGTTGTGGGACAAGACGAAGACAGGTTGGACAGTAATGCACAGATGGTAACCCCCGAGCGGTTCGTTTCCGACCCCCACTGCCATTCGAGGTTAGCCCAGTTCACATGCCGGGTGTAATGCTGCCGAGTGCGGCGTCCGTTGTGCGGCGTCCGTCGGAACAGCTCAGAGCGCGCACGCACTGTCTCCGCCTCCTTTCGATCGCCCACCTGGCTGCACTGTACGCCGCATTGCCCATGACGTCGTCCGCCAGCCGAGCCATCACCGCCGCCACGTCCGCCGGTATCCTCCGCTCATGAACCGCGCGCTCGAAGGCAGCACCCTGCCGTATCGCGTACAGCATGTCGTCCTCCGTGTATGATGCCGTATTGTACGGAAGACAGGCTGCCAGCACCCCCACGATGTAGCTCCGCTCCCGCTCCCGCAGCCCGGGGTATAACCGGTGTACGAGCTGCGTACATGATAATGGTACGACACATTGTACAAACAGTACAGGAATTATGCGGGTGATGCTAAAAGCGGAAGACGAACGATGCAGAGGCCCGAACCCTGGCTTGCTCGTTACAAGGCGGCCTGGCGGGGCGATGTGCGAATTCGTTTCCCTGCAAACTGACCCCAGTTGGACCCCGGGGGGAGGCGCCACCAAACTGGGGGGCTGCTCTCACTTGCGGGACGGAGGGAGGCCACCCAGCTCCTAACACTTAAGCAAATGACGTAAGGTACTGATGTGAAGTATACGATTATGAGGTGAGGGGGTTGGCACATCTCTTCGCGGACTGCGGGTACGGCACCCTGCTGCGGTATTTTCCTCAACCACCACCACACGCAGTACCCGCCACTGCCCGCCGAGCACCCAGCTGCACACCTGTCCCAGCGCGGCCCGGGGGACCACGTGTGTATACCCTCCCATCGGCCGCACACTGTACGACCTTCGTACTGCGGGTACGGAACTGGTTGAGACTCTTCTGGAGCTGGTCGTGAAATGTGTGTGGAAGGCCTGCAGGGTTCATGGGGGTGCGTGTATGGAGACATTGGTGACCGGCACTGCACTATTCCATCTGGTTGTGTTGGCACCCGCCCGGGTAGTCGGCAGTCACGTGGTAGCGGTACGGCACAAAAGATGTCAAGGATTTATCTCTCATGTTCACTCCCTACTCCCCCGTAACCCAAAAGAGGGGTTTTGTTGATATTGCCCCGACAAGTTGAGGCGCCAGTACCCTACCGATGGGTCACTCGTCACAATACGCTGCAGCTCCAAAATGGCACCGAAACCATTTCCACCCGCCATGGGCGCGGGCGCAGCAACCGACCCGTATTGCTGGGCGTTGTACGGCATCGATTGACTCGGGTCGTATGGGTATGGATGTTGCTGTTGCGGGTACTGTGGCTGTGCGCCGTAGTAGCTCCCGGCATAGCTAGCACGCCTCGGGTACGGTGCACCGCCATATGGTGGTGGGGCTTGGGAATCAGCAGGGTACGGCAGCGGCGGCTGCTCAACGTACGGTGGTGGCGGCTGCACCACCGGGGACTCTTGTGGCACTTGCGGATATGATGATCGGGACGGCGGCCGCGGTGGTGGAGGTGGTGCGACCGGTGCGGGTGGCGGCTGCGGTTCTTCATCAAAATCTGAAGACAGCGGTGTGCCATCACTGCCGGCGCCGCTGTGCACTGTACTCCCCTCGGACATACGCGGTGTACGAACGGAGGCGATAGATGTACGGCGACCGCTTCTAGATCCAGCGACCGACGTGCGTGGAGTGGTCTGTGTAGGGCACAACGGGAACCCGGGGGTACGACAACGAGGCATTGAACTGGCAGCAGGGGGCATGTATGGCTAGGCAGCGGGTTGCTCTCTTGTCACAACAAACAATTGCCGGACCGCCACAGCGGTGTTTTGAACAGAATGCCGGAGTACCCCCTCCTTTCCCCTTACCCGTTCTACAACTCCCGTTTCCCACTCACTAGCCGATCCATAAGGGCCTGATACATATCCTGCTGGTACGGCAGCAAGTACCCCATGACGGAGCCCCCGCCAGTGGCGCCAGCAGCCCCTGAAGGCATCGCCGCTGCCGGCGGCATCATGTACGGGACCGGCACGGGCACCGGGACGTACGGCGAAACGGCGAATCCCCCCGACGCTGCCGACAGTGCCGCCAAGGAGGCCGCGCCGTGTGGTGTCTGGGGGATGCCACCAACACCGCCCAGGGAGTAGACGGAGGCCGCCCCCATGGGCGTAGGGACGGTACCCAGATACGCTTGTCCTGGGAAATTGTGGCCTGCGTGTGTGGAGGGAGTGGGGGATGAGTGGGGATTACCCCTCTGAATGGGCTAGCAGATGCCATGCGGTGTACACTTGGCATGAAATGACGAGCGGTGCGTTTGATTTGTGTTGCTGACATCCGTCACAACGATAAGAATCCGTGAGGCCCTGATGAGTACAATAACGGATGCCCTCATGAAATTCCAGCCACAGTCGGCGCATATTGTATCCCTGCTGGGCCTCGCACTCCCGGTTCCCGGCCCCCGGTCCCCAGCACCATCGCTGTGCAGTCCTTCACGCACCAGAGGGCAACCCGGCTGCCAGAGACTCGGGAACCCCGCCCTCGGGAATCTCCACCTGCAAGTACGAGGAAACACGATCGGATACGCCGTGCCGTGCCAAACACGGGCCAGCGGAAGAAGACGAAAAGAAAACTACAAAGGTGGAGATGTGAAGCGGCCGACAGCCGGTGCGCTCGTTCAATGCCGTCCACTGCCCTCGCTATGCATGCCCCCCATCTCAAGGATATGGACAGTCTTGTCCTGCTTACGTAAATAGATAGATCGTATAAAATATAATGATAATAAATAATCATTATTCATTTTTTGTTATAAGCTCATATCAGCTTTAGCTCATTTCCATCCCGGTACCACGTACTGTGAGGCCCTTGACGTAGTTGAGTCGGGCGTTGGGGTTGATGGAGCGTATTGAGTCCATAAGACCCGCCCGGCCCGAAACGAGGGATGGCACGCGGAAGCCCGGGAGGTGGGTGACGCCTGATCAGGACACAGCACCACGTCCGAGAGCAGAAACCATTTGAAGGGAGGAATTCACACATAAGCGGTTACCATAATACACGAAACCTAGCGTTGGAGTTTAAAAACAAGTGCGGGCTTGGGCTTGGGCTGCGCTTAACTCAGGAAGGCCTAAACCCTAACATGGCTCAGGTGAAATGTCTTATTACCCTAAACCGCTCAAGTCCTGTAGACTGAAGCCCTGAAATGACTCGACGCCATTCCGCTCACCGTTGGGTGCTTGCATAGGTATGGCTCTGCGGCCAGTAACGCCATATTCAGAGGGGGGAGAGCAGCGGAAGAAAGGGGTCACAAAAGGTGGGGCCACAGAGGCGCTGGGTAAGGAGAAACCAACGCGGAACCAAGTGCGAGGCGATTGATATCACTTATTTACATGTACATATTTTTCCATGCGTGGCCCCAACAATCCTTACCTCGACTCCATTGCCTGAGCGGCAGGACTTTGAACCCTCTTAAGTACCCGCCGGACACCCCTCCAGTCTCCCTCAAATCCACCACATAGGGCCAGACACGCACCTGAGATGCTGCAGCAACTCGTCAGGCCGCACCAGTCCGTCTTTCTCCAGGTCGGCAGTGAAACAGAACGCCACCAGCAGCCGCAGGTCGTAGGCGGGCATGTCCCGGAACAGGTCCTTGAAGAACCGGGTCAACTCCGCGATGTCCAAATAGCCATTGCTGGGTCGGGGGTCAATCGCGGGTTCCCCGGGCAGGAAGAGAAAGCCAACGGCAGCATGGTCGACGGTGTTCCGTTAAGAGGGGTTATAAGACGGGCCCTGTGTTGTGTTTTAAACCCTTCCTATTTGACAATCCTGGACAACCTGCGTGCACCTCTTCCTTGAACCTTCAGCTATGCTATTTTGTTATTTCTTACGGCGGTGTTCATCCAGAGCCACCAGAGCACCAGAGCACTGACTCACCCATCACGGTCCGCACGCGCGTAAGCTGCCCAGAACACATCCAAGTCTCCCGCAATTTGTTTGCTTACAGCCGCCAACACCGTCAGCGCGTTGCGCTGGACACGACTGGGACCGCCGCCAGCAGCGGCACCGCCTCCGGTCGTCGTAGCGGCAGCGGCGCCCAACCCCAGACCCGCAGAGACGGCATCAAGTGAGTCCGTGGACGC
Source organism: Volvox reticuliferus (assembly GCA_019650235.1). NCBI lineage: Eukaryota > Viridiplantae > Chlorophyta > Chlorophyceae > Chlamydomonadales > Volvocaceae > Volvox > Volvox reticuliferus. Next base: position 135,979 of record BNCP01000023.1, read on the forward strand.
CCGGATGCCGTCCATCCACTCCTTGAGTGTAAGAGTGCTGCTCAGGTCCACATCTAGGAGCGCCTAGTTCAATTAATATGTTGTCATTACGAACACGTTTACAGGTTAGGCATTGGTTGTTGTTAACTGGACAGCGGTTGATAAGTAGTTTCTTGGTATATATGAACGGTGCAGGACGCTGATAGGTGGTCAAACGATAAGGGGCGGGGTTCTCATCTTAAGTTTCTGAAATACTAAGCTTTTGGCCATTCGTACTCTTACCTGTACGAGTCCCGCCTCGGCGTACGGCAAGCCGGTAACGTCACGCAGCAGCGCCATGAGCTCCTTGAGCTCAAGGGTGCCGTTGTTGTTACTGCAGTTGGATTAAGCGGACAGGGGGTTGGGGGCGGGGGAGGGCAGATTTCGAACCCTCATACCAGCATCCCAATGTCAACAACAATCAGTACATGCCAAGAACAAAGGGCGAACAACCCAGCATGCGCATGAACTCTCTTTAACATTGAACGGGCTGGGTGAATAGCTCGTGCCCACTTACGCGTCGTACGCCTTGAAGAGTTGTACCAGCACGACCTCGTCTAACGTACGGAGCTTGTTGAACACGGTCTGAAATGAAACAGGAATAAAAATGTTATTACCAGTATTGGGAGCACGGGACTAGGGGTCTGAAAGACTAGGGGTCTGAAAGCAGCCCAACTTGGTTGCATACGTCGGCAAGAACAGTAGCATATAACTGGTGTTGCTGTACAGCAAACCCAAGAAAATGAATTTCACCATCCCCCATGCCCACTCTCTTCCCACCCCTCTCCCCACCCGCAGACCAACCTGTAAAGGTGTTGACGAGCCCCCTCCCCCTGTGAACTCGCCGCTGGGCCTCAACTTGCCCGCCAACTCGGGATACTCAGTTAGGTTGGACATGAAGTACACCAGACCTGGCGGGTTAAGGTGACGGGAGGGGGGTGAAAAGCAATGAGGGGAATCTAAGGAACGGGGCCCTTTGAGGAATCCGAGGTTTAGAGGGGTTTGGGCTTTGGAGACAGGACCCACCATCAAATGGTAGGTCAGCAAGAGCGCAGCCACCCTCGTCCCGGCTAAACCGCGCACCAAAGCTCTTTTGCGAACAGCCGTACCTGTCGCAGGGTCCAAGCTGTACTTCTGACCGTCCGACGCCGTGTACGGCTCAAGTACAACAGTACGGCGGGCGGGGTGTACCTTGCGCCGAGTCAGCTCAGCGACATTGAGCTGCCGGGCGGATCGCACCCGAGACATCCGTAGGTCCGTCGAAATGCGCTGCCGTACCGCCGGCGATGAGCTGGCGTCCTCCATCATCATTCCCCCCCCCGCTGCTGAAGCAGCTGCCACCGCTGGCCCATAATTGTACGACTTATGGAGACTGGCCACCCGCTGCAGCTCCGCTACCGCCGCCGGGTCGAGACCCATCGCAACCTGCGCCGCCACTACCTCTGGTGGTACATCGTACGGAGGGGCATACTTGGATCCACGCTTGCCATACGCGGGATTGTATCCTGGCCCATAGATGCTTGGGTCGTACACGTCCGGCCCTTCTGGACCGTAACTTCCCCGACTCCCCAAATAGCGGCCGTGGCGGCTCCGGGGATTCTGGTGATGGTGATGGCGGTGGCTGCGGGACGAACGCCGCATGTCGTCTTGCCGTGTCCGACGGCTCCCGCCACTGTGACGGCGGCGGTCCGCTGAGGTCTGTGATGCGGCTGGGCTGGACGAGCGGCTGGACCCAGAAGAGGAGGTGGAGGCGGAGGCCTCGCTTAGCTCTCTGGCTAACTCTTCCGCCTCCCACACACCCACCCGGGAGGTGCCGTCTGGGTAGCGGCACTTTACAGCACGCAGCGCCTTGAAGACGTCCTTCCAGCCCAGTGCCAGGGGTTGCAGCCCCCGAGTGAGACAGTGCGGACAGTGGTAGAGGAGGTATAACAGCGCGGCCATGGCCGGCTCGGGACTGCCAAGAACCTGAGCGGGCGGTGGGGGCCCAGGGACAAGGGCGGCGCGAGTGGTGGCTCGAGCCATTCAGGATGTTTCACGAAGGCGGCAGAAGAAAGTAAAAGTAAAGAAGGAGACAGAAAGGGGGCCACACGATTAGCAAGGAGATGGGAAGAGCCAGACAATACGATAAGCTTGTCCCTGGACGCTGTGATGTTGAACAGTACAGATGTTCGGCAGTAGCGCTCTTCTCGGATCCCCCACCCCCGTCTCGCAACCTCCACACACAGATTAACAGACGGACCTCTGATAGTGTGTCTTGCAGTACATCGCGCACATCGCGCAGCCGCAGCAGACCGCCACCACCGCCCGCGCCGCGGAAGCCAGCGTCTCTGCCATACTCGTCGTCGTCCATCTGCATCACACGCTTTCGCATCGCACGAACCACCTTTCCAACCGGAAAGACGGAAGACGTAAGGGAGCGTCGAAGGGGAATCAAGATGAGAGGATTGATTCGGCGCAACGGACAATTCCCTCACCCTTTAAGCCAGTTCATAGTAAACGCCATATCCGGTGCCCTACCTTATCCGTACCCTGCAATGGCCATTTCCCCCCTTTTGCCCCAGCATCTCTGTCTTTGCTGCAGGAAATGTTTAGACATATGTATTTAAAGGAAAATGCGAACTTATGGACGGGGATCCCACCTTCCGATACTCCCGGTTGAGCCCCGCGGCGACGTCCCGCAGCAGCGCGGGACCGTCCCGTGGGTCAGTCAACAGCCGGTAAGCCGCCGCCAGTGCCTCCACGTCAGGCCGCAACTTGCGCACACGAACAGTGTTATCATGCATTACCTCCATCATGGCGCGCAGCAACGGCTCGACCCACGGGTCCGTGCGCCGGCCATCGCTGCTACCACCGCCACTGGCTTCCAATGCGAGCCGCATCAACACAGCCGCCGCCTAGGGGGACCACAGCAATAATACGGTTGCGGGTGCGTATATTACTACCAATTGTACGTCATGATAGCATCCTTTATGTTTTGAGCTTAAAGCAAAATATGCAGCGGCACTAGGAGCATACAGGACCCTGCACAGGGTTAGGGGCAATCGGTGGGTCTATTGCCTGGTGAAACGGGGTGAGAGAGTGGCTCACCGTGCGAATGTCCAGTTGCTCGTTGGCGCCGGCGCCTCCACCGCGGGATGCTGAAAGTGACCCACGGGTGGCCAAGGAGCTAGCGGAGCGCCGACGGGCCACCGCCTCTACCGCGTCCATGATGCGGTCTGGATCCGCCCTGACGAGCTCTTCCAAGTCCAGGAGCACCCTCCAGGAGGACAGGGTGGACACAGTCCTGCTCCAAAAGGGCAACGCAGAGGAACCGAATAGGCGTCACCGCGAAGACTTCATGCACTACTGTCCACCTATGCGAACGTCCCACCAAGCCAGATACATCGAGAAAACAAACACCTTTCCGCACCTCTTGCCGCCGTCCCGTGAGTCGCTATACGCCACCAGCTTCGGCCAGGCGCCCTTGACAGCCCCGTCGGGTGGGCTATACATGAGACCCGACTCAGAATCTCGCAATAGCACCGCGAAAGGGGTTTCGGAGCCTGGATAAGAGCGGTCAGAGCTGCGGCGCCGGCTGGTGTTGCGGGTCGACATGGTCCGCAGCTCCATCACGAACTCCCTAAAGAGTAGGGTGAGGGTGAGAGAACCCGGCAGAGGGGGTTCGGAACCCTAGAGGGTTATCCCGGGGGGAGTCGCTATGCCAAAACTCTTCGCGGAAAAGAGTGACGTTTGTGGATTGGGCTTTTGTGTGATGCAGTAAAACTGTGCAACTTGACGCACGCACCTGTCAGTTATGTCGGAGGCTGGATCTACCGGACGTCCCCGTACATCATAATCGTCGTTTTCGGTCCCGTCCATGCTGCCGTCCTGTCGGAAACTCCCTCGCCGCGCCCGCCGCGCGTCCTCATCGCCGTAACGTGTGTCGTCGTACGATCCCGTCTCGCCACGGTACCTGCCATTGACTCCGACACGAGAGGTGTCGAAACGCCGTACTTGGAAGGGCGGTCGGGGTGGTCGCAGGAGGCCCTCCTGGGTGCGCGCAGGGAGGACCTGGCGGCAGAGAGCACGAGGCGGTGTTGGCAGCAGTGAGGAGACGCAGACATAACACCAAGAGACCACCAACCTCCCGCTTCAAAACTCCAAGCGCTACGGCAAGTCCAGGGCGTAGTACCGGTACACCCTGATAACGGACCAGGACTGCTTTGCAGGAGTGCTCAAAGGACGGTGTTCGTCGTGTTGGCTGTTTTGCGGTGGAGTTCGACCCCGGACAGCCATGTCCATCCCACCACCCTCACCCTGAGGGCCACCAGTAGCTCCCTCCATTCCACCGCTCCGTTGTCGTTCACATCCAGCAGGTGCATGTACACCATCAACATCCGCATCTCGGAGGGGCCGCAGCCCGGCAGCAGGGCGTCCATGAACCTGCTCGGGAACGAGAACACGTGGGTGCAGGAGAAAGTGGTTTACGTAGTTAGCAGGTTTCGGGATTTATAAACGTTTTAGGCTCCTGCAAGGTCCTGTGGGATTTTGAGTTTCTTATGTCAAATGTTATCGTTTGTCAGCTCCGCACGTACGCACGTACCATCTCAGTTCCCGCGGCTCCAAGACGCCCGTCGCGTTTGCGTCCGCCCGGCAGAAGCGTTCCCAGGCAGCTCGTGGGTTGAGCGCCAGCGCGGAGCTGAGCCGGTTCAAAACCGCAATAACACCCGGCTCCTGCAGCGAGGGACAAAAGACATAAGGCAATGATCATTTTCATCATCAGGATAAGGATAGAGTAGCGGACAGATGCAGACAGCATGTTGCTTTCGATAGTGCCTGCTTTCCACACACACAGACACACAGACACACACATCCCATCACTTCCCACCTGCAGCCCGCCGACGCGCTTGCCCACACCGCCCATCTGGCGGAAGACCTCCAGCACCTCCTCCCGTGTTATCAGCCGGTCGCCGTCCAGATCCAGGAGGGCCTAATGCGGAATAGACCATTACGCGATAGGGCAGAATCAGCAGGAGCAGAAGCGGCAACAGTAGCAAGTTGGGGCAGCAGCAAAATGAATTGGATAGTAAGGCCGAGGGTAATAAGTCATATCCCTGAAAACCCAATTCAGTGAAGTGGCAAATCGAAACCGTTACATCCACTTTCAAGAAACGAGTTTATCCGCCCCTCTCTCTTCCGCCACCTTCACGTATCTCTCTCATCTTACCATTAGGTACTTGATGCTGGGAACGCTGAGCTCTTCCCCCAGAAGGAAGCTGGACAGGCGGCCCAGCTCTTGTGCATCCAGCCGCGCGTTGGCATCACGGTCGAATGTCTCCATCAGCTCGTCAAGTCGTACTCGTTCGATACGCAGCTTGTGGTCGAGCGCGTCGAAGAACCGGTAACCTACTTGTGCGATTACCAAATGAACAGACAAGCGACGGCGAAAATTAAGTTATAATTGAAGTTTAAAATTGAGCGACGGTCGACATTGGAACTCAAACCCACCCAGCGTGCTCTCCAGTCTCTTCACTCGGCCGTCTCCGGTCCGTGCGCCGATCACGACCGGCCACATGCCGGAGTCATCAGCGCCGCCACCCGGGGCCAGCTGATACACAAGGCCCGTCTGGCGGTCCAACAGATAGTCCCGCTCCTCGGCAGCGCAGTGCCACGGCTCCAGCCTCCACTCTCGGATCTCGGTGTACGGCCTAATGGGTCCGTTGCCGTACCTTGAGGAAACGGTTGCTTTGGCGGCAGCGCGCTGGCCATTGCCAGTGGCGGGCCTGTGGACCACATGGAGGAGGCGGTCGTGGTCCAGGAGGCCTCACACGAGAATTTCGCAAACTGGTGCAGATAGTGTCATCATCATCATCATCATCATCATCATCATCATCATCATCATCATCATCATCATCACGCAAAAACACGAGATCGTTAATAAGGAGATGCCAGTTGGTTGTGGTGGAGAAACCCTACATGGCAAATGCCGTGTGCGTCTTGTGGCACAAATGCAGGCTTCCGAAAGTCGTATATCAACGGGAAGGACAACACCATTCCGACCTCTCCCACCAGCCGCTCTGTTACTCCTTTTGTACGCCACGCATTTGCTCGTGCATATGCACACGCTCATGGACGCACACCTTGCAACGTAACGAGCAGCTAGACGGCGCCCGTCCGGCAGCTGCAGCTCCATGCCGTACATCGCATGTGCAAGCTCAGCGTACGACAGTGCACCGTCGCCGTTGACGTCGATGGAGAGCAGTTGCGTCATCAAATGTCTGGAGAAGAAAAGAGCGATTGACGGGTGCGGAGTGAGAGAAGCGGAGAAGCGGCGAACTGCCGTGATTGTGCAATACGTAGATGAGAGGCAGCGCTGTGGCCCCTCTTCTACATCCACCACCATACACCCCCAAGGGAGCCCGCAGTCAATGGCCAGTCAACGGACAATGTCATACCTTGATTTTACCCGTATGTCTGTCCGTCTCACTACCCCGTTTGGGTCTTAGTCTTACAAGTATTACTTCAAAGAACGCGTACAAGAGAAGCAATCAACCGAAGAAAAAGCACCTATGCACAAAGATTCAAGCAATACGAAACAAGGTAAAACCTTCTTTGACATTACCGGATATCGGCGCTGCTTAGCTCGGGAAGGCATGCGCGCAGGAACCTGGCAAGCTCGCGAGGCTCCAGACGGCCGTTGCCGTTTGTGTCGAATCGTGCAAAGGTCGCAGCGGCTGTCTCCTGCGGTGGAAGCAGGGGACTGTCAATATGAAGAAGAGAATGTGGAGCTATCCCAAATCCCCTGATAAAAACCAACAGCGGAAATAACCGTAGGGGGGGGCCGACGGCGAGGAAGAACACACACAGAGACCCAGGGGCTCACGAATACAAATATGTGAAAGCCGATGTCGTCCCTAATACCTACAGAACCCCCACTCTACCCAGCTCATGCCCTCCTGGCAAACAGCAACAAGTACTTTGGGAATAACTCAGGGTAAGTATAGGGTAGGACCAACCCCTCCGCCATGCCCCCTGAATTCGTCTGTTTCACACTCTACCACACCACCCCGCAATCCAGCGCTCCTCACCCTCTGGCTCCGCAGGTAGCCCCCGATGCGCTCCAGGAGAGCTTCCAAGACGGAGGGCCCGTCACCGTCGGTCCCGCCGTGTCGGACGTTGACTGCCGACCAGCATTCCCGCACGGCCGCCACCAGCTCCTCGTAGCTCACCGCGGAGTCACCGTCGTAATCCAACATGGCCTGTGGATATTGGATTGAATTGAGTTTGAAGTGAGTCGACTTGACGTAATTTGAAATTATTTGGCGGGAAGTAGCGCCGAGAAGGCACCCCAATATAGATAAAGGATATTCCAAGCAAGGCATAGTCCCGAGGACAAGAGAGGGTTTACAACACATTTAAAAACGATTTTTATACCTCTACGCATGTGCAGAACTCCTGGCTAATCCTCCTGTGTGTCTGTCTGTGTGCCTATCTGTGTGTTGGTTTGTCTGTCTGTCTGTCTTTCTGTGAGTCTTACCAGGAGGTACCTCAGGTCGGCCTCCCTGGCATCCGGCAGCAGATCACGAACCAGACGGCCCAGCTCCCGACCCTCCAGCATGCCGTTGCGGTTGGTGTCGTACCGGTCGAACACATCGCGCAGCCGAACCTTGGTCAGGACGTTGAGAGAAGGGGAACAGGAGGAGGGGGGTAGCGGGAGGTACGGGGCGACTTGAACGCGCAAGACATTCTCAGCCATTTTCTTGTGCACGCAGCATACATGCCGCCGTACTAAACCCTGACAAAACCACCCATTCCTAACGCTTTAATTACATGAGACCCCTAATTTCCAGGTAATCAGATCGCCGGGCAACATATTCCTCATATGCGCTCAGCTGTGTCCCTTACCCGCCCACATCACCCAATGCAACCCTCCGCTACCACCAGCACCCCGAACACACTAAAACCTCATGGTCTCTCCTAAACGCCCTGTCGTACGCTCACCCGGTGCTCCTTGAGCGCCGCATCCAGCGCCTCAAACAATCGATCCGCCGGGCTGGTGTTGCCGCTGCCGCGCGCTGCGCGCCCCGGCGGCCCAGATATTACCGCAGGTGGCCGCCCACCGCTGCTGCGGCCCGGCGAAGTGCGGAAGGCCACGAGCTCCAGGCGGGGCCCCAGCCGCCGGTCATCCACCAGCGAGTACACCAGGCCTGGGGGCATATGCAAGTAAGGAGCGACACACGACGGTCTCATCGTATAGCGTATTTCAGTTCGCGGGAGGACATCGCGGAAAAAACAATGACAGAAGGAGTCACCACCGTGTCTGCCTAAATTGAAACATAGGTCGGTGCTCTCTGAACTTGCAACATCTTCTCTTTTTTAAATACATGCCAAGATGCCAGATTTCTCTCCCCGTTCAAATAGCCATCCAAAGGAAGACGTCAGTTCATCCCCCGGGACCCCCCTGCTGAACGCACCAGTGTCCGGATCGCGGTAGTAAGTGGCACCCCCGTGACGGAACGCCTCCAGCTGTGCGAATGCTGGCGTCGCTGCTGCACCGGCACCACCGTACCTATACGGCGCCGCTCCCCCGGGAGCTGCCGGGAAGCCGGGCTTGACGGAGCCTCCGGGATAGCGAACATAGAGCGCTCTGAAGGGGGCATGGGCAAAGAAGGGAGGGTGGGGAAACGGCAGGTTCGTGTTTTTTCCATCTGCCGCCAAGAAGTCGCAGTCCATTGTCTTTATGATGTTTGCCACTTTCCGGTGCACCATATCCTCACGGACCCGTTTTTATACAGGAAGCAAAACACATTTGTGTAATTGTACCCCGCAATCCCCCCTCACACACAAAAATTCGCACCTGAACGCAATGAGCAGGTCGTTGTAGGAGAACCGGCCCGTCTTGCCCACATCGCTGCCGTGCGTGTGGGTGAGCAGGTAGTGCATTTCTCTCTGGGCCAAAGGCTGTCCACGGAGGAGCTCCTGGAGGGAAACGATTGAGGAAAGGCGATTAAGCTGTATCGAGAAAGGGATTGCGGATTGCAACGTCATTTTGGTATATCGTGTTTCCGTAACACTGGTGCAAACTGTTTTCCACAGCCAACCTCCCTTCCCATCCTCCGCCACCGTTTTGCGTTTCTCCACTGCGCTTTTATTTCGCAAATCTTCCCACTTCTCAAACCCTGAGCGAGCGCGGGCCCAATGGCTCTTAAGACCCCATATTTCCCGTAATTCGTTATTTTACAGAATCTACAGAAGGGGGAAATATTTAGCTTCGCACTCCTCACAGTGAAAAACCCCGGTAGCTTGCGCAACGTCAGGCGGCCAGTCTGGTCGCTATCGTGTCGTAGGAACAGCTCGTAGCCACCCTCCTGCGGGGCGTTGACGCATGGAGCGGAGGGAAGAGGGAGAGGAATCGGCATGAGCACAAGACTGCGGAGCCAACCTGCGCCCACACAACCCAGCTTAAACCCGGCATAGTTCACTCGACCCAACACGGAGCATCCAAGACCCGACTCAACCCGATTTTCCGTCTGGCCCCAACCATAACTCTTCAGCCCACCTCACCTTATCAGCCTGCAGGTACTTGGATACCCGCTCCAGCGACCGCCGTACGTCCTCCGACTGCGCCCCCGACCAATCCACTGCACGTCTCTCTAGCGCCAAGTACTCCTTGGCCACCGACAAGAACTCCTGATCATAAGGGACAAATGCTTTTGCCTTCTTGTTTCCAATATCCCTACAACCACGCTGATATAGCAGCAGATGGTGAGCAGGCGCAGCAATAACAGTAACCAAACCCCATTTGTATTGATCACTGAAGCTAACGCCCCTTAACACCGGCACCTCTCCTCACGCAGGCCAACTCCTAGCCCTGCACCTGTTCTGAGACGCTCCTGCTTCCATCCAGATCCAGCATGGCCACAAGGTACGCCACGTCAGCAGGGGCAGCGGCCTGGGGGCCCAACAAGTCTTCCACCAGACGGCCCAGCTCGCGAGGCTCCAGGCGTCCATTGCGGTCCGTGTCATAGCGTGCAAATACGTCGGAGAAGCGCACCTGGACATGAAAGAAAGCTCAATGAAAGAAGAGCAGTGGTACGGGTGAAGCAGATGAAGCGGGTCTTACATTATTAGTTTATGATTGGTTAGGTCCATGTGCAACCCACAATATGATATAAATATAATATACATCCGAAATGATGCTGCTACCCTCGCCCACTGACGCCCTATATACTTAACCCACCCTCGCCGTCTTGAGATAGCTGTCCAGCGCCGAAAAGAGGTCCGCTGAGGTGACGCCGTCCACCTTGCGGAGCAACCCGCCACTGGAGAAGAGAATTAGAACAAGGGACCCGGTCACAGGACCAAGGACAAGGTGGGTCGGCTGGATTGGGGTTTGGGCAGCGATTATGAATGGGGCTGTACTGCGTACTGCGATAAACACGGACGGAAGGACAGACGGACAGCCGAGAAGAAAGGAGTCGGGTTACCCAATCGTGAATTGCGAAAGAGCACGTGGGGGCTAACATGAAGAGCGCACCTTGCGGGGTCGTATATACCCACGACACGAGGCCACTGTTGAGGAGCTGTTGCAGCGCGGGAAGCCTATGACCAGGTGGGGCGACGGGCGGGACAGGGTTGCGGAAGCATTGCCGGGTGAGGTGAAGCGACACGAAGCCGGTGGAGGGCCGAGGATTCCGGATTTACGGGAAGGAGGGCCTATATGGACTTGAGGAAGACGGCTGATCCCTTCTTTGTAAATGTCTTGTAGTCGCAAAACCATCTGGGAACGCAGTGCATAGACTGCACACATAAACATTATTTCACTTGGTTCGCGATTCAAAAAAGGCTAAGGACTGACGTTGCCTCAATTAACCTCAATTAACACATATGCCTCAGAGCTTGATCGTAAGATACAGATTCACGCGCACACGCTTTCATGAACGGCCATGCATACTGACCTGGGGCGGCAGTACCTCGTACACGACATTGTTGTAGCGGCTCAGCATGTAGCGCTGGCCACCGAGGCGTACCTCCTCCAGGTCCAGGGCACCCAGCACGGGCTCGCGGGGGGCGGGGACGCCGCTGCTGTACGACCTGAAGGGCAAGCAAAAGAAAAATGAGTGCAACTGATCGCACACGAGTGCATCAAAGATCATGATTTGATGCATGCATAAAGATCCACATGCGCGCTACAACAGAACATCCGAAGGAAATAATGGAGGAGGGTATTCTTACTGGACTGGTGAGATCCTACTCGCACTGGATCGGCCCGGGCGCCAGTTGCCCGCTGTGATAGTCCGGTTGGGCATCTGTGGCAGCGGAAGCAGCGGGACAGCAAGTTACGGTAGTGGTGTACGGAATGAAGCGATAACGTTCAGGAGGTAACAAATCCTGAATACATGCCGTGGAGGAGTCACCCTCGCATCGCACCTAGAAATAAAGAGAGACGCACCTGCAGGTCGACCGCCCTCATGGCATACATAAATTCCTGGAAGCTGAGAGTGCCGTCGCCATTGTGATCCTTTTGAGCAGGCGGACAAAAGAGATGGAGTGGGGTACGGCGGCGGCGGGAGGGTTAGCCAGGGCATCAGCACTGGGTACTCAGGCATCCATGACGCTAAGGAACGGCCAAGTGAGGGGCTATGGGGGAGGTGGTGGGAAGGTGAGAGAGGATGGTTCGTAGAAAGGCTTCCAAACCTCCCTTAACCGTGTCCCTGGCTCTACCTACTCCCTGGCTCTACCCCAATGGCTCCCTCTTTCCCCCCTCACGGGTGCTTACCATGTTCCTGAACAGCGCCACCACCGCCACCCTCAGTTCCTCGGGCCGCAAGTTAGGCACCAACCGCCGGAGGAGGGTCGCCACCTCCCGCGGCTCCAATCGCCCGCTGCCGTCCCGGTCGGCCTGCATTCGGCCGAGTCCAGGCATGGATGGGAGAAGTAGGGGAAACAATGAGCGCGAAGAAGAACTAAAACAGAGAAAGTCAACGTACAGAGGCCTCCTAACACCAACATAAGAAATACCTCTGTCCCTCTGGATACCGTTTCAGGACCCAGTGATTCACACTGGCGTTAGACGTCTTAAAAACCCCGCTCCATACCCACCTGCCGGAACAACGACACGGCGGCACTGCGATCGTGCAACAGAGCTTCGGACAGCCGATGGAGCGCCTCCGCCACTTCCGCCGGCAGCTCCAACCCCTGACCCTGCTCCGAAACCGCCGCCGCTGCGGCAGCTTCAGTCGCCATGGAGTCCCGGCACACTTGTACGAACTGTTCGTAAGTCACTTGGTCCATACCGTGGACGTCCAGCATAGCCTATGCCGTCGTGTGTGTGTGTGGCGGGGGGGTAGGTGTGAGTGTTCGCCATCATTTCGCGACGGCGAGTGCATGCATTCCTAGTCATTTCTTGATAACAGTATGATACGTCTGAGTAAAGAATGCAGACGCATCAACGTCTGCGACGCGACACAACCTGAGATACAAGTACCCCTCATAAGATAAACTACTCAGCCAAAAATCCCCATCGCGGCGCCCAATCGCCCAGCGCTGCACCCCTTCACTCCTATTTAAACCTCCCTGCGCCTAAAGTCGAAACCATACCGTCTAGCGGGTAGAGGAGAGCGGCCAGACGTCAGACGTCCGGATGACAAACCCATAGTTGCTTTCGCCCCAAAACATGCATGCGTGCAGCAATTCCTCGCTTCCCAGCTGTAGGCACTCCCTCAGGTAATGATGAGAAGTTCCCATATGAAGGAGCTCTGTCCTGGTGATCACCCAGACCCTCAGGCAAAAGCAACTTACCAGCAGATAGCTCATCTGCGGTGAGGTGGCCTCGGGCATTACCCTCTTGACCAGCCGCCCCATCTCCCTGCTGTCCAGAGCGCCGCTGCGGTCCGTGTCCGAGGCATCGAACAGCTGCCGCAGCCGCACGCGGTTGTCCTTTAAGAAGGCGTCCAGACGCTGCGGACCGGGGAGAAAGGGGGTTTTGGCCGGGCGAGGCAGCGGTTGCGGTGCTTGGACGCCCTTTTCCTTCTCCCTTCACTCAGCTCGGACGTCGGTCGCAGACGCACGGACCTGTCGTCTGCCAACACATCCCTCAACCCCCATCATCAACGCATCCACTTGCCTTGAAGAAGCTGAATGCATCCGGCCGCACTGGTGTCACCGCCTCCCGTCCTCCTGGGCCGACTGTCAGGCGACCTAGAGGCTGCGGCCAGTCCCCCTCCCAGCGCGGCCGACTGTACAGCACCCCACTGGTTGGATCCAGAAGCACTTCGCGGTCGCCCCATCTGAGGAAGTTGTAAAGGGGAATGGCAGATGAGTACTGCCGGTGGGCAGCCAAAAATACGGCATGGCGCGTAGCCGTAACATACGTATATATGCACGCGCACATACGCCAATAATGACATAAACTTGATATTCCCGGAAGTAAGTTTGTTTGAAGGATAGCGGTGCAACATGATTGCCTACGAATCGCGCTAAGGGCAGTCGAAAGAGCCGTCATGCGTTTATTGATAGACGGCCGAGTAAACCAAAAGCCTGGAAATTTGCATATGTGCGCCAAGGGTATGACAGGGGACGGCTCCGTCAAATGACGTAGTTTAACATCCCGTACCTGTAATCTTCCAGGCGCCACGTCGTCGGCGCATCATATATTGCCGCAGAAGCGGAGGCGGCGCTTCGCCGTCTGCCCCCTTGTCCCAGCGCGGCGGCCCAACCGGTGGAATGGACTCCACGAGCGCTTCGCAGGTCGGCAGCGTGGAGCGCACGGAGCAGCTCCGAAAACGTGACCTGCACATCTCCACCCGTAACACGCCACGGTGCGAATTTACAACGACCCTGATGAGCTTAGAACCGGCGTAGAACCTTGCGGCGATGCTTAGGATACCGGAGTGGCCAAAGATGTGATCTTCAACCATTTGAGGCCAACCTCGATTGCTATCTTGTTCACACGGCTCTTCCCCATCAAAGAGTCATATGTCAAATAGGCCGAAAGCCACAACTCGCAGGTCATATAGTACTGTCAGCTGTCACAATCCGTATTAGCAAGGTAAGAGGCATAGACGCGCACGCACCTGTCCCACGCCGTCCACGTCGTACAGGTGCACCTGCGCCAGCAGGTAGCGCTGCTCCTCCGGGCTCACTCGAAGGGAGCCCCCTCCTCCCATCCCACCACTAGTTCGGGAAATGGAAGCCACAAGCCGGCGAAAAAATACAGCCACTCTATCGTAATCTAGATAGCCAGTGCGCTCAGGGTCCAGAGATTCGAAGGTGGCGCGGGCTACGTCCTGGGAAGCGAGGGCGAAACACACCGGTAGCGATATGTGTGTGTGTATGTGTGTGTGTGTGTGTACACAGAGAGAGGGGCAGAAATGCCATTTCCTTATTTCCTCTCCTTTTACTCTCAGCCCCAAACCCCATGCTTTCTCTTTACACAGATACGCACACCCGCCTAAACCCTCAACGGGCAACTGGTGCTCTCACGGCTCAGTTGTTGAAATCGCTGCCCTCGGGCCGCACCATGTTTTCTCGGAGGTATTGAGAGAAGCGGTCGAGCACCGCCGCGACCTCCGGAGTCGGAGCCCCCGCGAATCCGCCCGCACTCCCAACCCCAGCCGCTGCCTGCTGCTGCCTCAGTAGCTCCACCACCTTCTTGGCAGCCCCCAGCAGCTCCTGCTGAGTGAATACGTGGTCATTGTTCTCGTCCAAAACCACCTGCGTACATGTAGTTTGTAGGTAAGTCTGTTAGTCCGTAGCATAGTACCTGACATTCCGCACCGCGGACTGTCCCCCTTTCAAGCCCCCACGTCCGGTGTCTCATCGTCAGCTGTTCCCTGAAATTGTGCCGCATCGCTAAGCCCTCGTCCGTACACTACTCTTAGGCTATATAACTCGTGGCATTTGATTGCATCAAGCAGTCTTATGCACTGCCTTCGAATACAACTCTCCTCCTCGGCATCTCATTATATTATATATTCCCCGGGCCCCCATATGACCCACAGTTCCCAGCCCATCATTGGTCGTTCCCATCAGTCGTGCAGTTTGCTGCCCCAATCCGAATGCCTTCGATTCCCTCACCGCTAGGAAGCGAATCTGCGCTTCTGTGGCCTCGGGCATCACCCGCCGCACCAGGTCCCCCAGCTCGGCCCTATCCAGATAGCCCTTGCGGCCCCGGTCGAAGTTGGAGAAAAGCGTCGTGAATTTAAGTTGCTCCGACTGCGTGGCGTAGTGGCGGAGCGCGCTTATGATTTATGAGGGGAACGTAAAAGGGTTTTTGGGTTGAAGGTTGAAGCCTTAAAGAAAAGGGAGGCCAAGACGTGCCAGCCATCTCGAAGCCGGGCAAAGCGGGTAGCGCCTTTTCATGTACCGGTTGATCCTCTTGACAATTACAACATCAGGTGTGTTGACATCATACACACATATACACATGAAGGAAACACAGGCAGGCAAGCAGGAGGCAGACAGAGGGTGTCCGATAGTGGGGTGATGGAAGCAATCCGAAGCCGCGTGGCGGAGGGCTCCATCCTCATAAGGGGCGTTCTACCGCACTTAATTCCCAACCCGCATTACCCCGCGTATACCTTTCATCCTGTAATTATGTGCGGCGTTAAACCCTGAGCACATTTACCTATTGAATTTTTTTATCTAATATCATATATTTCCACACTTTAACAATCTGCCTCACCTTGAGGTGCGCGTCTAGGTTTCTGAAGAAGGTAATTGTGGCGGAGCTGTCCAGCGGCTGAAACGCCTCGCCAATCTTCGCGGCAAGCAACAAGACCGGGGATGTGTAAGGGAGGTGCAGAGAAATGGGGGAAGAAGAACAGCATGGAGAGGCGTAGGGAGGTGGGACATCGATCGGAAAAATCACCGTTTCGTGGTGCGGGTGAAGGAGAGGGGAGGTATGGGATGAATGCAACCGGAAGTATGGTTGACAACAACCCGGACCGGGTTGTTGACAACTGGCGTCCGCATCTCTCGTCCACCAAGAGAACACGCACCTTACGTCCCACCAGCGGCGGCCACTCCTGCGCCGATGCCACGTCGCCATACACCAGCCCCGTCGTGGGGTCTAGAAGGTATGTGGTGCCCCTGATAGGAACATACGATCTCAACGTAAAAGTAAATAACCCAATGTGTAGTGCGCGTGTGAAACGGGATATGCTTTACACTATGTGGGGGGCCCCCAGGAGTCAACAGGGCTGGGTAAGCAACCTTCTCTGGAGCTTCCTTCGTTTGGTTCAGCGCTTCGAACCACCTTACTATAAAGTGCTCACGCACCTGTACCTCCATTCCTGCAGCTCCCAATCCCTCGTGTATGCTACTGGGTTGACCCGACCCATCATCGCCGCATTGGCACGTGACTGCATCTGACGGTTGTTCGCCGAGGTGGATTCCAACAGCTGGCGCACACCGCCCCCGCTGCCAGGAGCCGCGGCGAAGGAGCGGCTGAAGCTGGCGCCATTTGGGCCGCGGGCCTACGCGCAGTATGTCACGTACGGCTCCCATCAGGCGATGCAACTATACCTAATATCACAAATTTCCAAATGAGAGAAGAAATGGATGGTTTTAGAACCACAGGTTTTTGCCGATAACATGATGACCTCGAATTCATAAATAATTGCCCCACCTGCAGCGCGTGCAACCCGGTCATGAGCTCTCCGAAACGCAATGTGCCATCCCCGTCCAGGTCCAGCGCTGCCAAGTAAGACAGCACGTATTGCAGCTGACGGCTGCCCAGGTCCGGCATCAGGGCGCGCAGGAAGCGGCCGGCCTCTGAGAGATCCAGAGCGCCATCACTGGACGGCGGAGAGGGAGGGCAGAGAGCAGAAGATGAACGGGAGGTATGGGGCATTGGGAGCGGAGAAGAGGTGGCCGGACGCCTCACGCATCACGGGGCTGCAACGTGTCAGAGCGCTAAAACGTAGACAGGACGAAGTGATGGCGTTGACACAGCACGTGCAGCTCTTGCGGAGCTTCATGAATTAAGAACGGCGGAATCATATACATATGTTACCCTAGGTTACCTTGTGCTCGTGTTTCAAAGCAGACGGGCTTCCCGAGCGCGATTCTTTGCGCAGCAGGAAAGAGACGGCGGAGGACATCTTAGTGGCACCGTGACTTACTTGTTGCGGTCGCAAGAGTTGAAAATCCTGCGCGCCTGCGCCGGCTGTTCCGCGAGCCGATTAGATAGCGCGTCCAAAACAGAGAGCACGTCGGGGGGAAAACCAGAACCCGCGCCGCCGGCCCCGCCCACAACACCCGATAGCTGCTGCGTGGCTCGCAAAGAGTCCTTGGCAGCAGCCAGGAACTCGTCGTAAGACACAGCCCCGTCACCGTTGGTGTCCATCATGGCCTGGTGGGATAATTTTAATGACCAAGGGAAGGACGTGCAACCGGGGGAAAGGCTCGAAGGTGGGGCAACGATCGTACATCAATACACAGATATTTACATCCACATGTAATGCGCCACCTGGGTCGCAGTCTCCAATATTACGTCCCCTATGTCATGATATATAAAACCGACGCCATTAAAACCGACGCCCCCGTCCCTGTTCCCGCCAGAACCTCCTAGTGACTCCTTCTACCTGACTTCATTCCCCTGAACATGTTTATTTGGTCCCTTCAGTTAGTGTTCGGTTTTGAGTAGTACACTACCCAGTTGACCTTCTACATCACACATCTCGCCCAGCGGCTCTTTGTTATCAAAGTCATAGTCATAAGCAAACGAACACAAAACACACGCACCAGAAAGTAGTGTAGCTCGGCGCGGGTGACGTCAGGCAACATGTCCCGGATCAGGCGACCTAGCTCCGAAGGCCGCAGTGAGCCGCTACGGTCCGCGTCGTACATGTTGAACAGCTGCACGTGCCATATAGCGACGAGTACGCAAGGGTAAGCAGGGAGAAGAGTAATGCAGGAGGGTCATGACAAACAGACAGACAGATAAAGAGACAGACAGACAGACGGACAGATGAACATGCAGGCAGACGGCAAACCTATGCCGGCAATGCATGCCCTGGGGAAAGGCGACATCGAGGTCGCAAGAGATCGAATGTAGCAAAACTGAGACGTCGATAAACTCATGCCGTGACGGTCGGGCTGAATCATGGCGTACGTTTGTTCGTGTGCATGCATGATGTTTTATTGTTCAGGTTCCAATGCATCCCGTCCTGCTTACCAATAAACCCTGCCACAACCATACTCGGCCCCACCCTCCGGGCCCCGTAGCTGACCCTCCCATTACCTCCTGCAACCTGACGCTGTTGGACTTGAGGTAGTTGTCCACTCGAGTCCACAGGTCGTTGGGGCGGAGCTCCGCAGTTCGGGTCAGCCGGCCATTCTGATGAGGGGCGTTGCGGTAACGTAGGGGCCGAGTGGGGCCAGGGAGGGATGCAAGGACATATAGCTCAAAATCGATGCCACAGCTCCCAACACGGTGAGACGCACGTGTTTTGTCAGGGATCTCAGCAAAGAAAGGAGGGGGCAAATGACGGCAACAAAACAAAACCAGCCATCCTAACGAGAATTTCAGTGGACCTGTGGGTCGGAATATGACGTGCGGGAGCATTATTGCGGAGACATTGCTGCCAAAGATGCGCTGCAACCCGCACCCACCTATGCCATCACTGTCCCCCTACACCACTCCAACCCTCATCTAACCTCCTCTGCTAAGCACACCTGCAATTTGCCCAGCAGCTGTGGCCAAGTGCGGCCGTCGGGGGAGGAGTACACCCGCTGGGTCCTAGGGTCGAGTAGCAGCATCTGACCGTTGTACGGGAACTCCTGCGCGGAACGCGTGTGTGTGTGTGTGTGTGTGTGTGTGTGTGCGTGAACACGTGTGGTGGTGATAGGGCATAGACGAATGACCAAGTTAAGCTAAAACCCGATAGAAAGGGTCATAAGATGCGCGTTGGGCGCGGACGAGCGTTGGTTGGTGTGCAGAGGGTAGGAAATGTGATGCTTAGGAACACACAAAAATACCTTCATAATCAAAAAGCCAACACATCGCAACCACGCACACAACCTCCCGTACACACTTGCAGTTTTCATGTATGCCAGCATCAATCAAGCTCACCTGCAACACCAAATCCGTTTCCATATCGGTGCCGTCGACGGAAGCCAAGGAGCCGCGGCTGCGGGGCCGGGACCCTCCCAGCGACGTGCGCATTTGAGGCGCCGCAGGCTCCCCTGCCGCACCAGCGGCCAGAAATCCCCCCCGCAGCAGCACCTCCTCGCGCCCGCCCGCCACCCGCGCACGTGCGTCCACTGCCCTCATCGCGATACAGAACTCTCTGTATGACAAGCACCCGTCACCGTCCATATCATACGCGTGCAGGTGCGCCAAGGCGTATCGCAGCTGCTGGTCACTCAGTGGTGGCGTAACGGCGGTGCGGAGGAGTCGCGCCAGCTCGCGCGGTTCCAGAAGGCCGTTCCGGTTGACGTCGAAGGAGGAGAAGGCGGTGCGGATCTCCACCTAACAGGACAAAGAAAAGGATGAATGAATGCATAGAACACAAAACCGAACCAGCGGGGCAGCAGGGTAATGGGGGTCCTGGAAACCGGGTGAGTAAAGATGGTTACAGAGCGAGTGATGGGACGGGTATATGTAGTACATTCTGTGTAACGGTATTCCTTTCACCAGTCCAGTAAAACGTCACCTCAAGGACGCGCCCCGAAAACAACCGCCATCAATGTGGGATTTCCGTCCCAGCCTGCCTGCTGATCCCCGACATACCCACCCCGTAGTTCCGCACGTAGTCCGATACGAGCTGCAGTGCCCGGGTCACGTCGGTGGTCAGCTGGCGGGTGGCGGCTTCTTCCGCCCTGCAGCTGCGGGCCGCCTAGGATGAGATGGTGGTGAGAGGGGAGAAAGAGGGATGTGAGACAGAATGCAAATGGGTGGTGTGGGACGGACGGGAGGGAGCACAGGCATGCGGGAGAGCTTCAATCGCGCAACGTAACGCCATAACCCTAAGGGTCGAAAGCTCCGAAGGCTGCCTCCGTCTGTCGCGGTACGAAGCGATGCGAGAGAGTAGGTGCAGCAGCGCAGCACCTGGGTCCTCTGCCCCACAAACATCTGGGGCGCAATCCAGCACGTGGGGCTCCCCCTCACCTCCAAGAACTCCTCGTACGTGATTCTTCCGTCCTGGTTCCGATCCACCATCACCTAAAGCGAAAGGTCAGGTGGAGCAAAGAGTGGATCTATGAATGATCACGAGGGCTATTCGAATAACCCATACGTTACGTGGCTGGGAGGCAAGCTAGTTGGGAAGCCAGTGTGCCGCCGTAATATAGGCGAGCCGTTGGAGAATAAGTGTTTTTTCCCTTTCCCTTCCCCTTTTTGATACGATTTCGCACAGACACACACATCTAAGCGCTCGCCGCTTAATTATGTAAGAAATATAAAAAACCTTTGTTAACTGTACAAGGAGCCCATGAATAACGATACCTAAATTTATGCAAAATCATATTAACCCTTGAAATTTGTGATGTACACCTTCACACACACACACACACACACACACACACACACGTGCGCACAAACGCAAGTACACATACCTGGAAGTACTTGATGTCCCCCGGAGTGACCTGGCCCCCTGGCAAGAAGTGTTCCACCAGGCGACCCAGCTCCTCGGGGGCCAGCCACCCCTTGGAGCCGCTGTCGAAGTGGGAAAACACCTAATACGAGAGAGTTGGAGCAAGAGAGACATACACATACATGGCACATGGCAGCATCAGAGAGGGGCACAGCAGGGTGGGTTTGCGTTACGACGGACGCGGTGGTTCTCCCTCCCCGTCTAGCTAAAGGACAACCTTCAGCAGCGACAGCGTGCAACGCAGAATGTATATCCCCGCGAAAGCCTAGGTCTAGGTCTAGGTCTAGGTCTAGGTCTACTCTGTGCACATGGGCATTGAGACGCAGGTAAAGCGTCCCACCCAGGAGGAGAGCTGGAAGTACGCATTTCAGAATTTTGGGAGCTGCAAGCCACGGCGTGGCCCCCTCCCTACCGACAACCCCTCCCATGCGTTTAACACTCGCACCTCTTTGCAACGCATCCTGTGCTGCTTAAGGTAGGCGTCCAGCGTTTCGAACAGCGAGGAAGCGATGGAGCGCTCCTGGGGAAAGAGGAGGAATACAAGTGTGCACGCAAAGAAATCGAAGGGGAGAGTGGCAGGAGAAGGCGTCAGCAGTTGATGATTATAGATCGGAAGGCAAGACGGAAGTAGACGCTCCCAGGTGAGGTAAGAGTAGGCGTGGAGGTCGGACGTCAGGCACGAAAGAGACAGCCACCACAGCAATAATTATCACCACCTGATCGCCAACCTTACCTGAATTACGACTGTGCCGTCGCGGTACACGCCAACCAGACGCGGCCATACGCCGGGCTGCGGTTGACAGGTGGAAGTTGGTGGCGCCAAAAGTAGGTTGGGGGTTCGGGGAATGTGTGTGAGGCGGGGCAGCGGAGCATAGGGAGCTGGATTGCCGTACTGGGGAAGTTTACGGTAGCGTCTTTGCTACAAGTTCGCAATGAACGGCAAGCACATACGAACCTCGTAGATGACCATCTCGCACGTAGACCCCGGGCCCCCTGTTCCCTTCCTAGTCTCTCGTCCCGTTTCGGTTGGTCACCTGGTCTTGGCGGTACACCCGGTTTGTGTGCCGGTCAAGAAGGTAGGGCTCTCCCCGCCATTCAACCTCATCCAGCTGCCAGGAGTCACTGCGCGTGTGTGTGATGGGTTCAGGTTAAAGGGGCCACCGGGTCACTGCTTGCATTACGTCCTGTCCACAATTGGCACTCACCCCTCGAACGTGACCCGGTGGGGGCTGGTGCCCATACGGCGCAGACCGGTGTGACCGGGTGGTGGACTCTGGCTTGGCTGGGAGGCAAGCTAGTTGGGAAGGGGTTAGTGGGAAAGGGGGTTAGCAAATGAGCCCGCAAAGAGCAGGCAGCTGGAAAAGGCGATGGGAACCTGCGGGCCCACAGGCACCAGCAAGTAGGCTCTAATGGAGGGACCGTTTAATGAAAAAATAAACAAATTCACTCTCGACATGACCGTTTCCGAGCGACTGTACGGAAGAAAACGAGCTATTGCCAGCAGAGGCATATACATACAAAGTGAACAGGTGTTATCCCAACATGTCATGGCAGCACATCCACGTTCAGGTGGAAAGTAGTTGCACCTGGATGTTGTTGTAGCTGCTGCGGGTGCCGAGCGTTGGGACCCCGCTCTGGGCCAATTGCGCCAGTTGGGGCACGCGCATGAAGCGAGCCAGCATCAACCAGCTGATAACGCCGCTCTGGTCCACATCCTGTCAGGGTTGGGGTCACCGGGGGATACGGGAAGGGGCTGAGCCGAGGACCCTGCGCTACGGCGCCCTAAGCAAGAAAGCTGGGACACACGCAAACCCCGACCAGATGAGTGGAGGAGCTGGGGCGCAGCAGGCAGAGAATGCCGAGGGTCGCTGGAAGGGGTTGGCCGGATGAAAAAGATTTTTCATGCGGCAAAAGGGCCAACAAAGGCGCTCTTTTGGCTTTGAAGCGGCCGTCCGTACAGGTTGTGAAATACGGATCGGCTTATTACCGGTCTCTCCTGGCATACCTGCGCATACAAGTACGACATAATGACGCGGCGCGGCGTCTCTTGCAGGTCGGGGATCAGATTATGCAGGAAGCGAGCGAACTCGGGGAAGTTCAGATGGCCACGACGGGACGTGTCAGCCGCCTCAAAGTGCTGCAGCGCAATTGCCTGAGGTGGAAATGCAAAGGAGGCCAAGGAGAGGGTCCAGGAGATGGGGTAAGGGTTACGATCCGTATTAGGTTGCGGTTTAAGGGTTACGGCGGGGCACTGGGCGTATCAGAGGTTTGAACACGCATTGCAAGGAGCAACCCGCGGTGTAGAGCTCTACAATGGGCTCTACTCAAACCCATCCTATCCCATCATGCTTCCACGTCCCTCTTCCCTTCCTCCCTATTCCTTTCCTCACCGGATACTGCAGCAGGTACGCCTGGAAGCGGTCCAGAGCCGCCTTGGCCCCCAGATCACGCGCGCCGCCACTGGCTGCCGCCGCCCGCTCCGCCGCTAGGCACTCCTTCGCCACTGACATCATTTCGTCGAAACTGATACCGCCATCTCCGTTGATGTCCAGTAGGGCCTGGGACCCGGGTGGGAAAGTTGTCGAGGTTCTTGGGGGAATTTGAGGTGTTATGGAAACTGAGAGGGGACGGAGATTATTACGTAAAGGGTCGTGATCCCCGAATCCCAGAAACAAAGCGAAGCGACCAGTTGCAATAGCAGCCACTGAACAGGGGGAAAAGGTGGGATGAATCCGGATCTGCGGGTTTGAGGACTCGATGCCTACGGAGCAGGGTTCTTCAAAGGGGTCGCTGTTTGTTCCGGTGGGGTTCCCCGGAACCCTAAAACTTCTTTTCCGGGGGGGTCCGCGGAACCCTATCTACCTAGTTACGCCAAAAACACGGGAAGCTGCGCTTCACACTGGAAACGTTTTCCGGGGATCCCCGGAGCAGCCCCAACAATTTTCCGGGCGTTTTGCTAAAATCTGGAAAATTTCCGGGTCCCGCCCGGGGTGAAGAACGCTGCTAAGGAGGTCCCCTCAGTCGCCGATCGGACCTGGAAGTAATAGAGCTGTCCCTCGCTGAAGCCCGGCAGAATGGTGGCCACCAGCTGCCGCAACTCGCCCATGTCCAGTTGGCCGGAGCGATCGGCGTCGAAGTGGTCGAACATGTCACGAAACTTGACCCTGTGTGCGCCCGGACATGTCGTCGAGGGATACAGGAATCAAGGGATGTGGTTGTGACGCGACTGAGCCCACTGTGCTGTGGTGACCCACCTGTTGGTCCGCAGGTACGCGTCCAGCGCCCCGAAAAGCCCGCCGTCGTCTCGCCGCTGAGTTAGGCGCAGCACCCCGCTGCCGTCCTGCACCCCCACTACCTGGGGCCACTCCCCGGGGACCACCTCCTCATACACCAGCCCCGTGGCGGGATCGCGTTTCAGCCGGCGGCCAGTATTGGGGTCGTACACGTCCTCCAAGATCCACTCTGTGCCACCTGTTAGGGCCATGTGGGGTGTTGTGTCATATGGTCGTCCATGTGTATCTCTCTCTGTTTGCTTGGCATCTGGTAATGGCCTGCGTGTGCACGTGTATTTATGTGTTTCACGCTGTGGACTTTCTATTAACGCGAATCGGATCGTGCCGCTGAAAGGGCAGGCCAGAAGTGAATGGCGTCTGTCTCCCGGGGGAGTCTGTTGGCGAAGATCCCGCTCGGGTCCATGTTGGAAGTGGGTGGGTGTGGTGCCCATAACCCGGAATACGGGGGCAACCCCCCTTGGGTCCTACCACCTGCCTGGCATCGCAGCGATGGAGGCCTGGCGGGAGAGTGACCGCCCCAAGAGCTGATTCTGCGATGACCCACGGGTCGGTAGGGGCTGCTGCAGGCCCTGCTGGCCCCGGGTCACGTCCGCGGCCCGTAGTGCGTGAAGCAGCTCCGGAAAGCTCACTGAGCCATCACCGTTAGCGTCCAACCTGTGCGGGCGCGACGGGCACGAGTTCGCATGCCATCTTTTGAGTACACTCTCCATAAGTTTGGCGTAACACGAACCCTTTTCCCGCGGCCTCTAAGAAACCCTAAAACCCTTGCTGTACTTCCCCCAACCGATCTCCACTCACTCATACATGTGCGCCAGCAGGTACCTCAGTTGGTCCTCCCCCAGCCCCGGCACTGCGTTCGCGAAGAACCTGGCCAATTCAATCGGCTCCAGGCGGCCGTTGCCATTCACGTCGAAGCGGGCGAAGGCGGCGGCAGCGGACTCCCGATTGACACGGAGGTAGTCCGTCACGCGGCGAAGGACAGCCTGGGAGGCGAACAAGGGGGCACAAGGGCCGCTCGGGTTCATGGCAGTACCTAGCCTCCTAGCTCGCATCGGCGCACGTTGCCGTTCCCTCATCCCGATTCCCCGTCGCACCTTATCCTGACACGGGAAGGCAATCTCACATCAAACGTCATCTGGCCTGCCAGCCCCACCTGCACGTCCGAGCTTGCTGTCCCCGTACCCCCTGCCGCCCGCTCAGCCGCCAGCCTCTTGGCCGCGTCAAGGGAGGCCTTCGCGGCCGCCAGGAACTCCTGCTGCGTCACGTGGCCATCTCCGGAGCTGTCCAGCATGGCCATGATGTACTTGAGCTCCGAACCCGTCACCCCAGGCACCAGCTGCGACACCAGCTGGCTCAGCTCGGACAGCTCCAGGGTGCCGCTTCGGTCGGTGTCAAAACGTTCAAAAAGATCCCGGAACTTCACCTGGAGTAGGGTTGAGGACGAGTTGGGAAGCAGGAACCAACGTAGAACCTTGACGGAATTATATGGGATTGCCGGGAGAGAAAGCCCCAGCTGGCAGCAAACCCCAGTCCTACAGGCCTCAGTGTCCCCAATGCACAACCTTTGGAAGGGCCGCACCGCAACCCCAAGATGGCGACCGCGCTCCTCACCTTGTATTCCCGCAGGTACTTGTCCAAATTTGCAAACAGGTCCACCACCACATTGCGGGAGCGGAGGACCAGCCGGTTGTCCTGCAGGCCGGCCAAATGACGAAATCAAGGATACAAGGGAGGGAGGCTGAGTCCGAAGCTGATGCGGCGGCACTGATCAACAGATTGGGGGAGGGCAGCATGGAGACGCAGGGTGAGGCCCGAAGAGGTCCTTAAGGCACTTGGCGACAAAGAGGGCGGCGGAAGACCACCTTGAATTCCGCTTCGCAACCAGATGCCGAAGCCTCCCCCGGTGTCGCCTCCTACTGCCGGCCTGCCGCCGTTCTGATACGCGAACATCTCCTTCCTTAGCTTCCCTTTCGCAGATCCTGTATCTCCAACGGCACTTCCGCTTCCGGTACTTACTTTCATTGACTTAGCCACTGTTTGATTGCATTAATCTCCTCCCCTTCTCTCCTTGCTCACCTGCCACCTGCCAACCATCTCCGGGTACTGGTCTTCGGGCGTGTCCGCATATACGGCACCCGTACGTCGATCTAGAAGGTATGTACGACCCTCCCAGCTGATGGGCTCCAGAACCCACTCTGCAACGCCGCTCATGCTGATGCGAGGGACGGAAGGTGACGAGCCGCGGCTTAATGGTGACGTCGCACGGGTCGGTAGGGGCTGCTGCAGGCCCTGCTGGCCCCGGGTCACATCCGCGGCCCGTAGTGCGTGAAGCAGCTCCGGAAAGCTCACTGAGCCATCACCGTTAGCGTCCAACCTGTGCGGGCGCGACGGGCACGAGTCCGCATGCCATCTTTTGAGTTTAATCCTCAAAAGGTTGTCTTAACACGAACCCTTTTCCGCGGCCTCTAAGAAACCCTAAAACCCTTGCTGTACTTCCCCCAACCGATCTGTACTCACTCATACATGTGCGCCAGCAGGTACCTCAGTTGGTCCTCCCCCAGCCCCGGCACTGCGTTCGCGAAGAACCTGGCCAGTTCAATCGGCTCCAGGCGGCCGTTGCCATTCACGTCGAAGCGGGCGAAGGCGGCGGCAGCGGACTCCCGATTGACACGGAGGTAGTCCGTCACGCGGCGAAGGACAGCCTGGGAGGCAAGAATGAACGGCGGTCGCTCAGCTGCAACTGGCTAAAGGAGGCTGATGGTCACGAGCTGCTCCTGCCTAGCCGTACCGCCGTTCCTTTCAGCCCCCGATTGTGTATCCGCCTTCGGCTTCCCGTCTGGCGATCTGTACCGGCGCTCATCTTGTGATTATTGTTACCATAACTGGCGGAAGGCACCTCGAAAGCGTGCTCGCGGTTTGGGTTTGGGGAGATGCGTTCAGAGTATGCTTCTGGTTACGAAAGGCAAACCTCACTTGCGTTCTTCGTTCCCGACCCCCGGCCCACTCTGCCACCGCAACCAGCTGAGTGTTACTTTAACAGCGCTAAGCCCCACCTGCACGTCCGAGCTTGCTGTCCCCGTACCCCCTGCCGCCCGCTCAGCCGCCAGCCTCTTGGCCGCGTCAAGGGAGGCCTTCGCGGCCGCCAGGAACTCCTGCTGCGTCACGTGGCCATCTCCGGAGCTGTCCAGCATGGCCATGATGTACTTGAGCTCCGAACCCGTCACCCCAGGCACCAGTTGCGACACCAGCTGGCTCAGCTCGGACAGCTCCAGGGTGCCGCTTCGGTCGGTGTCAAAACGTTCAAAAAGATCCCGGAACTTCACCTGGAGTAGGGTTGAGGACGAGTTGGGAAGCAGGGACCAACGTAGAACCTTGACGGAATTATATGGGATTGCCGGGAGAGAAAGCCCCAGCTGGCAGCAAACCCCAGTCCTACAGGCCTCAGTGTCCCCAATGCACAACCTTTGGAAGGGCCGCACCGCAACCCCAAGATGGCGACCGTGCGCCTCACCTTGTATTCCCGCAGGTACTTGTCCAAATTTGCAAACAGGTCCACCACCACATTGCGGGAGCGGAGGACCAGCCGGTTGTCCTGACCGCATACATGCAGGGGGCCGCAATCCATGTCACGGAGCGCCACAAATGTTCACGTGTGGGGACACTTTCGAAAATATGTTAAGGACTGTCTGCCACATAGCGTCACCCCGCCTCTGCTACATTCTTAGCACCAAGACCCTGGGGTTGTCTAAAAACCAAAGACCAGTTTACGCACACTTTACGCACCGTTCCTCCAGAAATGCTACGAACCATGGTTCACGGCTGCCCTGCCGCATGACACTTAATATTAATTCTCGAATGGTCATCCACCTATTCGTCACATCACCATTCCCTTCTATCCTCTCCCCGGGCCGAACTCCCCCTCTTCAACTCCCTCCTTTCCCCTCCTTGCTCACCTGCCACCTGCCAACCATCTCTGGGTACTGGTCTTCGGGCGTGTCCGCATATACGGCACATGTACGTCGATCTAGAAGGTATGTACGACCCTCCCAGCTGATGGGCTCCAGAACCCACTCTGCAACACTCCCTGAGCCTCCACCGCCGCGGAGGCTGCTATTGGTGGACACGTAAGCGGCCATTGAAGATGAGGATGAAGTGCGGATGTGCGTCGCAGACGCGCGGCCTTCAGACAGATCGACAAGGTTTTGCGGGGTTCAGGTAACACAGATGGACGTGCAACACATGGATTTGCTGCGCATTCGTTGCAAGAATACCTGGCTGACCTAGCTGACATGCAGGCGTAACCAGCGCCTCCGCGCTGCCCAGTTTTAACGTGATAGGGTAGGGTGTTGAAGGTTGTGGGTATGAGATGTTTATTTCTACTGGTCACATGGCAGCTACGTTGCAAGCGTTTTCTAATTCTCCCTCGCTCTGGGTGTCTATCTCCAGAATTCAGCCCTACGCCAGCCCCCGGTGCACGTACTCAAGCTTGCGCGACTGCTCTCCACTGACTCTCGCACGAGTCTGGGATCTTCCCGCACTCCGGGCTGCAGGTTCCGAGTGTTCATGTAGGACATGTTGCAGGCAGATGGTGCAAGTTTCCAGGGACGTCGAAGGCGTTGCTACTGCAGCTGGTTGTCGCAAGCTGCTGAGGGCTTCTCCGTCACAGGGATGGATCAATTATAATAATAGAGAAAGATTTAAGTCGATGAAAAGCTAAGTTTCGGTGGTCCAGTGAGGCGCACCCGGCAGGGCGTAAACCTCGGCAGGCTTTCACCATGCTGCAGCGCGGATGGCGCTGTCCCATCCGAAAAGGTACATTTCAGCAGTTTACGATAAACGATGTAATATTTAAATTTTATCGCATCTTCAATGCGCACTTGTTTCGGTGCTTGAACGCTGAGCTGGGTGACGACTAAGAGTAACCGACTTGCATGGAGCCGTCTCCAGGTATGGAGAGATACTAGAGACACAAATACCGAAGATTTTTATATTGCAAGGAATTTCAGATGGAAAGCGAGCGTCTTTACAGCAGTCAAAGTTCCGGCAGGAACCCACGTCAGGCGAAATATCCCGTATGGTAAGTAGGTCATAGCGCAAACACAGAGTCCCTAGACACCCAGGCCAGCTTTCATTAGATGGGCGGCGCCTATGCGATAGCAGAGGTTCCACGGTTGATCGTACGTGAACTGATTCGATGTGTAACTAGAGTGCCCATTAGTCAGCGCTTTCCTGCCAACATTTACTTAATATATATCCCTAATTGTAAAATGTCAAAAAAGGATCATGCGCATTTAACGCAGTTGTGCACGCATTTTACCCGCAAGCATCGAAGTCCACCAACAGCAGCCCTTCATCACAACCATTTATAACATGCTCAATACCAGGTTGAGTCAATTCCACCTCGATTCCCCAATCGCTGAGCTCCACCATCATGCAAACTCCGCCCGACGTCTGATTGGCTGCGCTGATCGATTCCCGAACGCCATCAACCGCGCGAAAACTTGCTTCCCCACCTTCCACGCCAAGATCCACCTCCACCGGAATCTCCGAGCCTCGCACCAATTGCACTAACGCTCGGTAGTGACCGTTGGCGGGCGGTTGATTCTGGTAGGCTGCGTAGGGTACCATCAAACGCTGTGATTCACATCTGGCGCGCCGACTTGACGCATCATCTCGGTTGCTACCATGAGCCCTGCCAGCACTGATCATACTGTTGTTGGTACTGTTGCTATTATGGCGGGTGATGGTAGCTGCAATTTTCAGGTCGCATACCAGGCGGTATTTCCGGCCCAGGAGTTGTTCCACGCTTTCCGCCTGGCCGCGCTCCAGCAGCTCCCGGATCTGGAAACATGAAAAGCGGGTTGGGTCCTGGTCGAACCTGGCATTAAAATAATGGAATTGTCGAAGGATATGCGAGGAAAGGCACGCTGCACCGGTATGCAATTCGGCGAAAACTGAATGCAGTCCAAGTCCCCAGTCCCAAGTTTCCCGCTGTAATCAATAGGGGCGGACGGTCATACCGGGTGTATGCGCAGGTGTACTGCAATGGCCCCGCCCCATCAATACCCGTGGCGCCAGCAAACATACAACCACAACTATCCTTCCCATCTATTTTGGTTAACTTGTATACACACGTTTCCCCCCTTCCCTCTTCAGTTCTCCCCTCACCCGAGATGAGGACACCCGAGAACTGGTGCCCACTGCACTCCCGCCGCCGCTGCCACCACTGCCATCACCGCATCTGCTGTTACTTGGCACGCAAGCTCTATATTCAGGATCCACATCCGGTTTCCTGGACACAATCCTTCCAGCAGTTTCCGACGCCGTTTGCTGATTTGGGTCACTTGGTGTCTTCGTCACACAGCTACCCGTGACATCACTGCTACTGCCGCTACTGCTATCATCGTTGCTGTCGTCTCTCGTTCCACGGCTCGCAGCGTCCGCGTCCGTGGAGTGCCCATTGCTGCCGTTGCCTTGACTGTTGGCGGTTGAGGTTGCGGTAGGCGGATCGGGTAACGTTACCAGGTCCACAATGGCCACGCGCATGCCGTACTGTTGTCCCAGTCGTAGCAACGTGTCGGCATCACCTGCAGCCTTGTAGCCTGGAACAGTCGGCCAATGACATCCAACCTTCATGTGCACAGCCAACTCAAAATGATCCATGTACGCCTGGGTGCACTCAACAGCTCTCATGCATTTCACAAACAAGACGTGACGGTGACTGTGAAAAAAGTGTTACGGCTTTAGCGATTAGGGCTTTGAGCCGCGGAGATACAATCTCTGCAGGAAAGCGGCATTGTTGTTTAGGCGGCAGGCTAGCACAGATACTCTACCCTCTCGCTCAGCAAGCGTGGACTCACGTCTTCTACAGCTGAGTACTTCTGCCTGGTCTTAGCGTACAGCAAAGTCGACTTCGCGCCACTCCTCATGCCACTCACCAAAGCGGTAGTTTCTGCCCGCCACCACTCCCGCAGCTCCCAAGTCATGAGCCAGCAGCGCTACGAATTGCTCCGGAGACATGCCGCGGATAAGGGAGAAGGGCAACGTGCGCAGCCGGGGTGAAAGGACAGCCCCAGCCGGTCCTCCCAGCCTTGCGCCTGCCATCCTCCTCTCGGCCCCGGAACTTGTGCTTGACGACTCTGGCGGCGGTGGTGCCAACTCAACCAAGACCTCAGCATCACTCCCTCGGCCGTCATTGCTGTTGGTATCGGTGCCCGCGCCGGCACTACAGGCCGCAGCCCAGCCCCACAGCACCCGGCCCCTGTCCTGAGGTGCCGTCAGCGGCAGACGGTCTGGCCACCCCAGCACTGTCGCCATGCCGCTGAAGGACAGCAAAATGGCATCCCCAACGTCGGCTGTTGTGCCTACGCCGCAAGTGCCGGCTGCCTCCAATTGGTGGTTGGTATCAGTGTCACAGGTTGATGACGATGCGTGAATCTCCCGTGCAAGTGCCGCTGCCGTCGCCGCAAGAGCGCGGTGGCCCTTGTGAAGTGCATCGAACTTGCCCAGGGCAACGACCGAACCTGTGGGAGTAAGGGTGGGCAGGAGGGAAAGGAATGGGGTGGGCGGATAGCAGTTGGAAGTTCAATTAGGGTGCGAGGTTGAAGGCCAGGGGCATCATCTGACAGCTACCAACTACTCGGAAACACCCCTCCATGCCATTCGTATCCTGCAAAGGCCGGGGAGCATGCGTTGCTAGGGCAGCTCGCTTGTTGCTGCACATGCGCTTTGAGATTCTTCAGTTGCACACCAGAACTTTGAGATTTAGAGTTTCTACGAATGAAGGCTGCGACTAGGCTTCTATGGCTGACAGCGCCTAGTTAGGATATGGGGCAACATGGCTCTGTGAAGCAAAAATAAAACACCTGACGGCACTCGTCCCCCGACCCCGATCCCCGTCCCCCGATCCCCGTCCCCCGATCCCCGACCCACACGTTTGTTCTTTGCCTCTGCTCTTTTTCGGGGGTTGTTTTCCACCTGGGCAACTCACCTGGGCGAACGAATGGTGTGAGCCAATTCTCCGGGGTCGTATCCTCTACCAGCTCACGGGTACATGACCCTGATGCTCCCCGCATCACCGTTGCCGTCGCGGCAGTGGTGTCACCGGTTTTCCTGCCATTGGCCCTGCTCCCGTTACTGTCTATGCTGCTACCACTACAGCAACTGCCACTGCTGCCGTTGCCAGTGCTATTGCTGCTGCTGCTGCTGACACTGACACTATCACCGTTGCATTTTTCCTTGCTTCTAGCACCACTGCTGCTGCTGCTGCTGCACGTGGGAGGAGATTCGTCTGCGTTCGTTAGAACACTGCGCACCGTTCCGCAGCAGCATGCCCTGACCCGCACGTTGCCAGGCCATCTGTTGCCACAGCTTGTGCTAGTGGCCCTGCAACTACTGCTTATGATAGTGGAGGCTGCTCGGAAAGGACCACACAATGACGTCGCCGCGCCAAGGCTATTGACTTCAACCCCAGGGCTTAAAGAGGTGCCAGCAGTGGGCATTAAAGTGCTAGGGCCTGCACAGCAATCCCCACAAGGTCGCCAACTTTCATCAAACATACTTTCAGCAGTGGTTTGAGGAGGGTACTACTTTTGGTAATCCTGAATGCTGAGAGGGCCAATGGTAACGATAGTGCCGGTTGTGCATGCGCGCACGCAGGTACGACAGCTCACCCGTTGCCAGAGCTGCAAGAGATCCAGATCCGAATACATGAGCAGGACCGTAGCAACATGGATCCCAGTGCGATGTGCGGTTTGTTGCGACAATCCCCCCAAAGGCGAGGTGAGAGGATGCTGTGCTGTGCGGTGATAGCCGCCGCTGGCAGCCCAGAACCACGCAGCGACCAGGGAGCATTACAATATCGATAGGTTATCAAAAAACTTTGATTTTGATAGTTCGTTGAGAGGTTAGCCACAATTAGCTGAAACCTTCCGCCAAGCGGTGATAGCAGTTATTTCGAATGATGCATGAGCAGCGCAAGCTATAATCGCAATTGGAATTGTCTGGAAACTGCGATGGTGTTCCCTCGAGATGTCTCATTTGCGAAGCAAGGAATATCGTCCAAGATGTACGGCTTTCGGCCGGAGGAGCAACCGAAACTCGACGCAACCTAAGGGACCAAACGCACGTTATGAACATCTGTCGCTATATCTACCACCCACTTGATTAATTAAACATATATTACGATTCGGAATCACAATTATTGTGACTCCTTCCGACGCCTTCAGCTGCTACTTGCATCGCAAAGCCTACGAGTACAAGGCAACCTAAATGCCAAAGCTCACGGAAGTTGTGCTTGGAGATGATAATGATGTCGCAAGCGCTGCGAGGTCGCAGCAGCAGGTCTGGGGGCTTTCGTAAATTTCGACAGCTCTCCTTCGTGACACAGGCTGAGCCATCCTCCACATCATCCTTGGGCGATCTTAACTAGTAGTTTTAGTCAACAACTTTCGGCCAGTAAGACCTTGTCCGCATCTGCAGTCTTACAGCTCCATCCATCGCACTCTGACGCCCTCCCAACAGCGCAATACCACCGGTTTGTTTAATGACTTTCGATGCAACATCAAGCAGCTTTGATCATTATTTCGATGTCCTTAAATGATATTTGCTGGTTCCTTTTACGGAACTAATCCCTAACTGGTTTTCGTGACGCAGCGACAACGTACTCGTTGATGGAATGGCAGAAAGCATGTGCAAGCGTCCTTTCCGCCTTTCGGATTTTCATGGATTATTTCTTAGTGGTATCTTATATTGACAAGTCGCTCACAGCCAACATGCGTTTTCCTCACAGCATCTCATATTTGCCGTCCTCACCACTTAGGATTCCTACACCTCGGCCTCGGCCTCCGCGGCGCGTTCGGCCGCTTTGGCTGATCAGCTGGGCATCAGCGACCAGGGGCCCCCTTGGTGGGCCCAACAGCTGTCCCGGGCCT
This sequence comes from Volvox reticuliferus, assembly GCA_019650235.1. Lineage (NCBI taxonomy): Eukaryota > Viridiplantae > Chlorophyta > Chlorophyceae > Chlamydomonadales > Volvocaceae > Volvox > Volvox reticuliferus. Next base: position 169,801 of record BNCP01000023.1, read on the forward strand.
CTAGCTTAGTGTTCAACGGCGGGCTAGTAGCGCTGATGAGGGCCTGGGTCAACCCGCCCACCTTGGAGGTAGGTGCAACTACGTATCCCTCCGCGTGATACACAAAACCAATACCATGATAAAGAATAAAGCACATAAACACACTACCAAGACCCAACGGACATTTCTCTTCGAAAGCTGTCAAATACCTGCTTTCGGCAAGCTGTACTTGGCACCTGTTGGAGCTCCTGTGCCCACTGGGCCGTTATTCTTCGCCACGTCCTCCTCAAGGAATAAGCGCCGGACCCTTCGCCTCACTTATGCCGCTGCGCGTAGGTGCCTGAGGGCGGGGCGGTGCCTGAGTGGTATGCAGAGGAGTGGGTTCAGCGCACTCGTTGGCGGCGGATAGGCAACCAGGTGGCTCTCGACACGGCGGCGCTGGCGGCAGTGATGCTGCTCATGGACGGAGTGGAGGTAAGGAGCTGGTGTGCGTTATGCAAGATGTGTGCATGTATGGTACAAGCTCGTTCCAGGGGGGCCTTACGTCTTGCAGACAAGCTGCTGTCCAACCAGCTTCTGCTGCCTCTCCCCTCCTCCATGTGGCGGTATGTGTCTCTAGGACGGAATGCGGCGACTCCGTGGCGGCGCGGAGGACCCTTGGAACCGGGTCATGGGGGGTGTCACAGCGGGTGGCCTGCTGGGACTGCTGTGGTGAGTGGGGGTTGAGGGACGGGGGTTGGACGGAGGGAGATACTGTCGCGGCACCAACAGTACGGGACTTGTGGCCGACGCGGACGCTACTATTTCTATTCAGTCGTCGTTGCCTCAACGATGACAAGAATGATGTCGTTCATCGCACAGCTCCCCTTTCCCACCCCGGCCAAATCACCGCCCTCTCGTTCTTCCCCCCCGTGCGGCCCCACCAAACTGTTCGCCGCACCTTGTGTCTCTCGTGGACTAAGGTACCCGAGCAACCCACGAGGTCGCGCCTACATGACCGCTGCGGGGTCCTTCGTGGGCTACTTCTCCTACGTCACGGACAAAGCTGTGGACTCTTCGCTGCTGAAGACGCAGATGGAGCTGGAGAGAGGTGCGCGCGGGGGACATTGCTTGGGAAGGCGGGTTTAGCAAGGGCAAGGAGTTGCTGGCGAAGTCACGTAATAGCGACTGGTTGCCGCCATTGACGGGGACGTTTTAAAATGCCAATTTATTGTTTCTCCCTTTCCTTAATGGTGTACGCGCGCGGGCGTGGATATGTGTGTGTGTGTGTGTGTGTGTGCGTCGGCACCTCAGAGTTGCTCGAGAAGCCCGATGACCAGCTGCGATCAGCACTGAGTCGACCTTATCTGCAGTCACTGCTGCGAGCCAAGCAGCGGCAACTCAACGACGCGGCACGGAAAGCAGTAGCGGAGAGAGTGCAGGAGGAGCAGCAAGGCCTGGCTCGGCCAATGCTGCCGAGCGGGGGGATGATAGATATGTTGCGTTCTGATGCTGGCAGCGGCGACAACAGTGCTGACAGCATGGGACCATACTCAAGTAGCGGTGAGGGATCATACGGCAGTGGTGCGCAGTCCTTCAATGGCGGCAGCAGCAGTAGTGGCGGCAAGGCGGCGGCACCGGTGGGTGACGTGTTAAAGAGGTCGTACATGTGCAACTTATGGTAGCGATATGCACTGTCATGAGCGGGACCTGGGCGTTTAATGGGGACTAAGGGTTGAAGGGGCCGTAGATCTAGACCGCGTACACTTCCCTCCTAAGTTTCCGTAGCCACCAATACTACTGCCTTCTTTCCCCATGCTATTATAACTTTGACTCTAGCACCGCCCCTCGCTCTTTGCTGCACGCTTCATCCCCGCATGCGACAGGCTGGTAACGCTTCTCGTAACAACAGCAGCCATGGCCGCCGCATCAGCAGTGGCAGTAGCAGCACGCCCAACGATCGGGGGGTATTGGTGATTACGGAAGAGGAGGACGATGGGGCTTCAGGAGGGGGGACTGCTGGTGACGAGGAGATCCCCACAAGAAGATGATAAGCTAGCTTGCTGTTATTCTTTCTGGTCGAAAACCCACCCACCCCGTATCCGCTATCAAGTTATAACCAAATGAATGTCAATCGACGTGCATTCCGAATTACGCCGACTCGAAGTCACGTCGTCCTGCAGTCATTGCCGTATAGGTTGCCGGCTATTGCTGTTTTGCATGTTAAGGAATCAACGCATGCGTGCTTCATTCCGCTTGATCAGTTGAAATGTGTCCCACTATCATCATGGTGAGCTACATCGTGCCCCTACGTGATCGCCTCCTTTAACTGATACACCTGATGTATGTTCAGCAAAGACGAGTGCAGCAGGCGCAGGGAAGCCATGCACAGCTGAAGCGCCTTGCCATCTCTGGGGAGATGTTAGTACTAACGTTGTCGAAAAAGGGGGGTCGTACGGTATTTGCACACGTTCGAAAGAAATAATCTCGTTTTGCTACAAGCCCAGTACAGGCCACCTTAGCCTATAGCCATATACATCCCAGTAATCGAGTAAACGAGTGGCATCCTCGAGCCAGACAATAGTCTTCATACAGCTGGGCGGCCGAGTCGCAGCTCCAAGAGATGAAATGCGCAGATATGTAGAGGTGCAGAACACTCTGCGTGGACGGGGAACGGGTTGGGTGGAGGAGGGGGAGGGGGGGGAGGGCAGGATTTTTCAAAACGCCGCCGCCGCCGCCTCCTGCGGGCCGGGAGCCGCGGAAAGGGTATATGGGGTCGCTACGCGGAAGAGTCGCTACGGGCCTCGGAATCCGAAATTACGGATTCAGCATATTACGTCGCACACCGTCATACTAAGGTATTCCCCGTGAATTTCCGTTGGCAGTTGGATACCCATCACCCTCCACGCAGTCCAGCGGCCGGAGCTTGTTTTGACTGCCCATTCCAAGTCACGAAGAGGCAAACGATACAAGGCTGCTGTTACTGGCCACGTAATTGCGCCATGCGTGAAAAAAGTTCTGTAGTACTTTCGCCTGACATCTGCCATCGCCGCTGCGCAGGCTCAGGCGCCGCCACAGCCAGAGGAGGCACCTGCGCCACCCCTACATTATAAAAGAAGTTGGCTCGAAGTGAACCCCAACGGCCTCAGCCGCCAGGTGTATGCTCCCATTCCCGCCGCCTCCTTCCCCCTGTCGTTGCCCTCAGGAAAGAGGAATCGAAGCGGCTGGCAGCAAGTCCTCCGTCACAAGCTGTACAAGGATGACTCAATCACCGCCATTACCAACCACTTGCGGCGCACCCTACCGCTCCCTCCGCCATCCAAGCTACCTGCCTCTAAGAAAGCCCAGCACGTCGATACCCAACCCCTTATAAAAAGGAACAGCGTTGCGCGAACACGTTTTCTCTGGCCAGTATGTGGCCGCTATGGGCACCCGAGTTAAGAAAGTTTTATGTTATAAGAAGAGTGTCCATCGCGTCCGGTCTTTGAAAACACAGAGGTGCATAAAGAAGGTTTCCCTTCATACAGTGGCAGCAACAACGTTGTCCAGAAAACACTGACTACAATCCGTCCATCCATCCATCGATATATTGTTAGCCATTGTTAGCCATTTAATGCAAAGCAGTGGCTTACGTGTATGCGGATAGCTTTCCAAGGCCACCCGGTCCACATCATCATCATTAGAACGTGACGTTGTGCTGACTGCGGGGTGAGGTTTTGTGCCGCTTGAATCTGTATCTCTTTCGGCAGCTAGGGAGCACCATAACTGCAACATCCGCACATCGGCAGGGTGTCAGCCGGTGCACAAGATATCTGATCGCTGAGTGAGTGAGGTTTTCTCTATGCGTAAGTCTGGCGCAGGTGGAGCCGCACAGCACAGCCATGCAGAGTGGCAGCTCCAGATCGGTTCACCCCTCTCCCTCCACCTCTACAACTGCACTGAGCCCTCCCGCTGGCCCGGCCGCGGCGGGTGTCCATGTTCATGCCCGTGGTCGTGCTTCTTAGGGAGGAAGGAGCGCACGAAGGGATGTCGCATAGCCGTGGCCGTGTCAATGCGCTTGTCCGGCTCAAGGATCATCATCTTTTCCAGCAAGTCCATCAGTAGCTGAATCTGCGTGTATATGTTTTGGGGAGGACGAGGAGTACCGCTTAAGATGAGCCACACAAACTGGAGCACAGAAACACATGGACCACTTACGTGAGTGCAGGACATTGAGCTCGGGGAGGTATCCTTTGATCAGCGTACAGGCGCTCTATGCGAACAGCCAGTCAAAAAAAGACACGTAAACGAGCTTTGGGTTACAGCTGGGTCACACCGGGGCTCATCTAAACCCCGCCAGTGCTCGTGCAATCCCCCCCCTCCCCCCTTTGCGGCCCCCGGTGCTACCTGCGGCTTGTCCTCAGGCTTGGCGCTGCGCAGTCCGGGGGCCAGCAGCTGAGAGAAGTTGTTCTTGGCGGCCTGAACTGTGATCATGCGGCGCACCTGCGGCGAATTGAAGGCAAGTCAGATGAGGAGCCGTCACTCAACGCGACAAAGGAGTGCGCCTAAAAGCCCTTCAAAGTAGCGCTCACGGAAGAATTTAAAGATTAGGTACACTTACAGTATGCAAGGCCTGAGTTGATCCTTCCCCCTATTCCCCCCATAAAAGAAGAGCCCTATCCTTCACCCTTTCCCTCACCACTCCCGATTCAATTTACATCCCTCCTACCGACATCAACTGCCCCGGTTCGCTATTCCCCTCATCCCGACCCCGCCTCGACATCGCACCCATTGCCCACCGGCTTCTTCGTGAGCGCGTCCTCCTCCATGTATATGAAGGGCGTGCTGGGCTCGTCCATGTCGAAGTGCTTGTCCGCAAACAGGCAGCGGCGCAGCATCTTCTTCGTAAAAGGGCCCTTGACGTCCATCATCAACTTGACCATCTCGTTGTTGGTCCGGCCGGGGAAGAGGATATTTCCGGTGAACAGCTCGTACACAACACAGCCCACACTCCACATGTCCATAGCGTAGTCTGCATCGCGCGCAAACAAACGCACATGCAGCAGCGACGTCAACGATATCCTCTTAGATTGAAACAGGGGACGCCCATTAGGGGTGGTGCGAGGGGAGCAGAGACTGAGAGGGACGCTCGACCCGGGAAAATTTGAAAAACAATTTACGCGACCCTCTTTGGGTTGCAATCATGAGGACGGATAAGGCCCTCACAGCGGGGAGTTATCAATCCATCCAATGCAACAGCAATAGCAGCACCAGCGGTCAGATCGCCGCAGCCTAAGCCCTTTCCCGTCCCACAAAGAACTTGGGGTGGGGGAAGGGACACCACCGCTCCCCAGGTACTCACCGTACTTCATGCCGAGGATCACTTCCGGGGCCCGATAGAAGCGGGAGACCAGGTACGGCGTGAGGTCATTCTCGCCCGCCAGCATGGCACTGCCGAAGTCGCACAGCTTAACCTGACGGGTGACGACCACAGCAATGGAGAAGTACCGCACGAAGGGGAGGGGAAGTCAGGAAGGAGCTTGATTTACTAAACCAAACCCCCAACATCCAAGCCCTCTACGAAGTGCACGGTCACTGCCATCTGCCCTCCCCTCGCCGACCCATTACCCCACCTTTGATCGCCTCGCGTTCACCAGAATGTTGTCGGGCTTGATATCCGCGTGCAGCACTCCGTTCTTCCGCAGGTGCCGCAGCGCCACCAGCAACTGAGCCGTGTACATACCCACCGCCGTCACGTTGAGACCCTTGTTCCGGCCGTACTTCTTTGTCAGGTCGCGGAGGTTCATATCCTGCACAGTTACGTACGCACAAACGTACATACAGGTACGAATACATATAGAGTTATAGTGTATATTCGTAAGGAGAAAAGAACATGATGCTAAGCTCCCTTGCCACGTGCGTTTGAAGACGCTTCACGACACCCCTGGCTCCCAGACCACTCCTGCTCTTCCCCGAAGGCCATACGTGGTGACACAACGACATGTGTACTGCGCGTGAGAGGAGGGAGGAGGCAGGAAGACACAGACAAGCTGCAGAAACCCGTTACCGTCGACCCGCACTCCAGCGTGGTGGACATTTGTTCCCCTCCCCCCACACACACCCGTATGCACCTTCGCCGATCGCCCCTGCTCCCTTTCTTCGCCCCTCGCCCCACCGCCCCGTACACAGTCACTCACCATAGGTTCGAACACCAGGCACATGTGTTTTCTGAACTCGAACGACCTCAGCAGCCGAATGCAGTGCTTCCGATTGTCCGGGTCGGAGCTGCAGAGGTTCCGGAGGATGGCCAGCTCCGTCTGGGCCGCCTTGTACATGGTCTCGTTGGCGCGGATCACCTTGATGGCCACCTCGGGGGCGCCCGAGGGCGGGGCCGTCCCCGCGGCAGCAGCCCCTCGCCCCACGCCGTAGTCGCGGGCCCGCATGACCGTGCTAAACACACCCTTGCCCTTGAACTCCGTGACCTCGTACCGGTTGTCAAGAACCTCACCAATCTGCACGGCAGCCGGAATTTACATATGTGCATACACAGACAGGGGCGCACACATTCAGTGATGTGATGCCCCCTTGGATGATGAAGAACAACACTCGCAACTCACAACAGGAACACGTGATAGGTAGGAGTTGATGACCATGACTCAGGCCTGGCGATAACGCGAGGGAAATGATAACGCAGCTCCGTACGGGCTTCCCTCCCGTCCTCCTCCGCACGGACAAAGTAGGAGGGAGCATACGGCGAGATCGCTCACAGAGGTGTGAGCCCCGGGTCCCACATGCCCCTGGTTTCATCCGCCCCTCCACCTCCACCCCAGCTCCACTCCTTAACGTACGAAACATCAACCGACCTGGAAGTTGTAGTAGCCCTCGGCGTCATCGTACGAGTCATGCAGCTGGGCAGCTCCGCCAGCTGGAGCCGCGCGTGTAGCTGCCACACCCTGTCCTGCGTCCTCCTCATCAAGCTCCGCAAACATGTCATCGTCATCACCGCCAGCAACACCACCGCCGCCAGCATCCACCATGTCGACGTCATGCATCTCAGCCGCCGGCGCGTCCACCGGCCCCGCGGGAGCTCCCCGGACTCCCAGCGACCGCCGGGTGGCTCCGTGCGCCCCCTTTCCAGCCCCGCCACGACCCACCACTCGCGCCAGATCCGTGCTCGCCCCCGGCTCCATACCCGGATGCAGCTGCTGCATGAGGGCCGCTGCCTTTCGGTGTCGCTCCAGCTCCGCATCCTCCGCAGTGACCACCTCAGCCGCGACCCCGCTATCGGCGTCATCAACGACGGCCAGCTGGCCGAAGATGTCCAGCACAGGGCCGCCGGCGTCCAGGCCGCCGCTAGAGTCACTGGAACTAATCCGCTCACCCTCGGGAGTGCGGTCCCCCTCGCCGTCACAGCCGCCGGCCCCATCGCCGGCCCCCTCCGTCGCTGCCACCCCCCCTGGAGTGCCCGGGTCACTGCGGATGAGGGCTGACGCGCTCGGCACATGGTGAAGTGGCTCCGATGGCTCCAGGGTGGTCCTAAGTACGATAGGGGAACGGGGAGCAGGCAGCTGACCACCCTGACCGCTCGCAGCAGCCGTTGAGTCCATACCACACGAAGCCACCGCCGTCATAGCTGTTGCATTGAGTGCTACTGCGGTTTCTGGGAGGGATTGGGCCAAACGAAAAAAGATAAAAAGAGTCACGAGGGATGCACGGGGGTACAATCATGAATGGAAAGAAAACGAATACAACGAAGAACCAAGTCACCGGGGCGGGATAGGGGGTGGCATTCTTAAGCAATTACAGCATCAGGACCACTAGCTTTCTGCGACTCGACATGCCGATGGTTCGAAGAACCTGCCCCCGAAGCCAAAAAGGGGGCCCCACCGGGAACGAAGGAAGAAGGAACTTACGTAATGGGTTGAGTACCAATCACTGGCCGCTCTTAGGCACTGTACGAATCCTCGTCACCCAGTTTGCCCCTTGCTCGTTACAAGCCAGCTGCCTGGCCTGTCTGGATGCATAACTGCCCAGGGTGTACGGTCGAAAACCACACTCGCCCAATCCGCAGCCGCACACCTGTCAGCGCTTGCTGCTGCGCATGCCGTTGCAGAATGGCCTGCTGCCGGCGTCTCCGCTCTTCTCGCTCCCTCTCGATGCGCGCCTCTTCGTCCTCATCGTCCTCTAGAGCCATCATCGCCTGCGTAACCGTGCGTAACCCAGCGTGCAGGTGGGCGGGTTGTGTCACCGCGAAATGGCTTACGGGCGCCGAAAGGTCCCTCCATCTGCTCTTCGCAGATTCATGTGCTATTCTAGACTCCGCGCCGTCCCAGCCCAGGACGCTACACACAACAAAAATAAACAAGGAGAGGATGCAGGGGACACAACAACAACAAGAAGAAGTCCACGAACCGCCCCCATATTTCAATAATGCATACAAAACTTCACCCCGTACATGATGCTATGTGTTGTTAGGGCAGCTTTTAGGGTCCCCCAGTCCCTGGTGCGTGTCACGAAGTGATATCGCGCTGCCCGATTTAACCACCGCACCTCGGGCGACTTGGCCTGCGGAGAAGACCGCCCTCTGTCCGCGGCTTTGGCTTTGGCCGCGTCCCTCGCTGCCTCGTTGTCATCCCGCTCAGTACGGCGAATGTCCCCCTCCCGGCCGGTCCCGCCCCGATCCCGTGTGCCGTCCTTCCTGTCACGCTCACGCCGGTCTCCGCCTGCCTTCTGGCCCGCCGCTCTCCCCACCGGGCTGCGGCTCGAGCTGCGGCCCCGAGCACCCTCATCACGTTGCCGGGGCCTCGGCGACCTGCGACACATCGGCGGCCGTCCAATGGCGACCCCACCCCGTTAAGACAATAATCGCTTGAAGGACTATTAGTCAGCTTTAACCGTTGGTTCCCGACATAAACGGAGGCGTTCAGATGCGGATGCTGGTTAGGTGGCGGCAATGAGGTTGCCAACTACAACTAAGAATCCATCTTTAAACGCCGTACATGTGACGCACATGCACCCTCCATATACTGTGCCTTCGTTGTTTACGGGAAGCATGGACATTTGGACAATACCCATGTCAAGGCGCGGTTTCGGAGCCTAAATGGTTTCGCGGGCCAACGCTAAGGATAGCTTCTCTTTCCAGCGTTGGCCCTAATCCGTACATGCAGCTGACTATACCTGACGTGCACGCAAGGAAGGAACGCAACTGGTTGTGGCGGTAAGATTGAGAGAGGCGGCAGACGCAGTGAGCCATCAGCATCAGCAGCGGCATCCACAGAAATACAGGGGGGCACAGACGCTGCTGCGGGTGCATCTACCTGCACAGCACAGCACAGCAGCGACCGGAATAGAAGGAGCTGGCGGATTAAAGGCCCAACAGCGGACGTCATCATCGCCATCACCACGCAGCAAATAACAGAAGCACCCCAACGCAGCGGCAACTTTGGCAGCGGAGGAGCAAATGCATGTGCGGCTGCCACTGCACGCAGGACGAGCTATTGGTCCAATACACATTACTCAGTACTGCTGCCCCTGCCCCTGCCGCGGACCCTGCCCCATTACAACCCTCACGAACCCTTTTCCTCCATTGCGGCACACGCACCTGGATCGCTCTCGACTCGCCCTCCGCGAGGGGAGGACGTCGGAGCCGTCTCGCCGGTGGGGGCGTTCCCACGCCATGCCGGACCGTTCCTCGCGCTCCTTCTCCCTCTCTCTAACGCGGTCGCGGTCTCTCTCTCGGTGCCGGTCCGTGTCATTGCGCTCCTTCCGGTCCCTGCCGTCCCTTCGCTCGTCCCGGCTCCCGCCAACAGCCTCCTCTCTGCAGCGTGCGGCCGTTAAGCAGACGACACGACACAACACAACACAACGCAGACAGGCATAATCCCCAAGACGTGTCGCTTGGGAGGAAAATTCCGACTAAGGGAATGAGTGGAGTGGCCATCACTTTATGAAACCTTCACCACCAGGCTGCATCCACCCATCTCTTACCTAGCCATTTCGCATAATGCTTGCAACAAGCAAATTTAGTCTTCACCGCCCTGACCACCAGAGCGTCCCCGTTTGTTCCGCTAGCTGCAATCCCCTGTCCCGCTGGCTTCCATGAGCCCCTTGGAAATGCCAAAGGATGCCACAAACAAAATCGAACCCACGACTTGACAATTAACAATCGTACTCATTTACCTGGTACGCTGCCGCTCCCGCTGCCGCTCATAGTCCCGCCCATCAGGGTCTTGACGGCGGTGCTCCCGCTCTCGGTGCTTGCTTAGCTCTTTCTCGCGTAGCCGCTCCCCATCTTGCCGAAGTGATCGAGCTCGGGAGCCCTCATCGTCACGTGCCTCACAAGGCTCAGGCTCACGGCGAGCTTCTTTTCGGCTTCGTGGAACGTCCTGCTGCGTCAATGGCACACGATATTCTCCCTTAGCAGAAAACCTAAAATAAAATAAACGAAGCCTAACGTGTGGGCTCCTTCCTGAAAGTCCAACCTCAACCCACCTGGCTGTGCACAGCTGTATCACCCGGGATCGCCTCATGACCTGCTTCCGCACGTTCCCGCTTGTTCCGCCCCGGATTAGGTTTCTGTCCTTGTGTGTCCACCACAGGGTTGCTACCGGCTTCAGGCGGTTCTGACCGCGTACTGCGTGCCACACATGGCGGGCAAGAAACCGGCACGGGTAGGAATTGAAGAGACAACGAGAGCGAATGTGCACGAATTCTTGCAGCTTTAGCAACGTGTCGTTCCGACATGACATCATTTAGTGAAGTTCCCGATCGCCTCACCGGCGCTCAGTGCCGTGGTCCTCCGCCGCCTCTGGTAACTCGCCGGCAGCCCTGTGGACTGCAGATACGTTAGTATATCGTAAGCCTCCTTCTAAGTGTTCGGGCTGCGTCAATGCTCTCTGGGCCTTTGGCTCAAGGCACGGCCCTTCGGCACCGTCGCCCAGGATTTCCCCGCTTTCTACGTCCGAACCAACCTCCTTGTTGCGTTCAAGTGCCTCTCGCCGCTTGCTCTTGTCTTTATGCTTATGTCTGTCTTTTTTTTGCTTGTGCTTAGGGTGATGACGTGAGGAAGATCCAGCACCTTTGCTAGGCTTTCCAAGATCAATTTCCATTCCGTCACCAAAACAGCGTTATGACCGTGAACACCGGACGCCGTAATTTAAAGTTCAAGCCTGGACCTTTAGTCAAAAGCTGCTTAACGAGTAAGTTTACGCACCAGGCGCCTAGGAGAAAACGCCTTCCTATACAAGCACAAACAGGTGCATGAGCATTATCATGAACAAAGGACCATCCTGGACGGGCCATGCAGCTACTAAGAAGAAAGAAACTGGGCAACGATTTCATGTATAAAAACAATGTGCCTCATGTTAATGCTGACAGGTATTGCAATATATTCCGTAAAGTTCTAACGCTCGTAGGGCCAACTTCAACGTTAAAAGCCATCTCCAGCCGCTGGTACGGCATAACTCCAAAAGCAGGGCAAGTCTTTCACGACACAGAATGTACCATGGGATTAGGAATCCAAAAAATGTGGCATGTCAGCCAGCCCGCTGCGGGCCTGGCCCCAAAGCCCGTAAGGAATAGTTCTCCCCTGCTCTCTATCTTCTTCAGTATACTTCTTCAATATATCAACGTATCCAAGGATGCCGGAACTGCAAGGAATGACTTACTTTGTGCTAATATAGCTCTTTGCGCTGGTGTTAAAATCACTAACTTTGGCCTAGAGGAAATTACGCACAGGTCCGGCAAAATTTTATGTACGGCAGGGGTGCGCAGGGGTCGGTCGGTCAGGATCGGTCGGTCGGGATCAAGGGTCTGGAATGTTTCTCGTGCACGGTATGTTACACATATTAACGTAACGATACACGCCACCACAAAATTCGTCCGAATGGAATGAAGTCAGCAACCCCACGCAAGCAAGTGATCAAACCCTTAAACACTTACAAAACAGTGGTGACATGCATTCTCCCACACAACATCAATGATGTTGTCAGCTCTTATGGCTGCGTGAATGCATGAAGTGCTCCAAGAGTTCCTGGGTACGGCAACAGGCAAGCAAGTGCCACCACGCGGGGAAACCAAGGATCCACCAGTCTGTAAGGTCTGGAACCTATTTTCCAAAATATTGCGCCGTACACAAAACCTGCAAATAACCACGGAAGCAATACATAACGCTATCTACCGCCAGCCAGGTAAAGCCCCTTCATGACTTGCCTTGAAAGCAACTAGAACTGAACTGTCCCAACTACTTTACCAGCAGGCCAACTAGGACAGGTACCCAGTTCCTACTGGTCACTGCCGCCAGTGCAATGACCGAGGCTCCCACCACCAGCTGCAACTGCAAGTCCCTGAATTTCCTGTCCAGATACTCGCTCGTCATCAAGTTGTTCAACTTCGACTCCAGCTTCGACGGCAATTTCGACTCCAAATTAGACTCCAAATTAGACTCCGAATTCGACAGCCACATCTCCAGCTTCTTGTCGATGGCACTGAGCTGTACCTGGACGCTCTCCTTCCACTCAAGGAAAACGAAATTTGGAACAAATTCACTTATGACGAGGTCGGCTTGCTCATCCGTTGCCCCAACTTCTTTGAGACGGTTCCTTAGCTGTATATACTTGTCGCCCAGCGGCGGCAAAGCTGCTATCTTTCCTCCTCGCAGCCTCTGCTTTGGCCCGGGCCCGGGCCTGATCATGGCCATTGCGAAGTGCGGCAGCTGGTACTTCAGAGATTTCATCATTTTGACTCAAGGAATGGATGACGATCCAGGTAGCCGGGACAACTGTCACACGCACGGACTGTCGAGATATATGTGTGCGTGACCCTGCGTGACGTAGGCGGCCAGATTGTTAAGAATGCCAACAGTTGGGAGTGAAGCACATAAGTCAAGATATTACATTGTATATTGGTAAAGATAGGACTCAAACGTACGAGTTTAGACATTCCCCATGCATACTTTACTTTACTATTACCTGAAACTGTCAAACGGCGGTTCACCTCCAAGGAAGCACGCTGGTACTTATCCATCAACATTTTTATACCATTCAGACATCTTTAGGATACAATGTGCTCGAATTTAATTTAGTTCGGACCGTCCAAGGCGAGGACACACTTTGCAACTGTTCATTCCCTTGCGTGGATCTTGCTTCTCCGCGCGCACTCTTCATCAGTAACAATATATAAGCGCCCACCCAGAGAGCAATGTAGTATATGCGAAGTATAAACTGGTAAATAAAACAGCATAAAGGAAAAGTATACAACCTTAGGGTTACACAAGTGAGCCGCCTTGATTGGGGAGTTGGTGTCGGAACCCTTCGGAACTAAGGCAACTGTCGACTTGGAAGCAGCAGTCCTGGAACTGCTGCCAAGCCGACCGTCAACAGAACTCGCTTAGGAATCTGTTTCGCGTGCTAATAACGAAAATAAAAGATACACCCTTCTTGTGAGAAGCGAAGCCGGATGGCGCAGATGGCGTATAGTCTTGCTCCTGCCTTCTCATCTGAGGATTATGATGCCCGTAAAAGGTCTGAAATATTTTAGGTAATAAAGTTGATGATCTGTGTGTATGCGCTGCAGGTTCGCCTCATCAGCTTGGTCCCCGCGTACATTCACTGCGGGACACGACGACGGATGCACGGGTCGTTCACCGTTTATTTGAACTCCACCACGATGACATGCCAAACATAATGGAAGCGATGTCTTCTTAAGCCTTGCTTACGACATTCCTCGTGCGCGCCATTCGTCGATTGCATTTACATTTGTCGCATATCTGACCCCCAGTGTGCTTTCCTGCGATTCTCCTTTGTCCAATGATAATCGCATATTAAATGCCACCAGATAGAAAAACCCGTTTTAATTATTATGGCTATGTTGTGATGTGCGTATCCGATCGTCGTACAGTGTGCGGCCGATGGGAGGGTATACAGACGTGGTCCCCCGGGCCGCGCTGGGACAGGTGTGCAGCTGGGTGCTCGGTGGGCAGTGGCGGGCACTGCGTGTGGTGGTGGTTGAGGAAACTACCGCAGCAGGGTGCCGTACCCGCAGTCCGCGAAGAGATGTGCCAACCCCCTCACCTCATAGTCATATACTTCACATCAGTACCTTACGTCATTTGCTTAAGTGTTAGGAGCTGGGTGGCCTCCCTCCGTCCCGCAAGTGAGAGCAGCCCCCCAGTTTGGTGGCGCCCTCCCCCCGGGGTCCAACTGGGGTCAGTTTGCAGGGAAACGAATTCGCACATCCCCCCGCCAGGCCGCCTTGTAACGAGCAAGCCAGGGTCGGGCCTCTGCATCGTTCGTCTTCCGCTTTTAGCATCACCCGCATAATTCCTGTACTGTATGTACAATGTGTCGTGTACGCAGCTCGTACACCGGTTATACCCCGGGCTGTGGGAGCGGGAGCGGAGCTACATCGTGGGGGTGCTGGCAGCCTGTCTTCCGTACAATACGGCATCATACACGGAGGACGACATGCTGTACGCGATACGGCAGGGCGCTGCCTTCGAGCGCGCGGTTCATGAGCGGAGGATACCGGCGGACGTGGCGGCGGTGATGGCTCGGCTGGCGGACGACGTCATGGGCAATGCGGCGTACAGTGCAGCCAGGTGGGCGATCGAAAGGAGGCGGAGACAGTGCGTGCGCGCTCTGAGCTGTTCCGACGGACGCCGCACAACGGACGCCGCACTCGGCAGCATTACACCCGGCATGTGAACTGGGCTAACCTCGAATGGCAGTGGGGGTCGGAAACGAACCGCTCGGGGGTTACCATCTGTGCATTACTGTCCAACCTGTCTTCGTCTTGTCCCACAACCTCCGTACGTCCGCCGTACTGCACACGGCCGCAGGGCGGCCTTCAATGACCTGGACCGCTTCCGCCGTGGCTACCTGCAGCTGACAGAGGCGGCACGCATGCTGACTAGGCTAACTGTCGTACCGCCCACCGCCGTGGCTTGGTTGAGTGTCGGCCTAGCACACTACGCCACCACCGTGCTGCAGGGCGCTGCGGATCTGTCGTACAAGGAGCTCGGCGCCGCCCTGTCGTACATGTCAGCAAGTGCCGCGAGCGCACCTCTGCGATATCCGGACCAAAACGGCATCATCCCTGACTCCACGAATCCGTACCCGCCGTACCCCTCACCATTTCCCATGCCGTATTCCACCCAGCCCTCACCGTACAATGGTGGCGCAACCCCATATCCAGAACGCTATCCGTCGCTTACTTCCGTACCATCAGCGTCGTCGTATCAAAAACTGACCAGACCAAACTGTCCGTTGGCTGGTGGTAGTCGCGACGTCACTCGTCTGTCCTAGATGTGAAGGTGTAGCACCCCTAGCTCATAGCTGTAGTATGTCCACCCTCACACCAACGAGGGGTGCGCGGGGCCTTGATCACTCGACCCGAGGGCGCACACTGAGGGGGGTCTGGCCAATATGCAGTGATCGCGCAGCACCCGCTTCACAGAAGGAACCCGCTTCGCGACTTTGCGTTGAAATACTACAATTCGGATAATATCTACTGCGATTATTGAGGGTCTTTTACGCGCATGAAGAGTAGCTTCGAGAGCCAAGTGACGACACGCTCAGTTGCTCTCGTCGCTTAAATTAGGACAAGGTTCACATCAGGGCCCTAGACCCGAGACCCTCGGCCCCTAAATGGTTTCGGAACGTCCAAGCCATCCGACAACAACAAGCTATCGTTTTGCTCCGAGCCTGAGGCTGCCTGAGGTTGACCAAATTTCCTCATTGAACAACTTCCTCACAGATTACGAATTATTGCAGTACAACTGTCTGCATATATATAACTCAAATGCCTCAAATACAAAATTTACCATCTCTGGGTGGCAAAGGTAATGTCGACCTTTCCGACTACACACAATATGTTCATCACTCTATTTTGTCACGACACCGTACCATCAGTGGGGAATGCCACCTTCCTCTCCCACGCCACTGCCGTACTCTTCGCTGCCAGTTTCGTACGAACCTAGATGCCCACTGTCACCCCGGGTGTCGTACAGCGGACTTCCTCTACATTACGGCTCTGGACACATGTATGGTGGCCCACCAAGCCCGTATGCTGCACCGACAACTCCGTACGGCCTGCCAATGAGCTCACCTGGCGGCCCAAAGGGCTCGTACGGCACACATCCTCTTGGACCGTACGGCAGCCCGCCATTTTCATCTTACGGTTCCCTACCGTATGTATCTGCTCCGTGCATGGAGCCATATGCCACTACTAGAGATCCTACGGCCCGGCAGAAGTATTAACCCACAACGAATAATGTCATAAATTTCATAAATTTATGACACAACGCCACACCGCTCGTGTTTGCTACACTTTCGTCGAGCGCACTCGCAACAAGCGAGCCCTGTCCTGAGGTCGCAACAACTCGCAGGTATGGAACGAGCAGGCTGGGCTGCACCCTTGTCCTTACACACTATTTTAGAACTCTTAATGGATCTTAATGGATCTTGGCAAACAAGCGCTGCGCAGTGCAGCCAGTGCTTCGGAACCGCTGGAATCATCAGGAGGGTCGGGCCAGGTCCACATCCTTCCCGATTATATCCCCCATCATATTTCGTTAGGCACACCCATGTATGCTCACCGATCCAAAGACCCTCGAGCCAACATGGCATGACGTGATGCCGAAACGTATTGACTAAGCTGCGATAAGGCGCCAGAGAGAGATGAAACTGTCGACCGTCGGAAGAGGTGGTAATAATACGGAACCGCGAAGATGACTAAACTGCCCAACGTCCAACTGCTAACGGCCAAAGCTCCATCCAGGAATACTGGGCGTCTATCTCTCCGTCTCGCAGGCTTTATGTTATATGAGAATATCAGAACATGGAGAAGTCGGGAAAGATGCTGCTGTGGACAAGATATGAACACGCGACGTTGCGACTCACCCCGCTAAATTTTCATAATAAAGATCAGCATGTAAAGGAACGGAACGGCTTAATCGCCGCATCAAAATAAGTTTGAATTATGAGGGATTGGGACAATTATTTTACTGGATTCTGGACTCTGGATGAACTCCGGAGAAAGCAATACCTTGATTCGCAACAGTACAGCACATGGTCGTCCTCAGAGTGGTGGAATGGTTGTTGGGACAGCGACGAGGTAAAGGGGGCATGAGTGACTGCTGCTGCCTCCACCTCAAGCTGCTGATTCTCCAGCGTGAGCTTCTGCATAAAATTGTTTATGATGGTCGCAGCAGATTCAGGTACAGCTAGGCGAGCGCGGGTTGTTTAAAACATCAGAAAGCGAGGAGAACATGTGCTGCGAGGGAGCGCGTGTACGTGCGTGCGTACGCGTTCCATCCTGGACAGGAGGGGTCAAATGCTTTTGTTGCTGCAGCTTGTTATATTGTTTTGTTGGGGTCTTGTGTATGTATACGACACATGCATATGTTAATATGTAACAATGTTGCTGGCGAAGGCCTCTTCCCACGCCATGGCGCACACCCTCGACGTCCTCCCTTTTTCCTTCCGCAGAACCCCCCAACATTCCATTTCACTACTTTTAACGTTTTCTATTCATCGCCGCAACTCGCTGCCTTCCCGAGGGCTTTTTAAACCCTAAGGTTATCCCCGCACGCACGTACACACAACCAAGCACCTCCTCCTCCCACGCGCGCACCTCCTGCACCAGCGCCAGCGTCTTGACGACCTCCGCTGCTGCGGGCCGCCTCGCGGGGTCGGGTTCCCAGCAGCTCCAGATGAGGGATCGCAGCTTGACGGGGCAGGTGGTTCCCGTGATGTTTTGCAGCGGAAGACGCATCCGCAGCACTGCCACTGACACCGCAATCTTTGGGGGAGTGGAAATGGGACGCGGGGTTTCGGAGCCAGCCGGAAAAGGAGAGATCTCGAGATGCTGGAGCTGTGTGCTTTATTTGCAACCTTAAGTTCCCACACGCAGGTGCCGTACAGTACGACACTACAAACATGAACGAAGGGGTATATACGAGTATGAAGGCACGGGTAGCCAAGGGTAGCCACGGCAGCCACGGCCCCGCAGGCCCCCCTTCCCATCGACTTACACACCATTACTAAGCCCCCTCCTCACCTGCAAGTGGGTGAAGCCGTGCCAGGGCCTCTGAGCCGCCAGCATCTCCCACATCATCACGCCGAAGCCGTATATGTCCTGCGCACGTATATATAATGCCGTACGAATGAGTCTCGTGAAATGGGAAGGGCAACATGCACCAGGAAGGCCTTATCTGATGACGCAATGGGGCTTATGTTTGAGGGCAACAAATGGCAACGAACGGCGCTGCAGCATAATAATATATGTACATGTGCTCATATCATATCAGGGGCAAACGGACTACCCGGGGCGAAATGGGGTAGGCGCGGACGGATACCACCCGGCTGCTGCCACTGGGCTCAGGACTAAAGGCTGCCGATGGCGGCACGGACACATCCAACGAACGCAGCCGACCCCCGGATGCCACCGCCCAGCAGTGGACACCATATGCTGTCTGCCTCCAAACAACTCCCCTTTCCCCCGCCAAGCCTTCCCTCTGCCCAAGTGGAACGCACACACACACACACACACACACACACACATACGTGCATGCAACCGGGAACTCAAATAGGTAACAAACACGATTTGGGTATTACTGCGCTCGTACGTATGCCTCCCCACGCATCCCCACCTCTGTGTCCCCTTGCACACAAAAACAGAGGAGGAAGTGAACCAGGCCCGACGAGCGCAGAGTCACCTCTCAACGCAGACAGGTATCACTCACCGCCCGATCTGTGACGGTGGTGTTGGTGATGTCGAAAACCTCGGGGGCCATGTACGGCGTCTGGAAGGGAGACATGTCGTACAGCACATACGAAAGGACAGTCCATCGTCCGTCATCCCCCTCATCCGGGATGAGCGTGATGAACCACTCACATCCAATTAACATACCATCATGTTACATGATGACGTGCCTATAGCTGCGCACACACACACAGACACACACAGACACAGACACACACACAAACAGAGAGAGACACACACAGAGACACAGACACATGTCAGGCGAAGAGATACACACACGCATTCTATGTGCTGCTGGTGTGGTGGTACCCTTACCGTGCCTGCCGCCGGGTTTGCGGTGACCAGCGCGGTTTGCAGCAGCCGCGACAAACCGAAATCCTGCAGCAACCAACAAGCAGCAGTCAGCAGCCACAAGCTGATCCACGAACTCACAATCACCCCTCAAAGCCCGCAGCAACGGGGCCCCATCTCTGGGATGAGACCGGCCGACCTCTGCCCTACGCGTGTGTGCAATAATCCCCATGGCACTGCCGCACCTCCTGGCCCCCCTTTCTCTCACCGCCAGTTTGACCACCGGCGCGGGGCTGTCTGGTTCAGAAATCAACACATTGGCCGGTTTTAGATCTGTGCGGCAGTGGATGGCGTTACAGGGAGGTACAGGGTTATTCAGGGTAATTGAGCGCTTACTTAGGCCCCGGGCCCCCGGGGGAGAGAGGTGGAGCTCCGTAGCGGTATCCGGGACCTGGCGTAAAGCTTAGTGTCCTCATGCTACCCCTAGGATTTGCCCCCGAACCAGTCCTGGTCGTACAGCTTGCCCGTGCAAGCATGATAGCAATCCGGCATGCGGACAAGGGAAGGTTGTTCTCGACACGCGCCATAAGGCCTCTGAAGCCACGTTGTGGTGGCGACTTCGCTCCTTCCTGACCTCATCCCGAATAAGTACACCCTGACACCTGGCTGGGGTTCATCTCCCACCTCGGTGCAAGATTGTGGGGTGCAGGTACGACAGCGCCCGGGCGATCTGGATCCCGATATGGAGCACCTGCGTGCATCATAAGGCGGTGGATGTAGTCGCCCCACAGGGGTTGTCACACCGCGGTATCCTCTTATTGGGCTTAGGGTGTTTGCTTGATGAATTGCGACATATGGATGAGTCATCTTCGCCCTCATCGCGCCGTCGCCATCATCCGTCGTCGCCAAGTGGTCGTCAAGGGGTCACGGATCTGGATACTTTGTCGCACCGCAGATCAGTGTCGTCGAATTATTGGAGCGGGAGACTGCAGGCCCCCTTCCCCCTTCACGGCAGCAGCGGCAGAAGGTCAGCTATTCAGTACAGGGCCAAATGCACACGCGTACCGTAGGCAGGGGGAGCGCACGTCCCACGCGCTTCAGGTCTCCGTACATCAATTTCTCCAGGGAGATGTCCATCAACTCCATCACCAGGCAGATCCGCGGGGGCCTAATCAGGCACATAAGAACATGCAAGAGGACGAATGTGATGATGGCGACATGGCGACAGTGGTTCGAGACGGGCAGTCAGGGGAGGGGGGAGAAACACGGGGTAACGGTAGTTGGGTTTCACCCGCCAACCAGGGGAAACCCCAAGTTGGGCCCCCCGGGGAGATGCCCACCCGGTCCTTCACCATATCATTGGATTCAATCCCTCCCTAGCCCACCTCAGATTGGCCGCCAGCAGCTTGACGATGTTGGGGTGCTCACAACGCGCCAGCACCTCCACCTCCTGAACCAGCGCCCGTTGCGCCCGCACTAACAAATCCGAGTTCTGCCGAGCTGGCAGCGGCCGCGGAGGGTTATCCAGTTGCTGTGGCGGCTGCGCGCCGCAGCCCTCCGTCGCCGCCGCTGCGGATAAGTAGACCTCGCTGCTGTCATTACACGCACCTTTCTCCAGCTTATCTTCATTCATGCTGACGCCCTCTGCAGCAAGCGCTGATGAGGTTCCGGTCGGCGTTTGTTCGCGATCCGTCACTGCCTTGGGCCCTGGCCCGAGCTCCTCCGTGGCGTCCGTCCGCCCCCTCACGCCAACATCCCCCCCCTTCACGCCGGAGTGTCGGAAGCACCCCTCCAGCAGCCCTGTGTTGATGAACTTCACGGCTACTCGCTCACCGCGGTATATTCCCTGTATGACTCGCCCATAAGAGCCCTTGCCCAGCACCACGACAGGGTCCACTTCCAGCTCCCCACCCCCCATCTGCACATCATAGTCGACGTTGGGGCGTAACGGTGTGAGCGATGTCACGAGCGCCATCTCCCCCTGGGTCTGTGAAGCCGACTGCTGCGCCACTGCACGAAAATGGGATTGGTGCTGGCGGCACTGGGGGGAGGTGCGTTGCTGCAGCGGCACAAGCACGTCTTCAGGTGCCGCTGCTGCGTCGGCGTCCACTGCCACCGCAACAGCTGCTGCCGCCGGCTGTGCCTGCTGAGGCCCCACTGTCACGGTCTCGCTGTACATACCACTACGTGAGCGGAGGAAATAGTCCGGGGTGCTGCAGTGCAGACAGCCGACGACGGCGGCGGTGCAGTTGCACGTGTCCCAGACCCCGGGCACGAACCTGGGAAGGGCGGACGGGGGGCGGACGGGGGGAGGGGAGAATGTACGAGACCCGGTGCTGGTGCGGACGAAACAAGGACTAACCGTGAAGGTTGGCTGACGGATGGGGGAGCGGGTGCAGATGGCCGAGTATGACATAGGCAAAGCGGCTAGGAATGAAAACCTCACTCTCGAGCGACTGAGAGAGAGAGAGAGAGAGAGTGTGTGTGTGTGTGTGTGTGTGTGTGTGTGTGTGTGTGTTTGGGTGGGGGAGGGGTGCCGGGACCATTGGCGGCCGAACCTCCCGCCTCTCAAGGTATCAGCACTTAAGACCGGTTACCTGTTAACTGCAAACTGTTGACAGAAACCGGTTTAAAATCATGAGGTAAGCTAGGAGCCAGCCACTTCACAAAGTTGGTTCGGATATCGGGAGCTGGCGGGCTGTGGGGGCCGTTGTGCGCTAACGACTCGCAGACGCACGTCACTGTATCCCAACTTGATCGCATTTCGTCTTTTTTAGTTGTTCGAGTTTCCTTACCCGCGGGCGCCACATAACGACTTGCCAGCCGCGCCACTGCGATGGTGGTATCGGACAGCGGCTACTGCCACCGCCACTGCGAGGAGAAGCAGGAACGCGAAGCCTGCGATGCGCGGCGCGGGGAGAACACCGTAGCGCGGACATAACCCGGCGAGCATTAGGACTCCGAAGGGTATCAGGCTTCATGGGGCTTATGTGGCGGAGTGATCAGCGGTGGGAGATAGACAGACAGACGTACGCGTGATGCGAACATCTCACGTGCCAGCAAGCCTGCGCACCTACTTCCCAAGATACTCGCGAGGATGACGACCTTCGCGTCGGCGTCTGTCTTGGTACTGCCACTGCTGCCATTGGCATTGCCGCTGCTGCCAGTGCCATTGCTACTGCTGCTGCTGCCAATGACGTTACTTGTGCTTTTGTTGCCGCTGCTGTTGCCCCGGGGGAACATGCTGTAGAAACAACCTACGTTGCCCAGCCTCTTCGCGCAATCCGCATCCATTACCTTATCGCACTGGGGGGGGAGGAGGGCATTGTGAGTACGGGTTAGGGCGGCCAGTGCGGGGTTTACCAGTGTGGAGTTTTAGAAGGTGGGCCAGGGAAGGGGCTAATGGGCCAGTGCCAAGTACGGCCATAGCAGCACTGAACCATGGGGCGATAGGAGACTGAGAGCGCTGCGCAGGACGCGGTGGTTTAACTGCGGCTGGATGACATCAACGGTGTACGTGGCGCTGTGCTGCGTGCTACATGTCGAATCCTGAGAATGTACGGCATTTATGGAGTGGCGCTAATGAAACCATTAAATACACATTCTTGATTAGTCTCAATAATCACAAACCGCCCGCGGCCCAGCCCCCCTTTCGGTGTCTGTTGTCCCAACCACCACCAAACTACCGGCATAACGAACGACCACCAGCACCCGAAACGGATCCGACTTGCCATATAGTACACGTTTCGGAGGTGCAGCTCGATGCCAGCGGGCATCCAATGCCCCAGTAAGACCTCCTGATAACTTTCAGACGCCACGTCAGCGTACACACCCCACGCTGGCCAGCAGCGTGTCATGGTGGGTGCGCCTGGGTTGGAACTGCAGTTGGCGGGGATCGGCAACCGCTGAGCGGCTTGCTTCCCCGGGACCTGATCGGGACGCGGAAGATTCTCCACAGATCCGATATACATCGAGTTGGGCAAACAGCTCCCTGAGGGGGGATTGGTGAGGGGTGAGGGGCTTGGCGGATTCAGGGGAAGCACATTAAGCAGCCTACTGGGTATTCCTACCCCCCTCTGCACAAGTGCGTAATCCGGTGAGGCCGGGCGTTACGTCCTCTCTCGGACGGTCTGAACCCACCATGAGATCTTAGGCAATCCTAATCGAGCACTGTTGGGGGGGAGCTGCTCAAGCAAAGCCGGCATTGTCATGCGGAGAATGCGGGTTGCGAGCTGCTTACTCTGTATGAGGCTCGAGTTCCATTGCAGAATGAGAGGTCCCGACAGATTTAAAGCAGCAGCAGGAGCAACAGAGGGTGGTGGTTGCTGAGCAGGACGTAGGAAGGTGGGGCCAACGAAGATGTCGTAGCCGGGGCCCTGTGTGTGTGTGTGCGGAGGAATGAGAAAGGGAAAGAGAGAGAGAGGGAAGGGGGCTCGCCGGGCGCGGGTATTCTGCAGCTGGCGGAACCACATCCCAACTTGTCTCGGAGCACATTTAAAATGTACGACAAAACCAGCCAAGCCACACATACATGTTTGTGGGACTGACAGACGGGCGGACGGACAGATAGACAGACGGACATATTGGTGCCCTGAAGCAAAGACGTGGTTGAAGGCCGTGCCCTCTCCACCGGCTCCATCCTACCCATGCAACACGTACTGCGCGGCAGCTTTGTCGTACTTACCTGAAAATGTGGGCCTTGTCTGTAGCTCCGCAGGGCCAGATGCGCCAGGCCAAAAACACACCCGGGATCTACTTGGATCTGCAGGAAGGGGGTTAGTTGGTATGGTCAGCTCGCGCTAGTTTTCACAACATGCATTTTTACAATTCAAGTAAAAGCACGAAGGGATCGGAAGCGAAGGTAGCAGATGGAGCAACAGCGTACGACAGGAAGCACGGGTGGCAGAAGCGTAGCGCATCGCGCTTTGCGTATGCGCATCGCGCGCTTGGGTAATTTAGCACCTCGGTGTACTTCTGCCACTGAGTCTGCTATATGGCCATCATCCTCACAGAAGTAACCTCATAGCCACAAGTCTGGTTACTGCCCATCCCTGCATCGATAGCCCTACCCATGCCGCGACAAAGCCGAGATCCAATACAGGCCATGCAGCTGGCACAGGATCATGGCCCATAATTGTGAAGTTCCGTTGGACAACCATGGGCTTTGTGTATGGTTTAAAATGAGATTCCGTGACAAAGACGTCGGTGACGAGGAAAGCATGATTTACGACGGGGTTGGCGATCGCTGCAACAAGCTCCTCTCCTGTCTGACACCATGCGATAAACTTTGATTCGTTGGCAACATCAGGGCTTGCGGTCACGGTAAAACACATTCGCGATGGAAACATAACCACCAATGAAGCAATCATTATGAAGTATATTCGAATCATTTGTGGTTAAATCAAAAAAGCTTCATATGAAACGGAGAACGCTGGAAAAGGAGAAGTAACCTGTTAAAGGCTTCACACTTCTACGTCCTCATTTGCTGTACGTAAGTTGTCGATTATTCTTTAGGGTGTGTTCACATGTAGTCCAATTCGGACTCCAATTGCAAGTCTGATTCAAGTTGACTTTGCCGATCGTATTCACATGCGGTGCGGACAGAATCGCTCGTGAACCCCAATTCGAAGTCCAATTCAGTTCAATTACCCTAATTCGTTCATATGTGAACACGTCCTTATCAAAATGATCATGCTGAATTATACTGCATCGCAATTAAATCTCTTTGAAGGCCGGGCGTGTTAAGAGGATAATCGTACTGTTTATGTATGCTGCACGCCATCTAAAATCCATCGAAAACAATAGAAACTTACTGCTAAGTTGATATTTGAATAAGAAACATATTCTATAAGTACTTGCTACAACGATACGGCAGAAATGTTATGCCGCGGTTATCATAATTCCCCTTCTCACCTCAATTGAGGTGAACCGTCCTAATGGGAGAGTTAGATCACTTCTCTATTGCCCTATGTGTGAGAGTGGAGTGATTGAGGATGAATATCATGTCCTCATGGAATGTCCAGCTTATGAGAGCATAAGGCTAGAGTTGTTGCAAGCTGGGGACGTTTTGGGGGGAATCATGACCGCAATCATGAGCTTGAATAACCAGCGCAATCTGGCCAGAGCGCTTCATGAGATTTGGCGTATGAGAAGATCAATACAGTGTACTTTAACAGTACTTTTTTTCCGTTTGTTCTTTTTCTCGTTTCTTAATTTTTTTACTTTTCTGACGTTCGATTTTTTATCTCTTTTTTCTCTTCTTTGTCTTTTTTGGTTTGCGGTCCGTGAGCCTTAGCTAGGAGCGCATCCCCTCCGCTCGCGCTTCGGTAAAGAGGGGTGCACAAAAGAGGGGTGCACAAAATGACGGCTTTTCGGGGTCAGAGGGGCGCCCCTCAACTTGCAAAAAAATTCTTTTGACTAACACAAAAGTAACAAAATATATCGGATGGAAGAAACATTTGCAATATCTGTTGTGTACAAAGGAAACAGAACTTTACAACGTTTGAACCCATGCATAAAGCCATGTCCATCAAAATTGTAATTCGGGATCGCTTTAACAGAAAGCGCAACATTCCTAAATGCCTGACAGATATAGATGAAGGAGACTCGGGGGCCAAAGCGGCTTCCAACGGTCTGGGCGAACTCCCGCCCAGCGGCGCATTAAGAAAGTTAAAACACAACCTCTAGAACAGCTAGAAGCTGAGCATGATTTCCGCGTGTGGGAGATTGAGGACCCTAATGAAGCTGCAAGACACGATGATGATGACGACGACGGCTTGGATGTTGAGGAGGAGGAGAACGGGGAGATTTTTCCGCGACTCAAGCAAGGATCTGTCCATCGGATACCTTACTTACAGGCAAGACATCCTCGGTTTGGGCACGTGAAACCCTTCTCACTGCACAACGTGTCGCTATACGGAGTGCAGTAGCTGCCATTTTGACGTCATAAGTGACATCCCTCTTCATAGAAATTCAGATGGAGGGGATGCGCTCAGGGCTCGTGAGCCTCCTAGCTCGTACCCGGCCTTACGAGTTCAGTATAACTTGTAATCAATCAATCAATCCCCTTCTCTATCTCCGAATTAAACATGAATACTGTGGCCATTACCCCTAATAATCCTCCCTAAAGTCATAGCGATATACCACTCCGTTTCAACGTCACATGTACCAATTTGTTTTTCGTATCTGATGAACTCTGAAGGTATTGTCATTTGCAAATAAATTTCATCACTGTGGAGAGTGTTTATTTCAATTTCAGCCGCGCACGTAATGCTTAACATGTATGCATTCGTGAAATACGTATTACCCGTATGTACCGTACATTTTACAGCAGGGCTAATAATACCTAACTGCCTTGTTATTGCAACCTAGGAAAGCTGGTAATTTAAATAATATTCGGAGACAAAACAAACGATTTTAACGTAATGCTAATCAAAAGGCATCCTCAACCTTATACGAACAGTGTTTTTTTCAAACAATGTTATCGCCCTTGAATATACAATGATACCCAATCGTCGGTGATCATGAATCCCTTGTGTTGATAGATACCTAACGGAGAGTGTCACAAACTTTACCACACACATCTGAGGCCCATTTAAACTCTCATTATGTCCTATAGCCTCCCTGCTGCTGACTTGCTGTAAGGGGGAAAGCCAGCTGCAACTTTGGTCACGAATTCAGAAATGTGGAATACATTGCATTGTAGATAATCTATATCATCCGATTGTTAAAAATAAAGGACTATGACTGATGGCACAAGTACGAGCCAGTACGAGCTATATATTTCTTTTTAACTGCGTGGCGTAGTTTTGCATTTGGATGCACTGGTCTATGTTTGGAGGGTTCACAGGTGCCATGATATATAAATATAAATAAATATATATATATATATATATATGTAGATTAGTTTTGTAGCCGGAGGTTCAGCAGGATGGTCATGCAAACAGATGCAAATAAATGCTTGTACCGTATTGCAATTTTCCCATATCCCATAGGACAATGGGGTCAACATCGGTAATCTGTATGCATTTCGTGTTATAAGATATCAACCCATCTGCTGGGAGGAGGATGTAATAATAAATGACCATTATGGCGTTTTTTGGGGCCCCATCACCAATCTTAGATTACGACAAAATCCACAGGATATCAGCTGTACAGCTGGACATACTTGAAATGCACCTGACAGTATGTAAGGCCAATTCGTAACATCTAGAAATTTTACACAAAACTCGCAGGCTTAGCAGCTATATAGCAGAAGCGAAGGCTATCGGTATTCTAGCAGATATGATAGCCTAGCAGACACATATCCAGGGGTGCTAGCAGCTAGCCCGGCCCTGCTACCTAGCTAGCAGGTTCCCTGCTAGCCTAAATAAAGCTAGGTAGCAGATACGTGCCCGGATAGGCCTTCTTCTATCTGCTAGCCTAGCACCCCCTATCTGATAGGGGGTTTCTCGCATAGGGGGTCTTCCCGTGGCAATTACCGTGGCCGACACTATACTGGAAGTCTATTACCTCAAATTTCCCATAAGAAATAAATAATCCACAAAAGTCGCTGTCAGTCGGTCGGTTGATTGTTACTCTGAGCTCGTAAGGCTGCCCGGTCGGTACGAGCCAGCAGCAGGAGGCTCACGGACCGCAAAGCAAAAAAGACAAAAGACAAAGAAGAAAGAAAAAAGGATAAAAACGAACGTTAGAAAAAGTAGATAATTAAGAAAAGAGAAAAAGAACAAACTGTATGTACTACTGTTAAGGTACACTATATCAATTCGATCGCCTGCTGCCCAAGATCTCCTCATACGCCAAATCTCATGAAGCGCTCTGGCCAGATTGCGCTGGTTATTCAAGCTCATGATTGCGATCATGTTCCCTCCCAAAACGTTCCCAGCTTGCAACAACTCTAGCCTTATGCTCTCATAAGCTGGACATTCCATGAGGACATGATATTCATCCTCAACCACGCCACCCTCACACATAGGGCAATAGCAAAGTGCTCTTACTCTCCCATTAGGACGGTCACTATAGGGTTTTTTCCATCTAAGCCTGGTATAAGGCTTTTGAGTGGCTAAACCTTGCTTAGTGTTTTTATTTAAAACCTGATATTATAATCCTGGAAAACCATACAAATCCATAAAAATTTCATACATAAAACTTTCCGTAAACTGCAGTTTTCCGTCCGTAAGGGTTTCCATAAACCCGGTGGGCATATTACGGAATCATTTTACGGAAAAATTTACGTAAAATGGGGTCATTTTACGGAAACCATCCACCCCATTTTAGGGAAAAATGACCCCCGGTTTTCCCAGAGTGGGTTTACCTCAATAGCCCAGCAACAAAGCCTGAAACGAATAAGGCTGATGTGATGTGTGTAAGGAATGAATATATCCCTCCATGTGCTTATTGTCTCCCATCCAGTGATGACATCTGCACATTTTAATGCCTGGTTGTAGCCCGTCTGACACAAAATCCCGTGGACCTACAGCAATCCTATCACTCCTCCAGTCTGTCCCCATCTTTGCTGCAAACCCTCCACAAGTTTAGCTGTGTCCATCTGGTAGGCTGACAAGGCATTAACTTTTTCCTCCATATCTGTAATAGTAAAATGTCCAACCAGGTCACAACCCATGATCTTCAGGAGGTGAAGCATCTTGGCACCCCAGGTCTCACCCTGACAATTGTCATCCAGTGGTTGTCATCGACCGCCACTTGCGTGTCGTAAACGTTAAAGATATCGTGGACATGACATTGCAAGGCATTCCTAATTCCCACAAGTATTATAACTTGCACATTTATGTAAGCGTACAGAAATTCGTTTTCTAGCTGGTCAACGAAGGAGTTGTGAAGTTCTAGGGTCGCCCAGCGCTGCTTGGGTCACAGAAAAGCACAATTTTCAGAGAACATAAACTTATTACTAAGGAGGGTACTTTTTGCAAAAGAACATGTAGGTTATTTTGCCATGGCCGCTGGCGGACCGGGCCCAGTCCGCCCGCCGGTCCGCCATACTTGTATACCACGTGCCGATCCGCCATACTTGTACGGCCGGTCCGCCTAATACATGATACTTCTTCAATATATTCCCCTGCGCTGTGGCTTGGTCCGATCAGGGCCCCCGGTGCTCATCTTTGCAGGGCGAGTCGCCCACAGCGCAGTGTAACACCCCTTAATATCGGATACGGGAGGACTGCCGCCCCCACAGCGGCAGGTAAGTGTGTCATACTAGGCTGGACACCCAGCCAGCCAGCTAGCTCGATACCAGCGGCCAAGCAGTGATAAGCAGGGCTGCTCACCTGCACCACCTTTTGCAAGTGTATGGATAGGCTAGCAGCTTAGCACAACTATCTTCTCTGTTAGTTGATTGAAATCCGTTAGGTTGTAAAAGCCTACTAATACATGAATAGCATATGGGACGCTTACATACTTTTTGGGTGATTCTGGCCAGATGGACAATAGAATTGCACATGCGCGCCATCTGTTCACGCCCAGTCCGCGGATACATTACCTGATGACCGTGCCGGTGCCCTGCTCGAACAAAGGACGCACACGGTGTCTCGATCATTGAGGCCCACTCCAAAGCGTCCATCTCATGAACGCGCCGAAAATTGACACGTCCGTTTATGAGATTTCATTTTCATGCACACCGTCCTCACCACGTGCCAGCAGCAGCCCACACTTCCATACACTAGCATCTGCTATTGCATCTGCCAACATGCAGGCTTTTGCGGTGGATGTATAGTTCGCCCCTTCTGACCAAACAAATGGATTCCGGGGTATCCCGGCGTCTCTCTTGGACGCTCTCAAACCATCGAGCAATTCCTCCCTCATTCCTCCTTAGTCCACAATAAAAGAAGAATCCTACATTGCCTCCGCACATCCTCCATCCTGCACGAAAGCCCCACTCTCAGAAAATATATAATGTCAGCGGGCTGTCCAGTACCCCAGCCACCTTTTGCTGTCGCCGGGGGCCCCCTACCTAGGCCACACCGAAAAACATCGCTTCCCTGACATCCTAACGCCTACGTGTTTGTATGAGTCCTAAATGGAGTCACCGGGCAACCGGCTCATAACTTAAGAAACCTCGCGCTTTTCGTGTATGATCTAGCTACGAGGTCTTGCATGAGATAGACGAATAACTCCCGGCCAGCAGACCGCCCCCCCTAGCAACGCACCCCCTAGCAAGGCACCCCCTAGCAAGGCACCCCCTAGCAAGGCACCCCCTAGCAAGGCACCCCCGTGCGACAGCATGTCAATCATGACGCCATGACCCTGTTCAGAGGTAAGCCCAAACCGAAACAGGTCTCAGTTCCTTTATAGGCACACCATCACAGGACACCCTATCTTCGACACTACAATATCATGATTTCCGGTCCCTGTCGTACATGCCATGCGGACGGCATGGCAAACCAGAAATCTCTTGTAACCTTAAGATTTCCAAATCGAGTTGGAACCTCCAGTCGAGTTGGATCTCCTGGACTCAACTCGACTGGAGTTGATAAGGGCGGTCTTACATACCAACACCACCACCGCCGCCTCTCCCTGCGACCAGCTCACTGCTGGTAGTGCTGCTGATCTTCTTGTCAACGTAGTAGGTATCCGTGTCGCTGTACCCGTTGTCCTTGCCGAAGACCTTGCCACCGCCATTGGCTGGGTCCGATGAACTGCCGACGACACCAGCTCCCAGAACCGGAACCAGGATGCTGTTCGGGTTGTACTTCTCAAACAGATGCTGCGGCGCCAAGGGGGGGGAGGGACCGAGTCGCGAGTCTCAACGGGAAGAGGGGTCCTCACGCGATGTCTGACTTTGGGTTCTGACTGGGAATCGGGGTTGTTCGGTCCCGGGCTCTTGACGGGCTCTTGACGGGCTCTTGACGGGCTCTTGACGGGTTCGAAGTATTCGGTGGAAGCGGAGGTAACATATGGGCAAAAAGACGTAACGGAATACGGCGGAATACGGCACTCGCAGCTGCAGAACGCATACCATATGAGACACATACACACACACACACGCGACAGGTCCCTACTCCTCGCGGTTACGCCGCAAAAGCGCGCGACGCAAGGCCCACGAGCAGGACCGCACCTGTTCCTCCTCCAGCTGCTTCTTCTTCTTCATGGTCCGGTACACGATGAAAATGGCCACCGCCCCTGCCGCCGTGACCAGGAGGATGGCCGCCACCGCACCGCCAACATTACGCTTATGACGCCTCTCCTCCTCCTCCTCCTCCTCTTCCTTCGCATCTCCATCCTCGTCATCGTCATCGTCCACATCACCATCGGAAAGTGAGCTGCCGCTGCTGCCACTCGCTGGTTTCGGAGCGGACCGTACGCACGTTGGTTGATATGGTCTGCGAAGCAACCCGCAACAGTACCGTGCCCGTCCGGCGAGGAGGCGGATAGGAAAATCGGCAGCAAAATCGGGGGAGGTCAGGAAACAACGGAAGCAACACAACGACAACCGGCAACGTCTGTACGACGAGATATTCCCAGGAGTGTTCCAAGTGAGAGGGAGATATGCGACGAGATGTACCTAATGATGGACGCATCTCTGTTAGCGTATGTGGCGCAGTGATGCCGGGGGCAGGTACTACCTCTGTGAGTTCCTGATTCGCAGAAGCAGTCGCGCTGCTGCCCACTCGGACACTACACACCTGAACGTGAACTTGGCGGGGACAGGCACCATCTGACCGGACTGTCAACCGGGAAGGGGCCACGGGGCGAAAGGAACAAAGGGCGAGAAAATACGGCTTTAAAAACTGTATCATTAAATGCCCAGGAAACTAATAGCATTATAGCAATAGGTGTAACAGCAAAATGTTTAAGTTACAGTCCATTTTTTAAAATCAACAATAAACAGAGCGGCGTGGCTGCGCGTGTCAAAAGAGGGTGAGGCCGCAGGTAGGCACGGCGGCAGACCGAAGCAGACGTTCCGGATATTGCCCCTCCCCTGGCCCTCACCCCTACCTCTACCCCACACCCTCTCCCCGGCCCCCCAAGTGCAGGTTGATCAGTGGAAATGGATTGCGGCTGTTACCTGTACGGCGGCTTGTACGGCGGCCTGGGTATCGTCGGCTCGTTCAATCTGTTCCAGCACTTCGCTGCTTGCGCAGGTTGCGACACCTTTTTCCGTGGCCTCCACGCATTCCGTAATGTTGGGATTGTACGGATAGTACGTCACGAAGTTGAAGCACTGGGGAGGAAGGCAAATGGATGACCGGAGGAAGACCGGCGCCACGTTGGGAGTGCCGTACAAAAGCGTTATTAACGAAAGGAGAGCATTTTGGCCCGCTTGCATGTTAGCGGGAACGTGTATGCAAAGGAGAAACTCAGAGAGAGAGAGAGAGAAACAGAATGAATCCGTAATGCCGTACAAAATTCTCAAATCCGGCAATTCCGATTCCGAAAAATCTGGGCACCACATTATCGTGGGTCATATGCACAAGAGACTGTGACGTGGATTCCTGACACTCCTGACCTACCATCTCTTCGTACGACGCAAGTCCAAACCTCGTCGTACTCGTACGACCCACGCCCGTGTAAGTGCAGGTGGTGATGAGTGTATCGTTGGGAAGCAGCTGCCGCGTACCGGTTGGGATGTTGACGGGGCTCTGTAGTTACCAGTACGACAAAGAATACAGCAGAAACACACGGCACGGGAACGTACGGCATTGAAAAAAGTACGGCATGGAAGCCAAGTATAGAGGAGGAACAGAAGGGTTCTAAACATTTCACGGCGACCATGTCTTTTGGCGCTGTTCATCGCTGTCTGGTCGCAGCACAGCACGGTACATTTGTCCGGCAACCAGCTGTCGGCTAATTTAGAAGTATCTGTAACGTGTGCAGCATGAGTTGGTTCCCTTGACCCATGGGTCGGTCGGTCTTCCCAATTCCCAACCTCTAGCCCCAGTCGAGCCCCAGCCTACCTGGTAGTCAAATGCGAAGAAATCACGGGATCCCAGCGGTTGCAATTCCACGCCGTCTCGTACATGTCGCGTCACCATGCTTCGCCCCAACTGGTGCATGTGATAAAACGAGTCCACCAACACCACCCCGCCCGACCCCGCTGCCAACTGCGCCGTACAGCCTGGGGGGCACATGTTAGGCTGCGTGGACCATGACGACACGCCGGGTGGTACTTCAATTCCGTACGACCCGAGCGTTACGACGCCCATGTCGTAATGTTTAAGAGTTGAGCTGTAGTACAGGCGGAAGCCGGAGGAGTCGTTCTGCGGGCGGTGGGTGTACGTATTTTGATGTGGAGAAGACCGAGCATGTAAAGCTCGAGGACTTGATCCTCGACTCCGGATATGAAGAGATGGCGACACCGGGGAAACCTCTACGTAAAAAGCCTGGCCTGTTCCCTATAGGGCCCTCCTGGGCACGAATGACTTCCCCTGACGGTCCCATCGGCCCCCCTCCAGTGGTACCTTCTGAAGCCGTCACCTTCGCGTCGCTGACCCTCTGACATGAGAGACACAGCAGAGACGCGGCAGAAGGGACGTGTCGAATGCGAAGCAACACACCGCCGGCAAACAACAGCCTGTCACGATGTATTCCCCACCACCACCGCACAGGCATACACACAGGCGCACGTGGCGGACGGACGTTCCCCCACCCGACCGCGCGGGCTGTTAACCCAAGCGACCTTATCCATGTCCGAACCCGCCATCAGCCCTCAGACCCTACCTGACCCGCCACGCCCTCCAAGTTCGTGTAATGAATCTATACAGGTGGGGGATGGGGGAAGGCAGCCGTACATTCATGTGTTTTCCCCGAGGAAAGGCTCGTGAGGAAGAGGGGAGGGCTGCGGAAGAGGAGGGGAGATCCCCGGGGCAGACGTGCTGTCAAAGACCCGCCCGCAGCGACCGGCAGGCGGCGCCCAAGTATCCAAGCAACCGGCGAGGACCCCCGATCCCGTGTAGCCGTCTACCCTGCAGCTCCTCGCCCAGACTGTACGTTTACATGACGGGTCAAATCCGTACGTCGTGTACGGACTGCCTCACGGGTTGCCTCACCTGCAGCACCAAATATCTCGTGCTGGTCCCGTTCCCAAACGCCAGAGCGGCCTCTGCGGGCGCCTCGTACTTGTACATACCTACACGAGTCGCACGGGTTGCACGAGGGGGGGAGAGAAGGGAGCATGGGGCCGGGTCGCACGAGGGGGGGAGAGAAGGGAGCATGGGGCCGGGTCGCACGAGGGGGGGAGAGAAGGGAGCATGGGGCCGGGTCGCACGAGGGGGGGAGAGAAGGGAGCATGGGGCTGGGGGAAACGAACAGAAGACACCAGAAGGCGATGCTGTCGGGGAGAAAACATGGAGGGTGATGGGATGGAGGTGTAGGTGATGCGGTGGGGGCTAGCCGAACCCCCGAACCCGGCCTAAAGACTCTCGGTTCCAATGCATGGGGGCTATGAGGTGTGTGAGGGTTATGGCCACAGTCCCAGCGCGACCCAGACCCAACCCAATGAGGGCAAGGCGAGGTCTCCTCTCCCATTCATCGAGGCTCCTGCGCCTCCTCTCTCCCCCCCCTCCCCCTCCCCCTCTCTCCCCCTCTCTCCCCCTCCTCCCCCTTCCCCCCTTTTCTCAACCCTGGGTATGTGCGACGGCACAGGCACCTCCGTCTGGTTCATGCAGCTTTGTTCCGACCGCTCGTTACGAGCTACAGCGCAACGCCTCGTCCCGCCTGGCCATGGCCGCTACAACCACCAGGCCCGGATTGCGATCACGACCCCATCAGCACCCCCTTCAGCACCCCCATCAGCACCACCACTCCACCAGCCACTGGCGGCCTTTCGCACCCGGCGCCCAGCCCATGTAGAAATCCTCGCATTCCATGTCCCTCAGGCAGTTGTACGACTGATTGAGCTGCGTAGGCGGTGGCGAGCTGCCGCGGCAGGCGTACGCCAAGAAATGGTGCACCAGCGGGCCGTTGTCGATGATCGGCTCGTAGCTGTATATGTGATATTTGGCATCAGCTGGGACCGGGAGGTTCACACACTGGCGGTCCAAGAGGGAGAAAGAGGCTTCGAAGATTTTAGGGAGGCGTACACCCAATAAGTGAAACTGGATCTGAAAGAGGCGAATTTGATAACACTGGCAACACACGGACACCTCAGATACCGGCGGACGAAACTAGCCTGCAGCCCGCACGCGACACGAGCACCCGGAAGAAACGGTGCTTCAGGACCTCCGAAACCCGCTTGTCCGTCACATACGGCGTACCTGGTAAGTGGTTGGGTCGGTTGGTACGGTAAATGGCGGCATGCGGATATCCAAGGTCTGCGCGCGGGTCAGAGGGAATAAAAAGGGTCTGGGTCTTTGTAAACGTGCATCGCGTGGATGGCGTTAGGGGGTGGAGGGGCGGAGGTTGGAAGGGGAAGGGGCTTTTGAGGGGCGAGGGGCGAGGGGCGGAGGGCGGAGGGCGGAGGGCGGAGGGCGGAGCCGAAGAGACGCATGAAGAGGCATAGGGTATAGTGGCTAGGATGCTTGGTGTGTCCAGACACGGGTGTGCCAATGGCGCCACCGTTTCCGGTGAAGGGTTGACGAGTGGGTCACAATTCCTCGGACCCAGATCAAGTACGCCACAAACACCCAGATGGTCACGCACATCCAAGTCAACTTTTTATCCTGTCACAAATTGAGCAGGGTTTGACCCAGATCACACTCACTCACACACTCACACACTCACACACTCACTCACTCACACACTCACTCACTCACTCACACACACACTCACTCACTCATTCACTCACACACACATACTGACTTCGTCGCGCTACAGGTTTGTTCGCTGTTGGCCTCCATCTGCAGATGCAAACTGAAAGAACACATAGGACAAATACGGCCCCGTACGTTGGATCCAGGAACGGAACAGGGTTCAGCGGCCGTCACGGGCCGCCGACCTAGATATCAAACGTCAAACGCAACCAACCCAGATCACAATCGATCGTCAGCCAAATTACATCTCTCTTTTCCTCCTGGCTAAATTTCGTAAGGGTTATCGGTTTGTAGGGTTTCAATCCCCTCCCTTGGGTCACACGGTACGCGGCGCACTGAGGGAAAACCTGCCCCGGGTGGTCACCTGCAGTGCGGGCTGCGAGACATTCGCTGCCGACGCCGAAAAGCTGTTGTTGGGCAGAAAAGTGACTTCCGCCTGGCCGCGATTAGTAGGGCCATGATAACTGAAGCTCCCGATGCCGTACGCAAAAACAACGGTTTGTCGCGTGTCGTTGAGAACGGGGCGGTCTTGGCCAGCGGAGTCGCATGTAACCAGCGGCCGGCGCATCGCCACGAGGGTGCTGCCATGAAAGTTGTTGTTATGCATTTGGCGAGAGATGGAGACCAGGGACACATCTTGCTGGGAATCCAGCTGAGGAGTTACGAAGTCGGCCGACCAGTAGTCCGCCGCTGTCCATCGATGAGCATCAAAGTCGTGCAGTGCGACTGCCAAGTCCGCGCCCAGCATGCCCCCTTCAGAAATCCCGACGCCAACCCAATCCCATACTACATATGTAGGGATTTAAAAGGGAAACGGTGGCAAAATGAGGACATGCATCATTAGCTTCTACTATCGAGCAGGCAGACGGCCACAGAATTACCAAGCGATGCAGTTCTGAGGTGGTGCCAGCTTACCTCCATCTACGTCAATGGCCCAAGTAATCGTCCCGTTCTGGACGACCCAGTGCATTGACACATTTGGCGAAAGCAGGATGCATGAGGGGTAGTCTGCTGGACTGAAGTTAGTAAAACACTGGGATGATATGCATGAACTAGAAAAGAAAATGGCCGTCAGTGCAACAAGCCAAACTGTGGTATGGATAGACATATCTTTCTCGCTTTGCTTTGTCCGTCGCGATGTCGGTATTCAATAGAAACTCAGGCCATAAAAAATATATTTTAGATCGGATAAGGAGAAAGATTGTTATTCAGCTTGATTGGATTATATAAAGCAATATTTGGAAGCTGGAATCCCCGTGCGTAATAGCGGTTGGCCGAAGCATACGCATGGCACGATAAATGCATAGATTTTGAGCTACTGGAAGGACATTATGGAGCCACAAGTTCTAAACTATGCTTGAAAAGGTGTGTCCAGTACACTTTGGCTCCGGTTCAGTAGGTTCAGTACTTCAGTTGCTCGGACGAGCATGGACTAACGGGACCGCGTATTTTAGTAATTTAGAGGTATCTAAATTGCTCACCCCTTCCCCAATACATTCCCACATTACCATACTCGTAGGACGTGTTTGATACACGTGTACTATAACATACATGCCTTGCTCGTCCGCATCCCCATCCCTCAACTTCCATCGCGTTCCAATGCAGATACCAAGAAAGGACGTCGAGTGGACTGCAACACTGTGATCTATAAACCTTCACATTAGCCCCGCCCCTCACACGGCGTCTTGTTGCCCAAATGACAACCAGCCAGGAGCGAGGCTCGCTAAGGTCCGAAGCTTCCAACGTGTTCGCATATAAATGTAATGCTCTTAGTTTATTTCGAATCCATTTTTTACGATGACGTGATTGATAACATCTTTTTAGCATTGATGACGGTTTACTCCGACTGTGCCGACACGCCCCTTTAAGCTTTCCATTGTACGTCATCGGTGTTGAAGACGGGGGCCAAATCCAAAACTCCTAGCCCATGAACCTAAGAACCGAGCGCTCACACATTCACATCTCCTCAGTAACAAACTTGTACTGTACCTGTTGTCCCCTGTTGGCAACCAACCGCGACGCAAAGCATGAGGCAAAATGTTTATGTCCCGCCTCGCTGCTACTGGCGGATACTTGAAGAGGCAGTGGAGTCCAATTCCCTTTTAAGCCCCACGTTCGGCAGGTGCTGCTCATCGATCCGACTCACATAATACACATGTTGGAGCGCTTCCCTTCATGTGACAAACGAAGGAATGTAGAAGACGCGCTCTGGAGCATCTTCGAGCAGTGTAATTGAAATACACAGCAACTGACTTTCCTGCCTTTGCGTCCGGGCGTCTTCGATCACGTTTGAGCACACAGCACACAGCAGCGATGGATTTCTCGTTAACCCGCCTAGCTGCAGCTGCAGCCACCCAGGCTGCAAGACCCCGAGAAAGCCAATTCGACAAAGCCACGTATATCCTCCGCCTGTTGGGTGGGAGATCAGCCCTTATGTAAATTACATGCCGTACGATCCTCCTTCCCTCGCCCCGTCGATTTTGCGAGTAGTTTGATCCGACCACCAGACTTTAGAACGGACTCGGCGCCGACTCGCGCTGCGGCCATATGTATATGTTCCGTTTTATGCAACAGCAGTGCCACAACATTCACAAGTATCTGCACCTGGCATGGAATGAAATCTGCCTGATCCATCCGATCCGCAGGATCCGTAAATTCTTAAGATCCTATAACTTAACTATCACATACCCGCTGCGTTCCACATAGTCACGTAGAATACACCCTCCCTGGACCTCGCTCCATGTGTTTATCATTACGGTATGCAGCATGTCGGTCCGCGCCTACATCCTAACAATATATCAGCCTTGAGATAATTAAACATATAGAAATGATCGCTCACCACCTGCAGGTCCGCAAATACGGCATGTACGACATGAAATTTAAAGATTCCCTACCGGAACCATCACCAATCAGCATCACGTGCGCGAGCCCGTGCATTGGCACATGAGCACATGACACGTAAGGACTTAGATAGGTTAGATGCGTCATCCAGGCAAGATCACGTTTGCGGCGCATGTACGACATGTATGCCTAACATAAGCACGAGACTCCTGGCAGTCAGTCGTCATCTAACAGCTGGTGATTCACCGTTACCTGCTGTTGCACATCTCTATTGTTGTCGCGGTTGTGGTTAGTTGCTGCCACTGCCGGGACCCTAGATGACGCTGTTGTTCCGATTGCTGCTGTTGCTATTATCGTTTTTGTTGTTACGATCGTTGCGGTTGCCGTTGCCGTTGTGGTTGTTGCCGTTGCCGTTGTTGCTGCTGCAGTTGTTGCTGCTGCTGTTGCTGCTGCTGCTGCAGTTGTTGTTGTTGTTGATGGTGGTGATTATTACGCAGCAAGCCTTCCAGCCGCACCAGCCCCAACATAACCTCCTGGAATCCGGGTCTGCAGGCGGGATCGCGACTGCTGCAGCGGCGACCCAGAGCCACCACCTCGTCCATGGGCGGATGCAGATCGGAGGGCCAGGCCAGCTCCAGTGAACCATCCGAGATGCCGCGAGCGACTTGGCCTGGTCAAAGCACGTAGGGGTGATTAGGAGGATGCACGCATGATGAGCGACAGGACACACGGGAACAACAGATGGGGATGAACTATTATATTATTATTATATATTACATATTATGTAATATAATGGATATAACAATATTACGATACCAACTGTGCTGGGCCGCGGGGATATGGCGTCAATGAAGGGAATGTACTGCTGTACTTGACCTTACCTCGGCGCCGTTTACCTTTGCCGTATCGTGATGTGGAGGTAAAGTAGGGGAGGATAACAACACGCTGACTGCAAATCATTCGTTTCAGAGGGCTGTGGATCCAGGTACGTTTCAGATGGTGCAGCGCGGCGGAGTACAGCTAGGGGACTTCGGTGCTTTTGTAGCTCTCTACTGCTCTCTAATGATTGCTCACGGTCTTAGTGCTGACAGCGGCGCAGCTATTCGTCCCGGCTGCAATCTGGTACCCGGTGCCAGACCCAGTGGGATGCAAATGAAAGGTGGGCAGCAATAGCTGTAACAGCACCTTACAGCTGTGAAGGTAAATGCGAGCTCGGTCGGCTGTTAATCAATTGGTCCTAAAAGAAAAGCTGTTGGGACAGTCGTACCCTAGCTGAACCCTAGTCGTACTCTAGCTGCACCATGCTGCTCATGGCCAGTAATAACGCACCTGGCTGCATGCCCGAGTACGGCGACTGCTGCGTCAGCATCTCCCAGAGTACGATGCCGAAAGAGTAAACATCTACATGCGGAGGATGGAAAGGTGGAAGGAGACAGGGTAAGCAAAGCCTCGCGTTGCCTCTACGCCACTGATGGCAGAATCAGCCGCTAGAAAGCTCGAGAGGCGGTCACTAAAACACGTCATTCTCATCATGTCTGTCCGTCCGTCCGATACCAGGGCACTACGAAACCCTGCTTCAAAGACATTGTGGCCCAGGTCCCGCCGCTGCCCGTGTGTATATATAGTGGTCTCCCCCGGCACCTCCTCACCTGTTGCCCGACTGATACGGCCCACGGACAGGTGCTCCGGCGCCATGTAGGGCACCGTGCCCCACGTGGTGGTGTTAGTGGAGCGGACCTCGGCGGGAAGCACGTGAGCGGCTCCGAAGTCTGCCACCTTACGGATTTTCCACAGGCGGTGGGGAGCGGTGGGGGGCGAGGAGGGGATGAGACGGCACGTGACAGGTAGATTCGGGTTCGGGGACGGGGGACGGGGAGTGCGGGCGGTGTTGGGTTTTGCAGAACTGTGCTTGAGAGTGTGTTTTGCTTGGCTGGGGAGATGCAATATTTACGGAGAGAGTAGGCCGCGGCTTGGCCCCGGGGCCCCCTTCAGCCCCTATCCGAGTTCCATTATTTTCACATCAGATTCTTTTGCATCAGGTGATTCAGAGTACGCATCCTTGGTGTGCAGGTTCTGTGCGGCCGGTGCCCACCTTTGCGATGAAGCCTCGTCGGTCCGACAGTCCGCTCCGCAGCAACACGTTCGTGGGCTGCGTGACACGGGAGGGAGGGACATCCGGGTGAGGAGAGACAGGGTGACAGTTATAGAAGAGCTGCAGTTTAGATGTCCGTTATGGAGGTTCAGGTTGCGACTTCTCTGGCCAAATCGGTCATGTAAGATGCCCAATTGAATCTTCCAAAGACCTTCGATGACGAGATATACATTTTACGAAGAAGAAAAAGGAAGAAGAAGAACAACAACAACAACAAGAGCATAAGGTTTTTGCCGTATTCGCACGTTTCCACCATGTCTTATCGCGCTTTTCGGCCACATATCTTTTCCAACGGACATAAGACACACACATATATACGAATACGCGCGTAAACACCGGCTACCACCAGGCGGTGTACGCCGAATCCGACATCGCATACACTTCTCCTCACATGCAGAGCACTTGTGCGCAGCTCCCTACCCCCAGCTCCCCACCTCCACCCCAAACACCCACCCTCACCTTGAGGTCCCCGTGCACCACCCCTGCTGTGTGGAGGTGCAGCATCCCCCGGGCAATCTCCGCCGCGGTGCGCAGCAGTGCTCTGTGCGCCACCCTCTGCGACCAGGAGCTGTTGGCCAGGAAGAGGCCCTTGGCGATGGCGGTGTGGAGGGTTTTCATATCGCAGTACTCCATGATGGCGAACGTCACCCAGTGCCCCACTGCCGCCTTTTGGTGGGGTGAGGCGGTTTAACGAAAAGGGGCCAGAGCTGGTCGCGTTTCGTGTGTGTCTGTGCGTCTGTTCTTGTGTGTCTGTATGTGTCTGAGTGCGCGTCTGTGTGTGTCGGTGCGTATATCTATGTGTACACATCAAAACAGATATATGTAATAAGTGTGCTAATCGTTGAATGGGATACACAGATCTGCGGATTTGTTTACCTGCATGGAGAAAAGGATGCCGTACATGGCAAGGATCGGGTCCCCGCGCAACGCCGCCTCGGGATCTCCGAAACCATCTCCTGAGAGACACGCCGGTGGATCAGGCAGCGGCAAGTAAGGCGACCGGCACGAGATCAATGGCTCCATCAGAGGCAGCGGCCGGGAAAGCCCAACCGCACAACCTGGCAAGCAATATCACGCTCAGCCCGGTCACAAGAACATACACACAGGCCTGTGCGCTGATGCACCAGCGGCTGACGCAGCCTCCGCGAGCCACCCACCCGACATCTCCGTCACAGACATTGGTCGAAGCTGTCGACTGGCCCCTAGGGTGGTAGACCTACTGGGATCATCCAAATTCATTTCTTCGAAGGGCCTGCGGAGACGACATAACCAGCAAGCAATGCGCGGATAAGTGCAGTGCGTGTGGCAACTACCACGCAGAATGGCGGGACAGCAGCAGCAGCAAAGCGACTATTTAAATTGAAGAACATGCAGGAGCGGCAGAAGGCAGGTGTCGGCAATAGAGCATTGATAGACAGCAAAACACAATGATGCTGGTTTCTATGAATGTGCCCACAGCGGCATCCCTGTGGCTTGAATCGGTTGCTGGCTGATTCCCGTACACATGCCTGACACGCGTCGTACCAAAGTCGTACATTGAATGTTGGTTCATATGCGCTTCCATGTGGTCAAAGAACTCATTAGTAAGGCGGGCGCATCGCGTGGCGTACGTCTAGCATCCGGGAGCACGAGGCGAAGGAAAGAAGAGACTTAACTTGGGGCCCGATGGAACCAACAGAGGAAACGAACCAGGACGTCAGGAAGTCGAAAAATTAAGAAATGTCTTCACAATGCCGTACATAACACGCCGTCTTCATCACATTTCATCACCCGTCAGAATGTCTTAAACCCATGCTCCCCCTGCCTGCCTGCCAGCCTGCCAGCCTTGGATCCAACTAACGATATTTACTTTTTATTATCAGTATCGGTTGGAACAGCTCCAGTTCCACGACCCTTATAAATGCTGCACTTGCTAAATTGCGAGCATGT
Source organism: Volvox reticuliferus (assembly GCA_019650235.1). Classification (NCBI taxonomy): domain Eukaryota; kingdom Viridiplantae; phylum Chlorophyta; class Chlorophyceae; order Chlamydomonadales; family Volvocaceae; genus Volvox; species Volvox reticuliferus. The sequence goes on from BNCP01000023.1 coordinate 212,416, forward strand.
GGTTGCGGGGGAGATTGGGGATTAGGACGGTACCTGGACGATGTGGGGATGTTGCAACTGCGGGCCCAGATGGGTCTCTCGAAGCGTCATGTGGTTGATCGCGGGGGTGACAACAATCTTGACCGCCACTGCCGTACCGTGCCATGTGCCTTATCAGGGGTGGGGTTCGAAAAGGGTCAGAGAGCAGCACGCGCAGGATGTGGATGAGGGCGAAATGATGGGGTCGGCCGGGCGCCGAGTCCGCTAGTATTGATTGGACTTCGGCCATGGAAAAGCTCACACAATCAATATCTTGATTTGCAGAGACCGGCTCACCTTTCAGCACTCGACCAAAAGTACCCCTGCCAAGTGGGAAGTTAAACTGGAGGCCGTCCATCAGTTCAAAAGGAGAACATTCGTGCACCTCCGAAGCGATGGGCAGGGTGACCTGCAGTGTAGCCTCTCTTCTGCGGGAGGAGGGCTCCGCCGCCGGAGGTCCCGCTCCACTACTTGCAGCTTCCGATATGTGTCGCGCAGGTTGGCTTACCTGCTGAGCGATATTTTCATCTGACAGTGTGTTCGCCTGCTCCTCGGCAGCTTGAGTGTCAGACGCTTGTAGTCGATGCTGGCGGAAGCATGCAAAAATCCCCGGAAGCATTTTGGAAGGGGTTTTCAACGCATATAGGCCTGTCTACAGCGAGAAACGATTCCAGACTTTATGTAGGAAGATGTTAGGGCGCGGTCATGGCAGGAACAAGCGTCTGACATGGTCAAGGGCTCTGTCGGTCTTTCGCATGAAAGCCAAACGTTAATGCTGAAATCGAAAATTATTCCTAACAATAGGAGGCACAGAAGTAATATGAAGCAGCATAGGTCTCAAATGCTGTTAAAGGGTTTGCATACGGCCGATTTGTAATGCACGCAGTTGTGATTCCAAAATTTTGCAGAAGTTACCTTATAAACCAGGCAAACGAAAATTGTTGACGAAAAGTTGTCTATCGTACGCAATCTCAAATTCCTGTGCATGTACTAGCATTACTCAGGCGTGCAAGATGCACTGGCCCCAGATTCAACCCAAAGATTTTTTGTAACTATAATGCCTTTGTTAATCAGAATAGTAAGTCATTGAACTTGAAACGTTGCCATTGCGACCAGGCCGCGTTGCGGCTTTACATAAACTAACCTTTATCCCGGACTTGTCACAAGCTCGAGTGTATATATCACCCTTTTGTGCCGCGTTCTATTCTTTGTTTTTATCTTTTTTCAATGTATTTCGCTCAACCTCGCGACACTTCAAGCCTTCTGGGCAGTTTGGGCCATACGAACTCTTACGAGTTTGCAACCAATTCACATCATCATCACCATCATTATCTCCACCTTGTACATAGGCCCGTACAATTCTTCCAATAATTATTACATAGCACTGTGCACAACTCACTAGCATGGTTTGAACCACGAAGTGCAGTAACTCATATTACCAACGTCCTGGTGCGTTCGCTCCGCGCTGGGTCAGGTATACGCTTGTAATCATAATCAGGAGTTCAGATTAGTGCGCTACACTGGCAGCTGCATCTCACGTTATTAGCAAGCTGTGAACACGCTTATGCGCATACATCTTTGAAACACGCTTCCAGTGCAATAATCCCATTTGGTTACGCGTACACGTAATTCCGTGCAAACCCGTGGTGCAGGGTACATGATAATTTTTCGTCCTCGGTGCAAAAGAACTTAGCTCAACCGCGCCAGCACACCGTCAAATGGTAATGACGTCCCAGTCACCAATAATCTTTTCGTGGTTTGGTCGGTCGAATTCATCACCCACGCCGCCCTTCCGCACCTTATCCACGGGCCCCTACCCCAGAACGATAACTACAGCTTATCGTTCACATATAGCAAGGATATCTACTGAAATGCGCGACTGCTTTCGACGGCACAATTTATAACTGACTTTTACTTTTTGACGCGCGTCTGCTTTGGCAGGCCAGCCCTTCCAGCCTTAACAAGATCCAGCAGACAATACGGCAAAGGGATCGTAATGATCCCACGAATTGTACGAATAGTGTGTGTACATTGCCTGAGCTGATCTAAGGGCTACTAATTCGGGCAGCGACAGTCCATCGTGCAGGCAGCATACGTCCGCATCTGTTCCGAACATGCGCCACCGCATCTTTCCGCAGCAAATGCGTTGTCCCTGGCGCATGTATCCAAAGGACATGTGCCTTCTTCATTGTTACGGAAGGCCTGTCATCAGCAATTAGGCGCACGTCCACACACATGCACACGATCATCCTACCCTGCCTACCCCTTCTAGTTCCTGGCTTAAGCGCAATAATCACCCCCTCACCTATTTTCCCCCAAATCCCAAGCGCCCGCTTTTCCGGGCGTTAGGTCACAAGCAAGACTTGTGACACCGCACAAGAATAATCTCTATGGACAGAATCGCTCAAGCCATAAGCCTGAGCTTGGCCACCTCTCACAGCGGGCTGTTCGGTGCCGACATGTCCCAAACGACAAGTGGCATGTGCCGTCGCGCCATGAAAGACATACGGCCGTTAACGTTAACCCTCAAGCTCTTGTACAGCACAATCCACCTCTGGAAGCACCAACCTATCCCCCCACACATTCCCCCAATTCTTGTAATTTATGCACATGTCCGCCTGCGTCCCTTGCCGCTGCATTCCGTTTCCCCTTACCCTCAGCCAGCCGTTTTGCCTGTCCCCCTTACCGGTTCCGCTGTCCTCCTAACAACTACTCCCCACTAGGATGCTCAGCAAAGAAAGCCAATGACCTTCGTGTCATCCACATCTACAAGTCTTGACCAACTGGGCACGAGCAAGCCAGACGGCACCACCTCTGAGCTTTAGAGTTTGGGCTGTAACCCGCCACCAGGCTGTAACTCATTCCAGTCAGGCTTTTGCTAGATCAGTTATTCAGGTGCTTCAGTTAGATCAGCCACTGCCCGCCTAACCATGCATTGCCGAGCCTCAGCCGCCGTCGATGGCGAAGGTGATCGCTGTCAATATGTACAGTAATTCCGGAAGGGTCGCTGTACATCACACGTTATTTGCTCAAGTTACCCGTGGCCACCCAGGCTTAGGACTTGTTGATCTATCTGAAGTTCCGTGTGGTCACCAATTCGCGAGGTGAAGGGACTAGAATGAAACCACGTGGCCGCAAACGCGACACTGGGCAGGGCAAACAGACATGACCCTGGCATGCGTGCAACGCGTGCCGTATTGGCGTGTCTGCCATTACGTAATTTCGTAATTTGTTTCTCTTAGGCGATGAGGTGGAAACTCCCAACGGATCAGACGTCGCGATGCGGATCGAACAACCAAGCAGAGCAGCGCGACCTATGTAACTGCTGGCGATACGCAGATGCTTTCGTTTGCTGGTTGCGGAAGCGAGTGTTGCTGCCTGCTGCCGCCCACGTCTACTGCTACTGCTGCTATTGTGCCTAAAAATCAATGGCGTTGCCGTGGTGCCGGCCGTGGTTGTGATAACTGCTGCTGCGGCGGTGGTTGTTGCTGTTCCTGCTTTGACTTCGCAGAGGAGGGCCTGGTGACGGCAGACGAAGGCCGGCAATCCAGACCTACCTGCCCCGCGGATGCCCTCGGCCTCTGTGGGACAGCCGCGACTGCTGCCGGGGCCCCGCTGTCTCTACCACGCCCACCATCACCCATGCCCATGACCGCTTTCGCCAACGGCGCCGTCCTTTGTCCGGTCCCCAAGTTGGACCCTGACGTACGCCGGTTACCTGTGCCGGCGGCGGCATTGGAGTTGCTACCGCTAGTAGCACCATGCCCGGTTCCGGATGCTCGACGACTGCCAGGATCTGTGCTGATGACGGCGGTTCTGCTGGCGGTAGAAGCGAGATTAATGGACCTGACCCCGACGTCGACGCCGGTGATTCCTTGCCCGTCACGAGTCGTCGGTCGGCTTCCGCTGGCTCCAACACTGGCAGCGAAACCCGGTCCAGCACCCGGCACGATGATAATGTTATCCGTGGCTGGCCTTCGGCTGCCAAAAGGGATATCGGTATCAGAATTGCTAGCCACAGCGCATGTATTGGCACCAACTAATGTCGCCGTCGCTGTTGCTGCCGCCATATCATTAGGCCCCGCCGCCGCTGCCGGCGCAGCCATCGGCGCCTGCTTGATTCGCATAACACTCTCGCTACGGGCTCTTCGGGGTGGGGGAGATGCGGCACAGGTGTGGTGCCCAGCGGGGCCTCCATCCACGGAACCTCGCCCGTGTCCGCCAATGTCGCCACCCATTAAGCCATCCGCGCCCGCGTCATCCTCAACATTATCGCCCAAGCTGTCGCCGCCGTCCTCGTCTCCATTGCTGCTGATCATGCTCGGCTCTCCGCGGCTGCTGGCACAGCTGAGGTTGCGCAAGGCGGGCAAATACCTACACAAAGGGCATATGAATACGTGGGTTTGACGCACGGCCGTGCGGTATGCGTTCGAATGGCGCATCAAAGTTTGATGTGCGAGACGGATAAAGCCATTATAATCCTTAGGCGTTGAGTGATATATACCGTACCTGAACGTCGCCTCGGAGTTTTCCTGCATTTCAGCGCCATCTGAAATATCTAATCCTCCTCCTTCACCGCCACCGCCTTCTCCCCTTCCGCCTACGCCGCCTTTTCCGACAGCGGCAGCGGCAGCGCTTACCCCCTGATCGCTCGGCCGGCGCCCCGTGGGCAGCAACACGTGCTGCGAATCCGTCCCCTTGGCAACAACCACATCGCCATGCTGCTGCTGGTGCTGCTGGACTGACGGCACAGCGGTCAGGTAAATCCTCCCCGAGGCGGTGGGCAAGATGCTCCCGGTAACGGAGGGCACAGTCGCGACGGTCGAGATGGAGGCCCTAAGGCTGCTGCTGCAGAGCGCGCTCAACGGGAGGGAGCCAAGAGATGACGTGGTTTCGAGACTGACAGGTCCTTCGGCGCGAGCGCTGACCCCTGGTCCAGCGCCACTGGAGCTGGCGCTTTCCCTGGCCCCACGGCGGCTGCGTCGAATGGGACTATCAGGTGGGGCGGAGCTGGGGCGGTGACTCTGGAGAAGCAGCAGCAGCGGGTCACAGAAGCGTGGTGGCGAGCATGGGGTTAGCTGAATATGTAATATGCATAATTGAGTGGAATCCAAACCAAACATCAGGACCGGGAACAGCATGTTCAGCGCTGAGGCCCCGCAGCCCGAACCCAGTCCTTATACTAGTACCTGCACTAGCACCCGCTTTGCATCTTCAGCGGAAGAAAGAATCAAACAAGACGGGCACCGGCAGCTTGCGGGACACAAGCACCTTAACAGATAGCAGCAAGCAGGCAGGTCCAGGTATATGTATGTATTTTCTTTTATGTTAACGCACATAGCATAGCAGCCTTTTTGCGTTGCCATGGTGGAGCGTAAGGCCCATTGGGCCCATAACCCACCCTTATTCGAGAGGAGTTTAACGAGGAGTTATCGTCCGAGTCGTGGCCGTCCCGATGCGACCGGTGTTGTTGCGGATAGTCACCATTGAGCGGCAACGGTGGCGGAGTCACCTGCCCTCCTTGCCCCATCCACGCCGCCGCCAGTGCACGGCAACCCTCTCCTCCGTCGCTTCGACCTGCGGCTGTTACCAACGCTACCCCGCCAGGGAGCGTAGAGGGCTGGGCGCGTCGCGGCGGAATGCCCCGGCCGCCTGCCGCACCGCCGCCGCCACCGGCTTGGCCACACAGCACGGCACGGCCGCCGCCACCGTCGCCGTTGTACGTCTTCCGGCGCGCGCATGGTCTGTCGGCCCCAGCACTCTCCGGCCCACCTCGTGGGCTATTGATGCAGTCCGCGGCGGCCGCGGCGCCACCGCCAGCAGCCCCAGGGATCAGCGGCGGCACACCTCGTGGCGGCTGTCCACCACCGGGGGCGCCGTTACCTCGAACTGGAATGACGCGGGGCAGCGGCTTGCGGGGAACGTGGGGCTTTAGCGGCGGCAGCTTAGGTTGCTTGTTTGCGGCCGCCGCCGCGGCGGCCGCCGCCGCCGCCGCCGCCGCCCGGGCAACGGGGTCCCATTTCATGACAGCAGCCTTGCGCCGTTCACGGGCCTCGTCTGCCCGGCGCTTTTCCTCCCTGGAATGGCAGAAGGCGGGTAGGCAGGCTTTCCAGGGAGTGCTAAGAAAAATCACAGATGATACAGCGGCTTCGGAGAAATTGCTTTTTCATGGTGCCATGGAAAGGACACGAACACATATAGGAAGCGTAGTTTTAGGAGACGCAGTCATCCCTGACCATCGTGCGGACAACTACCAACACGATCACAGAACACATCAATCGACCAAGTAAGACGCGCACATATCTTGCCCCACGTTGTGCCTTGGTCTTCCGGTCATTGCGGCCTGCAGCAGATCGTTTCCCGCATCCCAAATGAAAGGTTAATGTCTTTCCTTTACCCCAAACCTCGTCCTTTCCCAAAAGGACCCCGCGCACCTTCGCTGCCCTGCTCTCGGTCCGCACCCCTTCGACCCCACAGTCGCCGCTCGACTTCGGTCCGCGGGAGCCCCTCTTTCCCGGAACTTACCGTCATCTTTTCATAAGAACGCTAATAGGGGCAAATTCCGGCTCTGCCTCCCCGCCGCCTTTGTTCGTGAACACCCTAAGCATGCTGTACTTGCAAACCGGTCCCTCCCTTTTCCGAACATCCCCATCCGGGCGCCTCTGCCCCTCACACCTCTCCTGCGCCTGGAAGGCATCCAAGAGCGCCATGATGTCGGGCGGGAGGTCGGAAAGGTGTTCCAACAGGTCGGGGGCACCGGGTGGCAACTCCGGACCGAAGCGGGCGGCCACTCGCCGAACAGCAGGCTAGAGGGCGGTGAGCATAATAAAGAGAAAGGATGGGTTAGAGCTTCTGAACCTGGGAAACGGGTATAAAGCAGGAAATGATACAATTCGCACTTCCGCCGTCCCCGTTTCGCCATTGCGTCCAAGCAGTATCAGTAGCTATCATACTCAATCCGCATGTGTACCTACTTGCAGCCAGCCTAGCTCCAGAAGCTCCGCAGCGGACGGCCGCATATCGGGCTCCTTTGTCAGCATGGCCCGAACTAGGTTACGCCAATGCTCGCTGGTGGACGGAGAAGGGACCGTGGTGGTGGGCGGTACGGGCGGGGGATAAGAGTATCAATGCAAGGACACCAGGAGACGACCTCCTTAACATAAAGAAGGAACTGACAATAACGGGGAACAGGGATCGGGGAGTAAGAATGCAAGTGCAAAGAAACCCAGATCGAGGGGCGGGGGTGTACTATGAACGACGGACCCGGGCACAAAATCCCATGGGAGGTAGAGGAGCTTACCGCCACGTGCAATATATTTCTGGAACAGTAGCCTGGAATTCCAAAATATTTTCCTGAACCTTCCAACCGCCACGTGCAGATTTGAACCCGTGTTTGACCCATGTGTGGCTTTGCTTCCGGCTCCGCGGGGTTTCTACCCCGTAAAAGGCCCTCCGTACAGGATGGCATTCGCGGCGTCCGGCGCTGCCTTAGTTGCTGCACACAAAAGCGTTTTGGGAGCCCGACCCTTCGTCCCAACAGACCAGCACACGTCCAGAGAGAGAGAGAGAGAGAGAGGCACACAAACACAAAATACCGACACACCTATAACAGGACGGAATGGGCGGTGGGAGCCCCGAGGTGACCTTCTTGATAAGGCCCGCCATATTGAACGCCTGCATAGGTGACGGTGATGGTGGCACGGACAAGAGAGAGAGCGGCTTCATGGCGCGGAGGAGACGAGTCCGGCGAGCGTGCATGCAAAGAGGGCCGTTCATGTCCCGAAAGGACAGGGCCCGATTACCGACCCTGCATAATACAAGAAATCTCCCACGCCTGAGGCCCTCTTGTGTCATCTAAGTCAACCTAAATAGGCAATCTAGGACGAACGGCGGTCCCTTCAGGAGCCGGCACGAAACGCCGTATATGTGTGAAACAGTGCCTAAACAGGTAATACCCATTACATGGTACGCCATTAGACAGCCCGAAAGGAATGTGTCCAAAGCAACCCAGACGGCCTGCGGCCATTGAGACCTATGCACTCACTCATCTCCACCTTACCGACCACCGCCCGAAGCAGCCCGAAGCCCACCTGGAATGCGGGTTTCAGCGCCGACAGCTCAAACAGCACACAGCCCAATCCCCAAACGTCGTTGGGGGTGCCGTAAGGCTTCTCCTGCAATTCCAACGGAGAGCCAACCGCCGAATAAACGCAGCTCCTGACTCAATCATGAGCACAAAGCTGAGTCCCGGCTGACCCCATGGAAGGACTAACCACGGCCACACGCGACCCTACAAAGAGCAGCCTATGAACCCGTTTAATGCTATTGCCAAAATGCCGTGCAGTGTAAGTTGTTGACCGGTCAGAACGCTTTTTGCCAACCTTTGAAGCCGTCCTAAGGCACCAATCAAAGGCTTATTGACTCCCCCCCCACACACACGCACCTGCAGCACGCACGGCGACATGTAGTTGGGTGTCCCCACCACGGTCTTAGTCATTCGGTTACTCTCTGACTCAAGAACGGTGGATAAGCCAAAGTCCGCAAGCTGTACGGGAAAGTAAGGGGGCAAGCAAGGAGAGTAAGGGGGCAAGCAAGGAGAGTAAGGGGGCAAGCAAGGAAAGTAAGGGGGCAAGCAAGGAGAGTAAGGGGGCAAGCTGACCGCATGGAGAGACACTCGCTCACTACTACGTGGATGGATTGCTCGTCCGTATGTCGCCGTTGACGTGCCCGCTACGTGTATGCATCCGAAGCGGGTAATACCCTTCCGCAGCCCCACCTTGAGACAGCCGTCCCCCGTGATGAGGATGTTGGCGGTCTTCAAGTCGCGGTGGGCGATGTTGGAGCGGTGAAGATAAGCCAAGGCGGATAGTAGCTGGGTTGAAGTATCCAAAAGGACGGAAACGGCAGCGGGACGAGGCATTCAGGCAAAAAGGGGGATGCCGTGCCAAGCCAGGAAACGCGTCAGTCCAACCCAAATCGCGGATACATATATCGAGTATATGGCACATATTAACCCCTCCTTTCCTACGTCCATCGCCAACCCCGACTCCGCGGCCCCAGCCCCGAACCCACGTCCTTAGGTTCCTGCGCCCAGATATATTCTCCATCCTGACCGTCACCTGCACCGCCATCTCCTGCAGGTGCTCCTCATTGAAGTGAATGCTGTTCGGATGCTGCGTGCAGAAAGGTTATGAAAAGATTGGGGAGGAGGAGGTCGGGAGGAGGTTTTTTGTGGGAAAAGATGCGCTAGGGAGAGAAGTGTTTGGAGCCGGCCCGTCGGAGAGCATGGAGCCCCAAGGAAAATTCGGGCTTGCAAGTACCGCATAACCAAGGTCATGCTTTGCTCGTGGTTGTTAGGTTGACCTTATGAGAAAACAGTGAACCCAAATGAAGACAGGGAATGACTGACCAATGTCATGTAGGATCTGGACAAGTTAAAATCTTAGGAAGGTCAATTATCATGGGTACGGTATCTAGAAGGCACATCGCCCCCATGCACACTGAATTCAAGAGGTATTCAATCGATTTTTACGGCAAAAGGAATTTCGATTCAACGTCGACCGGAGTGCTTTATCCCTATTGTAGCGCTCCCGTCAGTGCCCTAGCCCCACATTGTCACCGCCGCATCTGCAAATCAAAGGCAGCTCCTGTTTTACTATCTCCTCGCAAAGACACTGATATTACGTGCTTTCCGCGTCCCGCCGCCCATCTCCTCATCCACGGTTGTTTTCCTACCCCTTCAGCCCTCACCCTCAGCCTCAGCTGTGTGAAGAGGTCCCCGCTCTCACAAAGCTCCACTAGCATGCAGAGGTTGCAGCCGCCCTCAATCCAGCAGCCCTTATACTGAGAAGGAAACAACGTAAGGGAGATGGTCAGAAAATGGACATGCTTCTCTGCTGCTTTCCCCCTTCACCCAGCAGCCTCTAACAACAACGTGTGATTCCCTAGATGGCCCACAAACCTCCGCAGCTGTAGAAGCAGCAGAAAAAGCAGCAGCAAGCACATTTCCATTCCGCATTCCTCACACTCCTGCGTGTCCCCACGTCCCTCCCTTCAAAGGTTCCTCTCCCGTTCTTGCTCGTTTAAGGAGTGTATGACCGATAAACGGTTCGTTGAATGCATGCACAAGCGAATAGATTATCTCACTGTGAATGCATCCAAAAACACAAGCCAGAAGCTTTGGACCCCTTCTCTTCAACATCTGGTTCACGCACCTCGAGCACATTCCGGTGCCGCAGATTGCTTAGTAGCAGGAGCTCTTTCACGCTGCTTTGGCGCTCCCTAGCACTCTGGCGAGCCAGCCGCACGCGCTTTAGGACGAAGCGCTCTCCAGTGACCTGAGGCGGCAAGGGGACCCACGAGAAGAGGAAGCTGGTCAGGGAAGAATCGCAGCCCAGGAAAAGTGACACGGGGCACGGGGGTTTGTTCTCATAGATTGAGAACAACATACCCCTTCACACTGTCACATACCGGAGCTGTGCAAGCGGTCACGACAGGGTTGAATGAAGACTGGGGATATAGGGTGTGTGGTGTGTGTGTTTTAGGCTAAGCTGCATGTGTGTGTGTGTGCGCGCGCGCGTGCTATTCGTTTGGAAGAGCGGGTACAGGTTGGTAAGACAGAATGTTGCACGATCGAGCAGACGTTTCTGGGTTTGCAGCAGAAATTCTAACCGTCAGCAGGCCTGTAACAACTGCGGTTTGTACGCACGGCTCTCGCGTAGTACAATGGCACTTCATGGGCGGGCAGGACTGGAAGGCGGACCAGCGAGTTCAGTGTACGGCATGTAAAGAGTTAACAGTTTTAAATATATGCAATATGGGAGCGTTGAGGCGGGAAATGAAGACTCAGGCTGTCAGAGAAAAGTGCAAATGAAAATTAAGGCACCGAGGGGCCGAGAGCTGACGTGGGTTTTGCAAGGGCATTTGACCAGAGGCAATGTGCGGCCGAAGCAGGGCCACAAGATAGAGCAAGCGACGAGTAACATCGGACTACAGCAAACGAACTGGCATTAACTCCATGTTTGCATAATTCAGAAGCTTGTATGTTAGTTTACCGAAAAGGCGGGGTCCCGGGGAAGTGCTCTAGACTAGAGGAAAGATACGATTCGGTGAATTGCCTAGATAGCACATGCAAACAGCTTGGATGGGGAATGTACTGGTGCATTGGCCAAGACTGCGTGAACGGAAGCATGCCAGATGCCGCGGTGACCACGGGGTGGCCGCAACAAGAAACAACACGACTGTACCTTATGTTGGACAATATGTGCAGTTCCAAATGCGCCTTTTCCAATCTGCCGGATGGTAACGTAGTCGTCCTGGAGCAGAATGTCGGTTCGAAAAGCCCATGTCATTACTGTTCTAAGCCCAAGCCTGCCTCCACAAACCTCACCGATGACATTGAGTTCATAAAGCTCTCAGGTGCAAGGGGTTTCCTTTGATATCATGGAGGCTGGAGGCATATGCAACTTGGGCCCTGCTTCTCCTTATTCGGGTAGGACTCAATTAACTCCAATAAATGGAAAAGGATAATCGTTCCAAGTTGAACGTTAAGGTTCTAATCGCCAAACTGTTGATAAGTTCAAACCCGCAAAAATTTAGCTCAAACCTGAACTGCTCGGCATATCCTAATGAGCTTTTGAGCTACGACATTATTGAAATTTTCTATGTTACCATCCTTGTAATACTACAATGTACTCTACGGCTCGGAAGTCCAATCATTTGGAGTGATTTGTAATACCGCTTCGTGCCGTGCAAAGAAGTGCATAATTTAGTTATATTATCGAACAAGTGGCTACTTCTTTTATGAGTTCTTTTATTGGACATAGGTTACGAGGTTTGTTAGTTAGAGTTAAGACCTTGGACTTTACGAGTCGCTAGCCGTTGCTGGTTTGCACATTGGAACTTGAAGGATAACCTATAATATACTGAACATGAATGTACTGAGATGTTCGCAACAAGCTGGGTTCAGCGGGCGAACAATGGAAGGATCGCTTGTCCCCTGGCGTCAACGACGCGCAGCGCAGCGCGTCACGGCGACGAAGGTGCAAGCTATTTCAGGCAAGACGTATCGTTGCCTGTAGAAGCTGACAACCCTTGCCCAGTGCAGTTGGCTCTTAATCGCCGACTGATTGTCCGGACTGGGTCACTCACCGGCCGTCCCTGTGCCATCGCGATCTATCGCACAGATGTCCGGATCGAAGTGGAAAAAACAAGCTGGACCAGTCGCCGTATCTTTGCGTCCGTTGTGGTGGCCACGCCGAAGAACACGGTCTGGTCGGCACTTACCGACTATGACAACCTTGGAAGCATTGTGCCCAGTATTGTAGAGAACCGCTGCCTGGAACGAACTGCCAACTCAGCACTCGTCTACCAGGTGGGACCAGGGCCGGGGCCGGTAGCCGCTGACGACTGATACATATGGGCAAGCGCCGCCTCGTCAGCTGCTAGCTGCTTCAGGCGAGAACCGGGCAAAAGGGTAGGAGGTATAAGCGAAAGTACTTAAAAGATAGCTTCGCGTGCAGCGCCTTCCGCGATGTAAATACTGATGGTGGGGGAACCGGCTGGTGAGGCAGGAGGTCGGGGAGAAGAGAGGGCTTGAACGCTGAATGGGTTTGGCGTTGACTACCGGTTGAAGCGTGAAACATGCATACCCGAAGGACATATGAAGCAGTGATCTGGGTCAGCCGTCAGCATTCTCCGTGTGAGCGTGTGCCACAGCAGCACTGTGCTCCAACGGGTGCCCACATGGCCATCTCTTTCGAACCCTCATTCGTGGTACTCTTCGCCTCCTGACACTGCAAGGTGGGGGCCCAAGATGTCGCCCTGGGAGTTAAGTTCAGCGCGGCCGTGTCATTGCGCTGCACCGAGTTTCCGAATGGCGGAGTACCCTCAACCCTCCTGACGGCGCCGCCTCCCGGGCTTGTCAGCCGCGGCAGTGGTGGCGACTCCCCCGATAGCGGCAGCTGTAGCAGCGACGGGAATAACTGGGACGTGGCGGCGGCGGAGACGCTGTTTCCCTACCCATTGACGTCAGTCGCCGGGGTGCTGCCATCCGATATCAGCTTTGAGCTGGTTGAAGGGGACTTCCAGGTAAGGGGGCTACAGGTAAAGGCCACAGGACGGCGTGGGTTTCCTAGGGGATAGTTCCTTGGCAGGAACTTGGAGTGATCGAATACCAAACGAATAGCAAGTTGCGAGGGATGAAGTCATTGTAACATCCCCCCTCGAGAATTGATGATGTTTTGATTGCTGCCCAAGCAATGAAACAAAAAATCAAAACCCTTAGCGCTCTAGATTTGATTTGCTTGGCTGGCATGCAATCCCTTCATCACAGATTTTAGGTTGCGCGGCCATTCCTTCCCCTCCCAGAATGCGGAACTCTGAAACCTGGTAGTCGACCCCCCCCCACACACACACACACGCCCATACCTTCAGGGTTTCCGCGGCGTTTGGAGGCTGCAGCAAATCGGGGAGTCGTCCACGCTGCTCAGCTACGCGGTTTACGTCAAGCCACAGGTGCGGTAGCTGGGAGATCGGGAAGGCGGGGTATGAAGTCGGCGTGGTTGCATGGCTCTGGGAAGTGATGACGTGGGTCTGGGCTTCTGCTGATGCGGATCACGGGAGCTGGCGATGGAGGCCATGGGAAGCTCCAGGGTGGACGTGTGAGACGGACTTGCTGGTGTCGCCAGCAAGGCAGGTCGCTCGCTTAGCGACCACCACTGCCGCCGCACAGCTTCCCCAATTGCCTCATCATTTTTCACCTTATCCCTTTGCCTTTGTCTTCGTGAAATGCGTGATGCATGAGGCTGGAACAATGCGGTTGAGGAGGTCACGCGTTCGTGCTGCAAACGGCTTGCGATTTGTGCCATTCTGTGTGTTTCGCCTGGTTGAGTTGGGTGACCTTCCGCCCCTCGCCCAGAGCGGGGGTGTTGGCCTGTCTTGATTTTTCTTTGATGAGTCGCTGATACGAGACGTGTTCCCTTGGCGTTATATGATTACGAGGTGCTGTTACCGAAGCCGTAAAAATATTTTCTCCCTCATCTTAACACTGGGCCCTGGGCTTCCCATTCTCGATATCTCGATATACCCCCACTCGACGCAGGCCTGGCTTCCAGTGGCGCTGATCCAAAGCCGCATATCGAGCGAGGTGGTTCGCAACCTGAAGGTGAGGCTTTAAGGCGTTTGGCGGGGTGGATCCTGGGGATGGACACGCCCGGCGTGAAGGGCGGTCGGCGACCAGGGCCAGGGTCCTCACCAAACGAGCCTTGTGAGTTGTGACCCGTCGATCCACGTGCCGCACTGAACCCCATACTGCAGGCGCTACGGCAATACGCGGAGGCCCAATATGCACGGGAGCTTCAGCTTCAGCAGCAGCAGCAGCAGCAGCTAGGGGCGGTGCACTAAGACCCGGTCAGGGCTTCAGGTGGCCGTTCTAGGATGATGACCGTTCTACGCCACTGCCTTCAGCCTAATACTCGCATGAAGGGGGGAGCTCTCAACTGGGAATAGCGGGAAAGGAGCCAAACGGAATGAGAGGTATCTGAAGGCTAGAGACGATGGGGTCTCGGTATCGGGGTTCAAGCAATTGTGGGAAGCAAGGATAAGGTTCGCTGGAAGTCAACAGCGATCTCAGCACCGGCAGCAGCGGCGTCGTTTATGGTGATAAGACGTATTTAACATAATATTTGTGGGCCCTGTGAATATGGGTGCGTAATCTATTCCACGAGGACCGCCGTGTGCAATCCATGACAATACGGCCTTGGAGGCGCAAGCTTTTTACAGGTCGGGTTGAGTGGTTGAAGTGCTGAAAAGGCCTTTCAAGGTGCTGAAATGCTTTATGCACCTTATGTCCGTGTGTACCGTACTGTGTACGTACGACTACTGCATCGGGTGTACAGATCCCTATTTGTACAACATATCAAACTAGCAGGAAAGTGGAGACCGAGGAAAAGGACGGCAGATGGGAAGATAGGAAGGTCCACCAAAGAGACGGGCACTGCCGTGCTAGTTCAGGCTGCTGGTAAAGCCTCATTATGGTCTTGCTAGCTTTTAGGTAAGTAGCTGCTGGGTTAGTTGTCAGTAGCTTAGAAGGGCTGTGACGGTCTATTCATTGACGAGCAGACGACCCCTGGCGGCCGCAAAAACGTAAGATTTATCACACTTTCTGCGCGCCCCTTCCTTTGGCAGGCCATGGCGGAACCATGTCGGGACTCCGTCTGGCGGTTCTGCTAGGGTACTGTCAAGCATGTGCACAGCTCGCGGAGATTGTCCATGACATATGGCAGATGCAGTCAAAAGTTAAGCTGCCTATCTGCAAAGCCTAAGACCCTACAAATAGCAGCTGCCTGATGGCTAGTTAAGGGATCCCAGGCTCTGCAGTCAGTACCAGGGACGACCTTCCGTAAGGGGTATGATCATCAGGCTCGAGGGACTTGGGCATTGGGACATGCGAGGCAAGCCACTTCACAGCACTTGCATGCGGTATGAGTCGTCTATCACTCCAAGCCGATCTGAAGGAAAGACGCAAGAGAAATGTTTGAGTTCTAAAACAGCTGTGTGGGAAGAAATTGTGGGAAAAGTGCATGCGCGACACTTCAAATGAAGGGATTTTCAGGATTTCTTAGGCTTAGACTAACCCCACCAAGTTTGTTGTGTGCATACTACTTGTGAGATGCCTTGAAAAATGTAATATATAAGGCTACAATAGCACGCGCACACACACGCGCGCACACACACACACACACACACACACACACACACACATGGCAACTATACGGGAGGGCAAACCTACAATGGGCAGCCATCGGGGGACAACAAGGCACTTCACGCTGGGGCTCTACCCAAAAATGTGTAGGCACACTTATCGGATGCGTGGGTATATATATACCGCAGCATGGTACTAGCTATTTCCCGATTACAGTGTACACACGCTTGCTCCGTTTCCGGAGTGCTTGGGCATTGGAAGTAAGCCGCCCTATCTAATGGTCGGCCAAGAGAGCAACGCTGGTGCCGTGTTTGCAAGAGCGTTGATTCTGTGGAAGATTAAATGACGATGATGAAATGTCCCGCCCATGATGAAATTAATGCGGGTTTTATTTGCTGGCTTAGGGTTGGGACAGAGCTCGACTGAGCTTTGTATTATGTAAATCACGACCAATCAGGTCTTACATGCTCGGATTATCCATAGCATTTATCCACTTAAGACGCGCCTTGATGAATACCTTGATCTGCTGTACGTTTCTCTCACCATTTTATTTTCACGGACTGTTTTCGCGTTTATCACCTTTTCTTTTGCTGCTCATCCTCGCGGTCCTTTTAGCCTGCCTCCTGGTTTGACCGGACCTCATCACAGGCTTCACCAGGTACTAATTATGGGCGCCTAGCAGCACCATCATGCCCGCGTCTACAGTTGCAACAACTTCCTTTCGCGCAGCAGGCTTGACGAGCATCACAACAAAAGACGTGTGCCAGTCCTGCGGTTCATGCCAGCAGCAGGCAAATCGCTACTGGCTCGCTACAACCGCGCACGCTGAAGGCAGGCGAGCTATCAACACATCAACGCAAGTAAATGAAAAAATTGCCCAGAGATGTGCCAAACACAAAGACGCTGCGGTAACGCTGTCACTGGCTGGGCAGAATACTTCGCGAGACAGAAACCGCCTATAAACGCCGAGATGACGACAGTACTGATGATGTAAGGATGCAACTATCCGAATCACAAGAACACCTCACGTTGGTTAAGTATTATTTTATAAAACTTGACAAATATACCAGAAATCACATAAAAACTCTAGGAAGGTATGACAATGTTTACTGCAATATATGGGTATATCTGAAGTACCGTACATTGCCATGCCCGAGCACAATGCAAACAGTTGAGTACGTTATCATGCTGCGTAGCGTAGCACTTGTACAATCTCAATGTCAAGTATGCATTCGTACCTAATCGGCGGAAAGCGTCCTCTCAAACAGTGTCTATTCCGCGTGAATATACCATTGGCTCACAAGGGAAGTTGTTATTCCAGAAGTACCCGTTTTCTTTCATCCTAGAAACTCAGGCAAGCCTTCTGTGATGGCTTTATTCTCCTGACATCCCAACCGCCTTCGGGCCCCTGAAGCAACATTTTTGACGTCGGGTATCGTGGTACTGCTTCACACCATCTACGTTCGGTTGTATGTCTTTCTGGATGGCGCTTGACAACAGGCCGAGCCGGTGGAGCAGGGTGAAGGGCCATGCGCAGGTTGGGCTTCACCCAGGCTCAGTCCTACCTTCTCCGCATAAAATAACAAAAGCGTTCACTACGCATGTTTCATTTTGTTGACTTCAGGGACTTCGTAAAGTTGTGCGAGCGTACCCTTCGACCTTGGCCTGGCCAGTTATCACCTTCAGCGTTTTATGTGGAATTGGCATATGGGCTGTGGTGTGGGGGGCACACTCTTCGGCAGAAACCGCCAAGGTGTGTTTCCACGGGGTCGTCGCCATCTTGCCCATCAAGCGACGCCGGCCAAGGCTTCGCCACGCCAGACGAATTCCTTACAATGACTTTGTACCTGGCGATTAAACAATTTATTAAAAAATAGATTCTGTTGATGTAATTACTACCTGGCATATAGTTCTTTAAGTGACTGTACTTCCTGCATTTTGTCAATCTCAGCTCTAGTGTGACTCAATTGTGGTAAAAAAAAGAGGCAACAAGGCATGGATTGGACAAGGAAAACATTAACGCATCTACCTTACCGACAGCTGTCCCGTACAATATCATCCTTTTCGCAAAAATAACTTAGACCCATCTAACAGGTTGGATTTCCATGCAATCTTCAAGCTCAAAAGGTCAAAATCTAAAGTTTTAGCGAGGGTTCTGTACGCCGTACAGAACGTCTTACACGTGGCTGGTGTCCCACTTCCTGACGGTTGCTCAGCTCGTCTGATTTTGTTTTGAACCCGACACCTACCCTCGGCCCGCTGTTCGCCTAAAAGACTCACTGCAACTTGTCCAATTAACGTCGCAAACCCGGTAGTAATCCCCACCTACCCGCGCTAATCACTTTCTTGCCTGGTCCAGGCTCGTGCACAATCCTTTGCCAAGGACGCTATACTCGAGTACCGCGAGCTGCTCAGCGTCGCCTTCTCTCTGACTCAAGTGCTGGCGTCGCTCGTCCAGCACGACCCGAAATACAGCGCAGTCCACAGCATTTTTAACTCCACGGCGCCGGCACTGATCTCCGCGGTGCGTCAGGAAAATCATCAAACATGATGTGCTGCGTGATGTGCTGCGTGACTTATTGGGGGATATCATCTTTGCCCCTTTTCTTCTCCGTCTTCCCCCGCAGGCCCCGCTGTCGCATATCAGTTCGCTGCAGCTTGCGCCGGCAGGAGTGGTCCGGGATGTTTATCCTTGGGGAGGGAATGAGAAGCTGCTTGGCTTCGACCTGATGAGAGGTATGTCTGGCGGCGGGCCGCGTGCACGAGAGCATGCAGAGCGGGGGCCATTCATTCGTCGGTGTGCAAATATGAACGAGCACCAATACAGGGAAACACATTTTGCATGTGTATGTGTGTGTGTATGTGTGTGTTGGGGGGGGTGTATGGGTATGCGTATGGGTATGTGCATGTGTGCGAGATCGTATTTCCACCTCCATTTCTTGAGAGCACGCAGGTCCCTTTTTATTCCACATTTTTCCCTCCGACCCCTTATTACCCTTCTTACTGCTATTCCCGCAGATCCCCAGATCGCCCCTTCCGTACTGTTCGCGATTTCCAACCGAAATATATCCTTGGAGGGCCCCGTACAGAGTCCCTTTTTTGGCGGGGGGGATGGCAGCGACAGTAGCACTAGCAATGGAAGTAGCATTCAAAATGACGGTGGCAGTGCCAGTGGCAGTGGCGGTGAACACATACCGAATGTTCTCATTGTCCGAAAGGCAATTCACGTGCCGGTGACCGACCGCGGGGACACGTTTCAACGTCCTGATGAACCCAACAGCGTTTGCGGCTCCCGCTGCGAGTACGATAACATCACTGGCACCAAGTTTTGGGGCCTTGTGAGTCGGAGAAGGGGAGGGGGAGGGGGAGGGTCAGCGGATACCCCAAAACGGGGGGAATGGCGATGCTGGTGCACCGGGGCTACCACCACGGGCATCAATGTGGCAGGAATGGCAGATTTTTCGGGATTACGTCATGGCTGCCATCCTGTCACCTGCGACACCTGATTCGCGAACTGTTCTGCCCCATGCAGCCTCACCCCTGGACTCCGCGCCCTTTCTGATATCCTTGTGCCCCTATATGATCTCCCCTGGCCAGCCCGCAGCTCTTTTTTTCATGGCGAAACGGTCCTGGACGATTTTCCCCTCGGACTCCTCCGTCACCCGATCCCTCCCGATCACCCCTTCCCCTCCCCCTCCCCGTCCCCTCCCGCGCGCCTTTCAACCCCCTCCCCCTCCAACACACACACACCCTACCCCCCCCGCCACCTAACCCCCCTTCCGCCTTGCCTTTTCGTCCTCCTCTCGGCCCTCCCTTTCTCCTCCCTGGACTCCTTCAGGCAGCCGTAATCGTACGGTTAGACCTGCTACAGGTATCGATGGGCGGGGCGATGGTTCCGCTGCCGCTCCGTACGCTCGCAGCGATGGGTTATCGATACAAGCTGCTGGCGCCCGAATGGAATTACAACCGTGATGGTGATGGTGGTGGTGATGGTGAGGGAGTTCGCTCTCAGGTGGTGGTGGAGAGTTCGAAGCCGCTGAGGAGCCAGTCAGTGCATTCGGATGTGGAGCTGGGTCCTGGGGCGCAGGTAAGATGGAGTTGGGAGCTCGGGGTTGGGGGGGGGGGAGGAAAACCGTAAGGGGGTGGGTATACAGGAGCTGTGCTGTTCGTTTACTAAGCTTACGCCAACCACCACAACCAACATAACTGTTATTTTGACCGCCGCCGAATCGTTCCCTGCAGTGGACGCTGCTGGTTGGGCCCTCTGGCCCCAGCTGGCTGCCAGGGTGGTACGGCGGAGTTGTTGCGGCGGTTGTCGTACTCTCCCTAGTGGTTTCACTGCTGCTTTTTGGGCTGTTGGTATCTCGGTGGGTTTGGTGGTGGTTGGTGGTGGTTGGGGATTAGGGGTTGCAGAGGGATACAATCCACCATCTAACGGTTTAGTGGTTGGATTTTAGCTCCCCAACCGCCAACTGAGAGGATCACGGCGTTGGTTGCATCATTGGGTATATTGGGTATTGCCGCCAATTGTAGCGACTGGTAGTCTCTTAACGGTTGATGCTTCCTCATGAATGATTAGTATGCTGATTAGTGTCCTGATTAGGAGTGCCTTGGCGAAGTTAGACAAGCCAGGCTTCCCCGACATTCTTACGCTTTCGTCTCCAGTTCCCAACTCGTAAGGACCTGATGACTTGTTTGACGCAAGATAGCGCCAGATAACGGAAGAGGGAGAAACCCCGACCGAATCCGAATCCGAATCCGTATTCGTATCCTTATGCTAGGGAGGCGCATGGATGGGGTGGGATGCGGACATGAACCAAACCCGCCAAACCCGGCAAAGCCCCCTCACCCCCTCACCCCCTCACCCCCTCACCCCCTCACCCCCTCACCCCCTCACCCCCTCACCCCTCACCCCTCACCCCCTCACCCCTCACCCCCTCACCCCCTCACCCCCTCGCCCCCTCGCCCCCTCGCCCCCTCGCCCCCTCGCCCCCTCGCCCCCTCGCCCCCTCGCCCCCTCACCCCCTCACCCCTCACCCCCTCACCCCCTCACCCCCTCACCCCCTCACCCCCTCACCCCTCACCCCCTCACCCCCTCACCCCCTCACCCCTCACCCCCTCACCCCCTCACCCCCTCACCCCCTCACCCCCTCACTCCGTGCTGCCCATATCTGTAGGCGGCGGCACCAGATGTTGCTGCACTCACTACTGCCTGCAAACTTGATTCGCGACCTGCAGTCGGAAAACGACCAGGCCCCCCTGGAGCCCAAGGTCTTCACATCGGGTGAGGTGGCGGATCAATGCAGGGGGACATGGGATTTTGCCCACAGGGAGCAGAAAACGCGCGTCCTAACGTGTGCACATGTTAGGAATGCCAAGGGCCATGTAGGGCCGTTCTCACCTCCCGCCTCCGAAACCACCTATTTGTACACCTCCTTACGCCATTCCTTTCTCTCTCCCAAGCTCACACCCCCTTCTGCGAAACCCTCCTCATCGACAATCTCGTCTCTCCTTTTTCCCCTCCCACCATCCCCCCTCCCCACATCCGCGCTATGTGCTTCTCAAACTCCGTGCACGCCCTCCACAGAGTCTCCGGCAGACGTGTTGATGGGTCTGCTGTCCTCCCTCCTGGCCGGCCTCCCTCCTGACCTTCGCGATGTGGTGCTGCTGAGGACGGTGCTGAGTCGCCGGCTGGACGTCTACCGCCCACTGAACCTGGGGGGTAAACTCAGAGACGCCAACTTGGATGTGAGTGGCTGGGTCGTGGCGGAACGGGAGAGGAGGAATGGGGGCGTGGGGGCCCGTGTGCGGGTCCTGGTGAGACCTGATAGGGGGTGTGATAAGATATGCACGATTATGTATGTGTAGATGATGCAGTGTACTTCACCCCGGACGGGACGGGACGGGACGGGACGGGACGGGACGGGACGGGACGGGACGGGACGGGACGGGACGGGACGGGACGGGACGGGACGGGACGGGACGGGACGGGACGGGACGGGACGGGACGGGACGGGACGGGACGGGACGGGACGGGACGGGACGGGACGGGACGGGACGGGACGGGACGGGACGGGACGGGACGGGACGGGACGGGACGGGACGGGACGGGACGGGACGGGACGGGACGGGACGGGACGGGACGGGACGGGACGGGACGGGACGGGACGGGACGGGACGGGACGGGACGGGACGGGACGGGACGGGACGGGACGGGACGGGACGGGACGGGACGGGACGGGACGGGACGGGACGGGACGGGACGGGACGGGACGGGACGGGACTTTTGTGACATCCTAGAAGAATACCCCCGAAGGGGATGGGTAGAGTTGGAGCTGCTCCGGGGTCCCCCGGGAAACGTTTCCCGCGTGAGCGCAGCTTTCCGCCTTGCGCATCACGTGATGATGTGCTGTCCGCCACCTGGATGGTCTTGGCTCTTACCGCATGTGTTTTGCTCGTGCCCGACAGTCCGACGTAGCGCATGCTCTGATGCGGCAGCTGGGTGATGTGCCGGACTCCCTCATGGCCACCGCCGGGGTGGGTGCCAGCATGGGAGTAGGCAGCACATGGGCCGACGTACCCAACCAAAATCACACCTTCTTCCAGAGCGGTCAGATCGGCCTCATGGGTGGCGGCGGCGGTGTTGGCCGACCAGGTGTGACGGGCTCGATGATGCAGTTTGCCGCCGCCGCCGCCGCCGCCGCCGCAACAACAACAGACACGAGCGCCTGCACTGCGACCGGGAGAAGCAGCCTGCATGAGTTGCTGCTATCCAGTTTGCACCAGCGGGAGCAACAACTGATGTTGGATTGCCGTACTGTGGCTGGTGCGTTGGCGTACATCCTGGCGTCGCCGGAAGGGGATGGGGAGCCAGGTACGGGAGCGGTGACGGGGGGTATGGCGGCGGTGGCGGAGGCGGACTGTTGCGGCGAATCAGGCGCCTCCATACCTGTCTTCCTGGAGCGGCGTCCGGAGCTGACGGCTATCGCCGCCGGGGACTTAGTGGGGGATGACAC
The DNA here is from genome assembly GCA_019650235.1 of Volvox reticuliferus. Taxonomy (NCBI): domain Eukaryota; kingdom Viridiplantae; phylum Chlorophyta; class Chlorophyceae; order Chlamydomonadales; family Volvocaceae; genus Volvox; species Volvox reticuliferus. Next base: position 235,153 of record BNCP01000023.1, read on the forward strand.
CGCCTTGGGGCCGTACGGCAGCGGCAGCGCTTGTGGAAGCGTGCACGGCAGCTACGCTGGCGGCGGCGGCGTCAGAGAATGCACGACAGAGCCGGGTGGTGCTCGTCTGGTCAGCGCCAGCGGCACGTTCAATCATCCCTTGTCGGTGACATCATCGTCGCCGTCGCCGTCAGCAGTGGCCGTAGCAGTGCTGCCGCAGCCGTCATGCACCGCGATGCCCTCGCAGCAACTGCTGCACGTCTCCAGCTTACAACGATCACGACTCGGCTCAAGCTGTGGACTGTATCTCCGCCTGGGGCCGCCGTCGCTTGGTGGTGGTGGTGGTGGTGGTGGTGGTGGTGGTGGTGGTCACGGCAACGACAGCAATCGCCGAGGCGCCAGCCACCTATCCGTCGCCAGGAGCTTCATCGCGGGTTCGTCCGATACGCTAGGCTCTGCTTCAGCGTCAGGCACAGGAGCCAGTCTCGGGGGACGCGGTCGCGATGGGGTCGGTTTGGGGGTCGCGGCAAGCGATAACAGCAGGAAGAGCGGGGCCAGTGATGGGATGGGGGTCATGCAGCGGGCAGGTCCGGAGTGTGTGACCTCGGCAATGACCCGGGTTCCAACTTTTATTTCCGTCGACACCGGCACCCCGCACGGAGACTCCCCGCCCTCATCCTCTCAGTCCCCGGAGCAGCAGCAGGAGGACGGGCCGCAGCGGCCGGCTAACAGCCATCACCACGACCATCACCAGCAGCAGCAGCAGCAGCAGTATCATCAGAGTCTCAACTTCCAACCTGGCAATCCAACGTCGCTCAGTCCTCAACATCTCCCGCAGCTGTATATTCCTCGTGTGGGTGTCAGCTCCAGGGGCTCTCCGAGCAGCCATCACCCCAACGTCTCCAGCACGCCTGTCAGTCCCGCGGGACGGGCTCTTATGCGGCTCGGGTCGTCGCTCCGAAGCGCGGCCGCTGCGGCAGCCACGGTGACGATATCGCGGCGGCGGAGCAGTGTCGGACCAGGATGCATAGGTGGCGGCGGCGGCGGCGGCGGCGGCAGCTTGACGCAGATTCTCGCGCTCTCGCACCATGAGAGTACATCGGACCCGGCATGCAGACAAATCGGCGTCGAAGTTGGCGGCGGAGATGGTGGTATGGTGTCCGGTGCGTCGCTTGCGCCCGTCGATTGTGCCGCCGTGGCGGCGGCGATTGATGTGGCGGCGGCAGGGCGGGCAAATGCAAGCTGGGCGCGAGGCGATGTTGTTGGGGTGGGTTTTGGTAACCGCAGCGGCATCGACTGCAACGGCGTCGGTGACGAAGGCGGCGGAAGCTGCACGGTCGTCGGAGGTTTGACACCAGCAGCGGTGACGGAGGCAGCTGTGGACTGCGCGGCGGACGTCCCTACTGCCAGACAGACGCTGGAGCCACAGCACCTGGGGGCAGGGCTTCCGAGTGCGCCGCCGCTGCTGCCGCCGCCGCCGCGGCCTATAGTGGAGGAGGTGAGACTCCTGAACCGGCCCCATTGGTCTTACTTGTAAGACCAACCTTGCTATCCCACGGGTCGGTCTATGCGGACCAAGAAGCGATCCACACATGAGACCCACGGGTCAGTCAATACATTACATCCGGATCCAGTTCGTATCATGATCGGACAGTAGCTAGGAGAGTAGCTAGGAGAGTAGCTAGGATTGCAATGATGAGGTGCGGCCAAAGTATTCTTACCCGCATATGCATACACCGCCCCGGGTAGCAGATCACAAACCCGGCTCATCCCGGTCATCGCAGGTGGAGCGGCTACTCGCGGGGTGCAACAGCTGGCAGTTTGACACCTGGGGGCTGCACGAGGCCAGTAGGGGGCATGCGCTGTCGGCACTGGGCTTCTTCCTCGTGCAGCGCGAGGGGCTGCTGGAGCGGCTCAGGATGGAGCCACTCACTTTAGCAAGGTACGGCAGAAGGAGGGCGAGGTACGGCAGAAGGAGGGCGAGGGAGGGCGAGGGCACACTACACTGGGAACCACATCGGGTTGTTCAGCGGGGCCGCATTCACGTCGTGGGGTCGGAGGCAGCGTGCGTCTGCTGACTTTGACATTAGCGCGTCCCGCACCCGATCCCACTTGCCCTGGTGTCCTCCGTCTGATCTGCGCCGTCGCCCTCACACGTCAACCACGTCTTTCCCAGCACACACACATACACACACACATCACCCCCTCCATCGCAGGCTGCTCCGCACCCTCGAGTCCGGCTACCGGATCACCAACCCGTACCACAACGCCGCACACGCTGCAGATGTACTGCACACTCTGCATGTCGTACTGCACGGTTCCCGCCTCACGGAGCACTACCTCGACAGCCTGGGACTCATGGCAGCGTACTTTGCAGCGGTGGGGTAGTCCGGGTTGGGGAAATGTGCGTGTGTGTGTGTTGCGTGTGGGAATGGAAGCATGGTAGAGCCTCCATGGGTGGCATGGGGACAGTACAGTGGGACATAAAAAACCCAAACTGTCAAGCACGCATCCCGGCAGCCTGCCGGGGGTTTGAGGTTCCTTAGACAAGGCAGGCCAGGCCGAGCTTAAGTTGAGGAAAAGTTAGTTGCAGGTCGTTAAAACTGCCGTTCCGCCGTTGTTTTCACAAGTAACATGCGGGGCCCTATAGCACATATGGAGAGATGCTGCACGGCCAAGCTGGTGCGAATGCGTACGTGTGGTATCAATGTCCGTTCTAACCTTTCCTGCAATCATGGCAGTAAAGGTAGTAAGTAAATAGGCCTTATGGATAATCTAAGAACAATTTCGCGCGAGTGTACCATACCAGGTCTCACACCTTTCGCACGTCGCCCCGATCCCCGTCCGCCTCTCCGTACAGATGATTCACGACTACGGTCACCCGGGCCTTACGAACGACTTCTTAGTGGCTAGCTCCCACCCCCTGGCCCTGAGGTACAACGACCGGTCTCCCCTGGAGTCACATCACGCCGCCGCTGTGTTTTCGCTGCTGGCGGAGAGACCCGATCTCGACATCACGTTGGCGCTGAGCAAGACGGAGCGGGCGGCGTTCAGGAAGCAGGTGAGGTGCCGCCGGGTTAGTGCCGCCGGGTTAGTGCCGCCGGGTTAGTGCCGCCGGGGTAGTGCCGCCGGGTTAGTGCCGCCGGGTTAGTGCCGCCGGGTTAGTGCCGCCGGGTTAGTGCCGCCGGGTTAGTGCCGCCGGGTTAGTGCCGCCGGGTTAGTGCCGCCGGGTTAGTGCCGCCGGGTTAGTGCCGCCGGGTTAGTGCCGCCGGGTTAGTGCCGCCGGGTTAGTGCCGCCGGGTTAGTGCCGCCGGGTTAGTGCCGCCGGGTTAGTGCCGCCGGGTTAGTGCCGCCGGGTTAGTGCCGCCGGGTTAGTGCCGCCGGGTTAGTGCCGCCGGGATGCGGACTGAATGGGTTGGTCTATGGGAGCTGGTTTGGGGGGAGTGCGGGGCGGGTGGTGACAATCATTGCCGGCGGTGAAGAGCTTCTGGAGCATCCATTTTCTACATGTTTATGCACCAAGAAAATTACAAAGTAACAGTTGACAGTTGACAGTTGACAGTTGACAGGTTATTACCCTCTCAGCTAATCCTCTCAGTTGCCGCCCCTCTATCCCTCGCTGGCATAAAGTTTTGACCCGGGGGAAGTTAGGGGGTTCGGGCGTTTTCCAACCAACAACTACTTATTCGTAAAAAAATCCATTAAACCGTTAAGGAAAACCAAAACCGCTTACGACTCCAACTTCTGGCGGCTTGATTTGTATTTCACGGCCATCGCGCCGCACTGCCGTCACTGCTTCGTACACACGTGTTCTGGTATGCTGGTCCCAATGGTTGGTATGGCAGGTCATCGAACTCGTCCTCGCCACCGACATGAAGCAGCACTTCGCTATTCTGAACCAGTTCACAACGGTGCATCGTCTGGCTGCCAGCCCGACGAACAACAACAGTGGCGGCGAGAGCAGCGGCCCGCATGCGAGCTCGGCCGCGCGACCCCAGCAGCCATTGGCGCCTCAGTCGCCTCAGTCGCCGCCAGCTTCGCGCCCACGTCATCAACACTCAGGGGGACTCTCCGGTGACCCCCCGGGGTGCGGGCCCCCAGCAGGGCAATCAGCGGCAGCGGTTGGGAGTGACCGTTCGGGCAGATGCACCGCGGGCCACCAGCAGCAGCAGCAGCAGCAGCAGCAGCAGCAGCAGCAGCAGGTTTCCAGGTGTGAAGAGAAAGGGGGCGGAGGAGAAGCAGCTTCCTAACGGGTCGAGAAGGCGAATGAGCCATGACCATGGCGACCAGCGGGCATACACATGCACATGCACATGCACATACACATCCACCTCGCCCGTGTCTGCGTTGTTCGCGATATGGCATTGATCCTTCACCTTCCCACCGCATTGCACGCAATCATTGCCTTGTGCACTGCACCGTGGTCACGTTCATCAAGCGGGACCATTACGTCATCACATGTACAAATGAAGTACGAATGTTTCGTTTCGTAAAAGAACGCACCGCTTTCAAAACATTTTTCGTTCCACCCGCATGGGTAACAGGTTAACCAGGATCACCGGTAACAGCAATAACGGTGACGCTAACAGAATCAACGGTGGGCATGCTGCGGTCACTGGCGCATCAATACCTCCCCCCGGGGTCGATGAAGCTGCACTTACTAACGCAGGCGACACCTTGGCAAACACCGCTGCAGCGGTGATTGCGGTGGCCTTGGATGACCACATCGCCACCGAAAGTGTACCGCAGACGTACAACCCGGCTCCGTTGCCACTGGATGAAGCGGAGCGGCTGCTTAGCCTGCAGGTGAGGGGTGGAGGAGAAGATTAGAAGGATAGTTGGTAATCATTGGTACGGCAGGAAGTGAAAGCACTTAGAGGCCAATGGACCCCGAGGGGGTAAAGAGGTGTAATGGACTGGCCTATTATTATTGTTATTATTGTTATTATTACTATTATATATCATTTATTGTTATTTATTAGTATTGTTACTACTACTTGGCCTAAAAGACATCATACCAGTACGGTATCTCCATTTATGGTAGTCCGTACACCGTACACCGTACAGGTGATGCTCAAAATCGCTGACATCGGTCATCTTGGGGCGGACTTGGATCGGCACAAGCGGTGCGACAGAGCTCGAGGGCGGGGACGGGTCAGGATTTCGTGGGCGGAGGATCCGGGCCGGGGGCAGTGAGGGGGACACCAGTGAGGGGGACGTGTACCGCAGTCCAGTCCGTTGGCTCCTTAGTGGCTATCCGCAGAACTGAACACATCGGACCACCGATCAGGGGCCACCCGATCAGGGGCCACGGGGCTGCTTAGATCCGCAACCGTTAGTCTTCATACCCGGTTCTCACCCGGTCGATTTATAAACCCACTAGATTCCAACTCTCAACCGCCAACCACCAACCGCCAACCACCAACTCTCACAGGTGGCTTTCAGTGCTAGAAGAGGAGTTCTTCCGCCAGGGCGACCAAGAACGCCAGATGGGCCTCCCAATCAGCCCGCTATTCGATCGGGCTAAGCAGGGCATCAGCAAGAGCCAGGCGAGGAGAGGGTATTAGGGGGGGCACCTAGGACAAAGGGGCCGGCTGCATGTAAGGTGCATGTAAGGAAAATGTACGGGTAGTTTAAGTACGACAGCCCCTAGTGACGCAGTTATCTGCATTATCGGCGCTTCCTATCCGGGGCCTTAAGAGATAGCTATCTGCGTCTTTGCAGCTGTTGTACATGCCGTATCCGGACCCGTACCCCTGCTTTTCCAAATTGTTGTGTCATGGTTCGTTTTTCGCAGGTCGGTTTCTTCGATTTTGTCGCTCTGCCGCTGATCCGCGCCGCGACGCGAGCCTTCCCTGGAGCAGCTCCCCTGCTCCGGTGCTTCCAAACAAATTACCACTACTGGAAGCAAGTGGAGGCGGAAGCAGCTGGCGGCGGCGGCGGCGGCGGCGGCAGCAACCCGGCCACAGCGGCGGCAGCGGCGGCGGGCCCTACTTCTGCAGTACTGGACCCGTCTCCCGCTGCCCCACTTCTAAACACCGACTCCCCAGCCGCCGCGGCCAACCCTCCTGCGTGCCCGGCATAGGTAGAGGCAAACGAGATCTTCGCTCGCTCGAAACACACCACTGCCATCGCTGTTACTGCTGCCACCGCCGCATGGGATGGTCCCACCACCGGCGGCCCTCCCTCCACCGCAGTTCCTTCCACCCCCTCCGGTACCGCAATGACGACTGTGGGAGCCGCCACCAGCGCCGCCGCAAACATCGAGGGTCCCTGTGCCACTGCGGCTGCGGCAGCCGCTGTGTTAACCTTCACGGCCAGTGCACGAATGCGGACCTCTCTGTTCGCCAGAGGGGCGGTCATCCATCAGTATCAGTGCGGGTATCTGTTTGGGTGGAGGAGCCAGCTCTGTTTGGCCCTGATTACGAACTGCGCGCCGTGATGCCGGCGCAAAGATGGTGATGAAACAAAGAGGGGAAAAAGAGAGAGAGGGAGAGAGAGGGAGAGAGAGAAGGGGGAGGGGAGGGCGTGACGTAATTATGATAGCCGCGAGTCTGCCAATGTCAGTGTCGGTGTCGGTGTAACGGCGCGCTGCGGATTATTTATTTCTCTTATTGCATCAAAACGATTCGTCACAGGGGCGCAGGATGTCAACGGAGAATGATTGTTTGATTTTGATGGTGGCTAAAAGGGCCCTGTACGGACTCGGCTGTCTGGGAGCAGGCGAACAGGGGCCCTGCCGCGGGCCGTTTGTGTCTTCACAGGTGGCCCCGGGCAGGCGCCCCCGGGCAGGCGCCCCCGGGCAGGCGCCCCCGGGCAGGCGCCCCCGGGCAGGCGCCCCCGGGCAGGCGAGCACGCGAAATGCAGGTGTCTGTCTGTCTTATCGGTTCGCCTCCGTCTGCCTGTCTATCTGTCTATCTGTCTGGGCATCATTTTTTCGGAGGTCAGTCAGAGCTTTCCCCCGGTTATAAACAAGGTGGATACGGACACGGACCTATGCGAAGAAGAAGGTGTCATTCGCAGGATTTGATGCTACTGGCGCTAGTGGCGCTAGTGGGGCTAGCGGCTGGTCGGACGCGGGTCTCTTAATAAGGTATCTTTGAATTGGCCGATCATGTAGAGGGGTTTGCACATGAACGGGCCCCATGTCTTGTTTGCTGATGTGATGGCCCAGCAGTGGACCAGGACGTCACGTTTTTGACCGTCGGCCATCTGCCGTCACCTTCACCTTCACATACTCGTTGGGATGAAAGCTATTGCGATCACGATCACGATCGCAATCGCTTGGCTCGGGAAAGGGGGACGACGGGGAGGCATATACACACACATACACACACACACACACACGTATCGGCACCTGACGGGAAACATATTGCTTTCGCTTTCGCGGCTTATGTCACCGCAACAATAAAGGGGTGGTGCGCCCTCTCCCATGTTGGAGCCCTCCCGACTCAGCCTCCCTCAACGCAGTGCTATTCTTGCAGCAGCCCTTGTCTGTCACGACCCTTACGACCCTCACGACCCTTACGACCCTATTCTTGCAGCAGCCCTTGTCTGTGCCCTCCTACCTCTGGCTCATGCTTCCCCCATAGCATCGTACCTCGAATACCCGACGGCCACTAGTCGGGGTGACATAGTGAATCCACATCGTATGCGTGTAGGGACAGCCGGCGGCATGTTCAATTCCTGCTGTGGGTTTTGGTCTTACGCCGTGCCGTGTGTGTGCTCGGGCTGGCTGCCTCTGGCAGCAGCTAAAAGTAACTATGGTGCAATCGTTATTAGCTTATTGCGTAGCTAGACCGCATTTTTGTACGATCAACAAACACACATAAGCACGATGCCGTTGAGGAGCGCCTTCCCTGGAGTGTGTGACATGGAATGTCAGGAGAGAGGTGGGGACCTGGGCGACCCACACGACCGCGTGAGGACGCTGGATAGACGCTTTAAAGATGTTACAATGGGCAGTACGTTTCTAGGGGCGATCGTGAAGATGTCTTTGGGCATTGTCGATTAAAGGGGGGGCATTGTCGGACATTGTTTTTTTTGGTGGTGGGGGGGGGAGGATTTGGAAAGGTGACGGAAACCCGTACTCCCATTGTTGGCAGGCTTGCTTTGTCCGGGCAGGAAGCTCTGGGATGTGGGTACGTAGGTGCGGAATGAAAATTGGACTGGATGCTGGAGCTGGAGCGGGAGCTGGAGAACGGGGAGGTGGCAGTGAGGGTGGTAATAGAGTGAGATGGATCTGACAGTGGGAGGGAACGGAGCTGGATGAAGCTGGATGGCTGTGTTTAGTAGTCTTGAGGAAAGGGAGTGGAGAGAGGAGGGGAAGGCAAAGAACTGCACCCGGCCAGGATGTCCTTAGCAACCAGGCTGGGATGAATGTGTGTTGAATGAGCTATGTATGATTTCCGGTTGGCACGAACATCACGTGTACATGTGTATCATGTGCACATTGATATCTTCTGTACTGTGTACTGGATGTGCTCGATGTTTGTGCTTTATTATTTGCGCACGTCTGGGGTATGTCCCCTGCTGCAACAACATCACAACTGTTGCTGCTTCCTTGGGCGTCACATAGATTCCTCCATAATGTGGTGTAGCCCGCAACATCTGTCGGCTCGACGCAATCGATCGGATTTGACTTCGAAATAGATCTGTCTCGACTCGACTCGACTCGATGGATGGAGACACCATACATTTATGCATCGAAGGGCATTCAGTGAAGAGAAGAATGGACGCATACGGACTGTTGATGGTACACCTGTGTAGTATCCTGGGGTATCTACGGCTCGGTAGTATCCGAGATGGATGGCCAGTTGTCTATCTGGTCATCTTCCGATCGGGCCTTTGCTGTACGTAGGCGGATATAACAGAGATACAACACTCCTCAGTATGAGGTGTCAGGTCTCCTCACACAGTGCCCGTTTAAGTGTCTGTGTGTTGGATAGGGGGGATTTGCTTCACCCGTGGCCACTACCTGGCAGTCATCCCTACAGTACTTCGGGGCACCCTCATCCTTCCGCCCACGCGGACTTCTCCGAAATCAGTGATTTTCCCATGTGTCTGTCTAATGTCTGTCTGTCTGTTTGGTGCAATTGCACTGATGCTCCCGCCTGGGCCAGCCCACCTGTCGTTGGATGCAGTACTAATCGCACCTTGAATTGTGTTTTGGCACCTTGAGACGGTTTTGGGTAAGTTGCAATCGGTGCAGGTGACCAGAATGGCTTTCAAAGAGGAGGGTTGTGGAGGAGGGTTGCGTGGGTTCCAAGGAGGGCAGTTCGATTGGTGGATTTACATGAGGAGGGGGCATTCACGCAATCTTTCACTTTTCGAACCCTCCAGAGGGGATTTCGAACCCTCCACGCGCTGGGTAACGATATGGGTGTAGTGATGCCGCCTGGTGGCGGAGTCCCAACATCCGTCTGTCCACCATGCAGGCTGCTGCCGATATGATGGACAGCGCTTTTGGCATTTTGACCCCCTTTCATCATATTGTCCTATTCCCATTTTAAGGGAACAAATAATATTCCTCCAGAGGGTTTCCCTCGCCCATGCAGTACCGGTTCGGTACAAGTACCCCACGGATCCATGCCGTGTCGAAGCCCGGCTAGGCTGTGTCAATTTACGTCCTTCACATCGATGAATCTTCGATGATGGGGGTTGGCCGGTCATTACATCCTATCGATCCGCCGCAACAGTGAGTGCCGTCGCAAGAAAGACTTCCATTATTCGGATGGAACGAGCCGTGAAGTACAGTTGTACAGTCCTGTTTGCTTAGGGTCATCAAGTACCAATCTCATGTGCTGAGGTCGGATATCAACTAACACTGGGCAGCACAGCTCGCTCGGCAGCGCTACTGTTGGTACTGGCACGCAAACGATGTGTGACGTGATGGAAACGTGGTGCTTAATTTGTACGCTCGTACACACGAGGGAATTGTTTGTTAGTTTGCGGTCGTGTACTGCATGCATGCGTGCTCGAATGTTCCCTGATACGTACTCTTGTGATCATATGTGTGCGCATGCTGAAAAACGCTCATGCTCGGGTGCCGAGCTGAGATGAGAGTTGTGTGCATGCATGTAGTGTGGTTGCGTGTAGGTTGATGCATCGATGGACGAAACCGTGAGGAGGTTCCTCGCCTTCTGGATCCCGACCCTCGGTCCAAATCCCCTCCCTCTGAGAGAGGGCGATACACACGTATACACGCATGCGCGGTAGTTAGCTGCATCTCGGGCGTGACGACACCACTGGGTACGCCCAGTACCTAGACTTGACCCTTGATTGAATATATACCCCGATGTGCCCAGTATACCATGCATTCATGCCTCCTCGCCCGTGAAACAGTGTCAAGAATAACACCGAATTTAACGCCAGACACGGTCTGGCCAGGTGCGAAACCATGGGTCGGCAGGCAACGTTGCGGGACTAACTATCTCTCAACAAATCCTACAGGAAATTTTTATGTGTTAATTGTCTATAAAATATTACTCAATTATGACCAAAAAACTATGGCTTTTTTACTAGGACAGTAAGGAAGCTGCTGCGTAATACGACTGTTATTTGCTGTTTTAAGTCGCAATATTCGCAATTCTGTAGGGGGGAAACGATTGTCGAGGACGCGCACATTGGTAGAAGCTAGCCCTACTGTAGCCTTAACGCCTAATACGGTCATATGATGTGCAACTGTACGGCAACGGCACAGCATTATGGTGTTACGTTCCAAATATTGAGCGCCGTGAACGCATGGACATTGTTAGTGTCAATCATTGGGCGCCTTAAACATGGGAATAGGCTGCTTAATACTCTTCAAGCAAGCATCCGTTAATATATATAAACCGGTACTATTTTCCAGTAACTGTGTAATTTTCTATGGGGAGCTGCCTATCCAAACCACAATCTGAATGTCACACACGCCAAGATGGTAAGCTTATTCATAACAGATGCCGAGCACCTGCCAAAGGCTCGTTTCTGTTCGGGAGTTTATCAACTAGCCTGCCACACGCGTTTCATGCAATAACCTGCAGATGAACAATTGCAAGATAACATTGGAACATGGCAAACTGGCGGGCACTGCCAAAAGGAAAGTCCGCAAGGGCCTATCTCATGCTTGCGCTCCCCGACGAAGACGCAAGGGGAAGTGGATGAGAAATACCGAAGTAGGTGCAGATAGATACTTATCGCGATAGACTCTTATGCAAGGAAGAATTCTTTTGCGTCGATATTCCGACTTTCGTGGAGCAGCAGTTGGCCACGGTGACGTCTGAACCCCTGCAACATCTACTTTTTCCCTTCAGACAATGAGGGAACATCTCCACAACTGTTTTCTATGCTGATGGCATCGCTGCGTGGTGGACGAGTGCCGACGGTGTTATTGGCTATCCACCGCACCGGCTCGCTGCCGGACGGTCCAGCTCCACGCCATAATCCCGCCCGGGCCCGCCCTCCTGCTTGCGCGCTGCTGGAAGTGCCCGCTGCGCATCGTTCGCAACAGCGATTAAGCAGCGGGACAAAAAGTGGCGGGGAAGCAGTCGCCGAGCTGCAATTGCTGCTTGGGCCTCCCGCAGACCAGGCTGCAGCAGTGGTAATGCGTTGCACTGGTGCTAATGAGGCGGCGATCATTGCTTTAGGCCTCGGCAGCGCGCAGGTCCGTGTGGGCCAGCATTGTTCGCGCGCAGTGGTCGCCATTACAAGAAACCTTACATCGATAATGTGTTGCATGACAAGTACTAAATATCGCAGAATCTATGACAGGATTTGAGATTTACGTAGCTGCCTGTCTGTCCACGGTCTGCCTAGATAATATCTCGTCACTCTCGTGTCGGGCGGACTAAAAATCTATACTCGGCGTACCTCTAGGTCATATAAAGGCAGAACCTATATACCATATATCGTCTGCGTCAAGGCCAGTAGAGCAGTCAGTGCTCTACGTTAGCTACTTCTAAATTAGCTGCTTCTTGCCTGCGGCGGGAGGCCCTAGTATAACGTTTGGCAAATTGCGGATGTCTAGCTTGTATCGTACTTCCGCCTTTTCCTAGTTTTCCGTGCACTCGTAGCAACCAACCCACATAAGAGTTTTAATCTCTGCTGTCTGCTATACGCAGTCTTCTAAGCACATAAATAGACACGTTTGCATCTGTCTGTCCCAGCCCCGAATAATGCACAAACTGTGTCTAAACACACACATGTTCAAACACACACGTTCAAACACACACACACACACACACACACACACACACACACACCCCACGCACACGTTCAAACGCAAACACACACAGGGTTTCTTACACACGCTGTCGAGGACCTTCCAGCAAGACCCCAACTTGCGGACACTCTTCTATGACCTGGCATTGTGAGTTCCGTACTGCGTGCGCCCGTGTGGGTTTCCGCTCATCCCGGTCGTCTCCCCAGTGTCCAGTGTCATCTTCCCCCTCCTCCTGCTCCTCCTTTCCCTCCGCCCCCTCCTCGTCCTGTGGGTCCTGATGAACCTCGCTATCATTGCAAATTCCATCCCCCTGAAATAAATCACCGCCGATATGAAGTACCATCTCCTTCCGCTCGCTCGTGTGCATTGCCACCTCACGGCTGCCGCAGCTACCGACGAAAAGAAGAAAAAAATGCCTCACAATATCAAAGAGCGAAATCGCACTTCGAGTGCACGTTGATCATAATTTATATTACTGTAATTAGGAAGCTCACATTTCAGCAACAGGGGGGATGTTTACGCATTGGGCATTAGCATGTCGCATTAGCGTGTACATGTATGAGACTGTGAGAGTGTGTGTCTCTTTGTCGGCACCGTCCCCATCTTTCCAGGCGCCTGTTGAGGGTCTCCGAGGCGGGTCCCTCTGGGCCATTAGGCTCCGGAACCGTGTTCGGACCCGTGGGTCACTTCATCCCGGCGGGCCACTTGAGCGCCGACGGGTACATGTGCCATTTGCGAGTGAGTGGGACCTACTCACTCGGTCGTGACGCGGGGACGTGGGAGCGGGAGGCGCCTGCAGTGTGGGGAAGGGAGGGGAGGCGGCAAAGTGGGGGACCGAGCCGGCCCCCTCCTCATCAGACCGCCTCACGAATTCTGATTTAGGCCGCTTAATACAATTGCTTGACTGCCGGTAAAAAAATACTTTTATGAAGATATTATTACCAAATAAGTCTCTTTTGAATTGAGTTGTTTATCAAGTTGAATATTTTTAAACTCTTCCTGCGTTTTCTTTTACCATGATGATGGAAAAACCCGTTCTTCGAGAAACGTTTGATTTATACGCAGATACTGTTTCGACCCTCGGCTTCACACATCTCCTCTCAGGTGTCAGGGGTCGAGTACCTGGACGACAGTGACGTCAACATTGACGGCGGCGGGGGGAGCCAGGAGCGCGGCGGCGCCGGCAGCGGTAGCGGCAGCCGCGGCCGTCGCTGTGAGGGTCCTGGCGGAATCTCAAGGCCCCGGGTTCGTGCCTTGGTTCTGGAGCTTGACATAGCGTACGAGCGGAAAGAGCTCTCCGCCCGCCTCCAGCAAGACTACCTCATGCTATCCAGCATTCCCTCCACCGTCACAGTTTTCGACCGCAGGGGGTGAGTCGGACGGGGGGGACGAAATGGTACGGACGATATTGGCGACGATGATGATGACGATGATGGCGATGATGATGACGATACTGGTGATGCTGACCGCACTGACGAGGCTGGTGCTGGTGGGCACATATTCACGCGCGCACAACAACAAAGCAGAAGATTATGAGGCTTCGAGCCGAAGATTTATTTTTTCTGGTTTTCCGTACGCTTCCTTGGTGCTGCTGCTCCGTAACCTGCTATCTCAATCGGACGTGACATGCCTGCCAAACCCTGTCCTAATGCCCGGGGACTGCCGTACACTTGTGCCAAACCAGGTTTGTACTGCACCAAAACGCCGCTAGTGTACAGTACATGGGGTACCGAGTGGGGCTTGGTGGACCCGCCACCCTCCCTGGAGGCGGCACTGGGAGAAGAAGTTGGCGGTGGGGTGGGGCGGCGGACACAGCCGCTGCAATGACGCCACCACTCGCTGCTGCTAATGCGGCTACTGCCGGTGCCGTTGTGGAAGCAGGTGGTCGGGAAGAGCAGCTACGGCCCCCGCTGCTACAGCTCTTTGCGGCGGACCCCGAGCGTCTTGAGGACGCCCTTCAGGCGGTCAAAGGAGGCCGGGTGCGTACTGCAGTAGGGGGAGAGGGAACGTGGGGAGAAGATGCGGGGTGGGGTGGGGAGAATTAGGTGGTGGGAAGGAAGAGGGGAAATGAGAGTAGACGGGTTTGCGGCTTTGAAGATTTGACGTGTGAAATGTGTTCCGCGTACGGATTCGGGGACAATCCATCATCGGAGAGTCAGGAGAGTCGTGAACGTCGGGTGGGGATCGAAACACACAGTGTGTGTAGTTTTATCGCAAACATCCCCCTCGGGGGACATCTCAATACGTGCAGGAGTGGCGCGGGCTGGTCCGCATGCCCATTTGGCTGGACACTACTAGCACGTACCCTCCTTCCGCTGATGCCTTCGGAGCCGCCATCACTGACAACCACAGCGTGTACGGCCGTTTGAACGGCATTGCGACCACCAACAGCACCAATGGCTTTTGGAATGCCGCCACATTCGGTGGAGTACCTGCGGCTCGAGGTACTGGTACCGACACCGCTATAACCGCCACTTGTTACACAAGCCGCTCCGGAGCCGGTTTCGGGGATGCCGACGCCACCGCCATGTCGGGTGCTGGTGACGTGGGTGGCGGCGCGAAGCCTTCTCAAAGCGTGTGTAGGGACGTCGGCGGTGCCGCTGCAACCAAGGCTGGCAGGTCTTTGGTCAGGAGGCGCACGGGCGCAGCAGCAGGAGCAGATGATGATGAGGGCTTTATGCCGATGCTGGTTCGTGGCGGCGGATGCTCCGTGGCCGTATCATCTGGTCCCGGCGGCGGCGGCACGGATGGGTCATCGGCGTCAGCGTTAGCGTCAAGGATGAGACCCCCATTGATGCTGCGTTCCCTGGAGCTGCCACCGCCGTCGCCCAGTGAATGGTCAATCATGGCTATTGACAGCGGCGGCGGCGGCGGCGGCGGCGGCGCCTGTAGCAGGAGCGGCAGCGTTACTAGCAGTGTACGGCAGCAACCTATGTACGTCCTGGCAGCGGCGCCTGGAGCTTCCCACAACCAACTGCCGTGTTTGCAGCAAAACCAGCCGTTACAGCCGATGGGACTTAGAGTCGGTTTTAGCGACAATCGTACGAGGTTTACAGAAGGCTCAGCTGTACGGGCTGCCAGCAGCAGCCGTTTCAACACCCTAGGCGTGTTTGCTGCTGCCGTTGCGGCGGCGGCGGCGACTTCAATATCGGCGACAGCTGCGGAGGCCGCCGTCGCCGCGACGTTTGCGGCCGCCGCAGTGTTGTCGCAGCCAGCATCGCCAGAAGCTGTGGCTGGTCAGCGTCAGCCGGATGACCCCGGACAGCACCCGATGTGCCCTACGGACAGCGGTGGCGGCGGCGGCGGTGCTGATGGCGGCAGTGTCAGCCGTCCATGTTCCAGCCTCGTTCCGAGCCCCGCAGTCGTCCTTCTAAGCCGAGCCTCATCTCCTGCGGCGACGGAATCCCCGTACACTTGGCCGGTGGGGGCCCCGAGCAGCACGACCTGTACGACGCAGGTGCAGCTTGAGCTTGACGCCGCGCCGTCAGGGGTAACGGAGGTGCCGGAGCATGAGACGACGACACCGTGGCAGCCCGCACGGGCTGGTAATGAAGCCTGGATGTGCCCCAGGGAGGACGATGCATGTCCTGATCGAGCTCCAGCCGCTGCCGCATCCTGCGGCACCAGCGCCGGCGGCGACGCAGCGGCGGCGGCGGCGGCGCCAGCTGTGAATTCCTGCAGCGAAGAGTCCTCGACTGCACATGTCGCCGCTGTAACGCGCTCGGTCGATGGGAAGTCCTGGTTGCCCGCTGCTCCGACGGTGATGTGGTGCCGTCAAGGAGGGTCCCCAAGGGCCTCCACCGACGTCGCCAACGCCATCACTAACGACACCTCGCTGATGCCGCCACAAGTGGCGGCGGCGGCGGCCAACAGGCGTCGCCTCCGTCAGTCCCTACAGAAGGCGTGCGGCGACGTCAGCCAGGAGGTCTCCTTGGTGCTTCCTAAGCAGCACCTGCTGGTGGCAGAGGAGCTGCCGGTGCACCAGCAGCGAGTCCCTTTTGGTGGTGGCGGTGGCGGTGGCGGCGGCTGCGGCGGCTCCTCCTCTGGTGGCTTGTGCGGCAGTGCGAGTGAAGGACAGCTGCATCTGGATACGGCGTCAGTGGCAGCGGTGGCTCCGAGCAAGTTGACCACCAGCCCGGAGGCATTCATGGAGTCCGCTAGTTTGGGCACAGGTACAGGAGTTGGCGGGTCTGTGATGAGTTTGCCTGTCTGTCTGTCTGTCCGTCTATCTATCTATCTATCTATCTATCTATCTATCTATCTATCTATCTATCTATCTATCTATCTATCTATCTATCTATCTATCTATCTATCTATCTATCTATCTATCTATCTATCTATCTATCTATCTATCTATCTATCTATCTATCTATCTATCTATCTATCTATCTATCTATCTATCTATCCACCCACCCACCCACCCACCCACCCATCCATCCATCCATCCATCCATCCATCCATCCGGTCGGTCGGTCGTGTAGTATCCTGGGGTATCTCATGGCTAATATCCGAGGTTGGCCGGTTGACTGGCATCCTTAGATCGAGCCTTTGCTTTAGGCGGATATGACAGAGATACAACAGGTCGGTCGGTCGGCCTGCCTGCCTGCCTGCCTGTCTGTCTGTCTGTCTGTCTGTTTGTCCGTCTTCGGCGTTTGGGATTCCTATATTCTGCTGTACCTTTTTGCCGTATCAAGGACATAGGGTTAAGCTGCTCGATAGGTCAGCGGAAAAGAATTACACCTCACCCTCTCTCACTTTTTTCCGCTCGTCCGATCCACCCTGTTCCAATTATCCCCTGGGAAGTCACTCCCGACACAGCCCCGTCGCCAGCCTCTAACCAATCACCTTGGAGCCTTAGGGCCACCACCAACAGCAGTGCAGTTGCAGCAGCCGCCCCCGCCGGGCGCGATGCGGGACTCTCATTGACATTTACAGCGGGCAGCCACACTTCGGACAGGTCCAGGGAGTCCGCGGATTCCTTCCCCAGCCTACAGCCCGCCGCAACCGGCGTCTCACAGCTGCGATTTGGATCCGTTCTCTTTCAACTGTCGCCCATTAATGGTGACGTCACCCTGACGGATGCATCAGCAGCAGTAGCACCAGCTGTAGCTGCAGCGGCGGTAGGTCCTGTCGCACCATTGTCCCGGAACATTCGTTCTCAAAGCGACGACGGCGTCACACACTCAAGTAGCTGCTGTGGCGATAACGGCGTAAGCTGCGGTACAAATCGCAAAGACGCTGGCGGAGGGGTCAACGGCAGAGATGGCAGCGATGCTAGCAACAAACCTGGTGGTTGTAATGCTACGGATGCTGCTACTGCGGCTACTGCTCCTAAGGTTTTGATGTCCAGCTTCGGCAATGATGACAACAGCGGGGTGGCGGACGTCGCCAGCTCGGAGTTGAGTACTGCAGTGGCTCCGAAACCGGACTCCAGTCTGACCCTAACCCTAAACTTCCCCAGGATGTCAATTCTGGGAGACGGCAGCGACGTCGCCGCCACCGCGACGGCGGCTGTATCAGCCACTGCTGCTTCAGTCGTCGCTACCGCTGCGGCGGCAGCAGCTGCCGATGGGGGAGATTGTAACGGTGTGGGCGGTCCAGGGTTGGTTTCGGATCTGCATCTGGGGTCCTTCGTACGACATCGCTCCCAGCCCATGGACAGCAAGGTGGTTGCTGCTGTAGGTGGCGATTGCAGCGGCGGCGGCGGCGGCGGCGGTGGCAGCTGTGGCAGCGACTGCCTTGGCGAGCAGAATATGAGGATCCGTCCAGCTGGCGATGAAGATGGCAGTAACGGCCTCAGCAACGGCACTCCGCCGCCGCCGTTTCCGTGTGCGAGCGGCAGCCTCATGAGTGGCTGTAAAGGCGGCGTTGGGCCCTCTGGCAGGCCGAAGCAATGGCTTAGAGTGGAGGAAGAGAAACAGGACGGTGGCGGTGGCGGTGACGGTGGCGGTGGCGGTGGCGGTGGCGGTGGCGGTGGCGGTGGCGGTGGCGGTGGCGGTGGCGGTGGCGGTGGCGGTGGCGGTGGCGGTGGCGGTGGCGGTGGCGGCATCGGGCCCCCTGCACGTGCGCAGAGTTCAACGTCGCCGCTATCCCGCAGGTGGTCATTGCCGCCGCCGCCGCTCCTGCCGGCTGCGGCGCTGCGTCCCTCTCCTCGTGGGCGGCCGATTCGTACGCTCACAGCAACAATGCTGACGCTGGCACGAAGAAGCGCTGTTGACGTCAACGGCAGGGGCAGCTCCGGACAAAAGAACACCGAGGATATGGTCAATGGTGTGGCGGCCGCCGCCGCCGCCCCCACGGCCACCGCCGCCGACTTCTGCCAGTCCAGCAGCCAGTATACGACCTCCTCCGGTCAACGTCACTGGAAGCACACATCCAATTCACCCTCTGTATTACATAGCGGCGTGGCGGCCGGTGACGGCAATTCTGGCCCCAGTGGCGGCGGCGGTGCTGCACGAAACAGTACGACTGCGACGACGACCGCTGGCATGATGCACTCCGCGTCACGCCAGCTAAGCGCCAGCCCGCTGGAGCACAGGCAGCGTCTTCAACGCCTGGTGCGAGCTCTAAGCATTCACGGCACGCGCCTCGGCACCGGCGGTGTTGGCGACGTCGCGGATGCCAGTAGCGGCCTGTCTCGTTCCTTAGCAGGTCTGTTGGCCACGTCACCTCTGTGCCTCGGAAGTGGTGTCGGCGGGGTCGGAGGGGCCGGCGGGGGTGGCTTGTACGAAATGGACACACAAGCCGGTGAAGATGACCCCATCATTTGCTCCGGCGCCTTCACGCTGGGGACCCCCCTGGAGACACTCACGGATGGCGTCTCCGGCGCCTTCGCGTATCGGGGTGCCAGCTGTACGGCACAGGGGGGAACGCCGGCTGTAGCAACATTTGCGTCACAATACCACCCCATGGCTGATGTCCCGCGAAGGCTCTCTCGACACCTACCACACGATAAGAGCTCGTCTTTGGAGCCGCAGCTACTGCTGCGGAACAGCGCTACTGTGACTGTAACTTCTGCTACTGCTGCTGTTACTGCGAATTTTGGTGGTGGCGGTTCTGGTGCTGCTACTGCTGTCCCGGAGGGGAATGAGTTTGCGTTTTCTGGGCCTTGTGAAATGGCAGTTGATGACGCACCGGCGGATGACCCGTGGGCCGGGATCGCGGCTGCGGCAGCCGCTGCGGCAGCCAGGGTAGCGGCGGAGGCGCCGGTATTAGCTGAGCAGTGGCACGAAGTAACGGTTCGCGGCTGCGAGGACCCTTCGGGCTCCGACCCGGTGCTGCTGGTGATTCAGACGGATGTCACACGCATGGTGAGAGGCACTGGAAATGTAGGGATTTGGGAGGTGTGGGTGTTGAGCTGCCGGGGGGGCAGGGGCAGGGGCAGGGGCAGGGGCAGGGGCAGGGGCAGGGGCAGGGGCAGGGGCAGGGGCAGGGGCAGGGGCAGGGGCAGGGGCAGGGGCAGGGGCAGGGGCAGGGGCAGGGGCAGGGCAGGGCAGGGGCAGGGGCAGGGGCAGGGGCAGGGGCAGGGGCAGGGCAGGGGCAGGGGCAGGGGCAGGGGCAGGGGCAGGGGCAGGGGCAGGGGCAGGGGCAGGGGCAGGGGCAGGGGCAGGGGCAGGGGCAGGGGCAGGGGCAGGGCAGGGGCAGGGGCAGGGGCAGGGGCAGGGGCAGGGGCAGGGCAGGGGCAGGGGCAGGGGCAGGGGCAGGGGCAGGGGCAGGGGCAGGGGCAGGGGCAGGGGCAGGGGCAGGGGCAGGGGCAGGGGCAGGGGCAGGGGCAGGGGCAGGGGCAGGGGCAGGGGCAGGGGCAGGGGCAGGGGCAGGGGGCATCTTTGAGGGCTCCCTTATGATCGCTTTTCTGCCCGAGTCAGTTATTCTCAGTCAACCGAATAACGATTAGCAACTGACGGCCGCATCCCACATGCACGTCGCGCTAGGTGGAGGCGGAGGCGGCGCTGGTGGAGATATTGGAGGCGGAGCACCGCCTGCTTGCAGATATCTTCCCGCGACATGTCGTACAACGTATGACGCGGCGCCGGTGGCAGGAGGCCCAGAAAAGGAAGCAAGGGGGGAGCCGACGGGGCGGGCGAGGGGGGGGAGGAGGCGTTGCGGGTTTGCGGTTGATGCGCCACATACCGGTAAGCTCCCTTTGACGTGTGTGTGTATGTCTGTGTATGTGTTTGCCTCTCAAGCTAACGGTGTGTGATGTGTCACCCGCTGTGTCACCCGCTGGGTGATGTGTGATCGCACATCGGGTAAACTTACACGTCTGGAAAACAGATATCAGTCCCATATGTACGGTACTGGGTGGCACGTGTACAAAACATCTGCGGTGTTCCATTTTGCGTCAGTTCGTAGTCTGATGTATCCTATGGCCAACAACCGCTTAACCGGTAACTGAATTAAGCAAGCGGTCCTCCGTACCATTTGTCTCCTCAGCTGACGAGGTGGTGACGGACAAAACGAAGCCGCCCGTGCCGTACATCTGCCGTACCTCCGCCCCTCCCTCCCTCATCAGGACCCACTGGAATTGGCGACCTCTCACGAGTGCATCAGCGTACTGTTTGCGGGTGAGCACGGAAATCGGTTAGCGAACAGGGGTGCGTTAGCAACCACCAGATCGTACGTAGTGAAAGCAGACTGAATGGGACGAGGAGCTGGTTTCGGATCTGCTTCCCTTCTCTTCAGAAATGTCCAATGAAGTCTTGCTCACGTGGGGGTGGGGTGGGGTGGGCGACCCCGAGATCGCCTTGGTCAAATCTTGGTCAAATGGTAGTTGATTCCAAACGTTAGCTATTCCCTTTTTGAATGAAGGGGTGGGAGGGGCAGTGTGTTTTGGGTTCCCTAGGGTTCATCGTTACTTAGCCACAGTGGATAACCCGCTCTGGTCTCGTCGCCCTCTTCTTCTCCTCCCCCCCGGCACCCCACTGACAGATATTCGCGGCTTCACGGATATGTCCCGGCAAGTCGACCCGGTGGCGGTGATGGACTTCCTCAACCAGCTCTTCACCCTCTTTGACAGGTGGGAGCTATAGGGAGGGACAGAGGGAGGCACAGAGGGAGGGACAGGGAGGGGCCGAACTCGGCGCAAGGGAAGGAGTGGCTGGAGAAGTGTAGGAGTCGGCGATATCGGCGTAGAGGGGCCAGGGACGTGACAGATCGGACGGAGGCTCGGGGGAGGGGTTAGGGGGTTTGGGGGGTTTGGAGTTTTTGAAGCCACGTCCGTATAAGCAACAACGAATTCAATCTCTCCGTGCCAAAAATACACAATTTCCCGTCCCCCCTTACGTTTCCCCTCTTTCCCCTCTCGTAGCCTAACGGACATGTACGGCGTGTACAAAGTAGAGACCATTGGCGATTGCTACATGGTGGCCGGCGGTTTGGTCACCCGGGAGGGCACCGAAAGCGAAGGCAGCGTTGGTGGCGACGGCGACGACGATCTCAGAGGCAGTGGCGGCGGCTGTGGTAACGGAGGCGACAGCGGCGGCGGCCGGCAGGTGGCTGTACGGCCTCCCGGGGAGATAGACCCCAAGCACGCGAGCCGGGTTATGGGTTTCGCGCGGGCGATACTGCGCGAGTCAGTGTACGTCAAGATGCCGAGTACGGGAGAGCCCGTACAGGTGAGGACTAAGAGGTTGTGGGGGTGTGTGGTAAGGGACCACATAGCGGTAATGGTGCAATATTGTGTTTTGGGTTTTGAGAGGAGGGGTAAAAGCAAAGTGGCCCGATCGACTTCAAAATCGGAAAATGTCAATATAATTAGTTGTGTTAATCCAAATATCCAAGATTTTGTTATAAATTCAGGAATATTTTAAATTTATTTTCACCCGTTTCTTAACCTTGTATGCACTGCTATTGGCACCGACTTCATTGGTACATTGATGTACGGCATTGTGTACGTACGTTCCCGCGCTCGGCAGATCCGAATTGGCATACACAGCGGCCCCGCTACCAGTGGCGTGGTGGGTCACAAGATGCCCAGGTTCTGCCTTTTCGGTGAGTGGCTTGTTAGTTGTTCGTTGTTGGTTAGGATTCTGTTACTAGCTCACAGGTTTGTGTTGATGTTTAATTCCCCATGGTGGTCGTGGCGGTGATGGATAGCGGCCCGGCATCTGGAGGCTGACAGAACCAGCCGGAAGAACACGCCCCCCGTGTGTGCTTTTGAGACGTCATCACACGTCATCACATACGGGTTAACAAGGGATAACAAGGATAAGCTTATGGACGTTGACAGTTTTCGGTTTGTTCGTTGCCTCCTGTTTTGTATCTCGCAGGCGACACAGTCAACACTGCCAGTCGCATGGTGAGTGATAGTTGAGGGGTGAGGTGGGCTTGGGCGA
Source organism: Volvox reticuliferus (assembly GCA_019650235.1). Taxonomy (NCBI): domain Eukaryota; kingdom Viridiplantae; phylum Chlorophyta; class Chlorophyceae; order Chlamydomonadales; family Volvocaceae; genus Volvox; species Volvox reticuliferus. Next base: position 257,668 of record BNCP01000023.1, read on the forward strand.
GGGACCGTTGCTCGTTAACAGTTAGTCGTTGATCTTTGTGGCTGAAAGCGTAAGCATCTACTGATCTTTTCTAACTGCTGCAACGGATTCGAGAATACATCCTATGCCCTCACCTTGTCACGACGGATTAGGTGACCGCACATGACAGGTGGCGCGGTCAGTAGCAGCATGTGACGCTCGGGACCAGATAAGGGCAAAGGAGCATAACAAAACCTATAGTTGCATAAAGGACGGGATGTCTGGCCTTTCGCATGATTGAGTTGAGAATGTTTTGTGGAATAGCCGGGCCAAGCGAGTCTTATATAGCGATCGGGCGTGACGGCCTTTCCCGCCCATTTCCCGACAAATACACACACGCTGGACACGCACAGGAGAGCACAGGCGTGCCAGGTGCCATACACGTTTCCGCCACCACCCGAGCTCTTCTGCCGGCGGCCGAGGACCATGACGGGGGCTGGCAGGCCACGGGAGGAGTGGACGTGAAGGGGAAGGGCGTGATGGTGCGTGTGCGGGCGAGCGGCTGGATGGGTATTCTTCGACGGGCGGAGGCCATATGAGGACGTGGAAGGCTGGAGAAGCGGGGGGAGGACGGATTGGGAGCCAGTCCGAATCGTATTTCGAAGCTGTATTTCGAAACATATGTTGACTTTGACCGCTAATGTCGACTGATATTGCGGTTCGTACTTCCTCCAGACCGACCGCGTCCCCCTGTTACTTTCCACAGCTCCTCACGAGTGGGTCAAGGCGACGGATTGCGCTCCGTCGCCGGCACCGAACCCTTTGATAGCTTCCCCTCTCCAGACCACTGACCCACCCACTGACCCACCCATTGACCCACTCACTGACCCACTCACTGACCCACTCACTGACCCACTCACTGACCCACCCACTGACCCACCCATTGACCCACTCACTGACCCACCCACTGACCCACCCATTGACCCACTCACTGACCCACTCACTGACCCACTCACTGACCCACTCACTGACCCACTCACTGACCCACTCACTGACCCACTCACTGACCCACTCACTGACCCACTCATTGACCCACTCATTGACCCACTCACACTGTCACAACCTGCTGTCCTATCTCCTTCCACCGTATGTTGTGATTACCTGATGATGACCTAAACAGGAAACGTTCCTCTGGACCCCCAAGCGATTTGCCGCGACTGGTTTCGGCGCTGCCGCAAGCATTGCGCACCGTCAAGTCAACGCCTCCAGCTCCTCCGTTCACAGAAGTGGACCGGCCGTGTACCGCCAACCCTCCTGGGCGACGCGGAGCCCGTCCACTGCTGCAGCCGCCGCCACCGCTGCCATTGCCTCTGGCGGCGACGGTGACGGCGGCAGCGGTGGTGGCGGACGCAACGATCGCAGCAACGACCCTCGGGTCCGCAGCAGTATGGGCAGCGGTGGCGGCGGCGGTGGCGACGGCATGTCATCACAGACCGACACGGCATCCGCCGCGGCCGCGGCGTCAGCGTCGGCGTCGGCGTCGGCGACCATGGACCTGCATGGCTCCAGCGTGAGGGGAAGCGCCATCGGGACGTTGAGGTCTGAAACGACAGCCAGATGCATATTCTGTCGGGGCGGACTGGGGCTCCACTGCACCAGTACGACCATGACCAATATTTTTACAGCAGCTGCGACAATCACAGCAACTAATACAACCACAACTACAACTAATACAACTACCACCACCGCCACCTCAGCTTTCGTTAGCCCGGCGGCCGCTGCAGCGGCAGCCTGCGGTTCTTCGACCGGGCCTCGGACCAGCATCACTCGAACCTCCAGCTACCTGTAACTGCCAGGTGGTTGATATCATTATCGCTTACGTGTACATGTGGCTTTGTCCATGTCCATGTTTGACTGCCGGTGCAGCCCAGCTGGACCGTCATTGTGTCGGTGTCTGTGTGCGCGATTGTGCACATCCAGCTTTCCTTAACTTTTTATGTCAGTGCTAATATTGCGCGTGCTGTTGTTCATTTCCCATGCATATGTATATATGTATGTCTGTATGTATATGTATGTATATAAGGGGTGTTACGCTGCGCTGCTGTGGGCGACTCACCCTGCTGCAAAGACGAGCACCGGGGGTCCTGACCGGACCGAGCCACAGCGCAGGGGAGGGGCACGCGGCTTTGTCTGTCTGTCCTGCCATGTGCTCCCCCTCTCACTCAGACCAGCAAGAGCTCTAGCCTGGTATGTCTGTCTGTCTGTAAGAGCTCCCCAGCATTCATGAGGGACGCCGGCTCCTCAGCTTTGCTTACGTCTATGATCAGCAGGAGTCCTTCACCCGGTCAGGATAGTATTGCTGCTGTTGCTGAACTAAAACGCTGTTGGCGTCTGTGATCTAAGGCGGGTATGCAGGCTGGGAGGCAGGCAGGCAGGCAAAAGAATTGCGGCAGCAGGTGGGAGCGGGTCCTCACTGATGCGACCAACCTCCATTGCATAAGGCCATTTCATTCTGTGGGCACATGAAAGGGGCGGGCAGGTGGATGAATGGGCCGGCGGGTGTGTGATCAAAAGGGGGGGGGAAGGTGGGCCCACAAGCAAGCATTACCTGGTTGTGCACATATATTTATGTTTTGTTGCAGAGGCGTGATGACGACGATGGTGATAATAGCGGTGGTAATGATGATGATGATGATGATGATGATGATGATGGTAATGATGATGGTAATGATGATGATGATGATGATGATGATGATGATGTGATGATGTGATGATGATGATGATGATGATCATATATGGTTGTGATAGTAATGATGGTGATGTTGGTAGTAATGGTGGTAGTGATGGTTGTGATGGTGGTGGCGGTGAGGAGGGTCGTACATCTTCAGATGCACAAGGAAACAAACAACCGCGGAATATGAGTCCTGATGTAGAACTGAATACTTGCCTTGTAGGGATCGTGCATAGCTAGTGTGCTGGTGGAGCTATGTATGCATATGAGCGTGTGCATATGCTTCTTTGAACTGTATTGAACGGCTGTTCATTGAACTTGCAAACCGGATGCGTTTGAGGACGTGTGTACTAGTGTATTTGTGTGCGTGTGTAGGTGTTAGGGTTTGCCTTTGTAGGGCGAGACACATAAGCACGTAGGAATCTATACCGTGCAATTTGTGACTTCATCATTTCGTTAAGTATTTTGGGGTTATCCATTTGGCTGTTTGGGCTGTTGTCGCATCGTTAGTCCCTCCACTACTGTCTGCGGATCCGCCGCAACATGAAATACGGAAGAAAACCATATAGATGAGAGTAAGGGTAAGCCTGGCGAGGTGAAGGTAAGAGCGTTTCTGGATGCTTTGCAAGGCACGGTCCGCATTTGTGGGCCGTCAGGTCACAAGCTGTGTGCAGCTGCAGGAGTGATGGGTGCAGTGGACGTGGCACCAAGCACGTGTTATGGTGGTTAAATTTCGGCTTGGTCGAACTGTCGCAAGGTCGGAAGACAGGATGATATTGGAAGTAGATGAATGGCGGCTGCTGGCGGCTGCTGGTGTGCGGCGGCAGGGAGGGATGAGAATCTGGTTGCCTGATAGCCTGTTTGACAGCTGCACCCGGATGCGCGCGAGGGGCAGCACAAGGAGATAGTGATCTTGGATATGATATGATATGGTCTTGGATATGATATGATGATAATGATAATGATATGGTCTTGGATATGATATGATGATGATGATGATAATGATAACGATGATAATGATAATGATATGGTCTTGGATATGATATGATGATAATGATAACGATGATAATGCCGAAGCTCAGGTGGTGGCAATAACTGAGTTAATGCATCACGAGAAGGAAGGAGGTCGTGGGGAGCGAAGGGCTGTACGGAAGATTCCCACAGCAGCGGTGTGGATGCGCTTCCAGCTAGGGCTCACTAACAGTGCGCATAAACTTGTACCCTTGTTTTGACTGAGAGACGCATCGTCTGCTCACCTTTTGGTATCTCATTCAATTATTCAGATAATATTATATGTGCGACAGCGGCCCGCAAACGGGGCGGAGATAAATAGCTAGCACTCCGGTGACTGAAGTCGAACTAATTTTGGGCACCATTCGGCTTTCGGAGCGTGTGCGTGTGTGTGTGCGTGTGTGTGTACGTGTGCGTGTGTGTGCGTTTGTATGTCTCACGTGCAGCAGCTCATGCAAGGTATAGGGACGGGAGGACAGAATAGATGACGGGAGGTGCGGCCTTATGGCCATTGACCCATGGGTCCTTACATATCACAAAGGCATTGATGATGTGTCAACCATTTTGCCTATGCCTTACCCACGCTCAGATTGCGTGGCTATGGATTGATTTTGTTCCTGTGGTTGTGGGCAAGGACAAGTACCGGGTATGAGTTCATATGTTTGTATGTATGTGGGTGTATCTGGAGGAGGGGAGAAGGCGAATAGACGAACCCCGGTGCTGGTGCTGGTGCTGGTGCTGGTGCTGATGAGACGAGGACTAACCGTGACGGTTGGCTGACGGTTGGCCTCGTCCACTCAGGTATCCAATGCGGAGGAAACAGAACCATAACTAGGTCGTCACCGCCATGGGCCATAAATAAACGCAGAAAAGCCGATAGGAAAACAATTATGGTGTATACTATTACACCAGCCTTGCTGCTGGCGGTGGTATGGTGTCGTACATAGCAACATGCTGTAGGCTGCGAGAAGAAGGCTGATATCTGCCTGCTGATGCTGATGGGGAAAAGGGGGGGGGGTAAAGCGGGGACTCTGCTGCTTATTATTGTGGGTATGGGTGCGAGGAGTGCTGCTACCTCCCAATAGGAGGGGGGGATTAAGCCCCCAAAAGAGGAGGCTGTCGGGCGTGGGGCATCTGTCGTATCTTATATATACACATATATATACACATATACATACATAAATAAACCATATGGTACACGCACCCCCAACCCCTTACCCCACATCCATGAGCATGTTACGCAAGCACGCCCTAGCCGTAATGCACACATGATGACGTCATCGTCGTCACATTCGGATTCGCAGAAAGGTTGTTGGCCGTCTAGGAAGCAAGTCAGGTAACGGCTTGCCTACTTAGGGTTACTTAGGGTTAATGCAATATATATATATATATATATATATATATTGCGATTAGGGTTTGCTGCATGGCTTAGATTTCGGGTTTTTGATTCCGGCTGCTGCGTGCTCCCCCCTCGTCCCGAGGGGAGGTGTGTCCCTGCATGCGGAAAAAGAAGGGGTTTACGCTGTTTCTGTCGCCAGCATCTGCTAAGTAGGATGCAGCGCGCAATACTCCTAGAATGCGTCCTAATTTCTTGTGCTATGTCTCGACTAGCACTTCTAGTGCTTTTGGGGTGCAATGTCTGCGGTCTGCGGCTACGCTAACTGGATGCGGCGGTCAATGGATTAGCCTTGTAACGATGTTAGTTTAGTGTGCAGAGATGAGGAGTAGGGAAATGTGGTCCTGAGTGCGGGGGGGAAGGGGGTGTCGTCACCGCCCATGCCACATCATTAGGGGTCACCGGCGCCCAAAGGCCGCCAGGCAACTTAAATGAGAGTGTGCACCTGCACCTGTGTGCACCTGCCGGCCAACACGCGCGTACGCATGTGCTCGCATGCCTATATATGTGAAGGCGGCTCAGGAGAATGTAATGTGCAGATGACGAGGGAAATACATATTGTGAGTGTATGTGTATGCGTTGTCGTAGAAATGCAAGTACGTGTGTGCTAAGGCTTAGGCCACGATCGCGCGGGCGCAATCAAGTACCAACGGACGGACGCTAAGGGCTATGTTCCCTAGGTACACGTCTGTTAGTTCGTCTGCAGGAGTATCCGTCCGTCCGTCCGTCTGTCTGTCTGCAGGTTTATCCATCTGTCTGTCTGTTTGTCTGTCTGTCCGTCCCGGTTCATGTGCGTGCATGTTGCATTTTATGTCGTTCTGGATCCCGGGGCCCTGATGACCCTGGCCAAACCAGCAGTACAGGTGCCCTCTCTGCCGCAATAGAATAGCACTAAACCACGCTCCGAAGGAAGGCCAAAAGAGGGCAGTGCATGTACGTGCATGTGTAAGTCTGCAATCTACTCTTGGCCACCACCCGGCTGCACCACTGTGCCCGACCGCATGGACTTGTCACTCATCCATTGTCGGCCACGCCACCGGGAACCGGCAGATGGGGCCCCTCGCCCATTCAGCGGCGGTGGTGGCGATGGTGGTGCGATGTGGAGACTACTGGACGAGGGGAACATGGGCAGCTGTTATGCTGCATGCATATTTGTTGCCTGCCCTGCTGTACCTGACTCTGTCTGATTATCTCTGTCTATATGTACTAAATATTAGATATGAATGTGTATGTGTCTGGGGTGTTACACTGTGGGCGACTCGCCCTACAAGGGCGAGCACCAAGGGGCCTGACCGGACCGAGCCACAGCGCAGGGGAGGGGCACATGGGGCCTGAATGTGTATGTGTGTATGTGTGTATCTGTGTATGTGGTGCACCTAGCCACAATTTGTCATTTGTACAAATGACGGTTCACCATCGCGCCGCAGTCACCAGTTTATGGCTGGAGCCGCTGTACGTGACGCGTATACCATTAACCTATTTTGCGAGGCTGCATCCAATCAGGGGATTTTATAGGATAAAAGCATCGAAGAGCCGCTGATAGATTTCTCAGGTGTTCCGTACGCCGGTACAATAAGTGGGGGGCCACTACGAAAGGACACACGGCTATTACAAAGTCTGTTTAAGCCGTGCAGCTAGGACCCCGGTTGCAATCTATACGCTTCTGTAACCTTCTGAATTTTAGTTTTGAATAAAAAAATCACCCATTGCTATCATGGCAAGGGGATCGTACGTGTCCTATGTTCCTGTTCTTGAAACATGTGTGTTTGGGGGGGTGGGGGGGCCTGGCTAAACAGTGGTAGTACGGCCAGGGGTAGCGGTAGCGCCAGGGTTTATACCTCCACCTATCTACTTTCCCGCTGGCATTGCCTCCATCGGTCCTGTAGTAGTTGAGAGCCGCAAAGGCCTCTCGAGATGCTGATGGCGTGTATCTGCACATCTATATTGTGCTAGAGTGTGTACGACTACTACAAGTCCAGTTCACCCAGGGCACCTTAACACCGGCGTCATTGAGGTAGCTACTGTCTGCCCCCTTCTACCATCGTGGCCACTTCTGTTCCTCTCTAAGACATGTGAATGTTGAGTACCGTTGTTGACGGAGCTCTACGTGCTACACCTGCCCATGTGAGGGCGTCCCGTACCGCAATACCATATTGCCGATAAAGCTCTCCACCGGTTGAGGCTAGAGTCTTTCTGCAATCAGGAGCCAGTAGACATTGATGAGTGTCTTTGGTTGCCGGCCTAGCATGCTGGTGGCCGAGGTGTTTGCTGCAGTGCCGCCACTTGGTGCTTGCCATGGTCAGCGGGGGATGACGTTGTAGTTGACCTTGGCGCCTGGATGTGTTATTTGGAGAGCTTCACCGATGAGCTCTACCGTTTGGGACACCTTCTCCTCCGGTACCGCCAGAAATAGGCAGTTTTCATGAAGTCTCTTTGGCAGGGTAGCGCTGGCTGTCGTGCCCCCTTGCTGTTGCATTGTGACCCGCTGTTCCAGGTCCTGTATGTGTTGCTCCAACATAGCGATAATGTCCTTAAGTTCCGCGACTTTCGACCTGTGCCAGTCGCAGACAGCCTTAATAATTCTATCCTCCATCTCCCTCATGTATTGAAGTACTGAGTCTGTCAAGTCCACAGTGCCCGACCCTCCATTGCTGGACGAACCTCTGCCACTCTTTGCCGCCATATTCTTTCGCGCCTCCAGAACCTGTTGATCTCTAGCTTGAGCAGCACTAGTGTAATTTTGATTTTGTACTGGGCTACTGGCTTTTCGTTCTGTCATGTATCCGTATGATTCATTTGGTGCTAATCAGTAATGTACGTAGCACACAGGCTTTGTCATCTTCATCTTGCCATTGTATATGCCGAATGGCTGCAAGCTCTTTCCCAAATTGCAATTGTCCACAATGTTACGACTAAGTACTGCAGTAGCTGTGTAACTAGCTATTGATTGCCACACGCACAGGTAGTCTTCTCCAGACCCGTCAGCTTAGACTTTGAGAAAGTGAGCATCTTTAATATGTCACCATCACTATGGTGACAGGTGATTGCTTTAGCTTGCGTTAGGCTCGCATTTGGGGTCCCTAATGTTGTATCCCTCCTGTCATTTGCACATTTGATTCTGCGGAGAACCAGGCTTAGTGCATCATGCTCGATTATATCAGAACGTACCAATCGAGGCAGCGGAAGTCTTCGATGCAAGGGGTTACAACGTATATTCCAAGACAGGCGTAGATGACGTGATAGGCTATCAGTGCCTAGCCGAGGCAATCATCATCTAACCGATGCAAATCGGTGCTTGGGCTTATCCAAGAAATACAACCAGAGGCGTTATGTAAGGTGCAAGCTTATCCCAAGCACGGTTAGCTTAACTCAATAGCAATTGATGTTATTGCTCGATTAATCTCCATCTCAGGCCGGTGATGAGCATAGCAGATATACTCGCAGCGATGGCTCGCGGTACAAGAGATCTGCAAGTAGTAAGTGTACTACTGTGATCCCGCGTGCAGATATTGCTGTATAAGCCGTCATAGCAATAATGCAATGTTCTTTACTTGCGTAAAGGTGCCGACTACGCCATCGCGCGTAGTGTTGGGTTTGATGCGCTACATCGCTCGAGCCATTGCCTCGCGACCTCGAGGTACGCTCGCATTATCGTGCTCGAGCGTGCGTGTATGCATAGTGCATATGTTATCGTTAGCACGTGTTGATGCGCGATGCATTATGCATTCTAGGTCGTCCGTGACCAAGTCGCCGGACCATGCGCACCTATCGTGATACCGATCACGCAATGTATGCTTGCAGCGTTTTGCACAATGCATTAGGCGTTATGCTGTTCGCGGGTTGCTTGTGCCCTTAGCCAATGTGCCTAACGCGTGCGATGCGACGTGCTGCGTGGCGTGTGTGTGGTCGCATCGCGCCCGCTGTCGTACTACTCCAAGTGGTACGGCATGGATGACGTCGGCAATGTCGTACCGCTCCACGCGTCCACGTACGACATGGGTGATGTCATCAGTGTCGTACCGCTCCGCGCGTCCACGTATGACATGGGTGACGTCATCAGTGTCATACCGCGCGGAGCGGTACGACATGGGTGCCGTGGTGCCGTGCGCGATATAGTGATGGTGGGTGCAATCCTAGCAGAGCTTGGGCAAAGTGAAGCGTGGTACAACACCTAACGCGAGCCTAACACGAGCTAAACGCGAATTAACGTGAGTGTGAAAATTTTTGCGTTTACTTTGTGTTAGCTTTACGCAACCTAAGACGACCTTACGCAATCTCAAACGCGCCCAGGTGACTTCTAAGGTGCGCGTTAGGCCTAGCGTTAGACACCCACACACAAGCAAAAAAGATATTCAGTGCATGGCAGATAACGCACTAAAAGATCTCTTACACACAATAGACACAGGCTTAACGTGCATTAACACGCTTGAATGCATGATTTATGTATGCTGTGAATAGTGTGTACGCAGCATACAGTTGTGGGTTGCGTAACAGCTTTTTACGCATGTAACTAACACATTCACACGTTTTTGCAAGGTCTTACGCTTGAAATCGCAATGTTGGCATGATTTTTGTTTTACGTACAACAGGGTAGAATTATTGCGTTCCAAAGCTCCTGTTAGTCCTTTCAGTTGTCTGTTACTTCTTCCAGATATCTTTTTCATGCACCCACTGCGGAATATTTATTTTTGTACGGAACTGTTTTGTCGTGAGTCAGGGCAGCCACATACAAGAAATCCATAGATGTCCAATATCGACAAATATTGTTTACCGTGAGTTACAAGTTGAAATGTTTCATGCATCTGTTACTGCAATGCATCCAGGCCTCCATGTAGCATGACTGTACGGTCAAGATGCATAGATTCGTCCGTTCATACAGCGAGCTAGTTATGTGTGCAAATACAAATCTTGCAAATACAAATCTGACTCGCTTGCACTCTTTTGCAGCGCTGGGTATCCCTAAATATGGCTGGGATCGGGTGGGACCGCAACATCCCATCCTAGCCATAGTTGGAGCTCAGTTGAGATGTGATTCTCCTATGGAAATCACCGGCCGTGGAGCAGAGAGAGCAGAGCAGGGTCCTTAGGGCGGGGTTTTGAGGAGGAGGTTTGAGGGAGAAGTAGGGGGAGAGAGGAGGAGAGTTAAAGAGAACGGGCAGGCAGCCTGGTTTTGAGGAGGGGCAGGGAGAGAGTGGAGGGTCTCGTGGCTGGAGGAGCCTGTGTCCAGGCACTGGGTTCTGAGGGTTTTGGGGGAGGCAGTGAGAGAGGTCTTTCCCTCTTGTGCAGTGCAGGTGTTTGAGGGGCCAGCTGTGGGTGGGGCCGGGAGGCTTTCTAGGGGGGCGCCAATTTGGCTCGTCATCCCCCCCTCTGTCTTTAGCTGGGTTCTTCCTCCTTGGCTGTGTTTGAGTGTGCTCTCCTGTTGGCGTCTCTCATCTGAGGGCTTCTGTGTGTCTTTTTCAGGCTCTTGCTAGTTCAGTTTTGTGTTGGAGGAGAGTGGTCCCCTTCTTTGTGCAGTTAGTCGCCCCCTGTTTTCTTTTGTTCCCTCCTCGTTTTCGTGGTGCTCCTCAGTGCTCTGTTAGTGGCCAGGCTAGAGCCTCTGAGTCTTTCTTTGCTCTAGCTGGTCTTAGTGAGAGGGGGAGCACGTGGCAGGACAGACAGACAAAGCCACATGCCCCTCCCCTGCGCTGTGGCTCGGTCCGGTCAGGCCCCTTGGTGCTCACCCTTGTAGGGCGAGTCGCCCAGTGTAACAAAAAAAATCTACATCTTAGATTTCATCCACCATTAGAAATTAGCACTAAGTCGTGTGCACCATTTCGCCAGGTCCTATACTGAGCATTTCACTGCTACCACTGTTTTTACTACCGCCAAAACCACATCATTAAATCTAATCATCATCGCTTTGAGCTTCTTTCTGCTTGGACGCCGCTATTGGTAGGACTGCCAGCCGCCACTGCTTGTCCTCACTTTGCTCGTCCACTAGCACTTCCTGCAAAGATCATCAGGCAACAGCGAGGAAGAGCGTGGAATTAGATTAGTGACATGAATTTATTAGTTTCTTCTTAAAGGTAGCAGAACTGAGTCATAGACACTTTAGGCGTTCATACAACAAGCGAACGCTTCAAGCACTGTGCTCGTTACTATCTAAAAATGCTAGCACTGACGATAGAACCTGTTTATTATAACATACTGAGCTCCCATGTGTCCGCTGTATGTACCCTTATCATATGGTCCTCTTCCTGTCGTCTGTAGTATCCTGGGGTATCTCATGGCTAATATCCAGGTTGGCCAGTTGTCTGGCATCCTTCGATCGAGCCTTTGCTTTAGGCGGATATGACAGAGATACAACATCGTCCTCGACCGCCCCCTAGTAGCAATTACATGCGATGGCTGACAACAATAATTAGACAGGAAAAGATACAGGATTTCCTGCGTTTCTTACTTGATAGTCTTAAGTACTTGTTCGTAACTTGCCCGTGGTGGTTACTCACCGCCGCACCTCCGATAGAAGCATCATTCTTAACCTTCAAGGGGCCATGACAAACCCAAGACTAACTAGCTTACAACATTTAAATTAATAGTGTTTAAGGGCAAGCAAGTGCTACGGAATGAGATACACCTATTTCTCTGGGAAAGCTGAGAACTTTCTCATGCGGGGAGCACTGAGCCTGTGACATTTTCATATTGTTATAAATATAATTTATAAATAAGCTAGAGAGGAAAACAAACGCCAGTTATGAGCGAAATGTACCTTCTTTAAGTCTGTCACGGTCTCGATTGATGAGTTTCTAGCCTTTTAGGCAGGGTTCTAGGGTTCTAAACCCTTACCTCGGAAGCAAGGTAAGGGTTTATAACCCTGCTTATCATCTCCTTCTTGAGCCACTGAATGCAACGGTTAGGCAGCTGCCCACGCACCACCTGCTGACACACTAGCTTGCCATCATCGTGTAGAATCCTGCAGGAAAGAGCTCGAATTTGATTGATTGATTACAAGTGATTACTTGCTCGAATTTTAATCCATGCAAATAAAGATTGCTTCCGTACTCCAGGGCGGCTTTGTACATTTTGTACGTCCACATTACTGTGGTCTCAGTATTATGCCAGACGCATATCAGCATGCATAAGATATGCCGATATGACAAGATTGGTGCTGCGGCAAAGTAAACCCATATTGCTAGTAGTTCGGCAATATAATAAGCAAGGCACACAGACAATCTTGGTTGTAACCAGTATTTAAAATAGATCTTATATTTAACACATTCCCCAAAAGACACGGTGAGCTGACACAAGCGGGAAATATAATACAAACAAGCACGGTTGTTTACAAGTAATGGACGAACGATTAACAGACAGCAGGCAAGCTGTAATCGAACGTTAGTATTCATGTAAAAAAGCGATAACGTACCGATGAGATGAACATGGCAATCAACATCCTTAGAACATGCAACATATGAGTAACAAGTGATATTTCCGACAAAGCGATAGCAAGTAAGGCACCGTACGTACACAGAGGTCGGACACAAATAAAGTGCGCATCAGTGCAGCATGCATGCAACTATAGAGAAATAGCAGCAGTAGTAATCAGCACCGCCAATGTGTCACGCCCGATTACCGCCCAGCAAACATACTATATGCGAAACACTCACTGTGGGTTGGGCTAGGGCCTTGAAAGGTACTCGACTTGACTCCGCGATGCGTCCAGTCCAGCCTGTAACTCGTCCGCGGGTTGTAGGAAGGGATCCTACCAACCAAGGGCTTGAATAGCTGATCTAAGCTCCAGAACACGGCTCGGCAAAGGGCTTGGCAGGACTAATCCGTTACAAATCGGTAAGAGAGACGAAAGAAAGAAAGGTTGATTCAAAGTTCGGTCGGTTACGCTCAAGAAGTACTAAACGCTTCTAGAGCCAAGTGACAAAGTTCACTTGCTCTATTAGCCATAATATACCTATTCGACTGCTGATGCCGTACACGTCATCGCGACAGTCGAAAGGTCCAAAGCGCATCATAACGAAATCCGAAAACTACATCAGGTAGAATATGCGAAATTGATCCACACGAAATAAACAATTGGGAAACAACGGCCAAATTGATACTGTCGTCCTACCTGCCATATTATCCTGTCGTACAACTAATTCGCTATAAAGACCAGGCCCGGTCCGGCCATTTCCCAAACATCCTTGATTCAGCCGTTCCGAATGGGCCAATTGTCAGGTCCCTTAAGCCCTAATTAGTTCGTTATGCTGTATCACTCTTACGATGGCCTGAGCACCGCATGCCGCCAGCCATCATGCCACCTGTCATGTTCAGTCACCTAATCCGTCGTGACAGCTGTCATGCCCGATTACCGCCCAGCAAACATACTATATGCGAAACACTCACTCCCCCCCCCAGCTCTGGGTGCTGTATCAGCTCCCGTGAGCTGGCTAAGGCGAAAAACTCTTAGGCTAACTCATGCAGACTGCCCTCATCCTGCAGCAGTGCATGCTTCCACAGGGCGTTGCTAAACACCATGACCCACATGCGTTCCCCCATCTTCAAGATAGCCAACCTGCCTTGCCTACGCAAACCCAGCAACCACCGCATCCTAGCATAATCCGCGGCCGACAGGTAGCTATAAGAGACGCACGCAAGAGCTACAACCCCAGCGAACTGCACAATGGCTGGAAACGCTAAATCCAAAACCTCAGCCCCAACATCTACTGCGATGACATTCATGCCCAAACCGTCCTTTCGCGCCCGCTCCAAGGCTCTCGGCTCTAGCGCCTTCAGGTCCGGCTTTCCTGGCAGAAACTTGAACACACATGCTGCACCTCTAAGTCGCTGCAAAACACTGTGCCTGCATTTTCCAGCGCTAATACCTCCAAGAGCATATCAACCTCCTGCACGGTCACCGGGTACGGACGGATCCGGCCTAGTGAGAGTGCCGTGCTGAGCATGGAAAGCTTGTAGGCCTCATGATCTCTGGGCATACCCTGCTTGTGCAAACCGAGGAGCCACTGCATTCTAGGATGATCAGCAGCTGCTAGGTAGCCCTAAGAAACGCAAGGCCAACTGTTTATCCCACTCCTGATTGCCACCTTCCTGACAGTGAGTCAGGCTGCAGCTCCACCTTGGGTACCTCTGCTCCTACAGAGTTGTTAACTGCGCTAATTGCCATGCTGCCAACTGAACTTGCTACGCTTAGAGCCTGTGTTGACCATTCCCACCTCAGCTGTTCCACCATAGGGTCGACGGGCATGGGCATGCTGCATCCCCCCCCCCAGCCCCTCCGGTGACTTGGGTTGACGGATGAGCTACAGGCCACGAAAGCCACCCGCTTATGCGTGACAATAGCTCCCTTGGTAGGCAGCTTGACTGTCGTCATGGGGATTGACACAATGTACTTGGGGTGCTCCAACAGGTTGGGGTACACGTGTAGCTGGGCGACCGGGTACTGGGTGATGGCGTCTGCAACTGGGTGCATCTGATCATTGCCAATGAGCACATCGTACATAGCCGCCTGCTCCACCACCAATGTCTGGGTGAGGCCCAGCTGTACCTCATGCGCTGTACCCGGCAATATTATAACCCTGATTCCTTGGGTCTCCACTTCCCCGATGACCTCAGCGTCCTGGTCCGCGGAGGTGTTAAGGCCCGTGGACGTCCTACGGATCGGTAAACCCAGCAAGGCTGCTGCACGCCTCGTGATCAGGTTCACGTCGGCGCAATGGTCCCTCAAATAGCGCAGCTGTGGGGCCGCTGTAGCCCCTACCTGCATGGCTGCCTCAGGGTAGTAGAACATTAGCTGCTTGCGGTCAAAGTAGCTCGCAGCTTGCTGATCCTGTTTCAGCAGCATACCCATCACGCTCGAAGGTATGTCCTCGATGCCGCGCACACGTCCCCCTGCAGCCCCAGCAATACAGTACGGCACCCCCGAGGGCGTCGTCCGTGTGTAGATGGCGGCACTGGCTGCCGCATGCTGAGCCTGGCCTGCTGCTGCGTCCTGATCCACCCCCTTCACTTGCGGCGGGGCAGGCTGCACAGCTGGCTGGACACCTCTGGCCGCCGGAGCCGCCGAGGCTATCCGCGCAACTGTTTCTGGCTTGGCTCCTTCCTCCTCCTCCTGCAGCAGGTTCATGACACGACACATGCGGTTCAGCCCTGCGGTGATGTCCAGGCGCAGATGCAGCGCGTCATCTGGCTGGATGCGTGGCTGCGGGCGTGTCCGTGGCGCTACCCTGGGAAGTGGATACACGTCGGACTTGATTTCCACCGGTTCAAATGATAGGGGTGGTGCCTGATGGGTCAGCGTGGCGCACACCCCTCCATGGGCCTCCACCTCTGCGACACCCGTTTGCTCCAACACCTCCTTGCTCCAGTGGACCCGCAGTTTCTTCTTGGCCCCTGCCGCCCGTGTCGTGGAGACGTTGGCATTGCGGCGCTGTGGCACGTACACCTCCTCCTCATCGTCATCACTTTGCACCGCCGCTGCCACCGCCGCCGCACGTTGGGGTCTTGCCTGCTGCTGCCGCTGTGGCTGCGCCTGCAGCTTCTCCTTATTCTGCTGGAACAGGCGACGTAGCAGCAGTGATCTCGGCTCCCAGCCCGGTTCCGCCTGGTCCGGGTGAAGGATGTGACAACGGCGCTCGTCATGGCCGTGGCGTCCGCAGTATTCACACGTTTGGCCCTCCTGCCTCCTTGGCCCCGCCTGCTGCGCTGGCTTGGGTTGTGCTGGGGCAGCTTCATGCTGAGTCGCCAGCACGGCCCGGACCGCCCTGGCGATCTTTTCGTCGAGTGACTCCTCCTGCTTGTCTTGACGTTGCGCGGACGTGGATGCTGCCGACTTGCGCCCACTCAGCACCCTGCAATCCTTGGTGTCGTGGGTGGAGTTTTGGCCGTGATGGGAGCAGTAGTGCCTGCCTTCCTGGACCTTCGGCGAGGCCCTCCTGGTGCTGTCTCGCTGAGCCGACCCTGACCTCTCCTGCGCCCGCGCGGGAGCGGTTGCAGGCTTGTAGTCTTCGTCTTCGGCCTTGATCTGTACCAGGTTCTGCCAGTACCGCTCCGCATAGTCAGCAATCTCCCCCAAGCGCTCGTACCACAGCTTGTTGTCCTCCGACCCATACTTGCCCAGGACGTGGTCCCGGACGCGAGGCTCGAGGCGCATGACATAGCGCCGCGCTATCGTCGACAGGGGGTAGTGCTCCTTAATGTACGGCACCAGCTCCCGCACTTGCCTCAGATAGGACTTGGGAGAGCTGGAGGTCTGCCGGAGAGGGATGTACTGAGACACCTTGCTGCTGATCATCTCCGGCTCGAAATGCTTCTCCAGCTTGTTGACGTAGAAGTCCATAAGGGCTTCACCGTCGAACCTGGCCGTAGGGTCCTTGGCCGCCAGCCACGCTTCAGCATCCTGTTCTAAGGTCGGAAGCTGTTCCTTGTGCCACGCCGCGAAGCTGGAGCCTGGCACGGGCATAGTCCGCAGGATGTTAAGCGTGTGGGTTATCGGGAAATGGCCCTTGGCGTACTCCTTACGATTCTGCAGACCGACCAGGGCCTTGCACACGGCCTGCTGGAAGAAGGGGAACTCATCGTAGGTAAACTTGGGCATGTTGTGGGGCCCGGAGCTCTGCATGGCTTCGTCCTCGCTGTCCTCACCCAGCTGGGAAGCCTCGCTGCTGCTGGCCTCTTGAGCGTCGTCTGCGTCGCCCGAGTTGTCAATCGGGGAGTCCGGGTCCTCCGACGACAGGGGCAAGGGCGACGTCTCCTCTGCGGGTGACTCGCTAGTGTTTCCTTGACTTGCTTGGCTCTCGCTGGTGGACGACGAACCCTGCTGCGGACCTTCGTACAGCTCGGGGGCCGACGGGGACCGCTGCAGTGGCTTGGGGAAGGTCCTGCGCCTGGGGTGCGGGGTCACAACTGGCACGTACTCGTCCTCCTCCTCGTATTCGGGGTTGCGTTGCCACTCTAGCTCCGTCCGCCGCGCTTCACCAGCCTTGACTTCACCTGATGCAAGAGCTCTCGAAGTTGAACTTGTGGAAGCCCTCGCAGCGCGCGGGGGATTGCGCCGGGGTTGTGAGGTGTCCGCCAGGGGTGCGGATCTAACTAGCACTCGGTAGACACACTTGACGTGGGCAGAGGCGCCGAAGTGCCAATGGTGCTGTCGGTGCCTATGCGTACCTGCCCCTGCTCCTGTTCCCTTGCCCGTGCCTCTGGCTGCACCTGTGGAGATGCACGCTGGGTATGCTGGGCACTAGGTTCCGGAGCTGCCTGCTGTACACCCACGGGTTCGTCGGGATGCAAAGGGGGGTAGTTCCGAACGTCCCCCTCCCCGCACTGCACCTGAGCGTGGCGCAAAGATCCACCAAATGTGTTTCGCAGGTAATTCAATAACCTGCACTCCTCCGTGGCATGCCTCGCGTCCCTGCCGTGGATGTAGCAACCTGGGGCACAGTGGTAGCGCTCTGCAGGATACAGGTCCTCGGCGTAAGATAGTAGCTGTTGGTCGCGGCGTAGCTGCCCTATGAGAAAGCAACTCGAGCTGTGATGCCCCGCCTCAGGGCCGTGCAGGACGCAGCCCCTAATGAGCTCCTTGAGCTGAGCAGTCCCTGCACCCGAAGCTGGCCTTTCTACCGGGGATGGTAGTTCCCCGGCAGCTACCGCCTCCTGCCTGTCCCGACGATCAACCGCAGCAAGTCCTCGACTGGCCTGACCCCCCTTACGCTCACCACTACGGGATCGGGATCGCGAGTGTCGGCGTCGGGGGTGTCGCTGTTGGCCTCGATGGGTGGGTGATGGGCGGCGGCGGTCAGTGGGTTCCTGAGCTCCGTGACGGCGACGGGGTTCAGTGCTGGGGCTCTTCCCACGTCGCGGTGAAGGAGACCTGCGAGGTGTTCGCTCGCGAGGGTTGCTCTGCCCCGGGGCAGGACTTCCCTCCTTGCGTAGCGAACGGCGACCCTCTCCCCAAAGTCGGCGTGGGGTCGGACGGTCCTGGTGATCTTGCCGCGGGCTCCGCGATCTTGAGTCGCGTGGGCGTCGCGTGAAGCTCCTGTCGGTGCGCCTGCTTGACACTATTGCACAGGAGGCAGCGAAATGCAACCTGAGCGCGACAAGGTTACAGCTCTATGGACTCGCAGGATTAGACGGCGTCGTCTATGTAGCGACGTCTCACTGATGTGCGTGGAAATGTTGTCGCTCGACCACACGAAGTCCAGCACTCTGGCTACGCGCAGGATGCACAAGCGTGCCTAGGCGACCCTCGGATGGGCCGCGAAAGCTAGACGCTCGCTGCGCTAGGCGTTGGACGGTGACGGCGATGAACAGCAAAGCAGCAATCGCCGCGCTAGGCTAGGTGCTAACGACCCAAAGCTCTAGCGTTAGCGTGCGGTCGCTACTACTCCGACTTACTGCTACGCGGCAGTGTCGTCACTTGGCTGTGGGTTGGGCTAGGGCCTTGAAAGGTACTCGACTTGACTCCGCGATGCGTCCAGTCCAGCCTGTAACTCGTCCGCGGGTTGTAGGAAGGGATCCTACCAACCAAGGGCTTGAATAGCTGATCTAAGCTCCAGAACACGGCTCGGCAAAGGGCTTGGCAGGACTAATCCGTTACAAATCGGTAAGAGAGACGAAAGAAAGAAAGGTTGATTCAAAGTTCGGTCGGTTACGCTCAAGAAGTACTAAACGCTTCTAGAGCCAAGTGACAAAGTTCACTTGCTCTATTAGCCATAATATACCTATTCGACTGCTGATGCCGTACACGTCATCGCGACAGTCGAAAGGTCCAAAGCGCATCATAACGAAATCCGAAAACTACATCAGGTAGAATATGCGAAATTGATCCACACGAAATAAACAATTGGGAAACAACGGCCAAATTGATACTGTCGTCCTACCTGCCATATTATCCTGTCGTACAACTAATTCGCTATAAAGACCAGGCCCGGTCCGGCCATTTCCCAAACATCCTTGATTCAGCCGTTCCGAATGGGCCAATTGTCAGGTCCCTTAAGCCCTAATTAGTTCGTTATGCTGTATCACTCTTACGATGGCCTGAGCACCGCATGCCGCCAGCCATCATGCCACCTGTCATGTTCAGTCACCTAATCCGTCGTGACAAATGTACGTAGCCAAAACTGTCCGAGGAATATATGTACAGCAGGCTAGTGCCAGCGATGGTGAAACTAGCAAGAAACATCAAGACATGTCAGGAGAAGGAATGGCGTACGGCCATGGATGAAGGTACAGAATGTATTGTGAGATGAACACGGCAATCAGCATCCTAAGAACACGTGGTACACGCACGAATAATAAGTCACACTATACTACCGACGAGTCTTGACAAAGCAATAGCAAGGCACCGGATCATTACAGAGGTCGGACACAAATAAAGTTCTCAGCGCAGCAGTCTAATGCCAGGTACAGGTGTTATTGTGAGGTATGCAGGGGGACAGGGACAAAGAGATCCATGGTAAGGTTGCCAACGATGCGAAGGTTTGCGCGTGAGGTAACTCGTGACAACATGACATACAGAAGGCCAGGTGTGAAGGCTGAGAGCATGTGGATGAAGCAGCGCTCAGATATTGATGCTCCCTGGGCTCGTTGTTGATTTGTTGTTGTGACCGACGCATAAACAGGGTCCGTCCGCAAAGCGCACCCAATCCGTTCAGCATAGATTGCTGTGCAGCAGTAGGCAATTTTTGGGTTGATTGCTTGCGGGCACTGAAGTGCTGCTGCGTTCAGCCGCGAACTTTGCAACATGAGCCGTGTACACATTGCTGGGCAGCACGGTGGCCTTAAGGGCTGCAGTGCTGCGTTGAGTACTAAGCACAAAAGTACTATTTTTGGCCATGAAAAAATACATATATCAGTAAATACCAATATCGGTGTTTACAATTATACCTGTGCTAAAACGTCACTGTACTGGCGGACGGCAACTACTTCTTCACCTTCCACCGTACACAAACAGTGCAGGTCATTTTACATGTAGCCGTCAATCTGTAGCCAATTTCGATAGAAATGATTGCGTGCTATGGATTGTACTGTTGTGCATCCCCGTGCGATGAATTTGGTGATGCAGCCTTCACACACGATGCCTGTTTCAGAAGCCGACAATGCCTGTAGGCATCGGTGATTTTTTGTTACCCGTTGCTGCAAGTTTGAAGGTGAAAACGGTACACAGCGCTACAAAAATTGCGTCTTCGGAGCTAATACGGAACAGAATCCACGTTTACAGTGACACAGTGGTCAGCTTAATAATTTTGCATTCCGCTTAGGCATTACGAAGATCTGGGTATCAGTATTCACTCCCGCGGCGCGGTGGTGCGATAGAGACAGATCCTTCTCGCCAAAGCTCATTTTCTCCCAAGTTAATAGATGCTAATTAGCCTTGAAATCTGTTATAATAATTCATTCAATTACCGTGGCTTGATTCCTAGCCATGCATGCATATATGCAAGCACATAGCGACCATTAATTCTTGTTGCCCCCCATGCATCTTTGTTGTCTCTACCTATCACCCTGCTTACCGCAACACCCGCAAGTCACTTACGCACAATCGTGTGTTAAGCAAGGAAAAACAAAACGCACTAAATAGTTAGGGTCGGACCGTACATGCATGTTAGTTCCTGCTCAACCAAAGTCAATCACCTTACTTCCCATTTCCTATATATGGTATGGGTAACCCGAATAAGTCTGCTGGCATGATGCTTAGAAACAGGTGGTTTCTCTGTAAGTAGAATGCCTAAAAAGCATATCAATGAAAGTTTCAGTCCTACAATTGCCCATGACTGTCCAACCCACATACAATACGTGAATGAATCCTGCCTTACACATGTGTAAGGCAAGGCTTAATTGGTCATCTAAGGAAGCCAGTACTTCTAGATTTATTGATCTGCACCTATATCGCATAGGCAGCAGCTAGAAACCAAGTTTATCATATCCGCCCAATCTGCCTTAACTCAAATGGCTTGCATAACCTTTGCTTATAGTGCGTTATGTTGTATCTCTGTCATATCCGCCTAAAGCAAAGGCTCGATCGAAGGATGCCAGACTGTTGTATCACTCCTCATAATCGCCCATTGATTCTGCGGAGAACCAGGCTCAGTGCATCATGCTCGATTATATCAGAACGTACCAATCGAGGCAGCGGAAGTCTTCGATGCGAGGAGTTACAACGTATAATCCAAGACAGGCGAAGATGACGTGATAGGCTATCAGTGCCTAGCCGAGGCAATCATCATCTAACCGATGCGAATCGGTGCTCGGGCTTATCCAAGAAATACGACCATAAGCGATATAAAAGGCGTAAGCTCAACCAAAACGCGGTTAGCTTATATAAATGTCAATCGGGAGGTCCGCGTAGTGATCCTCACTTATATTCATACTTAGGCCGTCAATGCGCATAGCAGATATACTCGCAGCGACGGCTCGTGGTCCAAGAGATCTGCAAGTAGTAAGTGTACTACCGTGATCCCGCGTGCGGATATTGCTATATAAGCCATCATAGCAATAATGCAATGTTCTTTACTCGCGTAAAGGTGCCGACTACGCCATCGCGCGTAGTGTTGCATTCGACGCGCCGCATCGCCCGAGCCATTGCCTCGCGACCTCAAGGTACGCTCGCATTATCATGCTCGCGCGCGCGCGTATGCATAATGCACGTGTTATCATTAGTGCGCGTTGATATGCGATGCCTCATGCATTCTAGATCGTCCGCGACCAAGTCGCCGGACCATGCGCACTATTCGCGATGCTGGTCACGCAATACATGCTCGCAGCGTTGTGCACAGTGCATTAGGCGGTATGCTCATTGAGGGTTGCTTGTGCCCTTAGCCAGCGCGCCTAGCGTGTGCGGTGCTACGTGCTGCGTGACATGCGTGCGATCGCGCCGCGCCCGCTGTCGTACTACTCCGCGCGTGTCCACGTACGACAGCTGACGTCATCATTGCCGTATCGCTCCACCGCGTCCACGTACGACAGTGACGTCGTCATTGCCGTATCGCTCCACCGCGTCCACGTACGACAGCTGACGTCGTCATTGCCGTATCGCTCCACCGCGTCCACGTACGACAGCTGACGTCATCGGTGCCGTACCGTGCCGTACCGTCGTACCGTGCCGTACCGTACGATAGTGCCGTACCGTACGATAGTGCCGTATCGCTCCACAGTGTCCACGTACGACAGGGGTGACGTCATCAGTGCCGTATCGCTCCACAGTGTCCACGTACGACAGGGGTGACGTCATCAGTGCCGTATCGCTCCACAGTGTCCACGTACGACAGCTGACATGGTGTCGTGCGCGACAGAGCGATGGTGGGTGCAACTCTAGCAGAGCTTAGGCAAAGTGACGCGTGGTACAACAATTATTCCCCCCCCCCCATAGGCAGCGTCCTCGCTGCCGCTCAGGCGACAAGAGCTACTGAGATTGCGTGGCACGCAACCTAGCCTCCTCGAGGATGGGCGCCATTTCCGGGGAGAAATTGCGCGCAGGTTCCCACGAGTTGTGCTCACTTGAGTAGTCCGTCCACTTAACCAGGTACTCGTGCACGGTGCGCTTGCGCCGGTGTCTACCTACACGCCGAGTGCGGTAGTCCAAGATGCGCTCCACATCGTATACCTTCTGCTTGCCTGCGGCCCAGGTCTCAGGACCCAGTTCGACTGCTGCAGGGGTATCAGTGGTGGCAGGCGCGGGCTCCGTGCCACGATACGGACGAACAAGTGACACATGGAACGTAGGGTGGATGTTCATGTCAGAGGGCAACGCGAGCTCGACAGCCGCGTTCCCGACCATGCGCACAACGGGGTACGGACCAATCCAGCGGGGCAAAAGCTTACGGGACCCCTCGGCAAAGGAACGCAGGTTCTTAGTGCTCAGCAGAACCATCTGCCCTTCCGAGAAGACCACGTCCCGCTTGGACTTGTTGTAGTACTCCGTCGCTCGTTGCTGCGCCGCGTCCAAACACGACTTCGCGTCTGTGATTCGGGATAAGAACGTCTTGGCAAAGGTCTTAGCCGCAGGGACATACACCTCCAGCTCACGCCACACAGGTAGCGCCGGGTGAAACCCATACGTCAAGAAGAACGGGCTTTGACCTGTCGACCGATTAACAGCATTGTTAATCGCAAACTCTGCCGCAGTCAGGTAAGTATCCCAAACGAGAGGCGTGCGACCAGCAAAGTTGCGCAACATATCCCCCAGGGTGCGGTTCGTGCGTTCGGTCTGGCCGTCAGACTGCGGGTGGTATGCCGTGCTCAGGTTAACCCGCATGCCCACCAGCTTGCAGAGCGCTTCCCAAAACTTAGACGTGAACTGACCGCCACGGTCCGAGACCACGTTCTTAGGGACGCCGTGCAACCGAACCACGTTATCGAAAAACAGGCGTGCAGTCTGCTCAGCAGTGCAGGTCGACGTGGTAGGTGCAAGGTGAACCATCTTAGTCAAACGATCGACCATGACAAGCACCGAGTCGTACCCTCCCTCAGTTTTGGGCAGCGCGACTACGAAGTCCATGGAAACACTTTCCCAAGGCGCGTCAGGAACAGGCAATGGTTGCAGCAACCCCTGGCCCCTACCGGACAAAGCCTTGTTGCGCTGGCACAAACTGCATGTCTGCACGAAGTTCTCGGCATCTCTCGCCAGACGAGACCACCAGAACGAGCGTCGCACCAACTCGACCAGCCGTGTGCTACCTGGGTGTCCTGCCAACGGATCCTCATGGAAACGGGAAAGAATATCGCGACGAAGGGAATCGTCGTTAGGCACGACGATCTGAGTCGTCGATCCTTCCGTCCGTAGCCAAAGACCATCCTGCTTGCGTAGGTGCTCAACATTGCCGGGCGAAGCGAACCAGGAGTCGCCCGCATAGGCAGCCTTCAGGCGAGCCGCGAGGTCTGAGGACAGAGGCACGTCCGGGGTCGGTGGACGTTGGACAGGCGCCGCCAAAATCGCAGCGTGTAGCGACGGATGTCGACTGAGAGCGTCGGCGATGTTAATCCGGCCGGCAACGTGCTCCCAGATGCAGTCAAACCGCGCGAGGTACTCCATCCACCTCGCTTGTCGTCGGTTCAACGTGGGGACGCTTTGTAAAAACGTCAGGGGCTTGTGGTCAGTCTTAAGGGTGAACGGCCGCCCCTCGAGGTAACAACGCCACTCCTTAAGCGCATGCAAGACCGCTAGCAGCTCCTGCTCCCCTGTAGTGTAACGGGTTTCTGCGCCCGTAAACTTCTTACTCGTGAAGGCGATCGGTCGCCCTTCCTGCAACAATACAGCGCCGCTCCCATACAACGAAGCGTCCGAAAACACTTCGACACGAAACGGCAACGAGTAGTCGGGGAACGCAAGGGTAACGTCGTCGGCAACGACACGCTTTAGCTCCTCGAACGCCAGCTGGCACTCGGGCGTCCATGCGCCAGGCGAATCGAAAGCTCCCTTACGCGTCAAATCAGTGAGCGGGGCCGAAAGGACAGAGTACTGCTTGATGAACTTACGGAAATAGTTGGTCAAGCCGAGGAAGCTACGAAGCTCCTGAAGGTTCCGAGGCGCTGGCCAATCGCGAACCACGGCTACCTTCCGTGGGTCCATCTTGACGCCGGTGGCCGACACAATGTGGCCCAAGTACTCCACCTGAGGCTGCGCCCAAAAGCACTTGGCGCGCTTCGCAAACAATTGCTCCCGCCTCAACACCTCAAGCACAAGCTTAAGATGCTCCAGATGCTCCTCGCGCGTTTTGGAGTAGACCAGAATGTCGTCCAAGTAGCAAACGACGAACCTGTCGATATACGGTCTAAACATGCGATCCATGACCGCCTGAAACGTCGCAGGGGCATTAGTCAACCCGAACGACAAGACCGTGTACTCGAAGTGACCAAAGGGCGTCCGAAAAGCGGTTTTCGGCACATCAGACGCAGCGATGCGGATCTGATTGTATCCCTGTTGCAAGTCGATCGAGCTGAAGTAGGCCGAGCCCTTTAGCTTATCGAGCAGGTCGTCCACGCGCGGCAATGGGTAACGGTTTTTGACCGTTGTCGCATTCAACCCCCTGTAATCGATGCACATGCGCAAGCTCCCATCCTTCTTACCGACAAACAGAATCGGCGCAGAATACGGAGATGTGCTGGGGCGAATCATACCCTTTGCGAGCAGATCGGTTACCTGGCGCTTCACCTCGTCCAATTCCAGAGGACTTAACCTGTACATAGGTCTTGACACAGGCTGAGCGCCGGGTACGAGTGGGATGGTATGGTCCACGGGACGCAAAGGAGGAAGCCCAGGCACGTCACGAAAAACGTCTGCGTACCCTGTGAGCAAGGCTTCAACCTCAGGATCCAAAGAAGACTGAGCGGTCGTCGCATTCAGATGCAACCTAGGCCTCACAAGCAGTCCGTGGGCACCCTTCCGGATCATCCGGATGGCCTCTTTACGCCCGACTGGCTTGGGTTCAGCACGCTGCCCCATGGCTTTCACAGCGTAGTTAACCACAGGCTCCGCCTCAGACTTACCCCCCTCTGGCTCAACACTTACAAACGGCACGAAGGGTACTTTGCACGACAGAGTCCCCTTACGAAGGTGAAGGGTTCCAGACTCTAGGTCAATGCCGGCCCCATACTGCCGTAATGTTGAGGACCCCAGTATATATGTCGCAGCATCAGTCAGCTCACGCAACACATAAGGTTGGGTCGTAATACGCAGAGGACCTATACACAGGCGAAGGGTGACCCTGCCCAATATGGGTTGCTTACCCCCATCCGCGAGGGTAACCTGCGACCATTCCGACGACTGTGGGCACAGACCCAATGCATTCACCTCTGCCGATGAGATGAAGTCATCACTGGCGCCGGTATCGACGAGCGCCTTCAGGGTGCGACCAGCAAGGCCGACCTGAATCAAAGGAACCCGATTGTCTGCCGGTACCGACTCTGCGGACGAAAGCAAGACGCTCAGGGCGGGTTCGAATCGTTCGGCAGAACCCTCAGAATGAGGTGCAGGAGCATCGTACCAAACGTCAACGGCGTAGGCCTGGACCGACAGCGGAACAGGTGCACCTGCTAAATCAACACCGTTATACAGAACGGTGCCCGGCTCGAACCGGCAGACTTTCCGCATACCCGTTAGCAAAGTCGAGGCTTTTCGCCGACTATAAGCGGGTAGAAGGACGCAAGCGGCAGTGTCTGGACGTTGACGCCTACTTCTCCTATAGAAGGTCAGCTGCACTGACAGCTCGCGCAGAGATGAGGGGAGGAACAGAACGGTGTGGCCTAACAAATCGATAGACGTCAGCGGTTTACTCGGTGCATACAGGTTACACAGCGAGTCAAAACCTACACGTCCTGAGCGACCGTCGAGCGACAATCGACGTCCAATCGCGCGTTCGATTTGTTCAAGGACCGAAGGCAACGGTGCCCTCACGGCTTGCCGCACGGACGACAACCGCCCACCCTCTAGCTCCGACTTCCCAGGTGGAGTCCCCTCCGAGCCATCCTGGGCAATCCCCTACTTCGGCCGCTG
This sequence comes from Volvox reticuliferus, assembly GCA_019650235.1. Taxonomy (NCBI): domain Eukaryota; kingdom Viridiplantae; phylum Chlorophyta; class Chlorophyceae; order Chlamydomonadales; family Volvocaceae; genus Volvox; species Volvox reticuliferus. The sequence goes on from BNCP01000023.1 coordinate 284,239, forward strand.
AGCCAAAGGCGGTAAGTGCGGACACTCCCTCGTAGGATGTTCCGCCGACGCGCATCTCAGGCAAACCTTCTTGCTCTTCCGACGCGCAAGCTCGGAGTGCGTGCAACCCCATTTATCCAACCAACCGTCGCTGGTGCGTTGCCGCTTGGTCTCGTTCTTAGCTTCGTGCGCAGCCGCTGCAGACGGCGAACCCCCTTTCCTCTTGCTCTTGGCTGGATCCGCGCGTTGACCTGCGCCGGTTGACCCTTTGCGGTTACCCGATCCGGAAGCGCCGCGAACGCCGTGACCGCGATCCGTACGAACGGTGGTCACTGCTGCCGTTGGCGTTCGACGCTCCGTTTCGGCCCCCTGGTCCATGGCCGCAGCGTCAGACGCCGGATCCTGCACTCGCATGGCATTAGCACGAGGGACAGGTTTAATAGCACGCTGGCCAGCTAAGAGGCGCTTCTCGACCCCTTGCGCAAATTGCACCAAATCCTCATAGGAGCCAAACTCCTTTCCCGCTAAATCCGTGGCACATCGTTGCGCCAGGACCTCAGACAATCCACGCTGAAACCAAAAGATACGGTCCTCCTCCGTCAGGTTACCGATGGGCGTGATCAGGGCCTCATAGCGCGACTGGTACGCAGGTACCGTTTCATCAGGGCGCATGCGATATGTGCCAGATGCTAACGTACTGCGAGCCTTAGCACTTAACGATTGAACCTCGGGAGCGAAGCGCGCAAGCAAAGCACGGGCCAACTCCTCAAACGTGTATGTCTGCCTTGCCATCGTCCATTGATCGTACCATGCCTTCGCCTCACCCGCGAGGGTGTTCCCGACGAGGTAGCATTTCACGGGGTCACGATCACCACCACGGACCAGTCGCAAGTACAAGCGGACATCACGCAGGTATGCACGAGTTGTATCGGCAATGCTTCGTCCAGCAATCTTTTGTTTCGCATCATGCGGGATGTCTAATTTCGGGACAGGAAGCGACAGTTTCATCACCTCTTCTTCGTCGTCAGATCGACCTTGACGAAGTGGTGCAGACGGACCCCTCTGCTCCTCGCGTCCAATGGGGCCTGCTTCGGCTGCCGTGACAGGAACAGTCGGATGGATAGGAGTCCGTGGGTCTAGTAGCGCAGGGGGATCTCGGACACCGTCAACAACATGCGTGTAAGGGCCCCTCCGAGATGTCTCAGGGACGACGGACGTGTCGGCACGACCGTCCCCCACTACTAGCCCTACATCACCGCTACCAGATGCCATGGTAAATCGGCGACTGACCGGCCGCAACCTCGTGCGATAAAGGCACTCTCACACAGGTATCGGTCGAGCGACAATCAGACGGTTTTTAAGCCTACCGACGGAAAGCGCTCCCTGCAGATACAGCAAGTATCCGTCCAACGAATCTCGCACTTCGCGCGTGCGCGCAATAAGCGCCCGCAACTGATCCGGACTCGGATTCGAATCAGTCGTTGCAGCGGCGAGTGAGACTCGATTCGATTCACCTGCGGCTCAGAAGCGCGTACTTCGAACAGGCAAAACGAACGGCAATGCAAGAGCAGCAAGGCAATTACAGACCAGAGGCGGCCGCGGCCATCACAGCTCGGCCAAGCTCCTCCGCGAATGTATCCAAAGGACTAAGACTGCCCTCGCTGACTCCAGCCATAGAAGTGACCTACTTACGAAAGAGATCGGGGTGAGACAGCAGGCCGTGAACGAACCTTGCGTCTCGCTACCAAATTTGTTGTATCACTCCTCATAATCGCCCATTGATTCTGCGGAGAACCAGGCTCAGTGCATCATGCTCGATTATATCAGAACGTACCAATCGAGGCAGCGGAAGTCTTCGATGCGAGGAGTTCCAACGTATAATCCAAGACAGGCGAAGATGACGTGATAGGCTATCAGTGCCTAGCCGAGGCAATCATCATCTAACCGATGCGAATCGGTGCTCGGGCTTATCCAAGAAATACGACCATAAGCGATATAAAAGGCGTAAGCTCAACCAAAACGCGGTTAGCTTATATAAATGTCAATCGGGAGGTCCGCGTAGTGATCCTCACTTATATTCATACTTAGGCCGTCAATGCGCATAGCAGATATACTCGCAGCGACAGCTCGCGGTACAAGAGATCTGCAAGTAGTAAGTGTACTACCGTGATCCCGCGTGCGGATATTGCTATATAAGCCGTCATAGCAATAATGCAATGTTCTTTACTCGCGTAAAGGTGCCGACTACGCCATCGCGCGTAGTGTTGCATTCGACGCGCCGCATCGCCCGAGCCATTGCCTCGCGACCTCAAGGTACGCTCGCATTATCATGCTCGCGCGCGCGCGTATGCATAATGCACGTGTTATCATTAGTGCGCGTTGATATGCGATGCCTCATGCATTCTAGATCGTCCGCGACCAAGTCGCCGGACCATGCGCACTATTCGCGATGCTGGTCACGCAATACATGCTCGCAGCGTTGTGCACAGTGCATTAGGCGGTATGCTCATTGCGGGTTGCTTGTGCCCTTAGCCAGCGCGCCTAGCGTGTGCGGTGCGACGTGCTGCGTGACATGCGTGCGATCGCGCCGCGCCCGCTGTCGTACTACTCCGCGCGTGTCCACGTACGACAGCTGACGTCATCATTGCCGTATCGCTCCACCGCGTCCACGTACGACAGTGACGTCGTCATTGCCGTATCGCTCCACCGCGTCCACGTACGACAGCTGACGTCGTCATTGCCGTATCGCTCCACCGCGTCCACGTACGACAGCTGACGTCATCGGTGCCGTACCGTGCCGTACCGTCGTACCGTGCCGTACCGTCGTACCGTGCCGTACCATACGATAGTGCCGTATCGCTCCACAGTGTCCACGTACGACAGGGGTGACGTCATCAGTGCCGTATCGCTCCACAGTGTCCACGTACGACAGGGGTGACGTCATCAGTGCCGTATCGCTCCACAGTGTCCACGTACGACAGCTGACATGGTGTCGTGCGCGACAGAGCGATGGTGGGTGCAACTCTAGCAGAGCTTAGGCAAAGTGACGCGTGGTACAACACGGACAACTGGCCAACCTGGATATTAGCCATGAGTACCCCAGGATACTACACGTTACAGTGCGTATGTTCACGCATTGAACGCAAGCTATACGCACGGCTACTGCGTTAGCTAAACGCTTGCATTCCGTATGCGTTAGGAAAGCGTACAGCTCGTGTTAGAACATACACAAGCCCACGATTTTTGAGCATCACAAAACGTAATGAAAATCGCAGGAAACACTATATTCATTATAAATATTGTTTTCATTTAAACGAACTTAAGAAGGACGCACTAAAATGGACGTTTTGTCGACTTTTCTATCTGTTTGCGTTAGGCTTGCGTTAGGCCAATGCAAAACCTAATGCACCAAAACGCAGCCTTAAGCAGACATACGCGAATGAACGCAGCCTAACGCGAGCCTAACACATGAACCTGTTCTCATAGTGTATTTCCGATTTTTAAAAATCTTTTAGCTTTTTGGCTTTAGTAAATTTTTATTTAATTTGATTTGTATTACAATTTTTTTGTATTCTGGAGTAATCTTCTTGAACTATTTTTGTTGTTTGAATTCTTGCTTAAGATCTATTTTTTCATATATTCTGCTTGAAATTCTTTATTTAATAGTAGTCTAAATCTAGCAATATGAGGGTCAAAAAAGTTCCATTTTGTTTATTAAACCATTCTGTTTTAACACTTATACGGTCCATTGTTTGTGATTGCTACCGCTTTTATTAGCTAGCCTAGTCATTTTTAGTTGCTTGTAGTTTATTTTTTCGTTGCTTTTATTTTTCGTTGCTCTTAGTTTATTTAGTTAATTATCGTACATTCATTATCGTACATTCAGCCTGCCCTGTAAGCAGTGCTAGTCATGTAAGGCCCCTGAGAATTTTTAGAGTCGTCCGCCCCTGTAAGGAGTGCTAGTCATGTAAGGCCCTCGGGAATTTATGCAGTCGCGAGGTAAATGCACTTTTTTTGTTAGGCAATTTCTAGGCTATTAAAAGCATTTTCTTACCTCTTTAGCTAGGTATTTTCAGTCTTTTGTTTCATGTAGTAGCTATGTATCCTGCAGGGCATTGGCCAGCCCTGCAGGACTCATGCTCTCAGGTTTAATTGTGCTCTTGATAATATTTTCTAATGAGCGGCCTGTTAACAGGTCAAACAGGAAAATTCTTTACAACAATCTGTTGACAGTTAATCTGTATCGTACAGCAATGACTGTCCACTATTATAGCTACCGCTTTATCCATAGCCTGCAACTTTTATGGATTAAGTGTTTTGGCTGCCAAACTTGGAGCCTCAGCAATTCGTTGGATCTTGCCAATATCGCCTTTCCCATTCTGCTTGCGAAAGGTAAGCATAAGTCGCTAAGGTAAGTCTCCAAATAATTTTTAAATGTGAGTTTAGAACGCAATTTTAGGATGCTATCGCACGGTGCTGCTGCAGCGTGATGCAGCTGCCACATGGTGCAGCTGCCTTGCGGTGCAGCTGCTGCATGGTGCAGGTGCCACGCGGTGCTGCTGCCGTGCGGTGCATGTAGGCAACTACATTTACCTTACAGAAATAGGCCTAGACAAACTGGTAGGCAATCATGCAATAAGCATGATGCCTAACCGAAAACTAACTACGAGAAAAGCTCGCGATTGGCAAAACAAATTGCCGTACATCTCGGCTAGGTGAGCCGATATTAAAATCACCCTGGTGAAGAGCTTCGGCCTAACGATTTAGTATAATAATACTAATTGTTCGGAGTTCAAGACTCCGCTGTCACCATTTCTCGCTAGATGTACAATTTCGCGACCTTGACATACTTAAAAGCTATTACCAAACCTTCTAAAGCTACGCTTCTGCATAAGTCTAGCAGCATCCTTAAGACGACTGCTACAATTGGTAGCGAGGGTTTGAGCAACGATCCTCCTCAGGTGAGCTGAACATTGCACAATCACGCGACCCGCACACCAAAACAACAAATCCTCCGCAGCAAAAAGCGCGGAAGGAAATCTTACGTTTTAAACGTAAAAATATCAATGAAATTTTGCGTCTAAAGTGTCTCGCCGCCATAGCCGCCGATCGACGACTAAGTCGTTCGAACATTGACCCTTTGGAAACGGTGCCCTCGGCTCCAGTAATTCCCATAACTAATAATCATAATAATATTCCTATTATCCGTGGCCCTCAGGAGCCCATGGCGGATGAAGGCGACGTCGTGTTGCCTTCCAATGGCCTGCCGCAGCGCACACCCGAACAAATGCGCGCGGCCCAGCATGTCGCTGACACAATGCGCAACGCAACACATAATCGCGTTGTAGCATTGGAAGGCGAGTTCACGCGCCTTAAGGAGTCGTTCGACGACCAGATGGGTGCCATCCATGCGGATTCCGATCGCACGCGAGCCCTGCTAGAACAGATCTTCGAACGCCTTTCGGAGCGTTCCCAAACGTCAGAAGCGGCCGACTCCCGAAAGAAAGCTATCATGGACATTATTTCCACGATTGCTGGGTCGAGTGTCGCCACCCTGTTGCCTAAGGATGCCCTCCAGCAAACAACGCTGCAGGCCATCCTAGAGAAGCACCTAGTTCCGGTGCCAACACTCGAGGAGGTGCAATCCCTCTGGGTGGAGGCAACCGCACACCTAGCTGGGGGCAGCGGTTCTCAGACAACCGCCCCAAAGTCCAGCCGGCCAAGCGAGGTAAGCCCTAATAGATGGGTTCCACATCCCCCCAAATTTTCTGGGAAGAAGGATAACACCATCACTTGCACCCGGTCCTGGTTCAAGGTACTCATGCAATATTTCGACCTAATGAATATGGACCCGTTTGAGCACATAGTGTACTTCTTAACGGGCAAAGCACAGGTCTGGGCGGCAGATGTCCTTGAGATGCACAAGTCGGGCAAGAAACCCCTCACACGCGAAACCTTAAGGGCGGCGTTTCTCCTGCAATATGGGGACACGCAACGCAACACTGCCATGGCAGCACGGGATCGCTTACACTCTCATGAATACGACATGAAAACTGCCGAAACTGTTGCTGAGTATACCCAGCGCTTCCATGATGTCCTACGTGAAGCTAAGGACATGGACAAAGCCGACCAGATTAGCTGGTACATCAAAGGCTTAGTTCCAGCACTTCGGGGTCGGTGTGCAACCGACGATGAGGGCAAGGACTGGCAGGATTTAGATAAATGCATTCTATATGCAGTTGGCCAAGAGGTCCGGTGGAAGGCAGGAAAAGACAAGACTGCCACCGTTGAGCTGAAAGCTGCTACGGTAATCACCCCTAAATCCAGGCATCCCTACCAAAAACGCCCTTCTTCCCGACCACAACAGGGCTGGCAGTCCGCGAGCAAAAAACCCCGGACCGACCAAGCTTCTGACAAACCTTCTAGCAACCGGTGCCGCTATTGCCACGGCTTCAAGAAGCCAGGCCAGTCTTGGCCGGACCACGCAGTGGACTGCTCCAAGGCGATCAAGGCTGAGGCGGAAAAGAAGTTGGTGCTTGCTGCCCGGCTCGAATCTAAAATGCAGGAGTAGGACCCTGGCAAGCGTGTGGAGGGGTGTGAACCAGCTCAACTGGTTGCACCAGATAGAGAGTTTGTGTTGCCCATGTCCGACAGCCCTTGTGCTGATCGGATGTTCCGGCCTGACGAATTCCGTCAGGTTGAGGCTCAACTCGGCCGTCAATTTACCTTTGACGCCGCATGTAATGATTCGGGCAATAATAGTCTCTGTCCACGTTTTGCCTCCCCATCAAACCCATTCGTGAATCATAACCTTGCGGGTGAGTTTGCCTGGATTCATCCTCCTTACAATCAAATTGCTCAGTGGCAAAAACACTACATCTCCTGCAAACACAAAGACCCAGAAAATACCTCTGCAGTCTTTGTAGTCCCAAAGTGGAGCTCAGTGGAGCACAGTATGCGAGCAGCAGGCTTTCGCCTGATTAAAACATACACACCAGGAAAAAGATTATTCCTGCAGAAAAGTAGCACAGGAGTACGGGAGCTGATGCCAGGTGTTTCATGGCCTATCCAGCTATGGTATGACCGACCGTCCACTACCGTACACTTAAACTCCATAGTTGGTTCTACACCGTCTATGATCTTTGATGCTCGCCTGTGCCAAACGGCCTGCAAAGCCTTGGCCGATTCTGGTGCCGACTGTAAAGGTACCGCAGATGGGTTTATATCCCTAACAGCCGTTAAGAAAATGGCCCTTGCTCTCAAACCATCACTCACCAGCTCAGTTAAAGTGGCTAATGGCAACACAGAACTGATTGAGGGCTCAGTTGTTGCCAACCTTCAAATTGACAAGTTCCATGACACAGTCAAACTCCTTGTTCTCAAGCAAGATGTCCCAGGTGTTGACATTATCCTGGCTAATGACTGGTTGGGGAAACGAAAAGCCACAATGTGCTGGACAACCAATACTCTGACAGTGTATAAGAAGCCAAATGCGGCGTACACGTTTACGCCATCTCTTTGGGTTTCCCCGGGTATCGACGATAATCTTGATGCGATTACCCTCATGAACTATGTCACTGCAACACTCTATGCAGCGACCACTGTCGAAACGGTATCTGCTAAAGCGGCAGGCAAACGAATTGCTAAAGGAGCACGAAGTTATCTCCTGCTCGTACAAGCAGAGGAGCAAATTACGGCTCCTGAACCCAGTTCCGGTGGAAAAAATCTCCTGGCTGATTTGAAGTTATCCGAATTACTAGAGGAATACAAGGATGTATTCGAAGACCTTCAAGGCCTTCCCCCCGACCGGAATATTGGTCACACTATTCCATTAGTGGATGGTGCCATACCACCAGCTAAACGAGCCTATAGGCTCACCCAACTGGAGCAACAAGAGGTTAAAAAGCAAGTTACTGAATTGCTTAATAAAGGGTACATTGAACCCTCCACCTCACCCTATGGGGCTCCAGTCCTCTTTGTCGAAAAGGCAAATGGGCAAGGACTACGCATGGTCTTAGACTACCGTGCACTTAATAAACTGACCATAAAACGGCGGTATCCCGTGCCCAATATCACAGACCTTTTCGACCAACTCCAAGGAGCAACCATTTTCAGCTCCCTGGATTTACAACAGGGGTATCACCAAATCTTGATTTCTCCCGAGGATGTGGAGAAAACGGCCTTCATAGCTCCAGGCATGGGCCAGTTCCAGTTCAAAGTACTTTGCTTTGGACTCACCAATGCCCCTGCAACGTTCCAAGCAGTGATGAATCGTGTCTTCACTGACTACATTGGCAAATTTGTGCTAGTGTACTTGGACGATATCCTGGTCTTTAGTAAGACCCCGGCCGAGCATGAACAGCACCTCCGTTTGGTACTGTCTTTGCTCCGAAAGCACCAATTCAAGGCAAAATTGTCGAAGTGTCAGTTCAACCGGTTCGAACTGCATTTCCTGGGCCACAAAGTAAGCCAAGAAGGCTTGAAAGTAGACGACCGCAAAGTAACAGTCATTAAGGACTGGCCTGTCCCCACGGATATTAAGAAACTACGGGCGTTCCTTGGCTTAGCCAATTATTTCAGGAGGTTTATTCAGGATTATTCCTCCCTTGTGGCCCCCCTCACAACCCTTACCAGCGAGAAAGTGCCCTTCCGCTGGACCGAAGCCTGCGAGGCAGCCTTCCAGGGTGTGAAGCATGCCTTGACCAATGCACCAGTTCTTAAACTCCCTGAGCTTGATAAACCTTTCACGGTTTGGTCTGATGCCTCTATTCATGGCACGGGAGCCGTCCTCTTGCAGGATGACCACCCTGTAGCTTATACCAGCTCTAAATTCAATAGGGCAGAATATAACTACACAACAACAGACCAAGAGTGCCTAGGCACTGTTTTAGCCCTGGAAGAGTGGCGTTGCTACCTTGAAGGAGCCAGTGATGTAACGTTGATCACTGATCACCAACCACTGGTATACCTACAAGATCAACAAAGCGCGGATAAACTATCCCGCCGCCAAGCTCGTTGGATGGAACGATTATCACGTTTCACATTTAAATGGGAGTATCGCCCTGGTCGGGTGAATGTAGCTGACCCCATCAGTCGGGTCCACGATGTGGTGCTCAACTTGCTTTCTGCCGCGCTGATTGACAGCGACTTAGGACATCGAATCATCCGCGGGTATGACGGTGATCCCAATCTCACGAAAACTAAGGTAGCAAAACTGCGGCTCAAAAAGAAGAGTAACTTCTGGTACCATGGATCCCAGATTTACATCCCTAATCAAGCTGACTTACGACAGGTTATCATGAAAGAGTATCATGATACCCCATGTGCCGGCCACCGCGGCATTGACCGCACCAAACAAGCGATCGCACAAACTTATTGGTGGCCTGGACTAGACACTGACGTGAAGGCCTACGTCAAGTCTTGTCCTCAATGTCAGCATAACAAACCAAACAACACTAAACCGGGTGGTTTGCTGCAGCCACTCCCCATACCTTCTTCCGTGTGGGAGAGCATATCAATGGACTTGATAACCCAGCTACCAACAACTCACAATGGGCATGATGCGATCGTCGTGTTTGTGGACCGACTGAGCAAAATGACGCACTTTGCTCCCACACTCACGACCGCAGGAGCGGAAGAGTTGGCTCGCCTTTTTGTAGCCACTGTATTCCGGCAGCACGGCCTTCCAAAGAATATTATCTCTGACCGGGACCCACGCTTTACAAGCAATTTCTGGAAGGAAATCTTTCGCCTATTGGGCACCAACCTCCATATGAGCACAGCCTTCCATCCCCAAACCGATGGACAAACCGAGCGGATGAATCGCTTACTGGAAGAGACACTGCGGCACTATATCTCCCCTAATCAGGATGATTGGGATGATCACTTACCGTTGATTGAGTTTGCTATTAATAACTCCAAACAACGCTCAACGGGTATGACACCATTTTCTCTTAACGGTGTTCAACAACCACGTGTACCGGTTGACTTGCATGTACCCTCTAAAGTGCCGGCTGCTGATGAGTACTCCACCATCATGCGCAAGCGATTACAACTCGCTAAAACTTGTCTCCAGGCTGCGCAATCTAGACAAAAACAGGATGCTGACTCGTCTCGGCGCCCCGTGCGTTATGAGGTTGGGCAAAAAGTGCTGTTAAGTACGAAGAACATAAATCTCAAAAAACCTGGATCGAAGAAGCTGATGCCAAAATTCATCGGCCCATATACAGTTGTCGCTAACATCGGCGAAGCAGCGGTAAAACTGGAGTTACCAGCTGAATCTCGCCTACACCCGGTCTTCCATGTGTCTCTCCTGAAACCATTCAAGGAGGGCACACAGCGACAACCACCCTCACCACTTGTTATTGAGGGTGAGCCATTCTACATGGTTGAAGCCATTGTAGATCATCGGGACGTCTCAATCCGTGGGGGCAGAGGTAAAACTCGTCGAGAGTACCTTATCAAGTGGGAAGGATATGATTCCACTCACAATACATATGAAACCGAGGCGGCCCTGAAAGACTCAGATCCCTTGGTGGAAGCCATCGAGGAATATGAGTGAAAACTCAAAGCCAAAGCAAGGCCAAAACCCCCTGCAAAAGAAACCTCCTCCAAAAGGAAACGGTAACGCTCCCGGGACGGTTCGCATCAGAGGGGGGGGAATGTAGGCAACTACATTTACCTTAAAGAAATAGGCCTAGATAAACCGGTAGGCAATCATGCAATAAGCATGATGCCTAACCGAAAACTAACTACGAGAAAAGCTCGCGATTGGCAAAACAAATTGCCGTACATCTCGGCTAGGTGAGCCGATATTAAAATCACCCTGGTGAAGAGCTTCGGCCTAACGATTTAGTATAATAATACTAATTGTTCGGAGTTCAAGACTCCGCTGTCACCATTTCTCGCTAGATGTACAATTTCGCGACCTTGACATACTTAAAAGCTATTACCAAACCTTCTAAAGCTACGCTTCTGCATAAGCCTAGCAGCATCATTAAGACGACTGCTACAGTGCAGCTGCTGCGTGGTGCCGGTGCCGCGTGGTGCCGCTGCCGAGCAGTGCAGCTGCCGCATGGTGATGCTTCACGGGGGGCCACTGCCGTGTGGTGCCACTGATACACGGCGGGTGCAGCTGCCATGCAGCGTCTCATCACTACCGATTGACCAATGCGTGTTCCCCTAGGTATGTGGTGCCACTGGCATGCAGTGCCACTGGTGCACGGTGCTGTGTGCAGTGCTGCTGGTGTGCGGTGCCACTGCCGTGCAGTGTTGCTGCCATGCAGTGCCACTGTCGTGCGGTGCCACTGGCGTGCAGTGCCGCGGCATGCGGTGCTGTTGGCATGCTGTGCTGCTGGTATGTGGTGGTGCTGCTGCATGGTGCTGCTGTGCATGGTGCAGCTGGCATGCAATGCCGCTCGCTGGCATATGGTGCGGCAGGGTACTTCATCCCCGACGGGACCTGGCAATTTTTAGAATTTTAAAAAAATGCCTGTGAAAGTGTTGGGTCTGCTCTGGGGATCCCTTGGAAATATCGGCCGGGCAAAACATGGCTTTCCGTGTTGTATCTCTGTCATATCCGCCTACAGCAAAGGCTCGATCGAAGGATGCCAGGCAGCTGGCCAATCTGGATATTAGCCTCGAGATACCCCAGGATACTACATTCCGGGGGCAGGAAAAACATGTGCCGTGAAGAAAAAAAGGTTTTTTAGGGTGTACTGGAAAAAAATTGCTTAAAGCATGGTCAAGTTATGGGGATAACTGATCTATGCTTGACAGCTTGACGCTTATTAGGAAAAGCTGAAAATACAATATTTTTTCAGCTAAAAAAATTATAAATATAATTTGTAAGCAGTTCGACAAAACATCATTTTCGTCAGGACTAGCATTGACATTTTGGCCTTCATCACGCAATGATAACACCAGCGAAGCAGATTCCTAACTTTCTTATACCAACAAGTGTTAGCTTAAAGCAATAAAAAACCTAAGCATCGATATTTAGGATGAAGGAATACAAAGCAGATCAAGAAAGCCAGGGAAACTGGTATCTGTGTTAATTAATGAGCTCCTGATGCCGGGTATTGGGTATTGGATAAATGGGTAGCAAAAAACAGATCATATGTATACTTGCTAGCTAGCTGATGAATGAGATGCTTGAGGTCGCCCAAATTATTAGCTACATACATACAGACCACAGCAAATATCTAAAGAAAATTGGGGAAATACCTAGGGGAAATACCTAGGAAAAATAAAAAATAAGAAATATATAACAACTGAATGTACTTTGGATCCCAGTACACCAAGATGGTGGAAGCGCGGGGAACTGGGGCGGCAGGCCCCAGTCCCCGCACAACCACCGTACACTTCTGGGTGTTAACAGCATTGAAAGCGGTAGTGAAATGCATATTTAAAAGCATGATATAGATAAACGGCAGACATGATATGCATTTGTCTGTTGATGAATGTGCATGCTTCTGTTTGTCGTTCATTTTTGAACGTATATATAAAGCAAATATAATAACATGTCATAGTAATAAAGTCTCTAAAAAACAATTGGATGTGGTCGCATAATAAGGCTGCTGAGCCTCAAATGAACCAGCATTCATTTGAATGCTCCAAATGTGTGACAACTACACACACAACTGTTGTATCCCTCCTTCCAATCGCCCATTGATTCTGCGGAGAACCAGGCTCAGTGCATCATGCTCGATTATATCAGAACGTACCAATCGAGGCAGCGGAAGTCTTTGATGCAAGGAGTTACAATGTATATTCCAAGACAGGCGTAGATGACGTGATAGGCTATCAGTGCCTAGCCGAGGCAATCATCATCTAACCGATGCAAATCGGTGCTCGGGCTTATCCAAGAAATATGACCAGAAGCGATATATAAGGCGTAAGCTCAACCAAGCACGGTTAGCTTGTTTTAGCGTCAATCGTTATGATTGCGTGTCCAATCATATTTTCGCACTTAGGCCGTCAATGAGCATAGCAGATATACTCGCAGCGACGGCTCGGGGTACAAGAGATCTGCAAGTAGTAGGTGTACTACCGTGATCCCCCCCCCACACGCGCGATCCCCCCCACGCGTGGATATTGCTATATAAGCCGTCATAGCAATAATGCAATGTTCTTTACTTGTGTAAAGGTGCCGACTACGCCATCGCGCGTAGTGTTGCATTCGACGAGCCGCATCACTCGAGCCATTGCCTTGTGACCTCGAGGTACACTCGCATTATCGTGCCCGAGCGCGCGCGTATGCATGGTGCACGTGTTATTATTAGTGCGCATTGAGGTGCGATGCATTATGCATTCCAGGTCGTCCACAACCCAGTCGTCGGACCATGCGCACTTATCACGATACCGCTCACGCGATGTATGCTTGCAGCGTTGTGCACAATGCATTAGACGATATGCTGTTTGCGGGTTGCTTGTTCCCTTAGCTGATGCGCCTCACGCGTGCGATGCGACGTGCTGCGTGGCATGCATGCGGTCACGTCGTGCCCACTGCCATACCGTTCCGCGTGCCCACGTACGACATGGGTGACGTTATCAGTGCCGAACCGCTCCGCGCGCCCACGTACGACATGGGTGACGTCATCAGTGTCATACCGCTCTGCGCGCCCATGTACGACAGGGGGGACGTCATCAGTGTCGTACTGCTCCGCGCGCCCACGTACGACAGGGGTGACATCATCAGTATCGTACTGCTCCGCGCGCCCACGTACGACATGGGTGACGTCATCAGTGTCGTACCGCTCCACGCGCCCACGTACGACAGGTGTGACGTGGTGCCATGTGATGACGTGTTGCGCGATATAGCGATGGTGGGTGCAACCCTCACAGAGCTTCAGCAAAGTGAAGCGTGGTACAACAACAACTCCCATCAATCATCATTTTACCAGGTTTGGCATCCAAGCCGCATCTAAGCTGCAGGTTTGGCACCCAGCAGCTGTTTGGCTCTGCAGCTGCTGATAAATTGCTAAGTTTCCCTAGCTAATTATCAAACCACGGCTAATTTAAGTGACAAGGCAAGCATGAAGCCCAAATAAACATCCTGATTGGTTTCTCTGCATGGTCCTTTAACCAACAGGTAGTAACCCTCATTACGAATTTTACCGTTACAGGTTGTCCCATTCCAGCTCTCATGCAACTGGCCTGGTACGTTCCGCTGGGTTACCACCAGCATTGCCCGTTACGACCCCAGCGAGCCCAGGCCCTCCGACCTGCAGTGCGACGTGATTTGGAACACTGCCCTGAGGACGTTTGACGGTGAGCGTCGTACAGAAGTACAGCGTATACTTAGGGTCATTCAACTCGACCTATACCTATAATGGAAAACTGAAAGCTCAACAAAAACTCGACCACAACTTGATTACAAACCAAGCATACGCCACACACAAGAGCAAACATGCTCACTGGCACACGACCGACACAATAAAGACACTCTGGGAAAAGCCATCCTCCATATTTTTTGTTGGATCCATAAAGTCCATATGGACTTCCATAAAGTTACGTATGGAAGGCAACAATACCCAAATATAGCCATGAAATGTTTTTAATTATATACGCCCAGGGCCGACAACGTGATGATGATGATGACGATGTGGGGGCTGGTGGGGGGAGAAAGAAGCAACGCAGGGAAAGTGGTGGCCGAGTGCTTGGTAGCGGGGCATCAACTGGATGGCGGGGCATGCGTCGGGCAGCAAGTAACCACCACCGTACAGGGGATGACGCAGAGGAGGAGGAGGAGGTGGAGGCGGCAAGTGGGGACATCTCCGCAAGTAGCAGCGATATGGCACCATCATCGGGGGTTTCAAGTGGCACGGGAAGCAGTGGGGGCCATGCACATCAACTGGAAATGAGGTCTTCACGCCAGGGTACCCGAGGGGCGCTGCCTCCTGTGACAGCACGTACGAAGCAGGCGGTTTGCGGCAAGCAGGGCACAAGTAGCCGGCGCCCCAGAGGGAGCAGGGGTGGGTGTTGATGGCACGTACATGCCTATCCTTCTTTTGCTTGAACCGTGGTGGATGTATGACGAGTATTAGATTTGTTCTGACTCCGACATTGGTTTTCTTGTGGCAATGTGGATTGCGGTTGTTGTACCACGCGTCACTTTCCTAAGCTCTGCTAGAGTTGCACCCACCATCACCCTATCGCGCACGACACCACGTCACCCTGTCGTACGTGGACGCGGTGGAGCGATACGGCAATGATGACGTCACTGTCGTACGTGGACGCGGTGGAGCGATACGGCAATGATGACGTCACTGTCGTACGTGGACGCGGTGGAGTGATACGGCACTATCGTACGGTACGGCACTGTCGTACGTGGGCGCGATGGAGCGGTACGGCACGGTACGACGGTACGGCACGGTATGACGGTACGGCACGGTACGGGACGGTACGACGGTACGGCACGGTACGACGGTACGGTACGACACTATCGTATATGGATCGGTACGGCACTGTCGTACGTGGACGCGGTGGAGCGATACGGCAATGATGACGTCACTGTCGTACGTGGACGTGGTGGAGCGATACGGCAACGATGACGTCAGCTGTCGTACGTGGATACGCGTGGAGTAGTACGGCAGCAGGCGCGACGCGATCGCACGCATGTCACGCAGCACGTCGCACCGCACACGTTAGGCGCACTGGCTAAGGGCACAAGCAACCCTCAATGAGCATATCGCCTAATGCACTGTGCACAACGCTGTAAGCATACATTGCGTGATCGGCATCGCGATAAGTGCGCATGGTCCGGCGACTTGGTCGCGGACGGTCTAAAACGCATGAGGCATTGCATAGCAACGCGCACTAACGATAACACGTGCATTACGCATACGCGCGCGCACGAGCATGATAATGCGAGCGTACCTTGAGGTCGCGAGGCAATGGCTCGAGCGATGCGGCGCGTCGAATGCAACACCACGCGCGATGGCGTAGTCAGCACCTTTACGCGAGTAAAGAACATTGCATTATTGCTATGACGGCTTATATAGCAATACCCGCACGCGGGATCACGGTAGTACACTTACTACTTACAGATCTCTTGTACCGCGAGCCGTCGCTGCGAGTATATCTGCTATGCTCATTGACGGCCTAAGTATGAATATAGGGAGAATCGCCACGCGAACATTACGATTGACATTTATATAAGCTAACCGCGCTTTGGTTGAGCTTACGCCTTTTCTATCGCTTATGGTCGTATTTCTTGGATAAGCCCGAGCACCGATTTGCATCGGTTAGATGATGATTGCCTCGGCTAGGCACTGATAGCCTATCACGTCATCTTCACCTGTCTTGGAATATACGTTGTAACTCCTTGCATCGAAGACTTCCGCTGCCTCGATCGGTACGTTCTGATATAATCGAGCATGATGCACTGAGCCTGGTTCTTCGCAGAATCAATGGGCGAATATGAGGAGTGATACAACAAATTTGGTAGCGAGACGCAAGGTTCGTTCACGGCCTGCTGTCTCACCCTGATCTCTTTTGTAAGTAGGTCACTTTTATGGCTGGAGTCAGCGATGGCAATCTTAGTCCTTTGGATACATTCGCGGAGGAGCTTGGCCGAGCTGTGATGGCCGCGGCCGCCTCTGGTCTGTAATTGCCTTGCTGCTCTTGCATTGCCATTCGTTTTGCCTGTTCGAAGTACGCGCTTCTGAGCTGCAGGTGAATCGAATCGAGTCTCACTCGCTGCTGCATCGACTGATTCGAACCCGAGTCCGGATCAGTTGCGGGCGCTTATTGCGCGCACGCGCGAAGTGCGGGACTCTTTGGACGGATACTTGCGGTATCTGCAGGGAGCGCTTTCTGTCGGTAGGCTTAAAAACCGTCTGATTGTCGCTCGACCGATACCTGTGTGAGAGTGCCTTTATCGCACGAGGTTGCGGCCGGTCAGTCGCCGATTTACCATGGCATCTGGTAGCGGTGACGTAGGGCTAGTAGTGGGGGACGGTCGTGCCGACACGTCCGTCGTCCCTGAGACATCTCGGAGGGGCCCTTACACGCATGTTGTTGACGGCGTCCGAGATCCCCCTGCGCTACTAGACCCACGGACTCCCATCCATCCGACTGTTCCTGTCACGGCAGCCGAAGCAGGCCCCGTTGGACGCGAGGAGCAGAGGGGTCCGTCTGCACCCCTTCGTCAAGGTCGATCTGACGACGAAGAAGAGGTGATGAAACTGTCGCTTCCTGTCCCGAAATTAGACATCCCGCATGATGCGAAACAAAAGATTGCTGGGCGAAGCATTGCCGATACAACTCGTGCATACCTGCGTGATGTCCGCTTGTACTTGCGACTGGTCCGTGGTGGTGATCGTGACCCTGTGAAATGCTATCTCGTCGGGAACACCCTCGCGGGTGAGGCGAAGGCATGGTACGATCAATGGACAATGGCAAGGCAGACATACACGTTTGAGGAGTTGGCCCGTGCTTTGCTTGCGCGCTTTGCTCCCGAGGTTCAATCGTTAAGCGCTAAGGCTCGCAGTACGTTAGCATCTGGCACATATCGCATGCGCCCTGATGAAACAGTACCTGCGTACCAGTCGCGCTATGAGGCCCTGATCACGCCCATCGGTAACCTGACGGAGGAGGACCGCATCTTTTGGTTTCAGCGTGGATTGTCTGAGGTCCTGGCGCAGAGATGTGCCACGGACTTGGCGGGAAAGGACTTTGGGTCCTATGAGGATTTGGTGCAATTTGCGCAAGGGGTCGAGAAGCGTCTCTTAGCTGGCCAGCGTGCTATTAAACCTGTCCCTCGTGCTAATGCCATGCGAGTGCAGGATCCGGCGTCTGACGCTGCGGCCATGGACCAGGGGGCCGAAACGGAGCGTCGAACGCCAACGGCAGCAGTGACCACCGTTCGTACGGATCGCGGTCACGGCGTTCGCGGCGCTTCCGGATCGGGTAACCGCAAAGGGTCAACCGGCGCAGGTCAACGCGCGGATCCAGCCAAGGGCAAGAGGAAAGGGGGTTCGCCGTCTGCAGCGGCTGCGCACGAAGCTAAGAACGAGACCAAGCGCCAACGCACCAGTGACGGTTGGTTGGATAAATGGGGTTGCACGCACTCCGAGCTTGCGCGTCGGAAGAGCAAGAAGGTTTGCCTGAGATGCGCGTCGGCGGAACATCCTACGAGGGAGTGTCCGCACCTACCGCCTTTGGCTCAGCGGCCGAAGTAGGGGATTGCCCAGGATGGCTCGGAGGGGACTCCACCTGGGAAGTCGGAATTAGAGGGTGGGCGATTGTCGTCAGTGCGGCAAGCCGTGAGGGCACCGTTGCCTTCGGTCCTTGAACAAATCGAACGCGCGATTGGACGTCGACTGTCGCTCGACGGACACTCAGGACGTGTAGGTTTTGACTCGCTGTGTAACTTGTACGCACCGAGTAAACCGCTGGCGTCTATCGATTTGTTAGGCCACACCGTCTTGTTCCTCCCCTCATCTCTGCGCGAGCTGTCAGTGCAGCTGACCTTCTATAGGAGAAGTAGGCGTCAACGTCCAGACACTGCCGCTTGCGTCCTTCTACCCGCTTATAGTCGGCGAAAAGCTTCGACTTTGCTAACGGGTATGCGGAAAGTCTGCCGGTTCGAGCCAGGCACCGTTCTGTATAACGGTGTTGATTTAGCAGGTGCACCTGTTCCGTTGTCGGTCCAGGCCTACGCCGTTGACGTTTGGTACGATGCTCCTGCACCTCATTCTGAGGGTTCTGCCGAACGATTCGAACCCACCCTGAGCGTCTTGCTTTCGTCCGCAGAGTCGGTACCGGCAGACAATCGGGTTCCCTTGATTCAGGTCGATCTTGCTGGTCGCACTCTGAAGGCGCTCGTCAATACCGGCGCCAGTGACGACTTCATCTCATCGGCAGAGGTGAATGCATTGGGTCTGTGCCCACAGTCGTCGGAATGGTCGCAGGTTACCCTCGCGGATGGGGGTAAGCAACCCATATTGGGCAGGGTCACCCTTCGCCTGTGTATAGGTCCTCTGCGTATTACGACCCAACCTTATGTGTTGCGTGAGCTGACTGATGCTGCGACATATATACTGGGGTCCTCAACATTACGGCAGTATGGGGCCGGCATTGACCTAGAGTCTGGAACCCTTCGCCTTCGTAAGGGGACTCTGTCGTGCAAAGTACCCTTCGTGCCGTTTGTAAGTGTTGAGCCAGAGGGGGGTAAGTCTGAGGCGGAGCCTGTGGTTAACTACGCTGTGAAAGCCATAGGGCAGCGTGCTGAACCCAAGCCAGTCGGGCGTAAAGAGGCCATCCGGATGATCCGGAAGGGTGCCCACGGACTGCTTGTGAGGCCTAGGTTGCATTTGAATGCGACGACCGCTCAGTCTTCTTTGGATCCTGAGGTTGAAGCCTTGCTCACAGGGTACGCAGACGTTTTTCGTGACGTGCCTGGGCTTCCTCCTTTGCGTCCCGTGGACCATACCATCCCACTCGTACCCGGCGCTCAGCCTGTGTCAAGACCTATGTACAGGTTAAGTCCTCTGGAGTTGGACGAGGTGAAGCGCCAGGTGACTGATCTGCTCGCAAAGGGTATGATTCGCCCCAGCACATCTCCGTATTCTGCGCCGATTCTGTTTGTCGGTAAGAAGGATGGGAGCTTGCGCATGTGTATCGATTACAGGGGGTTGAATGCGACGACGGTCAAAAACCGTTACCCATTGCCGCGCGTGGACGACCTGCTCGATAAGCTAAAGGGCTCGGCCTACTTCAGCTCGATCGACTTGCAACAGGGATACAATCAGATTCGCATCGCTGCGTCTGATGTGCCGAAAACCGCTTTTCGGATGCCCTTTGGTCACTTCGAGTACACGGTCTTGTCGTTCGGGTTGACTAATGCCCCTGCGACGTTTCAAGCGGTCATGGATCGCATGTTCAGACCGTATATCGACAGGTTCGTCGTTTGCTACTTGGACGACATCCTGGTCTACTCCAAGACGCGCGAGGAGCATCTAGAGCATCTTAAGCTCGTGCTTGAGGTGTTGAGGCGGGAGCAATTGTTTGCGAAGCGCGCCAAGTGCTTTTGGGCGCAGCCTCAGGTGGAGTACTTGGGCCACATTGTGTCGGCCACCGGCGTCAAGATGGACCCACGGAAGGTAGCTGTGGTTCGCGATTGGCCAGCGCCTCGGAACCTTCAGGAGCTTCGTAGCTTCCTCGGCTTGACCAACTATTTCCGTAAGTTCATCAAGCAGTACTCTGTCCTTTCGGCCCCGCTCACTGACTTGACGCGTAAGGGAGCTTTCGATTCGCCTGGTGCATGGACGCCCGAGTGTCAGCTGGCGTTCGAGGAGCTAAAGCGTGTCGTTGCCGACGACGTTACCCTTGCGTTCCCCGACTACTCGTTGCCATTTCGTGTCAAAGTGTTTTCGGATGCTTCGTTGTATGGGAGTGGCGCTGTACTGTTGCAGGAAGGGCGACCGATCGCCTTCACGAGTAAGAAGTTTACGGGCGCAGAAACCCGTTACACTACGGGGGAACAGGAGCTGCTAGCGGTCTTGCACGCGCTTAAGGAGTGGCGTTGTTACCTAGAGGGACGACCTTTCACCCTTAAGACTGACCACAAGCCCCTGACGTTTTTGCAAAGCGTCCCCACGTTGAACCGACGACAAGCGCGGTGGATGGAGTACCTCGCGCGGTTTGACTGCATCTGGGAGCACGTTGCCGGCCGGATTAACATCGCCGACGCTCTCAGCCGACATCCGTCGCTACACACTGCGATTTTGGCGGCACCGGTCCAACGTCCACCGACCCCGGACGCGCCTCTGTCCTCAGACCTTGCGGCTCGCCTGAAGGCTACCTATGCGGGCGACTCTTGGTTTGCTTCGCCCGGCAACGTCGAGCACCTACGCAAGCAGAATGGTCTTTGGCTACGGACGGAAGGATCGACGACTCAGATCGTCGTGCCTAACGACGACTCCCTTCGTCGCGATATCCTTTCCCGTTTCCATGAGGACCCGTTGGCAGGACACCCAGGTAGCACACGGCTGGTCGAGTTGGTGCGACCCTTGTTCTGGTGGTCTCGTCTGGCGAGAGATGCCGAGAACTTCGTGCAGACATGCAGTTTGTGCCAGCGCAACAAGGCTTTGTCCGGTAGGGGCCAAGGGTTGCTGCAACCATTGCCTGTTCCTGACGCGCCTTGGGAAAGTGTTTCCATGGACTTCGTGGTCGCGCTGCCCAAAACTGAGGGAGGGTACGACTCGGTGCTTGTCATGGTAGACCGTTTGACTAAGATGGTCCACCTTGCGCCTACCACGTCGACCTGCACTGCGGAGCAGACTGCACGTCTGTTCTTCGATAACGTAGTTCGGTTGCACGGCGTCCCTAAGAACGTGGTCTCGGACCGTGGCGGTCAATTCACGTCCAAGTTTTGGGAAGCGCTCTGCAAGCTCGTGGGCATGCGGGTTAACCTGAGCACGGCATACCACCCGCAGTCTGACGGCCAGACCGAACGCACGAACCGCACCCTGGGGGATATGTTGCGCAACTTTGCTGGTCGCACGCCTCTCGTTTGGGATACTTACCTGACTGCGGCAGAGTTTGCGATTAACAATGCTGTTAATCGGTCGACAGGTCAAAGCCCGTTCTTCCTGACATATGGGTTCCACCCGGCGCTACCTGTGTGGCGTGAGTTGGAGGTGTATGTCCCTGCGGCTAAGACTTTTGCCAAGACGTTCTTATCCCGAATCACAGACGCGAAGTCGTGTTTGGACGCGGCACAGCAACGAGCAACGGAGTACTACAACAAGTCCAAGCGGGACGTGGTCTTTTCGGAAGGACAGATGGTTCTGCTGAGCACTAAGAACCTGCGTTCCTTTGCCGAGGGATCCCGAAAGCTGTTGCCCCGTTGGATTGGTCCGTACCCCGTTGTGCGCATGGTCGGGAACGCGGCTGTCGAGCTCACGTTGCCCTCTGACATGAACATCCACCCTACGTTCCATGTGTCACTTGTTCGTCCGTATCGTGGCACGGAGCCCGCGCCCGTCACCACTGATACCCCGGCAGCAGTCGAACCAGGTCCTGAGACCTGGGTCGCAGGCAAGCAGAAGGTATACGATGTGGAGCGCATCCTGGACTACCGCACTCGACGTGTGGGTAGACACCGGCGCAAGCGCACCGTGCACGAGTACCTGGTCAAGTGGACGGACTACTCAAGTGAACACAACTCGTGGGAACCTGCGCGCAATTTCTCCCCGGAGATGGCACCCATCCTCGAAGAAGCTAGGTTGCGTGCCACGCAATCTCAGTAGCTCTGGTCGCCCGAGCGGCAGCGAGGACGCTGCCTAAGGGGAGGGGGAATAATTGTTGTACCACGCGTCACTTTCCTAAGCTCTGCTAGAGTTGCACCCACCATCGCCCTATCGCGCACGACACCACGTCACCCTGTCGTACGTGGACGCGGTGGAGCGATACGGCAATGATGACGTCACTGTCGTACGTGGACGCGGTGGAGCGATACGGCAATGATGACATCACTGTCGTACGTGGACGCGGTGGAGTGATACGGCACTATCGTACGGTACGGCACTGTCGTACGTGGGCGCGATGGAGCGGTACGGCACGGTACGACGGTACGGCACGGTACGACGGTACGGCACGGTACGACGGTACGGCACGGTACGACGGTACGGCACGGTACGATGGTACGGTACGATGGTACGGTACGACGGTACGACACTATCGTATATGGATCGGTACGGCACTGTCGTACGTGGACGCGGTGGAGCGATACGGCAATGATGACGTCACTGTCGTACGTGGACGTGGTGGAGCGATACGGCAACGATGACGTCAGCTGTCGTACGTGGATACGCGTGGAGTAGTACGGCAGCAGGCGCGACGCGATCGCACGCATGTCACGCAGCACGTCGCACCGCACGCGTTAGGCGCACTGGCTAAGGGCACAAGCAACCCTCAATGAGCATATCGCCTAATGCACTGTGCACAACGCTGTAAGCATACATTGCGTGATCGGCATCGCGATAAGTGCGCATGGTCCGGCGACTTGGTCGCGGACGGTCTAAAACGCATGAGGCATTACATAGCAACGCGCACTAACGATAACACGTGCATTACGCATACGCGCGCGCACGAGCATGATAATGCGAGCGTACCTTGAGGTCGCGAGGCAATGGCTCGAGCGATGCGGCGCGTCGAATGCAACACCACGCGCGATGGCGTAGTCAGCACCTTTACGCGAGTAAAGAACATTGCATTATTGCTATGACGGCTTATATAGCAATACCCGCACGCGGGATCACGGTAGTACACTTACTACTTACAGATCTCTTGTACCGCGAGCCGTCGCTGCGAGTATATCTGCTATGCTCATTGACGGCCTAAGTATGAATATAGGGAGAATCGCCACGCGAACATTACGATTGACATTTATATAAGCTAACCGCGCTTTGGTTGAGCTTACGCCTTTTCTATCGCTTATGGTCGTATTTCTTGGATAAGCCCGAGCACCGATTTGCATCGGTTAGATGATGATTGCCTCGGCTAGGCACTGATAGCCTATCACGTCATCTTCGCCTGTCTTGGAATATACGTTGTAACTCCTTGCATCGAAGACTTCCGCTGCCTCGATCGGTACGTTCTGATATAATCGAGCATGATGCACTGAGCCTGGTTCTTCGCAGAATCAATGGGCAAATATGAGGAGTGATACAACAGCGGTTACTTACATGGATTGCGGTAACTCTGTGTGTAGTCTTCAAAGAAGTGGCAGACATGTGCAAGTATGCGACAATAACCTTTACTTGCAGCAGTATGTATTTAGATAGTTACAAAATAGAGAGCATCATTAGGTAACCATAGATAGGTACGACGTTAGTTAGTTGGTTAGGTAGGAAGCTAGCGAGATAGGTGGGCAGAGATACCCTGGATACCCTATCTACACATCATTCATAGTAATGGTAGGTTCGATAGATGATGCCTAATAATATGATAGGACATGACGCTAATGACAGGCCATGAAGCTGACTAATCGCCATATTTGGAATGCGAAATGGTCACTTCCGTTTGTACCCTCCATGCCAGCCATTGTAACTTTCCATAAAATGCTGTTTCCATTCCATAAAATGCCTTCCATAAAATACCTTCCATAACCTGGTGGCAGGCTTATGGATTCCATACCAAAATAATATGGAGGCCATTTTATAGAAAAGGACGATAAATTTTATGG
Source organism: Volvox reticuliferus (assembly GCA_019650235.1). NCBI lineage: Eukaryota > Viridiplantae > Chlorophyta > Chlorophyceae > Chlamydomonadales > Volvocaceae > Volvox > Volvox reticuliferus. Next base: position 308,414 of record BNCP01000023.1, read on the forward strand.
AAGCCGGGACCCCCCATTTTCCCAGAGTGAGACAGCAAAAGAAAAAGGTAAGAAAACCAAAGAAACGAAAGGGCAACCATCCATCTAGAAAAAATCACCTAGCAAAAAAACGCCCTGACTGGGCGACCAAGGGAAACAGCTGGCCACAAAAGAAACACGGGCCAGGCCCCACACTCACACATTCACACAAACCACCAAAGCAGAAACACCATAACTGGCCTACGAAAGGGAAACAGCCTGCCGCACCAAACACGGGCCACCCACAAAAGCAAGCGTCTGCCTAACCCTACAAAACCTCAAGATCACCGATCCGAGGCACCCATGAACCTAAAACTAACTGGACCAGCTGAGCAACAATCCGAGGCAAAAGCTGTCATGCGAATGCACTACTGCCCCTGATCTGCATGAAGCTTTGCCGCCTCCACCAGCATTGCTGTGAAATTCTCCATGAGCTCCTCCCTGGTCGGGAGCTGGAAGGAGGTCGGTGGCATGTCCTGCTTCAGCACACCTTGGTACACGGCGGGCTGGCACAGGACTGACATGAACGCCTGTGCAAAGTAATTATCCTGCGCTGCCTCCAGCAGCCCCTCATCAGCGTCGAAGCTCTCCCCGCCACTGGAACTGCTGTCAGCGGGGCTGCTCGTCCTGCTGCTGCTGTTAGCTCGCGTGCTGCTGCCGTGGCTGGGTCCTTCACTGCCACGCCCCCCAGTGCCTTCACTGTTGGCCCCATCATCACCTGGAGCCTCATCTGCTTCATGCGCAATGACCTTGTCACTTTGGGGTGAGCTCATCAAGGCCTGAATGAAGCCCGCAGTGGCATTTTTCTCAGTGTTGCCGTACCTGCACCAGTCCATGCTTTCTGAGATGCTGACGTTCGGCAGCAGGCCCTTCAGGCAGCATGGTGCAGTGCAGCATTCATGAAAAACAAAACGCGAGGCGACCAGCTGCTTTACTTCCTTGCGATTGGTCGACGAGCAATTGGAGGCAGTGACCACCACTGCCGACCCCAGGACCATGCCCTGCAGGATTCACAACAAGGGTATCGTGGCAGGCATAATCACCTGTGTTGATTGTGGCCCGGGGCTTCTTTGCATGTGGCAAAATACTGCTGGTGGCTGCTTTGGTGCGATGAATACACGAATGCCCTCACCATCCAGCCCCCTCTTCATGATTCTAATGGGATGCCCGCCGCACCTGAGCGAACGCCTGTCTCATTGTCTTCATCACCGCCACCTCCACCACCTCCGCCACCTTAAGGAGAAGGAGCTCCTTCACCTTCTCGTTCTCAAGGAGAATGCGCTCCTTCGCCTTCTCATTCTCAAGGAGAATGCGCTCCTTCGCCTTCTCATTCTCAAGGAGAATGCGCTCCTTCGCCTTCTCATTCTCAAGGAGAATGCGCTCCTTCGCCTTCTCGTTCTCAAGGAGAATGCGCTCCTTCGCCTTCTCCTTCTCAAGGAGAATGCGCTCCTTCGCCTTCTCGTTCTCAAGGAGAATGCGCTCCTTCGCCTTCTCCTTCTCAAGGAGAATGAGCTCCTTCGCCTTCTCCTTCTCCTTGAGAAGGACCTCCTTCGCCTTCTCCTTCTCAAGGAGAAGGACAAGGAGTTTCTTCTGAAGGAGAAGGAGGTCTTCCTTCTTGAGAAGGAGCCTCCTGTAAAATTCCTTGTCGGCGGTGTCCTCGGCCGACTCAGCTTTCGCCAAAACCACCCGTATGTCCGCTTGTAGGTCATTAATTCTCCGCCGTTGCAGTTCCTCCATTTGCCAAGGGCCGCTCACGCCTCGGCAGCTTGGCTCGAGTGGCTCGAACCTCAGGGGGTGTTTACACTAGGTTTCAAAAGGACGGATTAGGGCTCAATTCGTGGTTAATGTAGGATTAACGTTGTTGGACGAGCGGCTCAGCGGGCCTAACGTCCTTACAAGCGTGGATTAGGCGGGAACGAACATTTTAAAGAAGCATAAGATGACTAATAAGGAAGAAGGAATAATAATTCTTGAAATATAGCATATAATAAAGAAAAGGTATGAAAGATTGAAGAGCGACAGCAAACCTCAGCTGTGACTGCTGCAAATTCAGTGATATGCATGACCGCTCGTTCACCTTCTGCCGTATGCATGTAAACAAAGGGCGCAAGTCATTCATGCATGCAGCCATCATATTGCAGCAGATCTTTGTACATGAAAATGCAGGCTATTCCTTGTGCTGTTGTGCAGCACCGTGCGATGAATTTAGTGATGCACCCCTCGAAAATGCTGCCTGTTTCAGAAGTCGACAATTCCCATAGACGTTGGTGATTTTCCTTTAGCCGTTGCAACAATTATGGAGGCGAAAAAGGTACAGGGCGCTACAAAAACTGCGTCTTCGGAGCTAATACGGGAACTGAATCCACGTTTACAGTGACACAGTGGTCCTATTGTCCTATGTGTGAGAGTGGGGTGGTTGAGGATGAATATCATGTCCTCATGGAATGTCCAGCTTATGAGAGTATAAGGCTAGAGTTGTTGCAAGCTGGGGACGTTTTGGGAGGGAACATGTGAGCTTGGATAACCAGCGCATTCTGGCCAGAGGGCTTTATGAGATTCGTTGTATGAGAAGATCTCGGGCAGGCGAATTAATATAGTGTACCTTAACAGTTCCTTTACTTTCTTTTCCGTTCGTTGTTTTTCTCTTTTCCTTAATGCGGGCTTAGTGTGCTAAGGCGGGTTAACTGAGGGTATAGTTTCGTGGTGGAAATTGCGGTACGGCATTTCGCCACTCAGTCCGAGTTCTCAGGACTGTATTTAGCTTCGCGCTTTGTCCGTTTAGTTATCTTGTTTTTGTTGTTCCTTGCGGAACAACGGACAGGTCCCGCGTCTTAGGACGCGCTCGTTTGTTACTCCGCTGTGTCGACGACAGTTCAGCACGACCCTTCGGGTGATTATAGCCAGCGGCTAAGATGGTAAAAGTGGAATTATTTGCGAGGTTGTTGGTCGGCTTAGCTGTCTGCGGACTTGTTCGAGGAATGAATCCCGCCCTCCCAGGGCCCTTTCTCTCGCCGCAGCATCAGGCTAAGGCTTTGCAGCAGCTCCAACAACAGCAACAAGCATATCAACACCAACTCCATCAACAACAGGCGGCGGCACAACAATTGGCGGCACAGCAGGCCGCCGCGGCGAGTTCAGGTCATCCGATCGCGGATCTGCGCGCGGGACAGCTACCTTCGGGCGGCACGGATGTGACTGCACACCTCGCCGCGCAAATGGAGCGAATGGCAGCAATGATGGAAGCGCGGTTCGGAGCTTTGGAGTCCCGGTCAACGGCGCAAGTTCCAGCAGGTGCGGCATCGGCCGCGGGTGCAGACGAGCACCTTGCGGTCCTCGATGAGACGTATGGTAATCCAGCGGCGCTTCGAAACCCGCACGGTGCCCGTTTCCCGTTTGCTGAACATATTCTCCATAACTTGCCGTCTGTCATGGGTCCTGAGAACCTGGTCTTGCAGCGCTACCAGGATTTCGCCGAATATCAGGCCCTAGATAGAATTCAGCGCACGTCCGGTGATCGTGCGGGTTCGCTTCTATATGAACTGATGATATTGATGACTGTTTTTGGTGTTGCGGAGATCCAGCTGGCAGGTCTCCAGGAACTGCAAGCTTTTCTCGGTGGTGCAGGAAGCGCAGGTATGGCCGGAGATCTCCGGCGTATCCTACATAATGCCAGTGGAACGTTTTTGTATTGCATGCAGTGGATACGGGACTTGACGCAGGCGCGAATCAATTGCATAGGGGAGTTTACCATGCGCGGACGTGATGGGGTGGTAGCGTTGCATCAGCGGTATTTTGCCCCCGCAGAGCGTATCCTCACAGATCCTGTGACGAAGGAATTTGACACGGAATTCGCCCGCACCAAGGCCAAGATTAATTGCAAATATTTGGCTGAGAAAGAGGTTCGTGGCCGTGATTTTGGCAGCCAGTTTCGGCGGGGCCGTGGTGGGCGGGGTGTCAGTGGCCGGGGGGTTGGCGGACGGGCTTTCGTTCCTGGCCGTTTTGCCTCTGCAGCCGCAGGTGTTTCGTCGACCACCCCGAGTGGCGGCTCGGGGCAGAGCCATTAGTCGGTTCGGGCCATGCCCGACATTCCCCTCCATGAGCGGGTGTCGGGACGGTTAGCAGCATGGCGGGCAATTGGAGCTGACTCCCGTACGCTTCATGTTCTGAAGCAAGGAGTTCCGGTAGAGTTTCGTGGGGGTTGCATCCCCCCAGCCTTTGACTTACCCAGTTTTCCTGTTACTGCGCAGCAAGAGCGTTGGTGGCTGGAAAAGGAGGAGCCACGTCTGTTAGCCTTAGGTGCTATTTCGCGGGTGCCGGCAGAGGTGAAGCCGGAGCATATCGTCAATGCTTTCTGTGTGCCCAAGCCGGGTACAGGTACATGGCGAGTCGTGGTGAACCTGAAGCGGATGAATATCGCGCAGAAAGCCCGCAAGTGTCGTTATGAGTCCCTTCGCCTATTACGTCACATGGGTGTGAAAGGGGCTTGGGCGGTGAAGGTGGATTTGGCAGATGCTTATTATCATATTCCCATCCGCCCTGACCACCGAAAATACTTTTGTTTTCGTTTTTGTGGGCGCCTTTATCAGGTGGTCGCCTTACCAATGGGGTGGTTGAACAGTCCTTATTGGTTCACCAAGATCATGCGTAATGTGGTCCGATTCTGGAGGGACCCTCAGAGCCGTCTTCGTCGGGGAGGTCTCGTGCCACCTATGCCGCCTCATCAGTTTTATCCTTCGGGCCGGCAAAAGCCTTTTTATCGTGGAGGTATTCGAGTCTTACCCTACCTGGATGATTTCTTGTTCCTTTTTTCCTCGGAAGAGCAGGCTCGTGCAGGGGCGACATGGATTAAGCAGGTGATTGAGTTTGTAGGTTTATCCTGTCACCCGAGTAAATGTCAGTGGGAGCCTACTCAATCAGTTTACCATTTGGGCATTCTGGTTAACTTGGCAGACGGATTGTTTGAAGTGCCTGCCGAGAAGTTGTCCAAGCTGCGGCGTATGGCTGTGGGTCTGCGGATCACGGCTAAGAAAAATAGGCGCCTTGTTCAGAAGAGAGAGTTAGCGAAGCTATGTGGTTTTGCGCAGAGTGTCCGGCTGGCTTTGCTGCCAGCTCCTTTGTTCCTGCGCAATCTGTATGATGATATAGCCCAGCCAGTTGGTTGGTCGGGCAAAATTCGGTTGTCTAGGGGTTCCTTACGCGATCTAGATTGGTGGGCGGATGTCCCGGTAAAACACTGTTCAGCGGCAATCCATGTAGGTCCGGCGTCAGTTGAGTTTTCGGTTGATGCCTCTCGCCATTCCTGGGGTGCGGTGTTGAATGGGCGCACAGCTCGGGGCTTCTGGTCCCAGGCGGAAGTGGGCGAGCATATTAACTGGAAGGAGCTTAGAGCAGTGCGCTATGCCCTGCAGTCGTTTTTGCCTTGGGTTACCCAGCGAGTGGTCTTAATTCGTGAGGATAATACCACTACTCAGGCAATTTTGGGACGTTATTCGTCTCGGTCCCCTAAGTTGCATGCGGAATTAAAGCTGTTGTGGGTTATGTTGCAGGATTACAGTATCTCCCTTCAGGTGGAACGGGTAACCAGTGCGGCCAATTTGGCAGATTCTGCGTCACGTTTTATTGATCGGGATGATTATCGTCTGGACCCTCGTTGGTTTAGTAGACTGGAGCACCGTTACGGCCCTCATGATGTGGATCTCTTTGCCTCCCATCTTAACGCCCATCTGCCGCGTTTCTATTCGCGTTTTCACTGCCCAGGATCCTCAGGGGTTGATGCGTTGTTGCAGCCGTGGCATGGCCTTAATGCCTACGGATGTCCACCAACTGACCCCCAGGTCCTGATGGCTGTGATGCAGAAGGTGCGAGAGGAGCAGGCTACCGTCACCCTCGTCGTGCCGTATTGGCCCGCTCAGCCGTGGTGGCAACAGTTGATGGAGATGGCCGTCGACCTGTGGTTTCTTCCGTCCAGTACGGATCTGTTCGTGTCACGGCAGCAAGACCTCGGGTCAGACTTCAAACTGCCATGGTGGCAGGTAGTAGTGGTGCGAGTGCAGTGGTAGATTGGGCCTTTCAACGGCCCTACGTGGGCACTGCGCCCCAGGCTCGTTTTGGGTTAGATTGGGGTCAAGCCCAAGCTCCGGTTTTGGTGCGGTCTTTGGTGGTGGAGCATATTCGGGGGCTGGCGCCGAACCCCCAGGTTGAGCGGCGACTAGAAGACATTGCGGGTGTGATCCTTGCGAGGGTAGGCCCCAAAACCTGGAAAGCTTATGCCTCCCATTTTGCAGCATTTGTGCGTTTTTGTGTCTCGGAAGAGTTGGAGTTTTTGCCTGCTGCCCCTTATACGGGGGTGCTGTGGGCCCAGCATCTTGCAGCAAAAGGTACGGTGCAAGCTCGTACTGCACAGCCGTACTTTAGTGCGGTCAATACGGTTCATGAGCTGTTAGGTTTGCCTAAGCCTTGCACCAATGATAATCTTATGTTTGCTGCCTTTCGTCGTGGTTGGGAGCGCTTGCAGGTGTCTTTGCTGACGCGTCCTTCCCTTGTTTGGCGTTCAGTGCGGGGGATCTGTTGTCCTTATGTGACACTTTGTCCGGGCTCCCTCTCTCCGCGGTGTGTTTTGTCCCAGTGCTCTTTGTGGTTCTCGGTTTTTGTACCTTCCTTCGTCCAGACTCGCTGTTGTCGGTGGTCTGGGCTCAGGTTTGTGAGGTGGAAGGTTTGGCTGTTTTTCGTTATAAGCCCCTTAATTGGAAGGGCCGTATCGTGAAGCCGGAGTCTGCTCCTGTTCTGCAGTTCCCACTTTGTGGTTTGCCCAAGTTGCGTTTGGTGTTAGATCGGCACCTGGGGCATTCGAATCAGCTGTGGCCTTTTCGGCAGTCTACTTCTGGGGCGGAACAGTGGTTTCGTTCGGCGTTAGTTCATGGTGGTCTGGGACATTTAGTTGATCTGCATACCCTCTACAGTCTGCGCAGGGGTGGAGCTTCAGCAGCTCGGGCCGTGGGCGTGCCTATGGAGGTTATTGAGAGCTTTGGGGGCTGGTCCGCTGGTTCGGTGGCCCTGCGTCAGCATTATTTGGATATGGGGGTTCTGGGCTCTCCGGCGGCTCGGGCAATTTTTGGTTCGTTGGCAGCAGGGCGGGTGGCGCCTTTTGCTGCTCAGTTTTTTAATGTCTAAGTTGGTTTCTCTTCGTTGGCAGTCGTGCTTCCCGACTTCAGTTAATGCGGGCTTAGTGTGCTAAGGCGGGTTAACTGAGGGTATAGTTTCGTGGTGGAAATTGCGGTACGGCATTTCGCCACTCAGTCCGAGTTCTCAGGACTGTATTTAGCTTCGCGCTTTGTCCGTTTAGTTATCTTGTTTTTGTTGTTCCTTGCGGAACAACGGCCCGCCCGGCCCTCCCAGTCTTTTTGAGTGATAGTAGCCCGCGTTTTCCTTTCGTGGTCAGCAGTTTCTCTTTTTCTTTCGTCGATGTGACCACGCCTTTCGAGTTGTCGTGTTCACAGCCATGTAACAAAAAATGGCAGTCGTGCTTCCCGACTTCAGTTAATACCTACTTTTTCTGACGTTCGTCATTATATACATATATATATATATATATATTATATACATATATATATATATATATATATATACATATATATATACATATATATATACATATATATATACATATATATATATATATATATATATATTCTTTGCCTTTTGTCTTTTTTGCTTCGCGGTCCGTGAGCCTCCAGGCTCGTACCGGGCCTTACGAGTTCAGAGTAACTTGTAATCATTCAATCAATCAGTGGTCAGGTTAAAAAGTAGGGAGTCGGGTTCAGAGATGATTGTACGCTTGTGGAGAAGCTTTTCCAGGCATTATATGAAATCAGATCAAGGTACTATGTAAAATTAGATGGCTTTCCCGGATTAAGGTACTTCCGGTGGTTACAAAGCAAAACAGTTTGTATACGTGTCAGGATTAAGTTTAAAAAAGCCTATAGCAATATTAGGAACTGTATTTCGTGAAGGTTGGATAAATCGGACGCAATGCACCAGGCAGCTGCACTCCCACGGCGCACAGCACCTGGATCAGTGTTGCTCACAAGGCCTATGAGAAGGCTTTTCGCAGATGTGAACGTTTTGCGGGCACTTGCTGTGAGGGTCCAGGCGGAATCTCAAGGCCCCGGGTTCGTGCCTTGGTTCTGGAGCTTAACATAGCGTACGAGCGGAAAGAGCTCTCCGTCCGCCTCCAGCACGATTACCTCATGCTATCCAGCATTCCCTCCACCGTCACAGTTTTCGACCGCAGGGGGGAAGTCGGAACGGAGGACGAAATGGTACGGACGATATTGACGGCGATGATGATGATACTGGTGATGCTGACCGCACTGACGAGGCTGGTGCTGGTGGGCACATATTCACGCGCGCACAACAACAAAGCAGAAGATTATGAGGCTTCGAGCCGGATTTATTTTTTCTGGTTTTCCGTACGCTTCCTTGGTGCTGCTGCTCCGTAACCTGTTATCTCAATCGGACGTGACATGCCTGCCAAACCCTGTCCTAATGCCTGGGGACTGCCGTACACTTGTGCCAAACCAGGTTTGTACTGCACCAAAACGCCTGCGGCTCGAGGTAATGGTACCGACACCGCTATAACTGCCACTTGTTACACAGGCCGCTCTACCGGAGCCGGTTTCGGGGATGCCACCGCCATCGCCATGTCGGGTGCCAGTGACGTGGGTGGCGGCGCGAAGCCTTCTCAAAGCGTGTGTAGGGACGTCGGCGGTGCCGCTGCAACCAAGGCTGGCGGGTCTTTGGTCAGGAGGCGCACGGGCGCAGCAGCAGGAGCAGATGATGACGAGGGCTTTATGCCGATGCTGGTTCGTGGCGGCGGATGCTCCGTGGCCGTATCATCTGGTCCCGGCGGCGGCGGCACGGATGGGTCATCGGCGTCAGCGTCAAGGATGAGACCCCCATTGATGCTACGTTCCCTGGAGCTGCCACCGCGGTCGCCCTGTGAATGGTCAATCATGGCTATTGACAGCGGCGGCGGCGGCGGCGGCGGCGGTGGCGCCTATAGCAGGAGCGGCAGCGTTACTAGCAGCGTACGGCAGCAACCTATGTGCGTCCTAGCAGCGGCGCCTGGAGCTTCCCACAACCAACTGCCGTGTTTGCAGCAAAACCAGCCGTTACAGCCGATGGGACTTAGAGTCGGTTTTAGCGACAATCGTACGAAGTTTACAGAAGGCTCAGCTGTACGGGCTGCCAGCAGCAGCCGTTTCAACACCCTAGGCGTGTTTGCTGCTGCCGTTGCGGCGTCGGCGGCGACTTCAATATCGGCGACAACTGCGGAGGCCGCCGTCGCCGCGACGTTTGCGGCCGCCGCAGTGTTGTCGCAGCCAGCATCACCAGAAGCTGTGGCTGGTCAGCGTCAGCCGGATGACCCCGGACAGCACCCGGTGCGCCCTACGAACAGCAGTGGCGGCGGCGGCGGTGCTGATGGCGGCAGTGTCAGCCGTCCATGTTCCAGCCTCGTTCCGAGCCCCGCAGTCGTCCTTCTAAGCAGAGCCTCATCTCCTGCGGCGACGGAATCCCCGTACACTTGGAACGGGGATATGTAACAATAAGTGGGGGGCCACTACGAAAGGACACATGGCTATTACAGTCTGTTTAAGCCGTGCAGCTAGGACCCCGGTTGCAATCTATACGCTTCTGTAACCTTCTGAATTTTAGTTTTGGATAAAAAAAATCACCCATTTTTATCATGGCAAGGGGATCGTACGTGTCCTGTGTTCCTGCTCTTGAAACATGTGTGTGGGGGGGGGGGCCTGGGGGTAGGTAGGTAGGTAGGTAGGTATACGTCTTTTGATTGTACAGCAATTAGCGTAAGCATCTCGTGAGTGTAAATAAATCGTTGTGGGTTACCTGCGCCATTTTTACACCATGTGTTGATATTGATTTGGATCAGAGAGGTTCGTTGCTTCCTTCACAACACCAACCGCACCGGCTTGTGTGTCGTGACGAATGGAGCTTTGTGGTTCAAAGCTTGATACTGCCTGATACTGGTGGCCTCTGCCGCTCCCCTTCCAGCACTGCTACCTCTAATTCATGTCCCCTGCTGTTATCGCTTTCACGAAAAGTCTATACGAGTTTGGAAGTCTCGACATGAGGAGATGGGAGGAGGGTATCAACGGACCTCAGATGCTGCAAAGCACCTGCTGGCTGTAGATGTCATTTCACACTTGCATGTAACCGTCTTAAATGGGGGGCCCATGCATATCGGTATGTAAATAGCGTTTTTTGTATCAAGATGGGGTTAGGGGGGCCGGTCTGGATATCTAGATGCGGCTAAGGGCGTCCACCCTGATATCTAGATGAGGTTTAGGTGGCACCAGATAGATACAGCAACGGCAAGGGGCCCCTCACTTAGGATCTAGACGTGCCTAGTTAGATAAAACAAGAGGGAGCCTTCAGGCCAGCTTCTGACTTAATATTAGTAGGCAGGCATAATGCTGGATTTCGTGTGCCCCGAAACCAGAAACAGCAGGGACGACTATCACTGGACTTTATATTTCAAGAAGATATTTCTACAGGTTGTAAGCTAAAACTTAATTATGTATAGATGTATTGGTTACGGTGGAAGCTTTGTGTGAGTGTACTGCGCACACCATGGTGCGCAGCTGCGCAGCCTCTTCCTATCGACGCGGCAAAAATTTAGCATGTCCAGCGTGTCAGCGTGTCCTATTAACTAAAAATTTAACTTCATGCATTTATTCAAATATCAAGGCAGAGCGTCTGTGGAAAGGTGGTTTGCGACTTCAGGAAGGCTTCTCGTCGTCTGGCGCGAGGAGATCCCCGTCAGTGTGCTTCATTATATCCGCCCCGAATGTTCATAAAAAAAGCTCAAATCGTCAGCCCAAGATATATCAGCGCGCCGTAAGATTAAACGCTTAATACAGGTTTTCTGCTAAATCTCGTTACACACTATTGTCCCCAGTGGGGTAATAAACAAAGGGATGGGTCGAGCCGAATGGGAACACCGATGCAGATGCGACGAAGAATGGCCAGCCAAAGGCCCAGCACCTACACCGATGACTACGTACGTACGCAACTCGAAAAGTAACACCAATGGCACACCGCCGCCTACAAACCTTCCCTGCTCCAGGACCACAATCGTTCGTACCTCGAGTGTAGCAGAAAACCGTAGTTTTCTTCGCTACGCTTCAGAAAACTAATCAGATTTCATCACAGCAACCCATGTGCATTACCGTGACTTACATCGAATTGCAGGTCTGACATTGAGAACAATTATCATAAAAAGAAATACACCAGCTTTGCTTTCTACTTATTCTCCTTGAGGTTGTCAGGGGTGGACAAGGGGTGGGAAAAGTACAGTGTATGTCCATATTGGAACTACATTCGAAATAACCAGGCGCTCTGTAAGAAATGGCCAAAACCGAATGGTAACCAGTAAGCTGAGGATAATTAGGGGGCGCCTGGCGGGCGGCCATATTGGGAAGCTTCCATGTGGACGAGGCATACGGCATACGACATAACCTCTGCAGCTATAACGAAACATCTTTCCATACTTCTTCAGATATCACGTCTAATTAAAGTTCGAGTTATTTTGTTGCGAATTTCCGGCGCGGCATAAACGTTGCCATCCTCCCAGCTGGGTCACGTTGCTTACTTTCGCCGTTATGCAATATCGCAATAGAAAGAACCAGGCGTGTGTCATTTCTATAACTTTATGAAGCCGTGAGCTTCTACTACCTACTATCTGTTCCTGCGCTCCCAACATGAATAGGTCCGCCGGTCCTAAAGGCTCCGACAAATTTAGCAAAATGGTCCAGGATAATCTCATTCGCACAAATTGCTACATAGCAATACTATTATTCCTAGCTATAATACCATATGCTGATATGGCGCTTTCTTTCCGTGCGGCTCGCAAGCTGACCGCTACGAAGGCGACTGGAGCGCGCTCATTCATGGGGTCTTTGCCCTTGAGCATCACAGTTACCTCGCCTGTAGGGTTAGTGCTGGGCCGGCCCTGTTCGATGTCCGGTTCACAAGATATTACGGTGAGATTTGGGAGGAACGGCTAATTACTTGGGATTGGCGCATAGTTTGGATAGCTCGATGCAAAGTGATTGTTTCTATCTCACGTTCGTTCTGGGGTACTCCTCATTTGGATGCGCCAGCAGTCATCATTCCGTTTCACTCCGTACTTATTTTAGTAAAGTTATTCGACTTATCTGAATGCCTTGCTTGAAATATGTTCATGTGATACTTGGCTGGTGCAACTTGTCCACAATGTTACGACTACGTACTGCTGTAGGTGTGTAACTAGATATTGATTGCCGCACGCACAGGTAGTCTTCTCCAGACCCGTCATTGCGCTCGGCTCGGACTTTGAGAATGACGGTAACGTTAAAAAAGTGAGCATCTATAATATGTCACGATTTGCGATTTTCGGACACGATATGCATTTGTCTGTTGATGAACGTGCACGCTTCCGTATGTTGTACGTATTTGAACGTATATATAAAGCAAATATAATAACATTCATAGCAATCAAGTCTCTAAAACACAATTGGATGTGGTCGCATAATAATGCTGCTGAGCCTCAAACGAACCGGCATTCGATCAGATGCTCCAAATGCGTGACACGTACGTACGTACGTACGTACGTACGACACGCACACAACTCCCATCAGTCATCATTTTACCAGGTTTGGCACCCAGCAGCTGTTTGGCTCTGCAGCTGCTGATAAGTTGCTAAGTTTCCCTAGCTAATTATCAAACCACGGCTAATTTAAGCGACAAGGCAAGCATGAAGCCCAAATAAACATCCTGATTGGTTTCTCTGTGTGGTCCGTTAACCAACAGGTAGTAACCCTCATTACGAATTTTACCGTTACAGGTTGTCCCATTCCAGCTCTCATGCAACTGGCCTGGTACGTTCCGCTGGGTTACCACTAGCATTGCCCGTTACGACCCCAGCGAGTCATGGCCCTCCGACCTGCAGTGCGACGTCATTTGGAACACCGCCCTGAGGACGTATGACGGTGAGCGTCGTACGGAAGTACGGCGTATACTTAGGGTCATTCAAATCGACCTATACCTATACCTGTACCTCTGCCCTGCGTTTGGGCAAAGAGGCTTTTCTCCTCCCTTGGCGGTACCATTATATTTTCTTACACAGCATACATACATATACAATGTTGCTTTTGATTTTTGGACACCGGCAAACCGCGTTTTTGGTGCACACAACTAGACTCGTTTTGCCGTCGCTCTGTACCGCCAATCTCCCCCCCACCACCACACACACACACACACATACACGCAGGCGTTCCATTGCAGCTGGGGAACATCTCCGCCAGATCCCCCCTCCAAAGTGCGGCGCTGTCTATATGGCGCACTACAGTGACGTCGGATCTAGCGAACAATGTGACAGGGGGCCGATGGGACAGCGGCGCAGTTCTCGATGGTGATAAGGCCCCTGAGGTTCCCCCTGACGGTAAGCAACAGAAGATTGCAAATTGGGTTCGGATGCGGAGCTCGGGAACCCGCGCACCGGCCTCCTCGTTCTCCCCTCCTTGTGCCTCCTCCTCTTCCCCACCTCGAGGCGCTCTTCTTTTCTACCCATTTCTACCCATTTCTTACCAGGCCTCTTGTGCTGTTGTGCTGGTGGTGCAGGTCACCTTCACATCTCCTTTTCAGATAAAGTACATCTGCAGACCGTCGCATCAGCTTTCAAGGTATGACAGGGGGTGTTAGAAACTCTGTCTGCGGCTTGCAGCATTTCATCACCCACCACCACCACAAACACTGATGATGGTTGCCTAATCAGGAGCGATCGGCCGAACTTCGTGGCCATTAGCGCTAACGCACGTTTATGTGGCCTGATTTGAACGTACGTACCAACGTATTCGGTTTGCAGAATCTTAATCTTACGCGCAACTCGTAGCTTTTACGAGTCGACACGCACTCCCTTGTGGTCTGTTCGGCAGCACGGGCTTATCTCTGTTCTGTTTGGTGGGGCGTGGAGGCTTCAGGAGGGCTTATTTAAAAGGCAGGTCTCCTTCCTCTATTAGTGGGAGCGTAGCCTCTCAGGGTTTTCCCCTGAATGAAAATTGGTCTCCCTAGCTATAATCGTCTCATCACGCACCGCCCTCTCCTTGTTCCTTATGATGTACGTCTTCGTAATGTCCATATTATGTAATGGCATTCATCACTGCGCCTTGTATGTATGTGACCTCGCCCGCCCCATCACGCTTTCAACTTCTCTCCTCCCATCCGTACACTTTCCGTACAGTTGTCTCTTGGATACAAGGACAACTTGGTTGAGCCTAACCCCAAACTGAACTTCACTGTACGGCCGTGTACCAGCCCCGAATTGTGGGCTACCCCAGAGGTGAGGGTGGTTGGTTAGTTACAACTTTCCGTTGATCGGTACGGGATTGTTGCGGTTGGCTGTGGAAACTGGATCAATTATGAGCGGCGTCCTGCTTCACACCTGCAATACTGCTATTATCTACTGCTTTCTATCTACTGCTGTCTATCTACTATTATTCGACGTTCAGGGGTCGTCCTTGGACATCAACACGACCTGTGCGGATGTTGAGGTGGGCCCTTCCCTCGAGCCCGACACCTGGTCAGTGACTGGTTGCCTGCCTGACCTGATGGGTTGGCCGCCAGCGGATGGGCGAGGGGATGACGGGAAGGCAAATCCCGGGGCATGGACAGCGTGTGCCGACAGATGTACATACGGACGGATTATTTGCGGGCGGGCAGTCCGCTAAAGAGCCATTATCCATGTTCAGCGTGGGGATGCCATGGGGATGGGGGATGGGGGTTGTCCTGGACCCGCCCATTTCTTTGTGCCTTGCTTCTTACGTACCGTGATCCTATCCCAGGACCTTCGATTCCACTTTTTATCATGCAAACGTGGGAGCGAGGACAAGTTCGGGATGTTCCATGAGGGATACTGCTTGGCCTCCTGGCTGCGCTTTCCTGAATTTCCACCTTTATTTCAGTAGTTGTCGCCCAACATTGTGACATCAATAAGACATTTTCGCTCATTCTACGTCCCTGTGGCACAACTAAGCGGCGGTTTCCCGCTGCTGTAGACCCTTATCTCTTATCCGTCCGACGTGTAAATGATAAATTGTCTTGTCTTCGCTTTTCAGGTACACACTTCGGTTGCCATCGGGCACCAAGTACAGCGCTGCTTCGGGGCCGCTGAGTCGCGATTTGGATGTTTTGTTCGCGGGTCTGCGCCGCTTCCGCATCCCTTTTTTCGTGAACCCCAGTCGCAACACCGCCAATCCCATGCTCACAACCATGTAAGCATCAATTTGAGCTCGACCGCCGCTTTAGCAGCAGTAGCAGTAGCAGTAGCAGTAGCAGTAGAACTGGCAGTATGTAGCAGTAGCGGTATAAGTTTAATTTCGTACATTCGTCTTCCCTGCCGCCTTTCAGCCTTTTGCCTGTCAACTAACACCGCAGGCAATTCACCTTGAGCTTTCGCAAGTGCCGCGCCGGAGGTGGGCTTCCGTGACCCATGGGTCCGTTGTTTCCCCATCCAATCCCGCCCTGCCTTATCAGCCCCATTCTTTTGACCGTTTGAACAACTCTTTCCTCTCCTATCCCTCGGTCGTTCCTTAGCGTTGTAGTGGTGGTGGCTGGGGGGACGCCACCGGTACGGAATAGAACCCTAAAATCGTAATTGGACCAATAGAAATTTCCGCCGCCACGGACACCCTGGACGACATGGACAAAACCATTTCCGCACGGACGTCCCCCCTCGCCTCCCCCCATTCTCCCCGCGGCCTGCGTACTGCATCTATTTATATTAAACAATTAGTTTCCTCTGACAGATAAAGTAAATCAGTAACCGAATCTGCAACCGGCTTGCAGGCTTCGTCGTTGGGACATGGACCTCCTGCACGGTCTAGCACGGGGCACGACCGAGGCTCAACTGGCCTCCGCCTTCACCGTCTGTGAGCGAGTACTCCCCACGGATGACTGCTCCCCGGTGCCGTTCAATCTGACTTTCGTGGGCCTTACGACTGCGAGGCTCAGTGTGCCTGGGGCGCAGCCAGCTAAGGCATATCGGTAGGAGGACTGGGCACATTTACGTGTTGTGCGGCTTAGGGCGGTGGGTTGGGCTGGGTGCTTAGCGAGCGGCTTTATGTGATATAAAAGAACGTTCTGGTCTGGTGTTTAGGCATGTGTGTGTATGTGTGTATGTGTGAGGTGGGGATTGTCGTGGGGATGCGTACAGTGGTAGAAATGGACAAGCATGTACGGCATGTACGGAACTCAACTCCAAATCGTCGGGAGCTGGTCTTGGTGCACTTCGTACCGCATCCTCTTCCTTGACCCTTCGAAGCATAACATATCATAAAAGAACTGCAAATCTTTGTGGAACGTTTGTCCGTATGTATGTATGTTGGTCTATACTTCTATACGTCATTCCATCAAAATCTGTCTGATTGTCATCCTGTGTGACGTTGTGACTGTACGACTGTTCATTCCGCGTACTTCAGGATATACGTATCAGGAAGCTCGGAAATTCGGGATGGCCTTGGCATGCCCTTGGAGGTGTGTGCGCACGAGTGTACGGTAGCCGGTGTTTCGTGTCTGTGTGTGTATAATACGGGTGAAATGGGGCCGGAATCGACGGCGAGGCCTTCAAACCCTAATAAGCGGACCTTAATAATACCATATATACCAGCTCCTGTATACCAGCTCTTCGCTTTCCATATTTTTTAAAGAAATCTGAGAATATATCGCCACACGGTAAAATAATTATTTATTGTGCTATTTTTTAGTTTTTTTAATTTTGGCACGCTGCCGTTTTCCTGTGTGGCCCCTGTCCTCTCTCCTGCCCTCTTGTTTAGATCGCTTGATGGTCGTAGTTCTGGTTGGCCTCAGGTTTATATATAATCTCCCACTGCCGTACCTAACTATACTGTCATGATGTGGATACCATCCCCTGCTCATCCCATGACCAATCAGGCATCTTCTGCCGACATTGGCATGATGTATGTGCCGTACGCGTTTAAGCCGCCCAGTTCGCGCAATCCGTTATTCGCCGTACTGGAGCCCGAGGGCGTTGACGCGTTAACCCACTGGCCGTACATCACCCGCGCCCCATCACCTTCACAAACTGCCTGGCCGGCGAATGGCTACCCAGTTACCATTTCGTCGTACTTCGTTGACGTCACCAATCAGTCCGACATATTTGGACTGATGTCCGCCATGCAGGTAAGGCCTGCGTGGCGAGACGGCTGGCAGGCTGTACGGGGAGGGAGACAGATGTGGGGGCAAAAGAACGGCTGGCGGCGCACGTCCACATCGGAGTGGGCTGAAGTACGACAATGTCCCACACGAAATGTCCTACATGCCTTTCCTCTTTGCGTATGGCATGTCGTATAGGATCCACCGTTCTCATCCCTTCCCCCTCCCCCTCCCCCTCGTGATTCCCCTCACTGTGTATGTACGACCACCACTGCCGCAGTCCCCCAATGCCGCCATCATTTTCCAACTTTTCACCTGTTCCTTTACTTAAACCCTAATCGCCCAACCACTTTGGATTACGACAACCATGAACGGACAGCTCCTCTATGGATATTATTTGAGCTACAAACGCGTTCGTATGGGCAATCCGGACCTCGTTACAACCGTCAACCAAAACCTAACCACCCCGGGTACGGGAGCCGAGTGGACCCAGGTCACGCACCCTCTGGGATCGTCACAATTGCAACTGATTGAACACTGCTGCATACCGATGGTGGGTTGCGGGTTGAAATTGGGGGAGTTCTTAAGTGGGCCTTATCCCGGGTTTTCGCTTCTATGTCTTCACCTCACGTATTTCCTGGGTAATGTTAGATACCCCTCGATTGGGCTGATGTTCCCGTCTAGGGTTGGAAGAACGGTCAATATGTAGGGGTCTGAGGCTTGGGGTGAGGAACGTGACGGTGGGAGAGAGGCGTGTGTGTATGCATATGTGTATGTGTATGTGTGAACAAGAGGGAAAGCAAGAAGGGAGAGGGTGTACGGGAGAGACTGAGGTGCATGTCTAAATCTAAGTGAGGCATGCATCGTTTCGTCGAACATAAAGCTCATTATCAGACTAAGGATCCTTATCAAGCTTTCCCCCCTAATTGCACCCCATCCTCACCCCTGCCTTATCCGGCAGTCTGAAACGTTCACGCAGTCGACCGTGAATATCATACTCCGTACGGACCTGTCGCTGAGCGTCGTACAATCCGGGCAGTATTTTGTGGCCTGGGTGACGGATGCTGTGCGGGGCGGCGGGGCGGGCCCCGTGGCAGCCGCCAAGGTGTCCATTAATTCTTGGGTAAGTACGCAATGATGTTGTGAAGCGACTTGTCGAAATATTAGTACGGAATAGAAAGCTGGAGTCCTGCGTCTTTGGTTCCTCATGGCCTTATTGGATCGGATGGACGTCGTTTCTGAATCCAGATCGAAAGCCGTACAAACCGCTCCCTTGGGCCCGTTCAAACTCGAATTGAATTATGCACATGCCCACCTCCAACCTCCAACTGCCACAGTATTATGATGGAGGCGTACCGAAGCTGGAGGCTTCCTGCACCACTAACGTTATGGGTTATTGTATGATGCAACTACATCAGGCAGGGGTAAGAAAACGGTTGATATCATGAAAGGCCGTAAAAAGTGGTTGAAAGTGGTTGGTAATCGATCATTCAGTCCCTTGACATACTTCTAATTTCTACATGTCGCCAGCTGCGGCGTGTGGAGCAACCGCACGATTGCCTGTTCGAATCACTGGTCCTCAGGTGCCGTAGTCGATTACGTTCATACCCTTCCTTTCCCCTCCCATTTCCCCTTCCCTCCACCTTCACGTCCTCATATTCCCCTCCTCTGGATCGCATGTCGTACTTAACCGCCGTTCACAACGCAACCGTTTCCCGCTTGGCCACGCTTTGTTTCCTTTCCCACCCTACTCACACCCTTCTCTTACATTCATCCCTCAAACCCTACCCCATTCTCTTCGTTCCGAAACCAGTCGTACCAGAGGTTGTCGGCCCTGGCTGTGGTGCGTTCGGAGAATGGGATGCGCACCGCGATGCTGCCCAACAGCGGTTTCACGAAGTCGCAACCGACACTGGTCCCGTACACGTGGTCCGTTGTCCTCGATCGCAAGATAGTGGAACCTGGGGACAGCGTCAAGATCACGGGTATGTCTGTGTGGGATCCTGCATGCGTGCGTGTGTGTATGGTTGTGTACGACAACATTTATGTTTAAAATTTTGCATACGGTATTTTGTTATATTGTTATTTTATCCAGCAGCTTTCAGGAGTACGGCAGCCGCCATCACCGTACAAATGCACAAACAAACCGGTCCAATAAAAACCTAAGCATAAATCCCATCCCCTTCCTTTTCTAAAACCGAAGCTGAAACCCTAGAACCACTTTCGTACATCGTACGGTACCTCTAGTACGGTCGTTAACCTTCATCCCTCCGCGCGTCCGCATCATCAAACCCCTGTCCCCAGCCAGAAACCAAACCCCAACATGCCCCGCCCCAACAGGTTTCGTTCAGAAGGTCTCTCTGAAGGGCCTGTCTCCCCCTAATGCCTCCTACGTCATGCTCACCGTGGACCCTGATTATAACCCGTCCGTTCCAGATACGTTATTCAAGGCTGTTGCGCGGGTACGTGGGCACGTGGGTACGTGGGTATGCGGCCCCAGGCCAATGACTACCGCTTCATTGGGGGTTGGAAGTGGCGATGGGATGGGGGAAGAAGACACCGTTGAGTATTTATAATTCCATTCCCTCATTCGGTTGGAATCGCCTTATCGCGAGACTTCCTTCACTTCCTGGAGCTGCTGCACAAGCACGGCCACATGCATGCATGCATACATGCTGTAGAAACACCATATGCAGGACATGGATGCCAATTGCCGTACATTATTAATTATGATACCCATGAACCATACTGTGCGGGTACGCAGGTGAACGATATCAGCGGCAGCTTTCATGCAGAGATCAAGGTTCCAACGTACGCCCGCATGAATAACTACAACATCGGGATCCGGATTTTAACGAACCAGGCAACTGCTCCGGATCCAACTGACGCGACACTCATGAACAGTCTGTATTACCTCGGCGGAGCCGCATTCACGGTATCTAGCCCGCGCCACCCGACTGCGGAATTGGTGGTAGCTACCGACCCATGGGTCCAACCAAATGGAACGGTAACAGTCAAAGTAACGGCCATCAGTTACTTGGGCGCATCGGTTGGCGGTTCCATTATAACCGTCACGTGGTCGATTGCATCCGTTTCATCCGCAAATGGCGTTTTGAAGCTGACAACGGATTCCCAAGGTTTTGCGTCCAGCACCATTGACTTGGCGCCAGTGGCGGCCGCAGCGGCGGTGCAGGGCCTTACGTTATCCGATGCCGTTAATCTCAAAGTTGAATGGATCGGACCCACCCGAGAGCGGATTACGAAGTCGCTTGCAGTCACGTAAGTATGTGTAGTTGCAGGTTGGTTAGGGTAGTTAACGTAGTTAAGTTGGTTAGGGATTCTGGATAGGGTTTTAGTCCAGCATCAATCTGGAACCTCAGGGGGTCTAGGGTTTTGCGGGACGGAATCCGACTAGTTCGCGGGGATTTGGAATCTTAGGTCACAAATCTGACCGTCTGCACTTGACACACACGATTGGATGTCACGACGAAATAGGTTAGGTGACATGGATTTGACGTACGACAACAATCTTAGATGTAGCACGCGACTCCATTATATAGACCCACAACCCACAACCACATCGGCAGTGTGAGGTGCAGTGAGGCTCCGAAATCAATTCTGCCAGCCCCGCTCCGGAAGCTTATATCCTGCCTAACCTCTACCATGTCCTAAAACATGTCTCCTCCCGGGTCACCTTCCGCCGCTTTCCCCCATGTCCCCCCCCTGTCCTCAGTATTGCGGACGCCGCGGTACGAATCGCCTTCAGTACCTCCGTACAAACTGACATCCCTAACATCCCCTTCGCCGTGGTCGCCACCCTCACCTCAAGCGCTGACGGTTCCCAGCTTCATGGCATCCCAATCACTGCCGTACTCAGTCCGAAGGCCGGTGCTACTTGCAACACCACCCTCTCCTGCGCGATCCCTACCGGTGCCGGCGGTTTCAACACCAGCGCCTCACAGTCGACCGCGGCGCCATGCCGGCTAGCCCTGCCTTGCGTGGGCATATTCGACCTTCGCGTATGTGCCAATGTGTCTGGGAGTGGCAGCAGCAGTCCAAGTGAAATCTGCAGCAATACGACAATCGGCCGCAACGTGTCCCAATGGGCAGATGACCCGCTGTCGCACAGAGTGGAGCCCATCCTGCAGCTGGACAAGTCAGTAGCAGGAGTGGGATTGTGCTGGATAAATGGATAGATAGATAGATGGATAGATGGATAATGGATAGATAGATGGATAGATGGGAAGATAGATAGATAGATAGATAGATAGATAGATAGATAGATAGATAGATAGATAGATAGATAGATAGAGGGAGCGAACTGCCGTACTATCGCAATATATATTATACGGCCAGCCGCCCATCTAGATGGGGGTTGAGAACGGAGCTCAAGCCTCACCCGCCGGTTGGGGCCCGCCCATATTGACATCCAAATCCCCACGACCCCACGGCCCCACGGCCCCACGACCCCACGGCCCCACGGCCCCACGGCCCCACGGCCCCACGGCCCCACGGCCCCACGGCCCCACGGCCCCACGGCCCCACGGCCCCACGGCCCCACGGCCCCACGGCCCCACGGCCCCACGGCCCCACGGCCCCACGGCCCCACGGCCCCACGGCCCCACGGCCCCACGGCCCCACGGCCCCACGGCCTCACGGCCCCACGGCCCCACGGCCCCACGGCCCCACGGCCCCACGGCCCCACGGCCCCACGGCCCCACGGCCCCACGGCCCCACGGCCCCACGGCCCCACGGCCCCACGGCCCCACGGCCCCACGGCCCCACGGCCCCACGGCCCCACGGCCCCACGGCCCCACGGCCCCACGGCCCCACGGCCCCACGGCCCCACGGCCCCACGGCCCCCGACACACATCCGCTCACCCAGCTCGTTGACACCTCGCCCCCGCCCATCCTTCAGGCCGGGCGGTTATCGCCCTGGAGAATCCCCTCGTCTGTTGTTCGAGAACCCATATTCGGGAGCCCGCGTGCTGGCCGTGTGGGGCACAGCGTTCGACATAAAGGCCAAGGCATTCACCCAGGTACGTTGGGGGGTTGTACGTATATGCTGAGCTATTTACGCTAAGAGTGCCTTCAATAATTAACATGCTTTGGCACGCCACCAAGCTTACGATCATGCATCATCTTCTGCCTGCTGACGATCATTTCGCAGCGGGGCGAAGGCTTTTTGAACCTTTCATTAAAGGATGGCCTCTGAATGAATTAACAGTACCCAAAAGGGAGGTAAATAAACAGTGATCGATCAGCTACCAAGTGTTTGGCTGGAGGGGCCGCAGGTGCTCGGCAACGGCCATCCTGAGGACGGGGAGTCGGGTTTGCTTGGGCTGGCAAAGCTCTGCTCAACGAAGCCGTACACCCTCCACATTTGCTGCCGCGCGCCAACCTCAATGACACCTGTCCCCCGTGCTTCCCCCTCCTCCCCTCCCCTTGCTCATCCCCTGTCCGTTCTTCTTCAATGACCCAATGACCTTCAACGATCCTATGGATCGAAACCGGAATGAATACACACACGTACACGTGCAGCTCCCGGCCGGTGTCCCCTTCAATGAGACGATTGGACCATTGGGCTCTGAGTGTACCTTCAGTTGTACAGCTACGATTGTACTCGACGTACCGCGTGCAACATCAACAGATCTGCCGACGCTACCTCCAAGCAGTCAGCTCCCAGTAGCTACCCTGTTCGATCCCCGTGCCCCGCACTCTCATGTGATGAGAGCAAATTTAATTGTATTATCAGACAATGAACTGACAGTCAGTGTGGCAGTTGGACCGTTGGCGGGTGCCGAGGATCTGCCGACAGTGGAGGACTCCAGCGGCGCGATGCTCCCCGTGGTTGAGCCAGGGGCCACTGCACAAGTACGAGCGGTTATGTGCATGCGTGTGCGTATGTTTAGGTAAATGTGTATGTGTGTATGTGACCCTGGGACCCTGAGAACGTGAACAAGCGCCGGAATATACATGTACTTACGTGTATGAATGTCTGTTCGTGTGCCTGTGTATGCCGGCAACGACACCGGCAACAGCCCATCTTACAAAATGTTGCTCACCTAATACCTTCCTTCTCTCTCTCTCTCTCTCTCACACACACACACACACACACACACCCCTAAAAGCTGCACCTCCCCTCGCTCCCCTTTCCCCTCCCAATCTTCGTTCCCAGGTTATAGTGGACGTAGAGTCTACCGCCTTGGACGGCCCTGTAGAGGTTACCGTGTATGGTGTTGATAAGGCCTACTTGGACATCTTACCGTACGACCTTCAAAAGCCGCAGCTAGACATGCTGGTACGTCTTTACCAATCGATGGATACATTCACTTTGGACGCGTATCGTATCGCACCAGGTGCTGTACGGGCCGTATTTGACAAGCTCATGATGAGGTACGACAGGGGAGGCAGGGCATGGGTTCTCCGCTCCCACATGAAGCATTAATAGTACACGACAAGGACTCCTATCTGCTCCTTCGAATCACGCTGCTAAACCTCGTTTGCGATTTCGTCCTGGAAAGGCCGCGATGCGTCCAGTCCAGCCTGTAACTCGTCCGCGGGTTGTAGGAAGGGATCCTACCAACCAAGGGCTTGAATAGCTGATCTAAGCTCCAGAACACGGCTCGGCAAAGGGCTTGGCAGGACTAATCCGTTACAAGTCGGTAGAAGAGAAAGAAAGAAAGATAGCTCAATGTAGGTCTATTACGCTCAAGAAGTACTAAACGCTTCTAGAGCCAAGTGACAAAGTCCACTTGCTCTATTAGCCATAATATACCTATTCGACTGCTGATGCCGTACACGTCATCGCGACAGTCGAAAGGTCCAAAGCGCATCATAACGAAATCCGAAAACTACATCAGGTAGAATATGCGAAATTGATCCACACGAAATAAACAATTGGGAAACAACGGCCAAATTGATACTGTCGTCCTACCTGCCATATTATCCTGTCGTACAACTAATTCGCTATAAAGACCAGGCCCGGCCCGGCCATTTCCCAAACATTCTTGATTCAGCCGTACGGAATGGGCCAATTGTCTGGTCCCTTAAGCCCTAATTAGTTCCTTATGCTGCATCATTCTTACTATGGCCGGAGTATCGCATGCCGCCAGCCACGGTGTTACCTATCATGTTCGGTCACTTAATCCGTCGTGACAGCTGTCACGCCCGATTACCGCCCAGCAAACATACTATATGCGAAACACTCACTCCCCCCCCAGCTCTGGGTGCTGTAGCAGCTCCCATGAGCTGGCTAAAGGAAAGAACTCTAGGCAAAATCATACAAGCTACTCTCATCCTGCAGCAATGCATGCTTCCACAGGGCGTTACTAAAGACCATCACCCACATGCGTCCCCCCATCTTCATGATAGCCAACCTGCCTTGCTTACGCAGACCTAGCAACCACCGCATCCTAGCATAATCCGTGTCCGACAGGTAGCTATAAGAGACGCACGCAAGCGCTACAACCCCAGCGAACTGCACAATGGCTGGAAACGCTAAATTCAAAACCTCAGCCCCAACATCTACTGCGATGACATTCATGCCCAAACCGTCCTTTCGCGCCCGCTCCAAGGCTCTCGGCTCTAGCGCCTTCAGGTCCGGCTTTCCTGGCAGAAACTTGAACACACATGCTGCACCTCTAAGTCGCTGCAAAACACTGTGCCTGCATTTTCCAGCGCTAATACCTCCAAGAGCATATCAACCTCCTGCACAGTCACCGGGTACGGACGGATCCGGCCTAGTGAGAGTGCCGTGCTGAGCATGGAAAGCTTGTAGGCCTCATGATCTCTGGGCATACCCTGCTTGTGCAAACCGAGGAGCCACTGCATTCTAGGATGATCAGCAGCTGCTAGGTAGCCCTAAGAAACGCAAGGCCAACTGTTTATCCCACTCCTGATTGCCACCTTCCTGACAGTGAGTCAGGCTGCAGCTCCACCTTGGGTACCTCTGCTCCTACAGAGTTGTTAACTGCGCTAATTGCCATGCTGCCAACTGAACTTGCTACGCTTAGAGCCTGTGTTGACCATTCCCACCTCAGCTGTTCCACCATAGGGTCGACGGGCATGGGCATGCTGCATCCCCCCCCCCAGCCCCTCCGGTGACTTGCGTTGACGGATGAGCTACAGGCCACGAAAGCCACCCGCTTATGCGTGACAATAGCTCCCATGGTAGGCAGCTTGACTGTCGTCATGGGGATTGACACAATGTACTTGGGGTGCTCCAACAGGTTGGGGTACACGTGTAGCTGGGCGACCGGGTACTGGGTGATGGCGTCTGCAACTGGGTGCATCTGATCATTGCCAATGAGCACATCGTACATAGCCGCCTGCTCCACCACCAATGTCTGGGTGAGGCCCAGCTGTACCTCATGCGCTGTACCCGGCAATATTATAACCCTGATTCCTTGGGTCTCCACTTCCCCGATGACCTCAGCGTCCTGGTCCGCGGAGGTGTTAAGGCCCGTGGACGTCCTACGGATCGGTAAACCCAGCAAGGCTGCTGCACGCCTCGTGATCAGGTTCACGTCGGCGCAATGGTCCCTCAAATAGCGCAGCTGTGGGGCCGCTGTTGCCCCTAACTGCATGGCTGCCTCCGGGTAGTAGAACATTAGCTGCTTGCGGTCAAAGTAGCTCGCAGCTTGCTGATCCTGTTTCAGCAGCATACCCATCACGCTCGAAGGTATGTCCTCGATGCCGCGCACACGTCCCCCTGCAGCCCCAGCAACACAGTACGGCACCCCTGAGGGCGTCGTCCGTGTGTAGATGGCTACACTAGCTGCCGCATGCTGAGCCTGGCCTGCTGCTGCGTCCTGATCCACCCCCTTCACTTGCGGCGGGGCAGGCTGCACAGCTGGCTGGACACCTCTGGCCGCCGGAGCCGCCGAGGCTATCCGCGCAACTGTTTCTGGCTTGGCTCCTTCCTCCTCCTCCTGCAGCAGGTTCATGACACGACACATGCGGCTCAGCCCTGCGGTGATGTCGTCCAGGCGCAGGTGCAGCGCGTCATCTGGCTGGATGCGTGGCTGTGGGCGTGTCCGTGGCGCTACCCTGGGAAGTGGATACACGTCGGACTTGATTTCCACTGGTTCAAATGATAAGGGGGGCGCCTGATGGGTCAGAGTCGCACAAACCCCTCCGTGAGCCTCCTCCTCTGCAGCACCCGACTGCTCCAACACCTCCTTGCTCCAGTGTACCCGCAGTTTCTTCTTGACCTCCGCCGCTCGTGTCGTGGAGACGTTGGCATTGCGGCGATGTGGCACGTACACCTCCTCCTCATCGTCATCACTTTGCACCGCCGCTGCCACCGCCGCCGCACGTAGGGGTTTTGCCTGCTGCTGTTGCTGTGGCTGCGCCTGCAGCTTCTCCTTGTTCTGCTGGAACAAGCGACGTAGCAGCAGTGCCCTCGGTTCCCAGCCCGGTTCCGCCTGGTCCGGGTGGAGGATGAGGCAGTAACGCTCCTCATGACCTTTGCACCCACAGTACTCACACACTTGAGCATCCCGTTGTCTAGCTGGTGCCTGCTGCCCTGGCTTAGGCTGTATAGGTGCAGCACCTAGCTGTGTGGCAAGTGCAGCCTTTACTGCCCTTGCGATTCTCTCATCCAAGGATAGCTCCTCCTTGTCATGGCGCTGGGCAGACGTAGATGCCACCGCCTTGTGTCCCTCTCGCTGGGCTGAGCTTGACCTCTCCTTCACCCACACGGAAGCGGGTGCGGGCTCGTAGTCTTCATCTTCGGCCTTGATCTGCACCAGGTTCTGCCAGTATTGCTCGGCATAGTCAGCAATCTCCCCTAAGCGCTCGTACCACAGCTTGTTGTCCACCGACCCATATTTGCCCAGGACGTGGTCCCGGACGCGAGGCTCGAGGCGCATGACATAGCGCTGTGCTATTGTCGACAAGGGGTAGTGCTCCTTGATGTAGGGTACCAGCTCCCGTACTTGCCTCAGATAGGATTTTGGAGAGCTGGAGGTCTGCCGGAGAGGGATGTACTGAGACACCTTGCTGCTGATCATCTCCGGCTCGAAATGCTTCTCCAGCTTGTTGACGTAGAAGTCCATAAGGGCTTCACCGTCGAACTTGGCCGTTGGGTCCTTGGCCGCCAGCCACGCTTCAGCATCCTGTTCTAAGGTCGGAAGCTGTTCCTCGTGCCACGCCGTGAAGCTGGAGCCTGGCACGGGCATAGTCCGCAGGATGTTGAGCGTGTGGGTTATCGGAAAGTGGCCCTTAGCGTACTCCTTACGATTCTGCAGGCTTACCAGGGCCTTGCACACGGCTTGCTGGAAGAAGGGGAACTCGTCGTAGGTAAACTTCGGCATGTTGTGGGGGCCCGTGGTCTGCATGGCGTCCTCCTTACTGCCGTCGTCCAACTGGGAAGCTTCGCTGCTACTGACTCAGTGTTGTGCGCGTCGCCCAAGTTGTCAATCGGGGAGTCTGGGTCCTCCGATGACAGGTGCAAGGGCGACGGCTCCTCTCCAGGTGATGCGCTGGTGTTGTCTTCAGTTCCTTGGCCCTCACTCGTCGGGGATAAGGCCTGCTGCAGACCCCCGCACAGCTCAGGGGCTGACGGGGATTGCTGAACTGGATTGGGAAAGGTTCTGCGCCTGGGGTGCGGTGTCTTGCACAACGTGGGGACACAGACCTGCGTAGGGTTCGCTCACGAGGGTCGTGCTGCCCCGGAGCAGGACTTCCCTCCCTGTGTGGCGAGTGATGGCCCTCCTCCCAACGTCGGCGTGGAGGTAGGCGTGGGCTCCGTGACCTGGTGTCACGTGAGTATCGCGTGCAGTCCCTGCTGGTGTGCCTGCTTGACACTAACGCACAGGAGGCAACGGAATGCAACCTGAGCGCAGCACGGTCACAGGTCTACAGGGCTCACAAGAGTTGTCGGCGTCGCCACTAGTAGTGACGTGCTGCTGATGTGGGTGGTGGCGTTGTCCCTTGAGTCCACAAAGTCCACGATTTGGCTGCTCGCAGGTCAGACAAGCGTGCCTAGGCGACCCTCGGATGGGCCGCTAAAGCTAAGCGCTCGCTGTACTAGGCGTTGAACGCTGACAGCGATGACAGGCAGAGCAGCAACCGTTGCGCTAGGCTAGGTTCCAGAGACCCAGAGCTCTAGCGTCAACGTGTAGGTCCCTCCTAGACTGACTTACTGCTACGTGGCAGTGTCGTCACTTGGCTATGGGATGGGCTAGGGCCTTGAAAGGTACTCGACTTGACTCCGCGATGCGTCCAGTCCAGCCTGTAACTCGTCCGCGGGTTGTAGGAAGGGATCCTACCAACCAAGGGCTTGAATAGCTGATCTAAGCTCCAGAACACGGCTCGGCAAAGGGCTTGGCAGGACTAATCCGTTACAAGTCGGTAGAAGAGAAAGAAAGAAAGATAGCTCAATGTAGGTCTATTACGCTCAAGAAGTACTAAACGCTTCTAGAGCCAAGTGACAAAGTTCACTTGCTCTATTAGCCATAATATACCTATTCGACTGCTGATGCCGTACACGTCATCGCGACAGTCGAAAGGTCCAAAGCGCATCATAACGAAATCCGAAAACTACATCAGGTAGAATATGCGAAATTGATCCACACGAAATAAACAATTGGGAAACAACGGCCAAATTGATACTGTCGTCCTACCTGCCATATTATCCTGTCGTACAACTAATTCGCTATAAAGACCAGGCCCGGCCCGGCCATTTCCCAAACATTCTTGATTCAGCCGTACGGAATGGGCCAATTGTCTGGTCCCTTAAGCCCTAATTAGTTCCTTATGCTGCATCATTCTTACTATGGCCGGAGTATTGCATGCCGCCAGCCACGGTGTTACCTATCATGTTCGGTCACTTAATCCGTCGTGACAGCCCCTCACTCCCCCTCACTCCCCTCACTCCCCCTCACTCCCCTCACTTCCCTCACTCCCCTCACTCCCCTCACTCCCCCTCACTCCCCTCACTCCCCTCACTCCCCTCACTCCCCTCACATTGCTTTCCCGCCTTCTCTACTTTTTCACCCACGTCAGCCCCAAATAACATACACACAAACTGACACACAATGACTACCACTGCCGTATGTGCAGGTTGACGCAGTTGGATCCATGGCTGCCCGTGGACACATCAGTTAACCCGTCCGGCTCTTCAGGTCGCGACCCCGTCGATACTTCGGACGATGTCTACCTAGCTGCTCACACCACCCGCATTGCCTACAAGGTGAGTCCCCCTTTGCTGTTTTTGATTTTCTTCGCTGTAATAATTTGCCGTAATATCTTTTCCTATTACTATGATTTGAATGTTTGACTTTGGCTTTATTAAAATCTTAATAACCTAACCTAACTAACTTTGTCGGGTATGGCAGGAACAATATGCTGCACTTGATGATCGTGCGGGCTACGATTATGTATCATCATCACTGTGTAAGTGCTTAATTCGATTGAGGGTTAGGAGTTGAGGTTTGGGGATTGTCCAACCTTAGATATTTTTGGGGGTGTTGGGGGTTGTAGGTTGGGGGTTGTAGGTTGGGGGTTGGAGATTTGTTTTAGGGTCAAGAATGACAATGCACCCGATAGCAACAGTCTATAATCATCCTCGAATGGTAGGTGATGGTGATGCCGCATCAGATGCATCCTTTTAGTTGAGCTTTAAATCTGATTCTCTCTCGTCGTTATTGTGCGTCCATCAATCCGTCCCCCTGTGCGTCAGGTTGAAAGTTAGGTAGAAAAACGTCACATACATACATACTGTGTTATACACATAAACAATTCTATTTGTATATTATTTATATATTATATGTGTGTGTTGTGCTCGTCTTTGCAGGGCGAGTCGCCCACAGTGTAACACCCCTTAAAATACACACACGCGGCTGACATACACCCCCCTGCATCCCGCTATTTTTCGACCATGTGATCTTCAGCCGTCTCGACCCGACCTCCACCATCGAGGGCAAGAGGTACGTAAGGGAGTGTATATTTCTGCTGTTGCTCGGACGGAGTTGTGCTTGCGATGCGAGAAAACAATTATAGGTGTCTCCGTCATGTGAATGCGAGGGATGGGTAAAATCTTAAAATCGGCGTGTTTCACGGGTTACATACAACTCTAGAAACGTGGCTTTATCGTACGCCGTACAGATGCCTTAACCGTAAAATCCGGATCCAAATCCAGATCCAAACCTGCACAGATCCCGTTCCATCCGCAAGTTCGATAACTCAAAAACGACTTTGGAACTTCTTTGGAACTTAGAGCTTCTTCACAATATTCCATTTCATGTATATCGTCATCCTTCCGCGCCCTAATTCTCAACCTTTTTAGTTCAAAAGTTCAAAACCGGGCATCAACATCCTAACCGCTAGCCGTCAACCGCACAAAACAGCACAAAACCCCTTCCCCACTCGGAACGCGCACCTCAACCCCTATCACGAACCCCTATCGCTAACCCCAGCCACCAGCACAAACCTAAACTAACCCCTCTTTGTATTTTCAGGAGATCCAGTCGAGTCGGGTGCGGTCAAGGACAACGTTATTAGCGATAGCAGTACGACAGCAGTAGACCTTGCGGCGGTTCGTAGCGCCATGCAGTTCATCGTAACACCGCTGTTCTCATACTCCATGGCGGACTCCCAAGGTCGGGCGGCATTTAACTTCACAGCCCCCCAGAATTTAGGCGCCTTCGTGATACGGTACGGATATCCCCAATGGCTACTAAGGACCGTATGTCGCCTGGAGAGGACTGACGGGAAAGGTGTGGGTCAATGTGTACGACATACAATGTGTACGGCATACAAGCCACCGCAATCCCTTGCATTCAGCATTTTGAAGCGCATTACTAACGTTGGAGGAAGCGTGTTTCTGTTAGGAGAAACACACACATACACACACACACACACACGCGTACAAGTATACGTTTTCTCTTTGCTGCCATTTTACGACATTTCCTTCAGTAGTGCAATGCTAACCCTCGACATCTCTCCTCGCTTTCCCCCATCCCTTGCGCCGTACATAGGGCATTCGCCGCTGCTGGGCGTACTGCAAAGTACGGCGCTGCGGAGGGCAAGCTGGTGGTCCGCCGCCGCCTGTCGCTCACACCAAGCGTACCGCAATTCGTACGTGTTGGCGACACGTTCGAAGCTGGAGTGGTGGTGACCGTGGGGTCAGCGCCCGCGACGGTTAACGTTACCCTGCAGGTACGGCATGGTGCGTGTGTGTATGTGTGTTTTTCAGCTTGAACGCTCGACAATTGCCCGGTTTGGCCCCTCGCGCCTGGTGGCTTTTTGAACGTACCTTCCAACCGATCTACGGTCGTAACGGCACGAATACGCATCCTCTCGTCCCCACCTAAACTCGATCCCTCACCTCCCCACAGGTTTTAAATTCGAGCAAGAGCAGCATCAGGGTAGCCGGTCTTACCTCCAAGAGTGTGACCTTCTTTGCTGGGGACAGCCTTCAGGCGGAGGTGCGTACGTAACCTCTTCTGAGGGGGAAGCGGGGAAATATAATATACACATGTGTGTAGCATTATCTTAGGAAGGTAAAATGTGTATGCCGTACACGCAGGTCCGCTTCAACTTCACAGCCAGAGCCATTGGTACGACAAGCCTGGTGTTCATTGCCAGTGACAGCGCACCTGGGGGCGGCAAGGACTCCTTGCAGGTGGACATCGACGCGGAAGGTGAGTACCAGGACCTGGAATGGGGGACGTTGAGAAAGGGGAGAGCCAGGAGGTAGAGGCGGTTGGCCGGGGGGGGCCGGGGGACGAGAGGTTTAATTTGCGATGCTTGGGTACTTTTTCGGAGGTTGCGTTGCATCCCCTGGCTCTGAAACCTTGTTTTTCCCTCCGCCCTTCTCGCTCCCCGTCCCCTCTTGTCGGCTCCAAATCCCTTTCCAACCCCCCTCATGCTCATACACACACACACACACACACATACACACAAGAGCGTGCACACACGCAAGAGCACACACACATACACGTACTCTTTCCTGCTGCCCCTGTCCCTTGCAAGCACGCATAGACATGCGATCACACCATGTTAATCCCTTCCCTCTCCCCGTCCGGTCTAATTCCGGTTCTCAGGCCAACAGGGGGATGTGTGGCTCGCCACATCGTTCGCCCTGGCCTCCAACGCCTCGGCCTCCAATGGCAGTGCGGCCTGGGTAGAGGGTATTGAACTCCCAGCGGCAGTGCCGGGTAGCGGTAAGACATGGAGGGCGGGCAGAAAGGCGGGGGGAGGGGAAGTGGAAGAAGAGGGGAAGGAAGGCTTATTGAAAGGTGCGGGGGCCGGGACATACACACACACCCAAATATGTCGTGTCCTCTGCACATTGTTGTATATATTCACCTGGCGGGTTCCTGTTGGAACTAAGGGCGTGTGCACTTCCACGCACTGAAGGTAGTGTTTGTGCTTGTGCGTCCGCGCGGTCAACCAGGTGGCCTGACCCTGGTGGCAGCAGTTGGGTACCTTCCGGCGGTGATGGCAGTGTACGACAACTTGCAGACAACAGAAGACATGAGGTGCGGTGGTGGGAAGGAAACGGAGGGCAAAAGCAAGGTTATGAAATACATATATATATATATATACACACACACACATATATATATATAAGTGTACATATAGATATAGATATAAATATGGAACAGGAATTAGTAGGCCGTTTGAAATTGAACCAAAGTCGGTGGAATCCCAGTTCCTTATGCTCCTTTGAATTTATGACGTAAAGTCATGTGTGCCGGAGGTTTTTAATAATGAATACGCATATATCATCATCCCTGATCTCCCAACCATCAACTACCGGTGTGCCGATGGTGACAACTTACAGGACGGATCCCTACGCACAGACAGCGATGATGTGGGTGACGATGCCCGCCGTACTGTCGTACTACAGCCAGTCCCCAACAAATGGCCAAGCAGTGGAGGTTGCTCAGGCCGTACAAGATCTGAAGGATCTTACTAGCTCATCCTACGGGTTGCAATGGATGCTTCCAACGAAATGGGCCAGTTGGTCACCGAGCAGGTAGGACAAGTTCCTTGCATGTACGACGACACTTTAACTTAAACGTCGATTTACATGGAGCTGCTTTCATTTCCCAGCAGCATGCACGTCGGCCGTCTTGTCATAGCATGTCGTCCTGGCCCCCTTACGTTCCCCTTATTTTAACTGCCATCCCCAATCCAGACTTCCGGGGTTCCCCCCCCCCAAGCATACACACACACACAGGAGTTCACTTTCCGTGTCGGCAGTATTATGGCTTTTCCCATAAATCTACCGGACACATACCGACTCTCCCTTTGCATGCCGTCCCTTCCCCATAAATGTCTTCCTCCCCACCGGACCCACACGTGAACCATACGCACACTCACACCGTCGGCCCCTTAGGGCGAACATTTATCTCAACACGTGGGCCCTATTCCTGGTCAACTTCTACACGAATGGCCTTCAGAAAGTGACTGGACCCTTGGTGAAAGTGGTTGGCAACTGCTACGACAAGTGGCGACGCGCCCTGGATTTCCAAATTACGTCAGATGTTAATGAGGCACAGATCAGCGGCTACGAGTACAATGACTGGAATACGCTCGCATGGATCAGGTGGGTGGACGAATTTCTTTCGAAGACATGCCGCCAAGGGTGGAGGCCGACGCGTCAACACAGCCTCGCCAGATGCCCCACTGCCATAACCCAGGCTGCTGGCGTCATCAGCAGGCCATTCATGTGCCAGTGATGCGTACGCCCAAACAAACAGACAGACAGACGGACAGACAGACAGACGGACAGACAGAGACATGAGCCCATACTTGAATATTCAGAAATGTGACCCCAAGCTACCGTTGAGTTGTATTTCATTTTGTTCATTGTGAAGTCCCTCTCTGCCTGCTGTGTTGGTTGGAATCCCGATCTTCCCGATGCCATCTTACATGCATGTGCACACTTTCCCCGGCGCCATTTGAGGCGCGGTTGCATCGGTTGCGTTGGACTTCATTATGCATGCCCTCGTTGCTTGCTACGTATCGGCAGGCTGGCCCTGGGCGCGAACTGGACGCCGACTACGCAATACTCCTCGAGCGTACTTGCCGCCGTGTCTCTGAATCGCACCCTGGCGGCATACCAAAATTCGACTACGCGTAGCCTATTCGACCGTGAGGTGCGTTCGTATCGATGAGTACTAAAGTGTTGTGTTGTATGCTGTTTCTACTATGCTGTATTGGCAGGAAAACAGCTATTTAGATTTTCGGTGTTGACTGCGCTACTAGGTGCTGCTCTTTCTGCCGAATATAATGCCTCTCGAGATTCTGGGTGTGTGCTTTTTCACCTTAAATTTGGGTTTGTATATGACGTACGTGACGTATATGACGTACACTGTACGATTGGTACATCTGGGTGATAGGGAACAGTGCAATCGCATAATGGAGTGCAATCATGCGTGGCTTGACGATAATAATAAGATCTCCAGGGTTCTAGGAAAATCGATTTCCTTATTTTAATTACTTCGATAAAGAAAGGGATGAAAAAGGGATACAGGGATACATACTTAACATTTACTATAAGACAACTGTTTGCGTATCTTCAATGAATTTCTCTTCAAGATATCTCAGTTACTGCTGGATCAGCACCGTGTCTACATCATTTACAAACACCATTGGGTTTGTGATACTTGAATCAAATCTATTTAGTACTTTGGCGTTTAACAAGCCCCTAAACCCTAAGAACCCCAAGTTCTCCCCTCACCCACAACACCCACCCAAACCTCCTCCTAGACGCGCATCTTGCTATCGCTGGTGCTGCTGAGTATGGGGCGCAAGAATCCGTACCCGCAACTGATCAGTGAGACCGTGCTGGAGCTGACGTCATCATTCCGGGTTCAAGGCCGTACTGCCTACGTGGCATGGGGCCCAGGTAGGCAGTTACACAGTCAATCTGGAAACGTCTTTCAGTTGCCAAATCGGCGGTTGGTAGTCCCTATTGAGTGAAGGTCATCAGATGGTCGCATATTGTCAGTTACTAGGTAATGGTACGGCAATGGACGTTACATTGGGGACAGCTTGGTGCTCGGCTAAAACGCATGCGGTAGGCGCTGGGCTGTTGAAAACTGTTCTGGATGCCATCCAGTACCAACCAATTCAGAACCCGTACGGAGGAATTAATGACCTATCATACTTCTAACGAACAACTAACCAACCAACCCCTAACCACCAGTATTCTTGCCGCCCTTGATTCGAAGCTCTTCGCTCACAAGAATCCCTTGTACGTAAACGACATAATATAATGTTATAATGTTATAATGTTATGATAATAATACTTTAATTGACCCGAAACCCGAAACCCAATCTTTGGCGCCCATTACCTTGCCTTACCGTCGCAACTGCCCTTCAGGTTATCCTGGACCCGCCTCCCTTCAAGAACAAGCCCTGGCGCTACTGCTGTTCGTACGCTCCGGAACCAAGAACCAGCTGGTGCCTAGGCTGGCAACGTATGTGGCCAATGGACTTTCGTCTTCTGGAGGCCGCGGTCTGTACTATTACTACGCTTCGTGGACAACACAATCGGTGGCTGTAGCGGCGCTGACGGAGTACGACGTATCACGTGGCAGTAGCAAGCCCACACTGGATCTGGAAGCAGAAGTCAACGGCCTCACTGTGCTGGAGGTGAGTGCGGTTTTTTCTTATGGGGATCGGAGGGTTGCATGCATCGAGGGATAGGGTGGCCGAAGGAATCAAGGCCTTTTCAAGGAGGTGCTTCTGCGCACCTGGCTCACCTCATCAGGTTGTTCTTGGCACTATAACTACGACTACGTAGAACAATAATAACTCTAGCTGCAGATAATCGGATGACAGTTGGCAGGCAGACCCCATTCATTACCCCCCTTCCACACACACGTCCACACCTACCAAGGCGTTCTTCTCTTTGCTCAACCCATCCGTAAAAACCTCCCTCTCCAACGCTTCGTCTCTTTCCTCCCTTGCTTGCTTTCCTCCCCGCCCCTCCCCTCCCCCATTCCCCACCACCGAAATAAACACACATGCCGCACACGCACACACACGCACTCGATTGCATCTACTACATCGGAAGGCTTCTTTCCGCGTCAACAAGACGCGCCCCGTCACCAATACCACTGCCTGGGAGACCATGCCGGCACCGCCGCGGGGCAAGCTCAGGGAGCTTGATTTCCAGGTGTGTTTGGGGTGTGAGGGGGGAGGGCGGAGATTTTGAGCTAACTGTATTGGGCTTCTCGCCCTTCTGGCTGGAAGGGGTTCTTCGTGGGGCGCATGGAAAGGAGGGAAATGCGGGAGAAGAAATGAAGGAGCGCCATGATTCACCCTGATGGTACTGGAATACAAACAAAGTGAAGCTAAGGGCGATAAGGGAAGATTATCTGCGAATAGGGGGCGAATGGCTGTCCCGGTAGAGGGGGTGCTAGATAGGATGTCCGGGAAAAACGTGACTTGGGTGACAGCTGCATGAATCCACGCACAGCTATGGAGTGCGTATGTGGCACGTGTACGTATGTCAAGGGAAGGTCAGTGAGAGCAGCATTTAGGTGGGTAGGGCGCATTTAGTGCGGTGGAGATATCCTGGGAGGAGGAGGAGGAGGAGGAGGAAGACAAGAGGGCAGGTGCCAATCAGGTGCAGTGGGTTGCAAGACGATAATTGTTTCTGACCATAGATGGTATGGTGGTATGGCGTCATGTTGGCACAACATGAGCGAGGTGAATCGCCTTCCCCCTTCATCATTCTAAATCTGCGCTTTAATCGTCCAATCCGCACAACGTCTTCACGCCTTGCTGCTACTGCTACTGCTATTGCTGTTACTGCTGTTGCTACTGTTTCTGCTGCTACTGCCGCTGTTGCTGCTGCGACTGCTGTTGTTGCAGGTCTCCGGCAGCGGTGAGGTGACTGTCGCCGCATCTCTCCATTTCGTGCCCGCCACTCTGCCCTCCTTCCCAGCGTTCCGCGGCATTTCCGTGGACCTGGCCATCCAACTCGTTGACCCGCTCACTGGAGGTGCCACTGGCCCGCGGGTCTCCGCCGTACCACTTGGCTCAGTCGTGATGTTGACCGTACAAATTTCCACCCCCGATGACTTGGGGGCTGTCACATTGTCCATCATGATGCCGGGTGGTCTGGAACCTCTAGATCCAAATCTTGTCTCGGACGCTGGATCTTCTTGTATCATGGACTGGTTCGGAAGTGATGTTCTCAACTTCTTCTACCCGCGATGGTGGTGGTGGCCAATCTGCCCGTCAAGGGAGACCCGCCCGTCACTCGTAACCTTTTCCTACGCCACCCTTCGTTCTGGAACCAGCTATGCGACCATCAAGGCGGTGGCAGCGACGGCAGGTACATTTGTCGTACCGCCCGTACGGGTATCCGTGGATGAGCAGCCAGAGGTGATGGGAATGACGGCGGGGGCCAGCTTCAATATATGCACCGCCTGTACTTCTGCGACACCGGCACCGCCACCACGAGTGCCGAGGCCGTGCCCGGAAGATTGCAGCCAGAACGGCGTGTGCAATCTCCGTACGGGCGTGTGTGTATGCGACGAGGGTTACACGGGCAAGGACTGTGCCTCGCTGGCGGTGTTGTAGGTTGTGGTTGATGATACATCTCACTTTCTTAATACTACGTAGGGGACAAAAGATCTAAGGTAATAACCAAATATGCAAAATCGCACATGCATTGTTCGTGCGTGGATGACATATGTAGATCAACGCCCTGAAGTGAATAATGCCAATCCAGATGATGTCTGAGGCAGGTAGAGGCCACGTACTGCATGACCTGCTGGGCGTAAGTGCATGTAGTACGTACGATTTCAATACCATGCCAGGACATTGTGTCCCTGAGCTGGTCTTTCGTAATGCCCACCCACGTATCCATCACCATCTCAATGTTAGTTAATCTGTCAGTTTGTCTGTCTGGCCGCCGTTAGCCAGACGGCAAACTTGCCGTCATCAGGATGTATCCTAAATGTCTTACAGCTACAGCAGCAGAGGAGACACACACAGGGGTGTTATACTGCGCGGTGAGCGACTCCCTGCAAAGACGAGCACCGGGGGCCCTATCTGACCGGACGGCCCTGACGCACGGTCATATGTATATCAGGCTGTCGTAATTAGCTTGCCTGTTTTTATTTCTTAATCTATCTGCTAGCTATGTAAGCTATCTACAAACGAAAACCCCACCCTATCTAACACGATCCAAGTCCCCCAACCGCAAAGCAGCAACCCGCCTCTCTATCTACTGGTTCATGCATGCTACATGTACACGCATACGTAGATGTACAACGTGAGATATGTACGAATAAACGTACATATAGCTTACGTGTAGCTGCCAAATTAATAAAATATATGCGTGTAATATTATGCAACGAGGATGTAATGCATGAAAATAATGTAGAACATGCTTGTGCACCAAAAGGTCGTGCACCGTGCTAATTATTATACTATATTAATAATACTTAGACCTTACATCGCCCAAGCAGAACCAGAAGTAATGCAGGCATGCAGGATGAATACCGCAAACCATCACGCGTCATGATGACGACTGTGAGCCTCGCTCCCTAACACGTCGTCCGCCTTCCCATCCCTATCCCCCACTGTGATGCCATCATGGTTCCATTCCCCCTCGTCCCTTGAGTCATTCGCTCACACGTAAAAAAAGCATTGGCCAACTCCGCGTCTGTTACCACTTCCTGTTGTTTCATGCAACAATTAAAACCATTTTAAATAATCGTTTAAGTGAGAACTTGATAGCGTGGTAGTGAGAACTACCGATTCATAGAGCGGAAGACCTTTTTCTGTGCTTGGGAGATCCCGTACGACGGATCGGACTATCATCGAGATAGTTATATTCGAGGTCTTAATAATCGAGCTTCTCGTGAAGCCCCGCCTACCAGTGTAGGACTTAGGTCAGCGGACCTTTTCAGGATGACTTCCCGTGTATCAAGGACAACAACAGCCTGCGGTCACGAAAGGCCTTGTGATGACGTCCACCACCACCCAATGACCACTCACCAAGAAATCCGCGCGCTCCCGCTCCGGCGCTTAAAGCAGGTAGGAGGCGGGATAACATCCTCATCCGTACTTCCGTATGCTTCCTCATTTGCTGTGTGTTTTGATTCCGTTCCTCTGCAAGGGAAGATATACTCTCCCATTATTTATCATTAACCACCGCATGCATAAGGCCCATTGGGGCCACTGGCATCCGCCATTGGTCACCATGCATTAGTTCCGGCTACCGCCTATTAATTGTACGGCAGCTGATGCGTACAGTCCTTTGACCTAAACGCTGAACCTCGGTCAGGTGGTTGTACATATCCAGCCAGATGCTAATCACACGTCTTATGATCGAGCTGCCGCTTGCGTGCATTCTGCTTCGTTCCTGCTGCCGATCTATTTCATTCATTCATTCCCGCGACTCAATCTATCCCCTCCATAGAAACCCTAAAACCTTAAAACCCCCAAACATGAGACGAGACCCTGACGACATTTATACATACACATTCCATCTCTTGTTATTATCCATCCGGCCTCTCCATCGATACGACCTTTCCTCGGTCCTGCCTGGCTAAAACATACACCAATCAAGATCAAGCAAGCTGTAAATGCAAGCATCGATCATACATCACCATGAAAGGTAAATAGAGAAGCGAGATGATTGAGCCAGCCAGCATTAGGGGTCTGCGTGCCTTCTCCATTGATCCATTGTTTATATATGATCGCACGGAGCCAGTCACAGATCAAGTAAATAAAACATTCATTCATCATAATCACCAGCGGCGGCAACCTGAAGGTTATTACTAAGGCTTGCTTATTAAACGCTAAGATAGATAGATAGATAGATAGATAGATAGATAGATAGATAGATAGATAGATGTGGATCAGCAGGCAGCTTTCGACCTCTTGCTGCTGTGTGCATGCGATGCATGTATGCATGCATGCACCGCCCTGGGTGTCTACGTGCGTGCATGGGCGTGCGAATGCATCTCCATCCGCGCAGCAACCCCCATATGCATACATATATGCACCCCAATACATACATGCATGAAAGAAACAAAATACAGTCGTACGTCGCAAGGTACAGCCGTACCATCTGCCTGCTGCTGATTCACCTCCCTCCTTGGATTAATGAACGTCCCCCATCTATCTGCCGCCGCATGCACGCAGGCATGCGTATGCGACGTGATGATGATTCTCACGTACCATACGGTAGGTGCATCTGTACGTATGTACGTACGAGGTACAAGCAGCAATAATAATCACGTAACCCGAGGAGCTACCATATATAATGCGGCCGATGGATCCACGCAGGGAGGGAGGGATTAACATTACGCGAAGGTAGGTACGTTGTGTACAAAGTACGGCAGGGCCGTATCAGCCGGCGATGCGTACATGCTGCATATCACTTACACGATTTGTATGTGTAAGTAGCTATCTAGTTACAATAATAATGGCGGCCGGCACCGCCATATATATATTAATGAATCAACTCGTCGTTTTCCCCCCAGCAGGAGATAGAAAACGCGATCGAGCAGGGTGAATTATTCGAGTCCACATACTCATAAAAAAAGGGGACGTACAATGATGTGAAAGCACCGGAAACCTACAGCAGTCATTCGTTCCCACGCGCACAGCTCACGGACGGTGATGAGGATGGCGACGGCGATCATAACGAATAATGACGTGGTAAAAAAATCTTCATTCGATAGGTCGTACAGCAGAACCAACTAACTTGCTTGCTCACTGCTGATGAGATGTTAATGAGGTAGATGAAAAATGTTGTATCTCTGTTATATCCGCCTACGTACAGCAAAGGCTCGATCGAAAGATGACCAGGAGCCACCTCGGATACTTCCCGTAGATACCCTAATCAGGATACTACAAAAAATAGACCAACAGACCGACCGATAGACAGATAAGGTACAGATTCTTGACGGATTTCTATTGCTTGTTCATCACAGGCAGGTGGTCCCTGCTGTAGATAGTAGTCATACACTACATACGTTACGGCCCACACGAAACCAATCAATATAACGTACGTGGATAAAACACCATCTCCGCCAGCATTCCTTCAGCACTACTCTCGACTACTACGTGCAGTCCCCCTCAGGCGTGCCACGGCAGGAGAAGCACCTGCTGCAACGACGACGATACACACAAATATACAAAATTAACGGCATAAGAAATTAGTTAGTTCAGTCGGCCTCCAGCTGCTGCTTTATTGTCAAAGTGAATTGTCATCTCAGCTGAAATATAACAATCAGGGAGATGTAAGCAATGGAACAAAGGATGTTGACTGTCTGTCTTGGGGTGTTACACTGTGGGCGACTCGCCCTACCAGGGCGAGCACCAAGGGGCCTGACCGGACCGAGCCACAGCGCAGGGGAGGGGCACGTGGCTTTGTCTGTCTGTCCTGCCACGTGCTCCCCCTCTCACTAAGACCAGCTAGAGCAAAGAAAGACTCAGAGGCTCTAGCCTGGCCACTAACAGCAGACTGAGTGTCTGTCTGTCTGTACATGTATGTCTAGTACGTATTATGTACTATGTACGTAACAAATAGTAACCGAAAACCAGGTATACGTACAGCAGATAGTTGCATGTATGTCGTTTGAAAGCGAGGACTAGCTAGCCGGTTCTGTACGTATATATACCGATCTATCTACTTCCTCGCTCATGAGCATGGACGGAAGCCTGCCTTCAGCAGATCATC
The DNA here is from genome assembly GCA_019650235.1 of Volvox reticuliferus. Taxonomy (NCBI): domain Eukaryota; kingdom Viridiplantae; phylum Chlorophyta; class Chlorophyceae; order Chlamydomonadales; family Volvocaceae; genus Volvox; species Volvox reticuliferus. The sequence continues at coordinate 350,340 of BNCP01000023.1, forward strand.
ATTAGCAAATGCAGCTGCTGCGTGGCTGGTGCGTTCGCACGGGCGTTCTGACATGAATACTACCCCAGGCGGCAGAATAAGGATAGATAGGCCTGCTGGCCCTCCATCCACGCACGCTCCGTTTCCGCACTCAGCAGCTATCTACGTCCCAGCAGCTACATACTCGCCCGAACCATCTCGCCCTGCTTTTAGGATGGAGGCAATTAAGCATCGGCAAACCTCGACATATATGTAGATATAAGCAGGCCGGCTAAACGATTGGGTGCTGCTCGCTGGGAAGTGTACATGTAAGGACCGGGATGTGGAATCTGATGAGTCGGCCGCGCCGCTGTTCATCACCCAGCCGGGCAGCATCGGCGCGCATGCACCTACCTCCTGCACCAGTACCAGCGCCTTGACTACTTCTGCTGCTGCGGGCCGTCTCGCAGGATCGTGCTCCCAGCAGGATAATATCAGAGAACGAAGCTTGGGCGGACAGCGCTCGTACGGCAGGTCGTGCAGAGGCAGGCGCTCTTGGAGTACGGCCAGAATGAAGGCGACCTGGTGTCATTAGGATACACGAGGGACCCGAGCGAGGTTGTCACGGAGATGTCCGGAGGGCTGGAGTTCGGGAGTGGTGACGGAGAGATAGAAAGAACCCGGCGGAAACGCAAATGCTTTCTCCGTTGGGGGAATGAAAGAGTCGGCAATCATCTGTATGCATGCATGCGTGTGAAAAACATAGATAGACGAACTGAATGGGATGGAGGTGTGGTAGGCAGCGGTCCGAGGAAGGCATACATGAATCCGTAATGAGTAAACGTGACATGACGGATTGTTGATGGGGCAGTAAGGTATGATTCAGATGAGAACCGAAAATGATGAAAATGAACCGCAGTAAGCCGCAGTAGGTGCGTACGTACGAGGGCTCAGCATGCAGGGCCCTTCGTATACACCCGGGCCGGTCAAGCCTCCTATGCTCGTCCTTGCAGGAGGGCGAGTTGCCCATCGCGCGCATTGCGACAACACCCCTCATGCAGTTGTCCATGTCTGAGGTTTCCTCCTCAGGGTGACCATATGACTGTCTGTATGACTACTATCATTTCGGTTTCCGCGTGCGAGGGCTCATGCGAGAAAGCTCTGTAGCATGACCAGCAGTCGGACCAGTCAACAGCATGACTGGTGGCATGACATAAATTTCTTTTTGTGTGATGTCACTCACCTGTACCACCGCGTACCCTGCCCATGGACGCCTGCATGCCAACATCTCCCACAAGAGCACGCCCAAGGCGTAGATGTCCTGCATGCAATTTAGGGCAGGGACTGTGATGGCGGTGGTGGCGGCGGCATGCAAGGGTGCGCATGCAAGGGTGCGGCGTGCGTTTGTACGGTGTAAGTAATCATCTATAGTACGAAAGACCCCGGAGCCCTAAAACCCTAAAACCCTAAACCCTGATAAGATAGACACACTTGACCATTGATGCTGGCGGTGAGTCGATACATAACCCGAGTAGGGCGAGTCGCCCACAGTGTAACACCCCATACATAACCCCATCAATACATAAACATACAGGGCGACGTATGTATAGCACAGAAGGCACTGCACTCGTACGTCCCAGCAGCAGATCCGTACCGCGCGATCAGTTATCATCATATTGTTCAGATCGAAGAGCTCCGGAGCCATGTACGGCACCTGCGAATAGGATATTACATACGCACACACACATACAGGTAACTCGGGACAAGATAGGGCCCTAAGTCGAGTGTCTAAGTCTGCACTGCTGGGCCATTTGGTTGGAGGGGCTATTGTTGTGCGTCTACCTCTGCACCTACCGCTTGTAAGTGCTGCATACAGCTACCGTGTGTATCGATATTATTACTGGCAATCGCAATCGCAAGCTTGCAACAGACTGTTCATCAGTTTCAGTTCAATAACTGTCAACCACCTGCTGTAATGATACGCGATTTATGGGCCATGCATGTCAGTCGCGAATTGATCCAACATTATCACAACAGCCAACCAACCTGGCATTATTATAAACATAAGCATCAACACGTACATACATATAAATATATCTATATATTTTTTATTATTTAATAATTCTATAGCGAGAGAGAAAGAGGGGGGGCCCAAAGCATCCTGCGCCAGTAAGTACATACAATACCACCGTTCGGTACACAACGCAAGACAGATGGGTACATGGCTCTCCGCCACCGGACCAACCAGCTGCCCAGGCACCTACCGTTCCGACCTCCGGATGCCTTGTGACGAGAACCGTCTCATGCAGCCGCGACAACCCAAAGTCCTGTACGTGGATACGTGGATGGCATGGGCACGTGGACACGGCTAAAGATTAACGCTCACAGATGTGCGACGTGGGCCGTGCAGCGGGAACAGGCGGGGTTGGTGGTGCACATGTGTACGCAGGCACGATTTGCAAACTCTAGGAAGGCAACGGCGCACGCAGTCGCAGCAAGCAAGCAGCAAGCTGAGCGCTTGCATGTGGCCTGCTCTATTGCGACCATTATGTATCAGCCGCCATGACCCCATGGGGCCACGCCAGACGGTGCGCATGTGTTCGTACGAAGCAGCAAGGTGGTCACCAGATGGGCCTCTTGCTCACCGCCAGCTTCGCGACGGGCTTGACGCTAAGGGGATCGGAGATGAGCACGTTGGCGGGCTTGAGGTCTGCCCACGGAGGCGGACATGTGGAGCGCGGTGGCCGCCAGGAAGGGGGGTGATAGGTGTTAGGGTTTTAGGGGTTTTAGGGGGTTTAGGGTAAAACCCTAAAATATTAAAAACCAACGGACTCCGTCACAGAAACCGGAGTCCATTCATCGATTATTTTTGGATGGTTGTAGCTTGGCGGGCGGGGGCACATGGAATGCCAAAGAGGAGGGCGAGGGGGGATTAGGCCTTTGTGGCACAGTGTGAATACGCCCGTTTACTTGCTTTCCTGCGATTCATTCGAGTGCATTCGCTACACCCAATTTCATAATTAGAGTCGCTGAGTGAGGTGAGGCAGGAAGGAGTGGGGGCTAGGGGCTCAGGGTACCTCAGGTCGGGAAGTTCTGAAGCGATATACATACATATGCATACATTTTTACGTATATATAATATAATACTGCATGCCTAACTAGGCAAAGCCAGCTCTCTGGGCCGGTTCTGCTGGCTTACTCAGATGGCTTGGGGGTCATTTCACCCTTAGGATGAGATGAGAGACACACACACACACACACACGTGCCGCACGACCCACCTCGGTGCAAGATTGTGGGGTGCAGGTACGACAGCGCCCGGGCGATCTGGATCCCGATATGGAGCACCTGGTCGCCGATACGGTCACACATATCAAGACATCAGGGGTGTGCGTGGGCAAATGTGGTTTCGGAGCTTCCACGCGGATGGTACTGACGAGGCGGATACCAGCACTAGGATATTATGATATAGCTATACATAATGTTTTATAAGGATATCCTTTACTTGCATCAGGCGTTATTGAGCAGCATTCTAATTACCGCACTAGCCGCCGAACGAAGCTACACCCGCAGTTGCTGCTTTCCCCCATAACCACCACCACCACCACCACCACCACCACCACCACCACAAGATTTACAATTTCGTTCAAAAGGTTCCGGTGCGTGGGGTATACATTGGGCTAAGCAGCCTCCGCCGTGAGGTGCAACTCGCGCGAGTTAAGCCGCGGAAACCCATCCAGCCTGCAATCTCACTTTTCCGAGGGGCAAGGGTCTGCACCCTGCGCTGTACATCAGCCGGTCCAGGGAGGTGTCCATCAGCTCCATCACCAAACACACACGAGGAGGCCTGCGGGATTCGGACGGGATTCGAAGTCGAATCGAGTGGAGTGGAGGGGGGAGAAATAGATTGAAACAAGACATGTTGGATGGCTGGGTCTTCAGCGACCTGCCCCGATGATCATGATTATCAAAGAGAAGGCGTAGATTGGTGGAGGACACGTGGAAGCTGTGGAGCTATGCTTGCAAGGCGTATCGACCTATGTGCTGCAGCTGTTCGGCAGCGCGGTGTCCAGGACATAAAAACATCAAGTATTGGCATCGGTGCCGAAGCTTTCCTGAAATTCCGCACAGCAATTCATAAGAGATAGAGATGTGCTGAAAGGGCACAGCAAGCTCCGTCAAGCCCCAATTCTCCTTGCTTTTCCCTTGCCCCTCATCACCCCTTGCCCCTCATCACCCCTCGCCCCTCATCACCCCTCGCCCCTCATCACCCCTCGCCCCTCATCACCCCTCGCCCCTCATCACCCCTCGCCCCTCATCACCCCTTGCCCCTCATCACCCCTTGCCCCTCATCACCCCTCGCCCCTCATCACCCCTCGCCCCTCTGACCGCCGTTCGTCACGCGGCACTCACATTAGGCTCGCCGCCAGCAGCTTGATGATGTTGGGATGCTGACACCGACCCAGAACCTCCACCTCCTGAACCAGCGCCTTCCAGGCGTCTTTGCTGCGGCCGTGCAGACGATTTGGGTGGACTAGATCACCAGCTATTAAACCTGCCGCCTGTGCGGCCGCCGCCGCCATACCTTCTGCCGTCTGTGCTGCCGCCGCCGCCATACCTCCTGCTGCTGAGACACCTGCTGTCGCAGTGATCTCAGCCGTAGCCACAACAAGCCCAGCTTCCGGTCCACCGTCTGCTGCTTCTAATGCTGTCGCGTCGGCAACGGCGGCGTCAATGGCGATATTCTCAGCAATAGCAAATCCCTCTGCACCCCCAACCGCCGCTCCCGCCACAAGCACACCGGCCGGCGTCGGGTCCACCGCCGCCTCGTCCGCCACATCCCCTGCTGTGACCCCTGTCAATAGTCCAGTGTTGAGCAGTTTGACCGCCACCCGCTCTCCCCCGTACATCCCCTCCACCACCCGCCCGAAGGAGCCCTTCCCTAGGGTCACTGGAAGTAGTTGCACCTCCTCGACTATCCAGGAGCCATCCAACCGCACCCCTTGCCGAAACGGGGTGACAGAAGTCACAGGGTCCAGAGCCATCTCCGGAGCTAGACAGACCAAGGCACTGGGACGTGCGGAAGGAGGTGGCGGTGGATGTGGAGGTTGGGACGTGGATTCTGCAGCTCGGAAGGGGCAAAAGATGTTCTGGGCTGCCAATGGCGGCGTGGGTTCGATGGCTAGGCCAGCTGTACCTGAGGCGGTTGGGAAGGAAGTCAGGGGGCGTCAGGTAAGGTGGGGAGGTCTAGGGCACGAGGGGCCGTTGGGAGGGCTGGGTTAACGAGGCGGAGACAGTTAGGTAGTTGCGTAGGCAGAGTTGTTGGGAGTTGTACGCTTACTCGGCACGGGTTCCGGCGACCCCCCATTCCCGGACATTCTCACGTAGGCCCTTCCTCCTGCCGCTAATATTTCTTCTCCCCAAAGAGTTGCCTGACAGCTATGACTTGCCAAGCACAAGCCTCCAGACCCTCGCATAAGATGGATGCTACACAAGCGTAATGCATAACGCTAATGCACAACAAGCCCCTGATCCAACGTCCCCATCTCGGGTAGGCATGGTAGATGTTCTCCAGCGATGGAAGCTGTGGACCCGGGGCCCCCGGTGTAGACGGCGGCGAGGGATGCGGGATCTTCCGACGAGAAGAGCAGGAAGAGGGTAATAGCAATCACGCAGCCCCTTTGGGTCCGGGTCCCGGCGACCCATCAATTAATTCCTTAAGGGTCTCTCCCATATCAGTGTGCCACCTCCCAAACAACCAGCTATGCACCTCGCCATGACGTCTCAATGCGCACCTGCCGCCGCCGCCGCCGCCGCCAGGTGCAGAGCCTGGAACCGTTGCGGCAGCACCGACCCCGTTGCGGCGCCAGGCACAAGGTGAACATGACCCACATGGCCATAGCCGAGCCTGTAGTCGCCACCGGATACATCCTCCCTGCTTATCTCCAGCGTGATGGACACGGGGCCGGTTCCGCCACCAGTGGAAGCACTTTCAGGCGTTATGTGGCCCGGGCACACACCGTTGGGTCGGGCTCCACAATCCATCACCGCCGCCACCGCCGTTGTGTGTTTCGCGTTTTTGGCTGTCGTAGCCCGACAAGGCACGGTCCCGACGACCACAGCTACTGCCGGTGCCGCCGCTGGCACCATGGGGTCCAGCTGCACCCCGCTGCCCAGCTGCACCGGAGCCAGCTCATATTTCTTGTTGGAAATGGATACCATGTCGTCCGTGCCATTCGGATTTGATGTCGCCGTCCTTGTCGCCAACGTTAAGGTTGCCGTGGCTGTCGTACCGCTGCTGCAGCTCCTAAATATATATTACGGCCGGGCAGCGACATGCGCATGTGCCGATGGCAGGATGGATGAAGTGGCAGACGGATGGATCCAAACGGACGGAGCCGCGCAAGGGAGGCGGGAGGGACGAAAGCAAACCTGGGGATAAATCTGTGATGGCCACAGACCAAAACAAGCCGCACTTCACGTCACGTCACATCACGTCATGTCGCGTCGCGTCGCGCTCGTCACCATGCCCCATCGCTCACCTCCCATACCCCTGATAGATCACAGTTGCGCCCCCGGCAGCGCCATCAGTCCCGATGGGCCCGTTCAGTCCTCTTGCTACTCCCCTTCCGCTGCCCGCAACCGGCTGCGAGATAAAAGCGCCAATACAAAGCACGAGTGCATCTATCCTATACATGGATTTATGCAGTCTTCTTTGACTGCCATGCAACAGCGCTTCTAGCTGGAGTCCCTCCATACACATATAACACATGTATTCGTTCCCCTTCGCACCGCCCGGACGCACCTGCTCTTAAGAGCACCTCCAGCTGCATCCTCCTCCTCCTCATCATCATCATGGTCCTCGGTTCTCCAGCCCAGCCTCTCATCTGTATTCTCGCTGGACCCGCTCCGAAACCTCCCTTCCAACCACCGCCGCATCCACCTCGTCCGCTTCCGTGCAAACAGCAAACAGACGACAATGGCCGCCAGGAGCACGAAACCTGTTTGTTCGTTAGGAGGAAGTATCAACCACACCGAACACATACAGGCGATTGCTGGTTGGTTTCTATACGGAGAGGCCCGGCGGTATGAGTCGAGTGCCTCTTATGTGGTGGCTTAACTCAGCCCAGGTGGGTTAACCAGCCCCCGCCTCCGCTGTCCTTGTGCCCATGGTGCCGATTGTGCTTCCGTACGCAATGCCGTATCCGTCGGGGCCCCCTCTGCTCGATCCTTAGAGTTCCGATCCACTGGCTTCAGCTTGGAATCCCCTGCCCACGTGACACCCCACATCTCCGGGTCCCCTTACCTCTTGCGTTTTACCTTCAGCAACCCACCTCCTATGAGGCCGACCATCACAGGACCAAGGTACGTATGATGCCGGTGGGATTTGCCTCCCGCCGTAATCGATTCGGTGCGAGCTGCCTGATGTTTGGTCATGAACGTGTAGCAGCCCATCGGTGTCTCGTGCTCGCGAATGCAAGAATCCGGCATCACCACCTGGCACTACAGCACCAGCTCAAGCAACACACAATGACGCCGCAAGTGGGGATCAGGTAGCGGCAAGAATTAGAAGAAGCGATCAATAGTAGCAGGGACAGGGGCGGGACCAACGGTAGGACAGGGGCGGCTAGAAGGCCGTCCATCCGCTCAACTAGATAAGATGAGTGAAAAGAGAGCAACACTAACAGCAGCAGCAGCAGTAGCAGTAGCAGTAGCAGTAGCAGTAGCAGTAGCAGTAGCAGTAGCAGCAGTAGCACCACCACACCACCACTCTCATCACTATCACCACCCTCATCACTATCACCACTCTCATCACTATCACCACCCTCATCACTATTACCACCCTCATCACTATTACCAGCGTGTAGCCCGATCGGTCGCGATAATAAGAGATGTGCGACCTCACCAGGGTCTGAGTTTCGTACAGCCACGCAATGTAGCCGGCGGGCAACGTCATGTCGAAAGGGCCGAGATTAAAGGCGTACAGCCCGACGTCAAGATTAAGATACCGCGCATCCCAGCAGAAATCCACCTCTCCGGGCGCCGCATCCGTGTCGCTGAAGCCGCCGCTGCTGCTGCCGCGGTTAATGCAGTCGGCGGGTTGCGGCAGTTTGATGGTGCTTTGGTTACCCCAGGGCAGCTCCGGGGGCCGAGTCTGGCTGGACATGTACTGCCGAAATATAGCGTACGGAATACAAATCCCTACAAGGAGGGCAAGAAGGGCGAGGGATACAAAGATACCGACCCGTACACAAAGAATGAAAGTACAAACAAAACAAGAAATAGAGCAAGTACGAGAAGGGAAGGATAATTGGCGGGGCGAGTACAGCGAGGTGCACGAGAACAAGAACTCCATTCAAATACCCCCTGACGTAATCTGATGCAATGCAATGACACGTGTACGACATCTGAAAGTACAACTACTCACGATGAATGAGGATTGCGCGCCAAAGGATTACGCTGGGCACTTCAGATATTGAAGATGCCGCAACGAAGGCGGAAGGACTATCGGCTCGCGTGCTCGGTGCCAACGCGCCAACCAAGCTGGTGTTACTGCCGTCATCGCTTGCCGCTACGTCGCCGCCGCTGCTGCTACCATTGCCCTGTGAGCTCGATAAGATGTCCATACCAGGTGCCTGTGTGCATAGGAAATGTGTGACGAAGTCACATGATTATTGGTCCGTGAATAAAACTAAAAAACACGCAAAGGGAGTGACACAGCGAGAGGCCCGCTGGTGTGAGATGAAGCAATGACACCGGCCGGGCCTCTTATTAGGCAATTTCCCATGCATGCAGTAACTTGAATGCTACAGTCGAACCGATGAACATGAACACTGGGGGGTTGCATTCCATGTCTCTATCTCCGTGGGTCCATGTGTGTATACAGTTCTTTTACGGATGTACGGGCAAGTACGGATCTTACCCGAAAGTACGGTACATTATTTCGCCAGTTCTTGATCACAACCCTGGAGAAATTCAGGGAACCGCCTCGACCCAGATATATCTGCGCCATGAGGAGGTGGAAAAAGAGGCTCGGACTTGGATTTCGTATGACGTGGAATGGGGGGACGGGTGAAGTGGGCTTGACGTATGCCGTATCCCTCCGTATCCTTGTCGAATAGTCGAGCAAGGGAATGTGCGCAACAGTGTATCACACTTTAAGCCATGCCGGCGCGACTATGGCTTTAAAAGGCGTAAATTGGGGTATTGGTTTGCACATGCTCGAACTGAAACGGCTCGCGCTGCACCAGCATTGAAGACGGGTATGCTTCCGCAAGCACAATCCGGGCGCAACCCATTGCCGTACAATTAGCCTGTATATATGTTACCACTGTGCAATAGATCACCCACATGGATGACCCTTCCTAAAAGCACACAAGAAACCGTACCAGGGACGATGCATTTAGGAGGTCCAACACCGGCCAGCGATGAGGCTCCTCGTACAATCCCAAGATAGTAAACGGCCGCAACAGGGTAATGGGTAGGGATGTATCTGCTGACCAGTCCGAGTTGTAAATGGCAATGCTGGTCGCGATGACAGCCACATTGAACGTCTCGTCGACAATTGCCTTGGCCAAGTCCGAACCCTCATTGCAAACGAAGTTGCCAGTCTCAATATGAATTTGCGTTTCGACGCGTCGAATGAGGCTTTGTGAATGCGCCCAGGCTATTCCCATCTTATTGAAGGAACCCAAAAAGAGAACCAAAAGCAGCCGAGCGAACTCCGGGGCCGTTGCCACCCTGGTCAGATGACAGACCATGTATATAACTGGTTTTAAAGTGCAACGTTGAAATTGTCTCGTTTATGTATGTTGGTACGGTCACCGAAGCTGCGGCTAACAAACATTCTTTCTTGTAAATGGTACAAAAAACTTTCCTCGGGAAATTTTAAAAGTATAGGGAGAACTAATTATGTCGAGGCAAGAAGCAGTCCTGCGGGCTTAGTGTGCTAAGGCGGGTTAACTGAGGGTATAGTTTCGTGGTGGAAATTGCGGTACGGCATTTCGCCACTCAGTCCGAGTTCTCAGGACTGTATTTAGCTTCGCGCTTTGTCCGTTTAGTTATCTTGTTTTTGTTGTTCCTTGCGGAACAACGGACAGGTCCCGCGTCTTAGGACGCGCTCGTTTGTTACTCCGCTGTGTCGACGACAGTTCAGCACGACCCTTCGGGTGATTATAGCCAGCGGCTAAGATGGTAAAAGTGGAATTATTTGCGAGGTTGTTGGTCGGCTTAGCTGTCTGCGGACTTGTTCGAGGAATGAATCCCGCCCTCCCAGGGCCCTTTCTCTCGCCGCAGCATCAGGCTAAGGCTTTGCAGCAGCTCCAACAACAGCAACAAGCATATCAACACCAACTCCATCAACAACAGGCGGCGGCACAACAATTGGCGGCACAGCAGGCCGCCGCGGCGAGTTCAGGTCATCCGATCGCGGATCTGCGCGCGGGACAGCTACCTTCGGGCGGCACGGATGTGACTGCACACCTCGCCGCGCAAATGGAGCGAATGGCAGCAATGATGGAAGCGCGGTTCGGAGCTTTGGAGTCCCGGTTAACGGCGCAAGTTCCAGCAGGTGCGGCATCGGCCGCGGGTGCAGACGAGCACCTTGCGGTCCTCGATGAGACGTATGGTAACCCAGCGGCGCTTCGAAACCCGCACGGTGCCCGTTTCCCGTTTGCTGAACATATTCTCCATAACTTGCCGTCTGTCATGGGTCCTGAGAACCTGGTCTTGCAGCGCTACCAGGATTTCGCCGAATATCAGGCCCTAGATAGAATTCAGCGCACGTCCGGTGATCGTGCGGGTTCGCTTCTATATGAACTGATGATATTGATGACTGTTTTTGGTGTTGCGGAGATCCAGCTGGCAGGTCTCCAGGAACTGCAAGCTTTTCTCGGTGGTGCAGGAAGCGCAGGTATGGCCGGAGATCTCCGGCGTATCCTACATAATGCCAGTGGAACGTTTTTGTATTGCATGCAGTGGATACGGGACTTGACGCAGGCGCGAATCAATTGCATAGGGGAGTTTACCATGCGCGGACGTGATGGGGTGGTAGCGTTGCATCAGCGGTATTTTGCCCCCGCAGAGCGTATCCTCACAGATCCTGTGACGAAGGAATTTGACACGGAATTCGCCCGCACCAAGGCCAAGATTAATTGCAAATATTTGGCTGAGAAAGAGGTTCGTGGCCGTGATTTTGGCAGCCAGTTTCGGCGGGGCCGTGGTGGGCGGGGTGTCAGTGGCCGGGGGGTTGGCGGACGGGCTTTCGTTCCTGGCCGTTTTGCCTCTGCAGCCGCAGGTGTTTCGTCGACCACCCCGAGTGGCGGCTCGGGGCAGAGCCATTAGTCGGTTCGGGCCATGCCCGACATTCCCCTCCATGAGCGGGTGTCGGGACGGTTAGCAGCATGGCGGGCAATTGGAGCTGACTCCCGTACGCTTCATGTTCTGAAGCAAGGAGTTCCGGTAGAGTTTCGTGGGGGTTGCATCCCCCCAGCCTTTGACTTACCCAGTTTTCCTGTTACTGCGCAGCAAGAGCGTTGGTGGCTGGAAAAGGAGGAGCCACGTCTGTTAGCCTTAGGTGCTATTTCGCGGGTGCCGGCAGAGGTGAAGCCGGAGCATATCGTCAATGCTTTCTGTGTGCCCAAGCCGGGTACAGGTACATGGCGAGTCGTGGTGAACCTGAAGCGGATGAATATCGCGCAGAAAGCCCGCAAGTGTCGTTATGAGTCCCTTCGCCTATTACGTCACATGGGTGTGAAAGGGGCTTGGGCGGTGAAGGTGGATTTGGCAGATGCTTATTATCATATTCCCATCCGCCCTGACCACCGAAAATACTTTTGTTTTCGTTTTTGTGGGCGCCTTTATCAGGTGGACGCCTTACCAATGGGGTGGTTGAACAGTCCTTATTGGTTCACCAAGATCATGCGTAATGTGGTCCGATTCTGGAGGGACCCTCAGAGCCGTCTTCGTCGGGGAGGTCTCGTGCCACCTATGCCGCCTCATCAGTTTTATCCTTCGGGCCGGCAAAAGCCTTTTTATCGTGGAGGTATTCGAGTCTTACCCTACCTGGATGATTTCTTGTTCCTTTTTTCCTCGGAAGAGCAGGCTCGTGCAGGGGCGACATGGATTAAGCAGGTGATTGAGTTTGTAGGTTTATCCTGTCACCCGAGTAAATGTCAGTGGGAGCCTACTCAATCAGTTTACCATTTGGGCATTCTGGTTAACTTGGCAGACGGATTGTTTGAAGTGCCTGCCGAGAAGTTGTCCAAGCTGCGGCGTATGGCTGTGGGTCTGCGGATCACGGCTAAGAAAAATAGGCGCCTTGTTCAGAAGAGAGAGTTAGCGAAGCTATGTGGTTTTGCGCAGAGTGTCCGGCTGGCTTTGCTGCCAGCTCCTTTGTTCCTGCGCAATCTGTATGATGATATAGCCCAGCCAGTTGGTTGGTCGGGCAAAATTCGGTTGTCTAGGGGTTCCTTACGCGATCTAGATTGGTGGGCGGATGTCCCGGTAAAACACTGTTCAGCGGCAATCCATGTAGGTCCGGCGTCAGTTGAGTTTTCGGTTGATGCCTCTCGCCATTCCTGGGGTGCGGTGTTGAATGGGCGCACAGCTCGGGGCTTCTGGTCCCAGGCGGAAGTGGGCGAGCATATTAACTGGAAGGAGCTTAGGGCAGTGCGCTATGCCCTGCAGTCGTTTTTGCCTTGGGTTACCCAGCGAGTGGTCTTAATTCGTGAGGATAATACCACTACTCAGGCAATTTTGGGACGTTATTCGTCTCGGTCCCCTAAGTTGCATGCAGAATTAAAGCTGTTGTGGGTTATGTTGCAGGATTACAGTATCTCCCTTCAGGTGGAACGGGTAACCAGTGCGGCCAATTTGGCAGATTCTGCGTCACGTTTTATTGATCGGGATGATTATCGTCTGGACCCTCGTTGGTTTAGTAGACTGGAGCACCGTTACGGCCCTCATGATGTGGATCTCTTTGCCTCCCATCTTAACGCCCATCTGCCGCGTTTCTATTCGCGTTTTCACTGCCCAGGATCCTCAGGGGTTGATGCGTTGTTGCAGCCGTGGCATGGCCTTAATGCCTACGGATGTCCACCAACTGACCCCCAGGTCCTGATGGCTGTGATGCAGAAGGTGCGAGAGGAGCAGGCTACCGTCACCCTCGTCGTGCCGTATTGGCCCGCTCAGCCGTGGTGGCAACAGTTGATGGAGATGGCCGTCGACCTGTGGTTTCTTCCGTCCAGTACGGATCTGTTCGTGTCACGGCAGCAAGACCTCGGGTCAGACTTCAAACTGCCATGGTGGCAGGTAGTAGTGGTGCGAGTGCAGTGGTAGATTGGGCCTTTCAACGGCCCTACGTGGGCACTGCGCCCCAGGCTCGTTTTGGGTTAGATTGGGGTCAAGCCCAAGCTCCGGTTTTGGTGCGGTCTTTGGTGGTGGAGCATCTTCGGGAGCTGGCGCCGAACCCCCAGGTTGAGCGGCGACTAGAAGACATTGCGGGTGTGATCCTTGCGAGGGTAGGCCCCAAAACCTGGAAAGCTTATGCCTCCCATTTTGCAGCATTTGTGCGTTTTTGTGTCTCGGAAGAGTTGGAGTTTTTGCCTGCTGCCCCTTATACGGGGGTGCTGTGGGCCCAGCATCTTGCAGCAAAAGGTACGGTGCAAGCTCGTACTGCACAGCCGTACTTTAGTGCGGTCAATACGGTTCATGAGCTGTTAGGTTTGCCTAAGCCTTGCACCAATGATAATCTTATGTTTGCTGCCTTTCGTCGTGGTTGGGAGCGCTTGCAGGTGTCTTTGCTGACGCGTCCTTCCCTTGTTTTGGCGTTCAGTGCGGGGGATCTGTTGTCCTTATGTGACACTTTGTCCGGGCTCCCTCTCTCCGCGGTGTGTTTTGTCCCAGTGCTCTTTGTGGTTCTCGGTTTTTGTACCTTCCTTCGTCCAGACTCGCTGTTGTCGGTGGTCTGGGCTCAGGTTTGTGAGGTGGAAGGTTTGGCTGTTTTTCGTTATAAGCCCCTTAATTGGAAGGGCCGTATCGTGAAGCCGGAGTCTGCTCCTGTTCTGCAGTTCCCACTTTGTGGTTTGCCCAAGTTGCGTTTGGTGTTAGATCGGCACCTGGGGCATTCGAATCAGCTGTGGCCTTTTCGGCAGTCTACTTCTGGGGCGGAACAGTGGTTTCGTTCGGCGTTAGTTCATGGTGGTCTGGGACATTTAGTTGATCTGCATACCCTCTACAGTCTGCGCAGGGGTGGAGCTTCAGCAGCTCGGGCCGTGGGCGTGCCTATGGAGGTTATTGAGAGCTTTGGGGGCTGGTCCGCTGGTTCGGTGGCCCTGCGTCAGCATTATTTGGATATGGGGGTTCTGGGCTCTCCGGCGGCTCGGGCAATTTTTGGTTCGTTGGCAGCAGGGCGGGTGGCGCCTTTTGCTGCTCAGTTTTTTAATGTCTAAGTTGGTTTCTCTTCGTTGGCAGTCGTGCTTCCCGACTTCAGTTAATGCGGGCTTAGTGTGCTAAGGCGGGTTAACTGAGGGTATAGTTTCGTGGTGGAAATTGCGGTACGGCATTTCGCCACTCAGTCCGAGTTCTCAGGACTGTATTTAGCTTCGCGCTTTGTCCGTTTAGTTATCTTGTTTTTGTTGTTCCTTGCGGAACAACGGCCCGCCCGGCCCTCCCAGTCTTTTTGAGTGATAGTAGCCCGCGTTTTCCTTTCGTGGTCAGCAGTTTCTCTTTTTCTTTCGTCGATGTGACCACGCCTTTCGAGTTGTCGTGTTCACAGCCATGTAACAAAAAATGGCAGTCGTGCTTCCCGACTTCAGTTAATATAAAAATAAACCAATTTGTTTTAATTACTACTACCGGTACGTGCACCGCAACAAGTTTTGTCCTTATGATTGCGCAAGGTGATAAGATAATCATATGAGAGGCTGACAAAGGATTCTTATGCCGGAAGACATTGCCATTAACACGGGTAGTACTGGTACAGCATTGCTTTCCCGTGCTGCATGCCCAGCAGTCATCGCTACAGCACTTGGGAAAAACGAGGTGAAGAACAAAATATCTATATAAATATCCACAGCATGGTCATCGTCCGGGGCCTGCAGTTCCGCAATACATGCCGTGCCTCGAGTCTTTGCACAATATATTCCATTTCGTCCTGTAAGCGGATGGTTTTGGTCGATCTTACATCCGTTTGGGGAAATATGAAACGCATATGTACAGCTTGTACAGCCCACTGGAAACTATAGAGTAATCATTTCGCGACGGAGCCCGCGACTGATAGCATGAAGGCATGACCAGGCTTGTGTGCTGGGTTTTTATGTCTACATTGCATTGCTCATACTGATTGTCGCTGATTGCTCGTCCAACGTATAAATAATCCTAATACATTCGTCATGCGCGTGACGAAGCACCGAACTGGGTAGGGCATTTGGCTGGTTCTTCTCAACAGCTTCCTAAGCAGAATCAATGCATATTGATGTTTAATCGATGTAGTAGTGGCCGAAGCTATATACAGTTCAAGACCAAATAAACCTAAAGGCAGGTTCGACGAATACCAGTGTCCTCTCCATAATCCTAATGTTTTCGAGCGCTCAGTTCATTAATCATCTTTCAGATGTGATGATGATTTCAGACCGAAATATCGGTGCCTGAACAAATGGTCCCTTGATTTGCCTACCATAATTAACGTCAAGCGCCGTTATATACACTTTTCATTTCGGACTCTATCAAAGCTTATTCACGAGTTTGCACTTCTGTATTCGTAACTACCGATGAACGGCTGGCCAGCGTTGATTCCTGTTGATTCGAGCATTGTAAAAATAAACGAGCAAACCCGCAACATTTGCCATGCCCGAACGGCCGCCCGAGACCCAATGATTAATCGTGCTTGATTGGATTACAAACTGAGAAAGAGCCTGTCAGACCTGAACAAGCCAGGTGGCTCATTTGACCGCGAGGTTGAGAGCCAAAGTACGTCACATGAGGTTACGGGTCAGAGATTGTGTACAGACGCGGATGGGGTTCATTTTTCTGTTTTGGAAATTCGTTAAGGGCTGCACGTACAGATTTTGCTAGTTAGTAGGCATGCAATCTAACTGCTTATTATAACAAAATTTTAATTGCTCTCCTGGGATGCCCCGCAATGGGTATGCATCATTTTGGATCATCAGACTATACATCATTTTGGATCATCATCGACAAAGCGATAGGCATATAGGATAGGATACGTAATAAATCTAAACATTACAAAACGGGCTTTCATGATATTAATGAAAAAGTTATTTTTGGGGACCCTTCCAGCCGTCGACGCCCGCCGTTAACATCTGACGTGGCTGAATTAAGCCTGTGGCATTTCAATTTGGGAACAAATTCTTAGAGAAAATGTGATAATAGCAGTAATGTTTCATTCCTAATGACTTCCAACAGGTTCGACGTCATTTTTTAAATTTCTTTGCAGGTTGTGCCGTACCCAGGGCGCAAACTAGTGTCAACCAGAATGCACCTGCATATCAAAGCTTACGCTTTAATATTATAATTTGCTGGTTATTGTAATCAGCTTTGTCCGACTTACAAATGCCAATTGATGCCTGAAAGTTTGGATGCTGCGCGCGGTAATTTCGTCACGATTGGCAAGCAGTTTGGACAAAAATAACTACCAATTAATCCTTGTAGGAACTCAGCTTCATAAGAGCTTTGGGAGCAAGTTAAACATTGTTACCGAAACGAGGACGGCAAAAATACAAATGTCGCGCGATGAGCCTATTCCCAGCCAGCCCCTCTCGGTTACCATAGGCCTTATAGGTCCTGGCCTGATTGGAAGCGCTTTGCTTCGACAAATAGCAAAGCAGGTGACCAAGGACTGACTGGGAGGCAACGTCTGTAGTCTCAGACTATGCGTATATGTGTATAGGATTGTTCTTCGCAATCACAATCGTACTTCCCCATACCTTTCCCCTCTTCCCACCTCTCCCCATCCCCATTCTCCTCCCAATCCTGACTTCCCGTTGGAAGCTCACAGGCAGGGAAGCTCCTGGGGCCCCTGCACGCCAGCAAGATCGCAGTTGTGGGCCTGGCCAACAGCCGCCAGATGCTGCTGCGGCCGGAGGGGGTGGAATTTGACTCTTGGGAGGTTGACCTGGCGGAGAAGGTGCGGAGGCGCGATGGGGGAGGATGGGAGGGATGAGGGGTATGAAGGGGTGAGTAGGAGGGGTTCGGGTCGGGGTCCGGGTCCGGGAGGGGGAGGGGCATCCGGGAGAGGAAGCCTAGATGAAAGCACAATAAGGAAGAGCGGGATGTGTGTGTGTCTGTCTGTCTGTGTGTGTGTGTGTGTCTGTCTGTCTGTGTGTGTGTGTGTGTGTCTGTCTGTCTGTGTGTGTGTGTATGTTTGTTATGCGAATAACTAAACAAAGACGGATGGGTTGGGCAGGTCAGGGCGGAAAGGTAACTGACATGCCCAGTCTGGGAGGTCGATGTTCGTCATTGGTGTGTTTGTGCGTGTATTGTGGATTATAGTGGCACCGGTGGTTGGACGTTGGGGAGGTTGGGGAGGTTGGGCTGAAAAGATAACGGGCGACGAAGACATCAAGTCGTATCTGTCTTTGGTCCTTTGGGGCCCCATACACATCCGCCTACACACATCCCCCCAACCACTACCCACCCAGCATCCCCGAAAGAACCAACGAACTTAACTACCTGCATACTCAGGGGGAGCCTCTTGACCTGGACCTCTTCGCCTCCACCATCACCTCCGCCGCAATCGCCGCCTCCGCCACCCCTTCCTCCGACCCCACCGCCCCCGGTCCAGCCTGTGCGGTGCTGGTGGACTGCACCGCCTCAGACGCTGTGTCCTCCGCCTACCCCGCCTTCATGAAGCGCGGACTCCACATCGTGACGCCGAATAAGAAGTTTGGAGCGGGTGATGACGCTGACGGCTTTGAGCAATCTCTTAATATGCTTTTCCTAGGGTTTTGGTGTGTATATGTGTGTGTGTGTATGTGTATATATGTGTGTATGTGTATATATGTGTGTATGTGTATGTGTATGTGTGTGTATGTGTATGTGTATGTGTGTGTGTATGTATGTGTGTGTGTGTACATAAGGCTGTGCACGCTCCGGAAGGCCCCGACTGCACGGTCTGGTTATCGCAGCTCAGGGCTTTCCGTGCCGGCTGTACGGCAGGTAACCTCGTATCCGTTCCTTCGACATGATTTCCCCCGCACGCACCCGTCGGCTACAACGCAGGTCCGCTGGCCCAGTATCGCGAGCTGAGGGAGTTTTCAGAAAGGCGCCGACGGCGGTTCATGTACGAGGTGTGTTCGTGCGTGTGTATGTGTACGTGTTGGTAACAGCAAGCGTGGTTTCTGAACATAGGTAGGTAGATAGATAGATAGATAGATAGATAGATAGATAGATAGATAGATAGATAGATATGTGTGTGTGTAATATGATGAGTGCATTTACACGCTGCCGGTAACTCATCCTCATGCCACCGACTAAACCCGCACGCAGGCCACCGTCGGCGCTGGCCTCCCCATCATCTCCACCCTGCACGGGCTCCTAGAAACTGGAGATCGAGTCGTACGAATCGAGGGCATTCTTTCCGGGACCCTCTCCTACATCTTTAACACATACAAGTACGTATGTCCGTGTGTGCATCAGATTTTGTGTGTAAGTACGGACTCCAAAACCGCTGAGTTGATTGCAACGGCGAATCACGCTTTAATTTCGTACCCGTTCATCCCATGCGAGCATGTTTTGTCGTACCCCGTAACAATTACGTCTTACCCAATAGCCATCCCCTCTCCCTCTTTCCTTCCGCCCCTGCGTGCACACGCACGCACACACACACGCGCACACACACACACACACACACACACCTACATACACACACATACACACACACACATACACACACACATACACACACACGCACGCACACACACACACACACACATACACACACAGAACAGCACACACACACACATACATACATACACGTATACGTGTACGTATTTCCTGATGTATCTCGAGGTCCTCCATCCTGCGCTCTCCCACTGCGGTCGGCCGGGATTTTTCAGAAACATTCTTTTCTGTTACCGAACTGTGCTGTATCGTACTGGACCAGGCCGGGCATGCGCTTCAGCGATGTGGTGGCGGGTGCTAAAGCGCGCGGCTACACAGAACCCGACCCAAGGGATGACCTGTCGGGTGGGTGAGGTGGGCAGAGGTGGGAGATGTGTATGTGTGGCATATGTGTATGTGTGTATGTGGTTGGAAGGGGGTGCACGTGGGGTGTTGCCTTCTTGCGAGGACCGCACCTCCCGGTGGTTGTACGGCGACGGGGAAAACCCCATCGGACACGCACCTTGAACTCATTTCAAACTAATATTGAAGCCGTACCATCCTTCCTTCAACTCATGCAGTTCGGCTGTCTGATTCCACATCCCCCACAACCCCCTAGGACCCATCCTCCGTGAACCGCACCCCCCTTTAACCGCCACCTCGTTTGAATTTCCGTAACGTTCCTCCCCTTCTCTTAGGACTCGATGTGGCTCGGAAGGTTGTCATTTTGGCTCGCGAGTGTGGGCTGGAGGTGGAATTGGAGGACATGGCGGTGGATTCGCTGGTTCCGGAGCCGCTGAGGGGCACGGGCGTGAGTGTGGAGGAGTACATGAAGCGGCTGCCGCAGGTGTGTATCGTGTATATTGATGGCGATAGTATTTGTGCAGGCGTGCATGCGCATGCATGTGTTGATGAATTAATAATGCGTTAATAAGAAAAAACGAATACTACGACATGCCAGACAGGTACAGAGCGACACAAGAGATACGCATATATGCATATATATCGATGTCTCGATGTACGGATGTACGGATGTGCTCTTCTCAACAAAGTGAATCATTCGCATCACGTTTTCGTTCCTGTTCCCGTCCCATCACCGCCATGTCCGGAGAGATATTCCCCCTCGCCCTTCAAGTGCAAAGTCACGATACCAAGACCTGCAGCACAGCCTGTGCAGCAGGTTCCGCTTCACAGCCTGTGCAGCAGGTTCCGCTTCACAGCCTGTGAAGGAGCCATCCCGATGATCGGCTATCCCGAGGTGGCTTAGGGTTTTCGGACCCTCCGTTGGGATGCCATCTCTCCAACCTCCTCAACCCCCGCTGCTGCTCCACCTGCCGCTGCCGCCTTCGTGATGCTTCTGACGCAGCACGACGAGTCGATGGCTTCCAAAGCCGCGGAGGCCGCCGCTTCCGGCGGAGTGATTCGCTATGTGGGCTGTGTGGATGTGGAAGCGGGCAGCGCGGGAGTAACCCTCAGAACGTGCGTATGCCGGGTCCCCCAGGTGGAGGGGGTGGCTTCGATGGTTTTGTGTGCTGCATTGGGGCTATATGCATGACTCGATTGTTTGGGTTGCAATCATCGTGAGATTTCATCAAATCAATTTCGTCCATTTTGTCGAGAATATTAAATCTTTCCTTCTTCATTCGTTACCCTTTTGGTTATCATTCCTGTTATTTTCTTCTTGGTTTGGGTTATTCATTTTAATTCTATTTAATTAGTTATATTTTTTATATAAATTATTATCTACTTTTATGCTTTCATAAAACATATATAACAGCTGTCGAACCCTCCTGCCGTTCCCCGCCCCCTCTGCTCCCGACAGCTACCCCGACTCACACCCGTTCGCGCAACTGTCAGGATCTGACAACATGGTGGTGTTTACGACGGAGCGGTATCACGACCGGCCCCTCATCGTCCGGGGCCCCGGGGCGGGGGCGGAGGTGACAGCAGCTGGTGTGTTCGTAGATCTTTTGCAGGTGGGTATAAGAACTAGGTTATAGGTTATTTTATTTCATGGATTTAACCCGAGTTATCTGGGTGGAAGCCCTTTCATCAACAAGTGTTGGGCCCACAAGTAAGAGAGTTTCGGCTTCCCTGACTACCGCCCCCTGCTTTTCGTCCCACAGGTCATCCGCTCGCACCCCCGCGCGTGATCGTGAGGAAGGAGCGTGACGGGCCGCATCCGTGAAAGCAAGTGGGGGGTGGGGTATGGGGAGGTGAGGACGGCGGCACGGGGTATGTGGTTGGCGGTGTTTCGTTTGAGCAAGGTGTAGAGGCACTGAGCAAACAGGTGCAGGCCGTATGTGGCGGCGGTAGCGGTTTGCGCCTTTTGGGGGGAAGACCGATCTAGCTGCGTATCCGGTTGTTTGGAGGCAGCGTTATGATGGCCTCTGGGTTCTGGCACTTGGTTAGTGAGCACCGACCTGGCGCGACTGGATGTGTTAAGAGAATCGGCTTGGTTTGTTTCCTAGGAGACTTCTCCGTATGTCCGGCCCCGCCCCTCTCGTGTCAATCGAGAGTGGCCATTATTATTTGGGAAGGAAGGATATGACGGATAGAGCTTAATGAAGCGTTCTGAGAAAGAGGCTTTAAGATGAAGAGGTGGAAAGGAGTGGACGAGGAAAGCAAGACGATCGAGGAGGGGAAGTAAATTCGAGAAATTTCTAGCTATGACCCGCATCACGATACAACCGGCGGCACTTTTATTTGCAGTGTTTCCCGTCGAGCTATGATGCTATCATGCTTCCGTAGCTAGCACGATGTGACCCAAATCGACGGAATGTGGAGTCACCTCATTGCATGTGCAAAATGCGAAGGCAAAAGGTGCCCCCTGCCTATTACATAATATACTTTAAAACACCCATGCGAGCATGCCGTACTACTTATGTTAAGGGGTGTTACACTGCGCTGCTGTGGGCGACTCGCCCTGTGTGCAAAGATGAGCAGGGAGGGGGCCCTGATGACCGGACCGAGCCACAGCGCAGGGGAGGGGCACATATACTTATATGTACAGATACATACGTATGTACATGCACCGGCACAGAAACTTGCAACGTGTTTTTGTTCCTGAGCTGTTCACACACACACACATATATATATACACATATAACATACACCTGTTAGTAATCCGTTAGTAATCCGCTACACTTCACGTTCACCAGTACGTACGGAACCACTGGTCGCTCGTCATTCATCATACATCATTCATCATACACATATGGTTTCTTTCCATCTAATCCTTAGTAATAATTGCGCGGTATCAAACCAGCGGTTGCTTGCGGTTAGTTGCACTGTCACGCGATGTGCTAAAACTCACGCGCGGTATCGTGACAACTTGATTTGCTCAATTGGCAAGCAATCAGATCGATGACTGCCCAAGCCTCATCGATCCAGGGAAGGGTCGCGGTTTTGTCTCGGTCCAGGACTTCAACTCCCCTAGCGACCTCCTGCTTGCCTCCACATACATCTCTTGCCCTCGTGTACAAAACCTATTACGTAATCACATATCCCAAAATTGTAACTGAATAAAATAAAACTCATATCATTTTTCCGTTCTTTTGCTGGCCGATATATGTGGGCCTTCCTTTTTTTAAGCCAGCAGCTGTGTCATAACATCCATCATGCGCAAATAGCATCACATAGCCGTACAAAACTTAATAATTAGCTACCGTATGTAGCTATCTACCTCTTACAAAAATCCCGCGCCTTTAAAAAAGCAACAATCCATGATATCAACAGCCGAAACCGTTATCAATAATTACAATTAGTCATATTGCAAGTGCGCTCAAAATATATTATATATAATTATACGTATGGTTATATTATGTATGCGACCTGCTGCTGGATGCATGTGGCTGAGCTGAGGCCACAACCAGTAGCCCCAATAAATCCTTTTACACAACCGACGGTAGAACCTTAGGTGATAGGATTGTATTCACCGGACGCGGCCGTTGAGGATGTTGTGGCGACGGTTGTGGCAGTTGATGTGTCCCATTAACTGTCATTAGCCGCCGTGCTGGCACACTGTCGTCTGCTGTATGCATGCTGCCATTATTATTATCTCCCCGAGAAAGCTGCTCCGGCGGTGGGTCCCCGCTACTGCCATCGCTTCCCACCGCCGGCGTGCGTTTGCTGCTACTGCTGCTCTCCTCTGGGCCGCCTTGCCGCTGTACGTTTCGACATCTGCCCAAGTATACGCTGATCCCGATCGCCGCAAGCAACGCGACTCCGACGCCCGCAGCGATTACAGCAATTGCAGCCGGTGCAATCTGATCCCTGCTGGACACAATTCTGCCGGATGATATGGATGCTGTGACGCCAGTATTGGAATCTTCCGCACTGTTGACGACATCCGATGATGAGGGGACGCCTTCCAAATCCGAACCTGCAGGCATTGTATACGCATGCATGTAATACAGCTGAGTTCACCCTGACTATCGTAATCTATCACACACATATATATATATAATATTTTTTTATATGTGTGTGTGCGTGACCTACTGCTGCTAGACATTGATGGAAAATGCTATATTTATGTGCGCATGTAAAAAATATAACATATTCCTATATACCATATGTAGACAGCATTGCTAGCGCAGGTAAAAACAAAAATCTATAACCGTTTGTCATCTTGAGGACACCAACATACAAACATCTGTAGTAGTTGATGAGTACCGAAAAGGCCTCTCGAACAATTGACAGAGGGCTTCTTGCATCTTACATATATTACGATAACAATGTGTGCCGTACAAGTACGACTATACAATAATAATACGCACGATGCACTATCCTATTGGGGTGTTACACTGTGGGCGACTCGCCCTACAAGGGCGAGCACCAAGGGGCCTGACCGGACCGAGCCACAGCGCAGGGGAGGGGCACGTGGCTTTGTCTGCCTGTCCTGCCACGTGCTCCCCCTCTCACTCGGACCAGCGAGAGCAAAGAAAGACTCAGAGGCTCTAGCCTGGCCACTAACAGAGCACTGAGGAGCACCACGAAAACAAGGAGGGAACAAAAGAAACAGGGGGCGACTAGCTGCACAAAGAAGGGGACCACTCTCCTCCACCTCAAACCTGACCTAGCAAGAGCCTGACAAAAACACACAGGAACCCTCAGAGGAGAGACGCCAACAGGAGAGCACACTCAAACACAGCCAAGAAGGAAGAACCCAGCTAAAGACAGAGGGGGGGATGACGAGCCAAGCTGGCGCCCCCCTAGAAAGCCTCCCGGCCCCACCCACTATCCTGTCTATGCGAACGCTTATATTTAACAACATTATTGTCCATTTCCACCATAAGTTCGTCTTTTTTTTAGGGGCCAGTTGTATGTAGTAGTCGTACATTACTTGGGGTGTTACACTGTGGGCGACTCGCCCTCGCCCATACATTACTGTATGGCACACACAAACACAACACAAGGGGCATAAAGCACCACCTCGATCGGCATCTCGAGAGGCCTCTTCGGCACTCAACTAATACAACAGTCCTCATTCATTCTTACCTTGCTCGAATGTAATACTTGCATTAGTGGACATCACGCACATGCACGTACGGCAGCATGCAACCTGATGACTTTTTGGCGTGTGATGAGGGGCTGTGGTGGCAGTCAATAGGAGTCAACTGATCCAAACGCAGCCATGATGAGCACGAGTATCGCCATACATGAAACATTCCATGCATGGTATCACACACACTATATATATATACATTTTTTACCTGGCTACCATCTCATTGTAATGTAAATAGATTATTAGATTGGTCGAATAAGACGTCTTACCCTCCAATCCTCCGCCTGTGAACGTTGTTGTTGGTGGCGACGATGACGACGACGACGACGACGACGACGACGACGACGACGACGATGATGATGATGATGATGATGATGATGATGATGATGATGATGATGATGATGATGATGATGATGATGATGACGATTTGGCAGCAGCAGAGGATTGTTGCGTGTGATCCTGGGTAGGGTCAAGCGAACGAACCCCACTTGCTTGCGACGCAATGACAGCCCCCCATCGGGAAGTAAAATCGGCTCTGAAGCGTGAGGCTAGGTTACTGGCAATTATCAGGAGCTGTAGAGATGACGCTGTATCATCATCTGCAGAAATCTGCGGCATGCGTTATCATGGCGGGAAAGGAAGAGAAAAGAACAAAACTGTGAAACATTCAGTTTGCATGTACGATATGTATCTTATAAACCGATGGATTGCTTATCTTGCTTATTATAACATCAAGGTGCGCAAAATAGCTAGAACGAAAGGCAAGTACTTATCCTAGCGCACGCGAAACCTACCTAACCTACCGGCAGCAGCATTAAGTATGCAGCAGATAGACAGATAGATAGATAGATAGATAGATAGATAGATAGATAGATAGATAGATAGATAGATAGATAGATAGATAGATATGTCGATACGTAGAATTTGCTTCGTGTCTCGCTATCTATCTAGATAGCGGCATCTATGTCTCACTACCTGCCTACCACGGTTTGGAAAGGGTCCGTATTGTTGCTGCTGTCGGTTGCGGCCGAGGCTTGGGCAGGTAATGATGGTTGTGCTGCTGCTGCTGCTGCTGCTGTCCCCGCCGCTATCGCGATCGCTGGGGCTGGAAGCCGCACGGTGTAGGTCGCGATAATGGAACCACACTTCAGGCCGGTGACCTCCACGTTGCTGAACTCTACCTGCATGTACCGCCAATTTACCATTGACGAGGTAATGCATGCACTCAAACATCACCGACGCCCACACACACGACGAATGAACTAACGTGTAATAAAAGAACCCTCAGAACATTAATAATGTGCCGATCATGAGCCGCCGGACGCACATGTAGATAGTGCACATTCATACATCGCACCCGTATCCACTACGATAACTGATGCAGGAGAATTAATCATGCTGCGTATGCACGTACATACGTACCGTACGAAAAAACAAGACCACACCGACGCAGTACCGTTTGTACTGCTGGTCGCCTTTATAAAGTATACATATCGATATCATGTCAATGCATCTATATATGCATGTGTATGTGCATTTACCTATATAACACAGTTCATGCACGTAACCATGTACGTACGGCGGTAACACGTACAGGAATGTATATGTGCATCGATACGGTGAGATGTGGTGAGAAATACAGTAGTAGTACAGAGCGAGTAGTGTACGGCGACATGTCTGATACTGCAGCCGTACCCATCTACCTGGTATACGGATGCCAGCTCCGCCTGCAGGTCCGTAATGAAACTGCTGCTGGTGGAATACGACTCAATCAAACTACAATCCGAGCTCAGGATAACAGTACCGTTCACTTCCCAAAGAAGTTTTGATGTCGAATCATAATACACTGCTGTACCACTGTTATCATAATGATTATCGTTGGACCCTCCGCCTGGCTGCGAATCTGCGGCACGTACGGCATGTTGGTGTACGATCAAGGTATGGTGGGAGGGGGTGGCTGGGGCGGCGGGGCAACGAAGGCCGGCGGGAAGGAGACATATCGCGCGTCTCTTATATATATGATGAAGTGAATGAAAGTACTGACCTGTACGTCCGTATCAAGATATTGGCTTGGCAACCTCTCATCCATCCATCCCCACCCCATAACTTATTTTATAATGTGGTATCCATGTGACATTCATGGGGCAGGTATTATATAACTTGTATATACATATGAGCATAAAGGGGAAGCTGATCGTAATATATATCATATACGTATATATCATATATCTCAAGTATGTGCATATATGATATGCGCATACATATTGCATGTCATAAAAATCAAACCGCAGTTCGAAACTAGATGCATGCAGTGCGTGATGCAGATGCTGGCAGAACAGATGCTGCTGGCTACCCGCCTGCTGGCGAGGAGATCATCAGGCCCCGTCGCGTTTTGGCGATGCTGGTTGTAATAACGCCGGTTGGAATAGCACCCGTAGTGGTACTAACGAGAATGCTACTGCCGTCTTGCGATGTGAGTTGGGGAATGGGCTTTGGTGCCGGTGATGGCGGGCGTCGGGGTGATGGTCTGAGTTGGGGTTGGGGTTCGGGAGGCGGTGTCGCAGGTGATGGTGGGGTCATGTTTCGCGGCAGGGGTGATGGCCGTAGCAACAGTTGCGGCGGCGAAGGAGATGAAATACTTCGGGCGGTTGGCGGCGACACGAGCGGTCGCGGCGGGGAAGGTGTTGAAGAGGGTTTACTCGGTGTAGGTGGCAGCGGGTTACTTGTGCGAATTGTTGGGGACGGAAGACGGGGACTCGGGGTCCGTTGGGAAAGGCCCCCTTGCGGTGGTGGCGAGAATTGTACTTGCACAGTAGCAGGAGGGGGCATAATTGATGATGATGATGGTGAAGGCGGCTTGGCAAAAGTAATATTCATAGATGTGGGAGCCGGCTGCTGCAGGTTCGGCGGCTTGGGGCTATTATTGTTATTGGTGCTGCTACTATTACGGGGTGGAGGTGACGATACTGGTGAAGGTGAAAGTGAAGGTGGAGGTGGAGGTGATGTGGTGCTGTTCGGACCTGTTGGGGGTCTTTGAGTGATCATTACAGGTTGGGGACTTGGCTTGGGGGCGGGGGTTGGGGGCAAGAGTTTTGGGAGAGGGGTTGGCGGTGGGGGTTTCGTTGGTGAGCTCGGGGTTGGAGGTGGTGGAGACCGAGGAGGGCTTGGCAGTGGAGGCTTGGTCCAGGGAGGGGAGGGTGATGGGGGGGGCGCTGGAGGAATTCGTGTACTGGAGAAGTGCACGGGTTGGCCTGCGTGAGAGGTAGGTAGGTGTGGGGCTATTATTTGGCAGCAGTCGAGGTGGAGAATATTACCTGCCTGATGAGTACGTAATAAGATAGATAGATCTCTCCAATCTAGCTAGTGTCGATTGTCATGAAGAAGTAAACCCGTGCGTTGTACGAAGCAATCCTGGTTGGTGCAACGAACCATGTGTTCGTTGCAAGGCCGGTTGATGAGCTTTCAACAGACTACCAAGCAAAGCCGTACGACTAGCTAGCTTGTCGTACCATACGTACCGACGTTCAGACAACATATTTGAATTTGTACCGATGTGACACACACATAATATATATAGACATATTTATATACATATATGAAACATATAAATGTACATATACATTTATATATACGTAGCAATTTATATAGGATTTACTTCTGGCGCTATTATTACCTTCGGATGGTTGATGCTTACCCGTCTGGCAGTACGACATCGTCAGATTAAAGGCGCACCACTGGTATGGTTCCGTTGCGTACGAGGGGCACGTGGGACTCGTTTGGCACCTGTGTGTTGGTTGGTTAGCTCATTCCGTTCGTTGGTGCAAGAATGGATACCAAGCAGGCAAACAGCAGAGATCAGAGATGTCTAAAGGAAGGAATGATGAACCAAACCAATGATTCCAAAAATTGCTGCTTACCAAAGCTGGCCGCTGTTGTCGGGATCCGTGCAATAACTGACGTAACCGTTGCCGTACTCCCACGTGCTCCGGCATTCACATCCGTTTATTGCTTTCTGTCGTACATACAGATATACATCATAATGCGATAATTGAACTTATCCTAAAAAGGTAGTGCAGGCGTACGTAGGTCATTTTTGATCAGTAGATATATATCTATATATTACATTATCATAAATAAAGCCAGCAGCAGGGTATTTGATATATACATACAGCGAAGCCAGCAGCCCAACGGGATGAAGCCAGCAGCACCACGTGCGTAGTCCACGGCCACGCAATAATGTACGAGTAACTAACTACCAAGGAAAGTCATTTCATTCTTCACTTACCTTACATGCATTAGGTACGGCCCTCGGCGGGGGTGGAGGCGGGAAGATGCGTAGCTGCTGGTTTATGTATGGCGGTGGAGGGGGCGGGGAGATGGCTCCAGGGGAAGGCGGCCTCTTGCAAACCGTCGAGGTTGCAGCGACTGATTATGTACGTAAAGGAGTGGGATAAACAAATAAATATATGATGATGGTAGATGTTTCATAATGATGAAAATAATCGAATCAATATTATATAATAAACAACATATAATTGTGACATGCATGCCGTGACATGACTTCTGTAACAATAACAATAACAATCAACTAATGTGTTTGGCCACTGGCTACATACTGGCCATTCGCATGCTTCGTTTTGGGTCTATGATGCACCGACACATGCACAGCTCACCACCGCAAGTCATGATGCAGCTGGAGGGGTAGTTCGTACAGGCTTCACAATGCGCGGTATCCTCGACTTGGCACCTGTTCTCGGAGCAAATAATACATATAATAATTATTGGGCGAGTCAATATATGTATATATATATATACATCATAATGCATTTACTTCATCAATATGTGCATGTAGTAATTGCACGTGCGTACGAACGATAGTCAGATCTTAACATAAATTAGGCAACAAATCGCGAGTTGCATTAAGTAGGGCCATAGTTACTTTTTCCTTAAAATAATACTTATTATTTATTTGGTGCTCATCATGTGTGCATAGATATCGATTGAAGAAAGGCAATGCATGCATCTATATGTACGGCAAATAATAAATAAAGATTCATTGATAATTCAAAAACTATCCCTATAACGCATGCAGGCATGGGGTTTCCGAAGTTGCCAGAAGGAATGAGCTGCAAAGATAGGTAAAAATCAATCCACGGGAAGAATTTATAAGATTGAAATAAACTGAACCACGCACGCACGCACGCGCGTACCAGAGCCGGGGAGCAGGAGAGGCGCTCAGCGGCGCGCAGTACGAGTACCAGTTGGAACCGTATGACCAGTTGCCTTTGCAGGCACATCCCGTGCTCGTGACCTGCATGGAAGGATGCAGTTGTGCAATTGTGGTGGATGAAGTATCTCTTTCTAATTAAGGAAAAGTAAAGGTAGTGGTTTGGTAATAATACCAACAGGCTGCTGTGACACTTAGACATTACGTTGCGTGTGTATGTATATTCGGGGTGTTACACTGCGCTGCTGAGGGCGACTCGCCCTGCTGCAAAGACGAGCACCACCGGTGGCCCTGATGACAGGGCCGAGCCACGCACAGTGCAGGGGAGGGACACGGGGCTTTGTATGTGTGTATATATAATACACACATACATACGGCTCGGTCCGGTCAGGCCCCTTGGTGCTCGCCCTTGTAGGGCGAGTCGCCCACACACAGTGTAACACCCCATATACATACACATACACACATATATGTATATAAATGTATATATGTATATATATGCGGACCACATGAATAAACCGACCTTGCACACGTCAATATACGGCTCCGGCGGCGAACCCGCCACCGATGGTGGCGGGAATTTTGCCGTCCTGGCGTAGTACTGGCCCCACGCGTACAGCACGGGATTCAGCTCCGACGTAATGTAATGTGCACGTTGCGCCTGCGCTGCCGTTAGGTGTCCAAGGGCTGTGTAACAAACCGCGGTATTGTACGTCATGTAGTTACCGAGCTCGTCGTACCCGAGCTTATTGGGGCAACTGTCCGCCCAAGCGTTCATATCTGCCTCGGGAATGCCGAGGGTGCTACTCAGGCGCTTGAAGACCGTGTCCCAGTTGCCTCCATCACGACCCCAGAAGAGATCCATGCAATACGATACAGCAGTCGAATAATAGGAGCTTGAAGAGACAGGTCCTGTGATGAAAGTCATCCGTCAAGGAAGCAAGAATCCGTCAATCGAATGAAGTGCGTGAAACCGAATACCTTAAAACGGGTTGGGAATGATTTGATTTGTTGCTTACTTGAATCATATCTAAGCCATATTGTTTCTCAATAATGAGTATGTGCGTGTGCCGTTGTATATTATATAATACATACATATATGTATATTGAATTAAATAATTTAATTGGAAATCATAAGCCTTTATTATTAGCATGCATGACAAGTATCGTGGACGGATGACTTTCTTGCTGCCTTGCGTGCTTTAAAGTGCATGTTGCTGGAAGTTTATATATTTTAAGAATGCCAAATTTAACGGGTCCTGCTCTTACAGTACAAGACCTGCTCAAAGTTATTTTTTAGTTTGTCGCTCGCTGCTAAATAAATAGAACCTAATATCCTACTTTTATGTATGTGTATCCTATAGATGCTCATCCCAGCAGGGCCATCCAGTCGGCCAAAGTATGACACCCTATCTATCTATATATTCATACAAGTACGTCTATCTGAATGTACGTACTTCTGATTTATCCGTACGTATGCCTTACCAAGTGTAGCGGGTGTATCGATGACGTAATCGTCA
The DNA here is from genome assembly GCA_019650235.1 of Volvox reticuliferus. Classification (NCBI taxonomy): domain Eukaryota; kingdom Viridiplantae; phylum Chlorophyta; class Chlorophyceae; order Chlamydomonadales; family Volvocaceae; genus Volvox; species Volvox reticuliferus. Next base: position 381,389 of record BNCP01000023.1, read on the forward strand.
TCATTGCAAGTGGCCGGTGTGGTGTCACCGAAGGGATGCTGCAGCCCGAGGTGGTGATAAATCTCATGAAGGAGGGTCTGGGAGCCGCTGTTGTATTCCGCTGCGGAGTTGTATCCGCAGCTAGAAATGCTGTCCCAAGTCACAAAGATGATGCCACCCGAAGGGGTCAAATCCGACCTGTGTATGTCCACCCACAATGAAGCAAGGAACGAACAGCAGACGTAAGTACGTGTATACGCTAACGAAATGAGTCGTCCCATACGTTCGGTGAAGTATATATATTTATATTTATACTATATATACTATATATAGTATGTATATATAGTATATATACATACACACACATATATATACGTATTTCATATGTATACGTATACGTTAATTATAGCTCAGGGCACAGTCGTATTCTATCTACCTTTATATCTAACCAAATAAACGCACGGGATGACTCCTTTCGTCAGTACATAATAAAAGCATATATATAATATTTATCCAATATATACACATATATCTTTATTTTAAATCTGTCAGCACCTGCCGCCATTAACATGATTATAAATAACCTCCATGTGCTGGCGTAGAGATGGGCGATATATGTACGAAACAAAAGTACGACGTGCATCACAAAAAGCTTCAGTGGAGACGGAGATTGCAGAGACATAATGTTCTGTCCAAGATTTGGTTCTATGTTAGGCCAATAAACATATCTATGACGCCTGTGCTCCAACTTCTATCATATCAGGTAACACCTGATTAAGCTCGTTTGATCGTTGAGTAAATTCATAATCAGCATGACAAGCTAATAATAAGCTGTATAGATAGAAACATATATGATACGAATTCTCACGCTGGGACGAATGCATAGCCCATAACGCTATTTCCAGTGGTGGTGTCACTGACAACGAAGATATTGATGCTCCTTGGCCAATCAGCAACCGCCCTGCATGCGATTAAGACATATGGCACGCATCCGTCAATTATATTTATGCCAACAGGTTACGGTAAACGTGTGCGAATCCATGGCCTTAAGTGGGACATGTGGTGCGGGGCGGGTTGATATCCACCTAAATGCCAGGAGGTCCAGTCAGGACTGGCACATGGATAGCGGCCGCAGAGAGCAAGGTGGAGAATCTTCGACATCAAACAACCCAGTGAACCCTAGCGGCCTCGTCTAAGGAGGGGTAGGCGTGTCTGATTGGTTAATAGCCGCTGTTGTATTCCCACGCCAGCGTAAGGGCAGCGTAACAAATAGTAATAATAATAATGATAATAATAATAATAATAATAATAATAATAATACAATTCTCACTCTGTGCGTCCGTCGGTTATTATTTGAATAATGGCGGCACTCATCATCTATTATTGCGACACAGCAACGGATGCTGCATGCGTACGTGCTTACGCGCTAACGAAGGCGTTATCCGACAAACACCCTGAGGTCTTGCAGAACGGGAAGTTGAGCCAGGTGGTACGATTGGGGAGCAGTAAACGCGGGTAGGCCGTGGCGTTGTTTCGAATCTCCTGCGTGCATGCGTGTACGTCCGTCCGTGTCAGATAGAATCTATCTTACGTTAGACCAGGGAACATAAAAATGCAAAATGTAAAAAATGGATCGATCAGATATCACTCCATCTATCCTATATAATACTTATATCAGTCGACAGGTTATAAGGTGGAGCTATTTATTTATGCTTGGGGTTCGACATCTGACTCCCCGGTTACTACATACATACATCCGTACACCCCATAATACATCCGTACATATACATAGATACCTATATCGTCGCCCACAATGTAACACCCCATGTATATATATATATACCAAGTGAGAGGGGGAGCACGTGGCGGGACAGACAGACAAAGCCGCGTGCCCCTCCCCTGCGCTGTGGCTCGGTCCGGTCAGGACCCCTGGTGCTCGTCTTAGCAGCAGGGCGAGTCGCCCACAGCAGCGCAATGTAACACCCCTCAATCCATATATATTTATATCAAATCATATAATATGATGTAATAAATTCTTATTCTATACTTAGGAACTTACCTTAATGAAAAATTGTATGTTGGTAGGCTTGGACATCAGATTCAGCTGCCGTACGATCCGATCCAGGAAGGACGGCGCCTTGCCGAAATCTTCGGGCCCAATCGCACTATTGCTGCCACTAGAGCTTTCCTTGTACAGCATCACGTGGAACACGAGGGGCACCAGCAGCGGCGGCATAGCTGCGGGACTGCTCACATTAAACCCAGTGGGCATTGCGTAGATCCTCCCGCTCGTCATTACCGACTGCTGCATAACGCGCCTCTGGCGGTTATCGTCGTCAAAATTATTTCTATTATCCTTGTCAATGCTGGTGTCACTTTCATTACTACTAATTACTGCAGCGGCAGCGTCTGAAGCACCATATGTTGATGATGATGATGATGATGATGATGATGATGATGATGATGATGATGATGATGATGATGATGATGATGACGTTTCTGCGATAACATTACTTTCATCCAAATCACGACGACGCGGACTATAAATAGTGCTCCGTGGTTTCGGAGTCATCATCTCCGTCGTCGGTGCAGCGGCGGCAGCAGTAGTGGCGGCGTTGGAATAATCCCCCCTTCTCTGTTCTTGCGGCTGCTGCTGCTGCGATGTCATCCATGAGGAATTTTGCATCTGTGCGGCGATCTTTTGTAGCATCGGCAAGTCAGCATGTAGCTGCTTCAACACCATACAAATGCGAGGCGCCAACATTGGTAAAGGATCACCTCTGCTGACGGCGCCGTTGGCGCTTGTAGTAGTAGTAGTAGTAGTAGTGGCAGCGCCGGCTGCAGCTGCAGCAGCAACGGATGATGGCGACACAACACTACGGCCGGCGGTAGTGCCATTATTGAGATCGCCACCGTTTATAAACGCATCATTTCTCATAGTGAAGCCACAGCCGCCGGCGGCAGCCAGAATCGCAGCTGCATCTCCGCGTGTATCTGCTGGAGGGGACGACAAAGCTCCGGCGACAGCCGCAGAGAGCTCCAGGGGACCCATCAGGTCGAGATCCGGCCAGGCGGCAGTAGCAGATGGCTGGTTTGGTATATGCTGTAGTTTTAGAACAAGATTATCTCGGATCCAGGAGAAGATGGACTTGAGCGACTGGAAAAGGTCGTAGTGACACGCCTGAAAACAGGTAGGTATCCATATATCTTGTATACCATATTTTGTGGAATGAATGACAAATTTTGTAGATGACAATGATTGCGAGCTGCGCTGAGTGGCGCGGAAAACGTAAAATTCTTTAAATCCTCATACATGGTATTACGATGTCATGTAAAAAGATCATGAAGATGTTATATGTATATATATTCATATATATGGTGATTTCACCACGCACCGCATCACCCGAATCCAGTGAGATCCAGAGTGTGAGATCCAGCTCTCATGGCACATATGCAAGCAATAGTTGTTTAGCCGAAAAGGCCTCCCTAGGTACTGGATTGAGTGCTAATTTAATTAATTATATTTTATTTTCCTGATTTATTTACTTCGTACATCATATGGCTTCTACACATTTATCTGTTCATACGCATCCGCCGAGGTATAAGTACGGTAGCTAGATAGTTATCTATCGGCCCTAGCTACTCATGGAAGATGTAAAATAATGTATGCAGAAGGGAGTTTTGCAGAACAAACAAAGCTATGTGCGTCCGGAAATGTTAACCCACCGTAAGTACAGGAGATGCGCCGTACAAGTGCCAAGAAAGTTCGTACAATTCCTTAGTTACTGAGGCAGCGCAACGGTCGGGCCGCGATGCATACAGTCGTAAAACGACTGGCGTGAGGTACGGCAACAATGCGTTGGACGAACCTGCGCAAAGGATTAGATAACACACAGGAAATCTGTCTCCGAAAAAACCCGAAACCCACACGCGAGTGGACTCCTCACGCGCATGCACAGTGCGAGGTACGAAGTGCATGGTAACGCCCGCGTGTCCTACACTCCTTGTGTGTTACTTTTTCCTGTTATTTCTCCCCTCATCCCCCCCCCTTCATCCCCGTTCTCATTCCCCTCACCCCCTGATCTCCTTCACGCCCAAAACCCTTTTGGAGTAGTTGAGTGCCGAAAAGGCCTCTCACGATGTCGATGTTGACAGGGTGCTTCTTGCACCTTAGATTGTGATAGTGTGTGCCGTACAAGTACGACTTCTATACCTTTACCCCCTTACCTCCGTCGTCACTTTCCTGAACCCGTCATTCGCTATGACTCACGCAAGCTACCTACCCGGTGCCCTTGCGAGTGGTTCGGCCGAAGCGAACAGGAGGTACGCGATGGACGAAATATTGTTCGCCTGCTCGTACAATTTTTGCACGTCGGCGCTGGAAGCTGAGCTTGGATCCGAAACTGATACGAAAGGCCGCTGCTGCTGCGGGAGGAGATGATAGATTTGTTGCTGCTGCTTTTCGGGAGGTTGCTGACGCGGTCTGATGAGATCGTCGCGGCTGCTAATGTCCCTGGTCTGGGTCGTCTCGAAGGATGCACCTGCGTCCGGCGCTCATCATCACCATTTATGCAAATTTAATGCAAAATTAATTAATATTTTATTTAACTTAACTTAATACAATCTTAAAAAATAAAAAAATAAAATTAATTAACTTAATACAATTCAACTGGATTTCATTTAATATATACACTGTATTCATTATTATGATGATGCTGAGCAAAGATACGTACCAGATTGTGGCTGCTGGCCACATGTATGTGTGTTTGATCTACTACAAGCCACTACTACATACATCCGGGGTTACCTGCCTTGCACCTGCTGCCTTCCAGAATATGCGCGTCTACGAGGGCTCGGGTCTGCGGTATATATACTGTACTGCCGGCGTGTGGCCGGATACACGCACACATGCACATGCCGCCGAGGACACACATATGGTAGTTGCGACCCTGCTGCCAAAGAGAACCCTGATACCGTGCAACTTGGTCCTACCTGCTGCTGTTGGGAGCATCCCCGCTGGCTTGCCCTCAGAAGAGGTCGTCGCGATGAAAGTGATCGCCAGGAAAAGGCCCCAGTAAGAGCTACCATGCGACATTTTTGTGAAGGTATATTTCTTGAACAGATTCAGTTATATTGTTAATTGTTCAATGCGCTTACGTCTGCTGCATAGCTCACGGCCTTGCTTGGAAAAGAGCCGGGTTCCCTGCCTCCACGATAAATAGATCGTGAGACGCCTTACCTCTTCCCTGTATGATTTTGAGTAATCCTTCAACTTTATAAAATGGAGGATTTAAATTATACGTATATGCTGTTCATTTTGCAAAGTTCGTTTGGTGCGTGCCGGCTCGGGAAAAGCGACCTGCAAATTTAATATACCAGCGAACAACTGGAATGACGCATTTATTACGAGTACCTATTAAATTATTAATTTACCTAAGATAGTAAGCGTTTTAATGTTTAGACGGCTTCTTATGGCCGAGTAGTCGGAAACCAACAGTCACGAGCGATCCGATCGGCTTTCATTTAAGCGAACGGGACTAAGGAAGGAACCTGACATTATTAATATGCGCTAAATAAACAGCGTGAAATTAAATCAAAAGCATACGACATCGTCGGTTGACGTTTACCGTGCAGCTGGCCTCAAAATAATGTCGGCTGCAAATTTTAGGGTTTTATTTCATACGACTCTAATTCTAGATGTTCAGAGACCAACGTGGAATTTTGACAGACCAAACTCCTTTTACGGCAAGATACCTAAACGCGATCGATGTAGTAGATCGATGGGTAGTGATGACGTGCGGCGATGATATCAAGGAGGAAATGCAACAAACCAGACATGAAGAAGCTGACCATAAAAGTTAAAGCGGAATGGAGGTGAGGAGGGCGACGTGTGTGTGTGTGTGTGTGTGTGTGTGTGTGTGTGTGTGTGTGTGTGTGTGTGTGTGTGTGTTTTGGTAGCATGGGCAAATAGAATGATAAGGAAAATCTGAGGAAGCACGTATCCTTATTTGGCTGACTTTCACTTTTCTTACATCCGGCATCCGCCGGACGTCCCATTCAAGCTGGTTTCGGAGTTAGCCGCCGCTCGCCGCCAGCGGTCATCCCCCAGTGGCACAGGAACCAGCATCGCCCTGGCCCCGGGCCCCAGGCCCCATACTGGTAAGTACGTACTGGTAGTATCTGAAAGTATCAGATTGACCCTTCCCAGACCGTTCCGTTGCGGTTGAAACGGCATTACATGACCTATACATGAATGGAACGCGTAAGCTATCTCCTGAGCATAAAAGCAGTTGATCAATACCGGCCGACAATAACCGCTAACAGATAGCTCGGTAGGGTACAGACGACGTGCGTGACGCACCACGCGATGGGTACTAAGTACTCGGTGACCTGAATCTGTTAGATTGCATTCGCTGTGATTGTGTTATTTAGGGCAGATGCTATCAGCTCAGCTTCATTTCTTAACATCGCCATCTTTTGAAATTGGTTCCACGCTTCCAGGGCCCGACGTATACGTTTGTGTGAACTTAAGCTATATCATACCAGTGATTAATTTTGTTAAGCGATCGCAATTTATTTGAGGGAACATGGCCAACCAACATTTCGGCGTTCGCACCGGTGTGCGATGGGATCCTGCGGTATGTCGAAAATATTGAATAAATTAAAGCGTTTCTCAGGTTAGCGATTGTTTTTGATGTTGACGTGGTGGTTGAAAATTGTCATCGGTTCGCGCAATTTGGTGGCTACAGGTTCGCTCCATGTTATGTACTCCGCTTAAATTATACGAACCTTTTGCTTATAACGGTGTTCAGGAAGATATATAAAGATTGCGCTTGGCTCTGAACCAAAGCCATATCCGGCTCCTCAACCTTCCCCTAAGCCGCATCAACGACCTAACCACCCGTGCGTCTCAACGCTTTACCACGCCACATTCAAAACAGGTCGAGGCCTATTTTACGGCCTGCTTTGGGGTACCCCGCCTGGCTGCCATGTCTGCCGCACTAGCCCGGCCAAGCCTGACCCCAACGCTGCGGGTCAACACACTAAGGTCAAACCCGCAGGTACGGTCACGGAAAAGTACGGAAAAGCAAGCTATCCATTACGTTAGTCATTAGCCGTTCAATGGCAGATTTGATGATCAGTGTGGAGAGCTTCTTAGAATTCTTTTTGTGCAGGAGTTGATCCAAAAGCTACAACGTGAGCTCTGGAAGCAGCAGCAGAAGGACCACCATCCGAACCATCGATATACTGGTCAGCACCATGGCCAGGATATGGCCAATGCTCGACGATCTGCTGGTCTGGATGGAGAGGTCTCCTCTTGTAACGAGCTCCCAATCACAGCTACCAACAAAACTTCGAATTCTCTTGATGGAGGAGACGCTGCGGCCTCGAAAATGGCGGGTGTGATGGTATCCGCAAAACGAACACAACCCCCAACAGATCCAACCACTACAACAACTGTACGACTGCACCCGCGAGTGCCGGCGGTGGCGGTGATGTTTGGCCGTGGACCTTGCGATGTCGACGACTATAGCCCAGGTGTGCATCTCTTGTGATGTATTGTAGCACCTACCATCACCTACAACCCATAGCATATCATAGCATAGCACAGCACCGCACAGCATATCACAACGGATCCCATTTGATGCAAATTTTTGCTTTGCTCGATATCGAAATATTTGTGGCTGTCATTCAAGAATGGATAATTTTACCGTTAATGTTCTTCAGTCTAGTTTCAGTATTACTAGCATGAATGACCCAAGCTCCCTTGTAATCATTTTCTCTTATAAGCTAATTATTTGTATTAAACTACTAAATTAACATTTATGCCATGCAAATCGTACATATCGTAATCGTACGTATTGCACATACGGTGTCATACAGGGCTTCCGGAGGTGGTTATCAACCGTTTCGCTGGAGAGGCGGTGCTGAAGGTGTGGCGACGGCACGACTTACAATGTGCCAAATAAATGCGCCCAGCTGTGATTGTGCTGTGCGTAAGCGCCGTACAAAATACGACTACGTGATAGTGTATGTCAGGGATCGTAATGATACAGTTTTTCCCCCAACCGTCAACTGCCACATGGAAGAAAAAAACATACATAGGTAGTTGGGACGCCAAGGACGGTGACAGCTGCGACTTCGCTCTCTCATGGTTTGTGTTTGGATGGGAACGTAGTTGTGTGAGACTTCATCACTACGTCACACTATTATTCTGCCACATTATGTATCTTCAATTTATATTATATTATTATTTATTTTATTATTATTTATTTTTACAGGATACGTTTTCAGAATTTCCAACCGTTTCCCAACGGCAAACCGCCATGCAACGTTTTCCCAACTATCTTGTAATGGTCACAGGGCGCGCACGTGTACGCGCCCGGCATCCTGGCGGCATCTGCGGGCATCGCCGCCGGCGACTTGGTTGTGGTCAGCGCAGCACTGGAGCGACCCGTGGGTCACAATGACGGTCAAGGTGCCGATGCTCATGCTGACCAGGATCATTTATCTATCCACGGGTCAGTGTGAATCTTCGTCTCATGACTCAACCTGGGATTTTTAAACAATATAGGTCCAGGGATAGGAAAGCTGTTGGACGGAGGAAACCCCCCACACTTGCCAAACTCCCTCGTCTCCCTTTGATCGGTCACCACATCGGCTCCAATACGAGCAAGGCGGGCTTCATCCTCCCGAATATTATATGACCTATAATAATTTATTTTTTATTTCCCTCTTTCCTGTTAGGCCGCCCGCCGTATATAGCTTGCACAAAGAATCCGCTCGTACGTCGTGATATGGTGTACGGCGCCAGGACGTTGTTAGTGATTACCCCGTGCCATGCATGCATCGCGCCTCCCCGTATCCGCTCATCCCTCCTTGCCTAATTAGGCCTTCAGCCGCATCTTCCTGCAGTGACGGGGTTTCTGTCCGGCTGGCAGTGGGCATCAGCCGAGGGGCCAAAGTGGAGCCAGACGGCTCCGTGCCCTTGTCCTGGGCTCGACAACCTCCACCGCCCAAGCTGCAGCGATCGCAGAGGTCATCCTCACCACGTCAGGGACAGATGCGTCAGCGGCAACAGGAACGGCGACGGCGACAGCAGGGAGGAGCGCGCGGTGCTGAATGCGACGAGGAGCCCGCTCGAGCCGGTGGAATGCGTGAGGCCGTTAAACCCCGCACCGAGGCGGAATGCATGAGCCGTCACGGCAGTAGCAGCAGTCACGGCAGTAGCAACGAGAGGTGTAGTGGAGACAGCATTAACGACTCCTGGGCTGTCTTAGGCAGTGATATTAGCAAGCCCAGTTCCAGTAGCAGCAGCAGCAGCTGTAGCAGCTGTAGCAGGGACAGTGAACGCAGTAGCTGGGATAATATCAGCAGTACTGGGGTCCAGGAGGATAAGGGGGGAAACAGCAGCGGCAGTATCAGTCGGAGGTCAGAGCGTGCTTTCCTGGGTTTAGCAAGGGCGGTGGTGGGGCGACGAGCCATGTTCCGCGCTCAGGAGGGTTTGGTGCTGCAGATGGAACGGAGATTGTACGACGTGCCGTCCTGCAATGGTATGTGCCTGTGTTTGTATGTGTATGTGTGTGTATGTGTGTGCTGATGTACGGGAAACGAGTGTAAATTCCTCACAGCGGTCCGTGGGTCGGTCAGCGGTCGTAAGTGCGGATATTGAAAGTGCGCTACAGACAGCTACCGCCGCTACTCTTCCTACGCTGCCATGGTTGCATAAAATTAACCGAAAACTAACTGGGGGAGATTATTGTTTACATATTGCTAATTGTTCCTGGCCCGTGCCTTCTCCTGTTTCTGCAGGCCTCCTCCGTGGGGAGGTGATGCTGCAGGCGCTTCCGAGCATTATCGCAGCTCAGGTACGATGTCAAAAAAATTAAAATCCGGCACGAGTTCCTGTACCTGTAATCTCCCTTCTCTCGATTTCTCTCTTGCCCTCTTCCCTCTTCCTCACGATTGCCGTACATGATGATTGCCGTACATGATAATATCCTGAATACCGTTTGCAGACCCGTACATTTATAGTTGCACTCCAGTCTCTTAGCATACGTCAAATAAGGCAGCACCTATTAGACTAAGACTAAGCTCATCACACACACACACACACACACACATCGCATATGTATGTGCGCACTCCCCTGCTTCCCTTCTTCTTGCCATGGGCCCAGCACCAGCTCATCAAACGATCTTGTTCGCTTATCGGTGATGTCGTCGCAGCTCTGCAAAAACAAAATCTTGGCGTCCATTTGTCCGTTGCTTTAAAGAAGGTCATCGTCGTCGTTGTTTGATATTTGGTTTTTCCAGAATGCAACAACCGTTCAACCGCCGTTTGCCCTTTCCGAAACCACCCTCTAACTGTCCCTGCTTTCCCTGGACCTCCAGAGGTCTCACCTCTCCCGCTGCTCTGGACCTTGCCTCGCCCGCCTCGTTCGTTGCTTGAGCGCCCACCAGGTGCTTAACCCACGTCCCGGCACTTCCGTACTCGACATGTGCGCAGCTCCTGGGGGGAAGACAACCCTGCTGGCCGCACTCCTGGGTGACCAAGGCAGGATCGTTGCTCTGGACCGTACGGCAGCAAAGGTATGGACGGCACGTGGGTACGGCAGCATGACTTGTGAAAAGTGTCAAATTGTGGTTTTACCTACAGCTTTCTTATGAGAAGTACGACAGAGGCGAAGGGGCGTAAACTGGAACATAAAGCATCCTGCTGCTACGTATTGCGTCACAGGTCGCGGAGATCAGGTCTCTGGCAAGGGACCTTGGTGTGCACTGTGTGGAGGCATACCAAGCAGACGCGAAGGAGGCGGTCCTTACGATGACGGCGGCGGCGGCGGCGGCGGCGGCGGCGGCGGCGGAACAACCGATGGAGGAGAAGGCGGCAGCGGCAGGAGCCGTGGGCCGTATACCTTCACCGCCTGTGTCACTGCCATCGGCGGCACCACCGCCGTCGTCGCCGCGGTTATCCGCAATACCGTCAGCGGCGCCATCGTCAGCAACACCATCATCTGCGGCGCCATCGTCAGCGGCGCCATCGCCAGCAGCTGCAGGCGCCCTGCTCCTCGGCCCCCCACCTTACCCTGCCGGCACGTTCGACTACATTCTTTTGGATCCGCCCTGTACCGCACTGGGACTGCGACCCCGGTTACTACATTCTTGGAACCTCCCTCAGGTACGGATGTACGGATATACGGATGTACAGCGGGGTAGATGTACGGTGTACAGGATGGACAAGGTCGTCTTCATCTTTCAAACGCGACATTGAGGCTCACTGCATGAGTCCCTGGATGAGCTTTATAAGTGCGTACAAGGAAATGCAAGCTCGGTCTTCCTTGCCTTGGTGGACGCTTTATTTCCTAGCAGGGCAGCTGTTTACGGCCATCAACTGTGTAATTAAGCTTCCAGCTTGTTTGGATGATCGAAAGCAAGCTCTTCCAAGCGGCCGGGGACAAATTTAGCAACACTTATTACGAAGAATGTAACTCGCGGGCTGGGCTGGGCTGGGCTGGGCTGGGCTGGGCTGGGCTGGGCTGGGCTGGGCTGGGCTGGGCTGGGCTGGGCTGGGCTGGGCTGGGCTGGGCTGGGCTGGGCTGGGCTGGGCTGGGCTGGGCTGGGCTGGGCTGGGCTGGGCTGGGCTGGGCTGGGCTGGGCTGGGCTGGGCTGGGCTGGGCTGGGCTGGGCTGGGCTGGGCTGGGCTGGGCTGGGCTGGGCTGGGCTGGGCTGGGCTGGGCTGGGCTGGGCTGGGCTGGGCTGGGCTGGGCTGGGCTGGGCTGGGCTGGGCTTTGGGAGATGGGGTAAAATATAAATGTATTTCGCGCAGTTCGGAGAAAGGTGCATCGGGGGTCAAATATGTAAGCCCGCATTAGATTTATGAATTTACGTACGCCGCACTCCCCCGAGCTTCCTTCCGTGTCGCCTGTCCGCCTTCAGTTGCGAGCCATGGCGGCATATCAGCGCGCGTTAATGCACACGGCGGTACGGCTTCTGGCGCCCGGGGGAGAGATGGTGTACTGCACGTGTACGATCAATCCAGACGAGAATGAGGCCAACGTGGCATGGGCACTGGACAGGTGATCGATCGCGCGACCTCCTAATTAGGCAAGGGTAGTTGCAGGGTCTATCTCGATGTAGAGATTGGGAGCATACGTAAGTACGTACTTGGTGGAGTACCCAAAATGTATTTATTGTTACCAATGATCGAAATCCCAATGTGTGTGTGTGTGTGTGTGTGTGTGTGTGTGTGTGTGTGTGTGTGTGTGTGTGTGTGGTATCTCAGCCGTATCTGCCGGCTTGTACTAGGAAAGGGCCACCCGGATTTACACCACAGCTCTCTCTCTCTCTCTATATATATATATATATATGATCTTGTATTGTCTGATATTGTATATTGTGTTGCATTGTATTCTATGCGGATATGACAGGATCGGATATCATCATAATGGGATTCAATACAATATGTTACACTCTTAATCTAATCTGGTCCGTCTGGTCGGATCGAAGATGATGATGATGATGATGATGATGATGATGAATCATCCGGCATCCTGTCCGGCCCCCCCACCCACACGTCACGAACCTACCTACCCTGCCGTACCGCGTGTCACTGCAGGTTTTCGGGGTCACTGCAGCTGCTGCCCGCAGAGCCGCTTGTGGGCCTTACGGGGCTTACTGGCGCTGATCCTGAAACGGGAAGTCGCTGGCTGAACGAGCAGGAAGCAGCGATGGTGGGTCTAAAACGTATATTGGGGCTGTGCGCTGAAAAAGATCTACGTCCAATAACAGGCGATTTATAAATACTTAGCTCCCGAGGCTGCACGACCCCCTCCACCGTTTGCAGTGTATTTGCTGCGTCAGCTTATGTAGTATAGTGTATGGCTTCGTTGGTTTCCCTTTTACACTTTGACTCATGTTAAGCTTCATTTATCACGACCACCCCGTTCGAATTGCCGTACGTACAGACTACGTCATCACGAAATTCACTGCACGCAGGTTCAGCGGTTCGATCCGGGGTTGTTGTTTCCGGGAAGAATGATGGGCCTTATACTACCGCCACTGCCGCTGTCGCAGCCACCTGCACATCCGCAAGCAAAGGAACAAGAACCGGGCTTCAGGTGTGATGACGACGACGACGACGAAGACGACGAAGACGAGGAGGAGTTGCCTTGGGTGGATGACGTAATGGGATTCTTTATTGCCCGGCTTCGAAAAGTTTCTTAACCTTTAAATGTAGTTGCTTAATCAGGTCGCAGGATAGCTAATCATTTGATTGGATTTATATATATCTTTTTTCTTCCGGTATGTTATTATCGGCGTCACTGACGGAGTACCCCATGCTTGAAATGTCCTAAGTACCTTTGGTGTCCGCGCGCTGGGGGTGGGGTAGGGTGGGTAGCGGCAAAAATAGAACGGGGGGTGGGAAGGTTAGTAATGAGCACTTGTATTAGAGCGAATTGCCGTACGGATTGCCGATTGCGCATACCGTAGTGTTAACCGGACGACCAGAACACTTGGTTCCGGAGCAGAAGTGTCGACTCTGCTGAATATAGCTCTGTTCTATCCTGTTTTCTCCATCCACAATAAGTATGTAACAGAAGGAATTCGCGATCTGCCTCCATCTCGGTACTCAGGATTATCAACAGGTTATGAGCCCCGCGCCATAGTGCACGAAGTCACTGCAGGATTAGCAGACTCGGTTTAGAGGGGTTCCTAGTTTAAGGACCTGACTGAAATGGGCAAGATCCGGTTTGAGCCGCTCAAGAAGACAGAAGAGTACTTGCGATGGGAGAAGCACGCAAGGAACCACCTGATCAGGGAGAAGCTGTGGGATCCGGCTTCCAAGAAACCCTTTTCGTCCGGGAGCAAGGCCGAAGAAGCTAAAGCCGAGCTGGTACAGATGGTAACTGGTGTTTTTGTGGACAAAGTAGATGAGGCGGCGAATGCGGCAGTCGCCTGGGACGAACTGCACGACGAATTTGTCAAGCAAATGGCACTACAACAACAAGAGTACCACACCTAAGTAATTACCATGCGAAAGAAACACGACGAGAGCATGGATGAGTATCTCAGACGGGCGGAAGAATACCACGAGATCCTGACGGCGACTAATTTCAAGATCCCCGACAGCGTCATAGTGGCAAGCGTTCTAAATGGTCTAAGCAGCGACTACCGCACCGAAAGGGCCATTCTGGAGGCGTCGGCCAGTTTCGGCGAAGCCACACTCAAGACCATCCGCCCAGCGCTCCTGTCAGCGGAAGTCAGGGTTAAAAGAGAAGATAAGCAGGAAACAACACCAGCCTTGGTGTTTGGAAACCGCCGGGGCACCGGCGGTGGGCAGCAGCAGTACCAGTCGTCACAGCGCCAGTCATACGGACACCATCCACGACAACAAAAATCGCAAGGAGACGACAATATGTCGGTGTGCTGGAAATGCGGAAGCACGGAACACTTCAAGAAGAATTGTCCCAAGTGGCTCGCTGAACAGCAAAGCGGGCAGGCGGGCAGTGGAGGCAACAACCGCGGTGGTGGCAACCATCGCGGAGGAGGTTACAACCGTGGTGGAAACCGTGGAGCTGCAGGTAACCGTGCAGGCAGCAACCGTGGAGACTCTGGGACTAGTGGCGATGGTGGACGCCGCAATACCTTTGTGCTGGCAACTAAGATAGCTGAACTCGATGACGTCAGTCAGCACATTCAATCACAAGGCAAGTGGATCTTGGACACGGGGGCTGGACTGCACGCCACGGACTGCAAGGACGACCTGATAGATTATGTAGAGGTCGAGAACGGCCCCATTTTCAAGGCGGGTTTTGGAGGCGAAGGAAGATCGCCAGGCTATGGTAAAGTTGAGTTCGTGACTTACACGGAGTGGGGGACATTCAGCGTGACAGCTACTGAAGTCTGGTATATGCCCGGCCTGGGGCACAGGATCCTGTCCGCTGGACGTCTCGATAAGAAGGGATGTCGCATTCTCGCTAACAATGGCCGCATATTCGTCCAAATGGAAAACGTCTCATACGGCGGCTACGGTACCCTACATGAGTGGCTAGATATCATGGAAGGACGCCTCAGCGAGGGCAACAGCGGTGTGTACTACATGAACATACACACCAAGGCCCACCAGGAGAGGGTAAAAGCACTCGCAGTGCTAGAGCAATCAGTGGACCTATGGCATCGCCGTTTTGGGCATCTGGGTTACGAAGGCCTTGGCAGGTTAGCCAAGGAAGGGATGGTTAAGGGACTGAACGTGACCGCTGACCAGGTGAAGGAGGCTGCGGAAGCAAAGCGCACGTGTGAGCCATGTGTCAAGGCTAAGCTCACCCGCGTTCCACACCCCCCATCAGGAAATGTGTCTAATCTTGTCTTGCAACGCGTTCATTCGGACGTTTGTGAGATGCCTATCAAGTCCATGGGTGGCGCCAGGTATATGGTGACCATCCTAGACGAGCATTCCGGTTTTGCCACCGTGCGCCTAGTGGCAACTAAGGACATGGTCCCGGACGTGCTGAAGGAAGCTCTCACCCTTATGGAGAACCAGACAGGGAAACGGGTGCGTGAGTTTCAAACAGACCGTGGACGAGAGTATGTCAATGTTCGTATGCGCGAGTTTTTCTGGGACAAGGGAATCCTGCACGGTACGTCGGTTCCCTATACCCCTGAGCAGAATGGACGTGCAGAGCGTCTGAATCGTACGCTACTTGAAAAGGTGCGTGCGATGCTACAGGACGCCAACCTGGAGCAGGGATTTTGGGCGGAAGCGGTGATGACGGCATGTGCAATTAGGAACTGCTCTCCGGTGAGTGACAGGGGTGCCACACCACATGCCATCAACCTACGAGGAAGCAATCAATTCTCCGGAAGCTGTGCATTGGCGCCAGGCTATGGATGAGGAGATTGCATCACTTCATGCGCAAGGAACCTGGCGGCTTGAACACCCACCACAGGGGGCCAATGTAATCCCAGGGAAATGGGTGTATAAGCTGAAAAGGGATGCCAACGGAGGCATTGAACGCTATAAGGCGCGTTATGTGGCAAAAGGCTACAAGCAGATTGAGGGAGTTGATTTTGATGAAGTTTTTGCGCCTACTGGATGTCATGCCACTGTCCGAGCATTCTTGGCTTCGGCGGCGGCTGAGGGTATGGAGGTCCACCATGTGGACGTGCGTACAGCGTTCTTACATGGTGAGTTGGAGGAACAAATTTATTGCGAGCAACCCCCCGGGTATGTTACAGGTGAAGGGGGGGAAAAATGCCGGCTTATCAAAGCTTTATATGGTTTAAAGCAGGCGGGCCGTGCATGGCACCGCAAGCTAGAAGCCACTTTAGCAGCAAATGGGTTTGAGATCTCCGAGTCCGACCCAAGCCTATTCATCAAGCGTGTTGGCTCACGTGTTGTCCGTGTATTGACCCATGTCGATGATCTACTCATTGCGAGCAATTGTGTAAGTCTCATGGCGGAAGTGAAGCAATACCTCGCTAAAAGTTTTGATATCCGTGACCTGGGAGCTGTGTCGGTCTTCCTTGGAATGGAAATCATACGCAATGGAGGTGTCAAAGGCGTTATGCGTTTGACCTTGTTGAGCGTTTTGGGTTGGCTGATGCCCAACCGGAGGCTGTACCTATGAAGCCTAACTTGGTTCAGCTAACGGCGCAAGGGATTGGTGTCGTTGAACAGGAGCCTTTTGAGGACGCCACCAAGTATCGTGCTCTGGTGGGCGGTCTGATGTATTTGGCAGTTGTGACCAGGCCCGACATTGCGCAAGCCGTTTATAGGCTAGCCAGGTATATGTTGAAACCAGTACCGGCCCATTGGGAGGCCGCTAAGGCAGTGCTGCGGTATGTTAAGGGCACCGCAACTTATGGAATAGTCTATAGCCGCAGCGAGCAGCTGTTTGGGTACGCTGACGCTGATTGGGCCAACGATAGGGATAACCGGAGGTCAACCACCGGCTATGTGTTCATGATGAACGGTGGAGCTGTGAGCTGGAAGAGTCGCCTGCAGCCTACCGTGGCAGCATCATCAGTGGAAGCGGAATATATGTCAGCCTCATTTGCCACACGTGAAGCCATGTGGCTACGTAAGCTCATGGGGGATTTTGGATACCCGGTCAAGACGGTTCATATCTGGGATGATAACCAAGGGGCCATCAGTCTGATCCGGAACCCTATAACTTCGGATCGGAGCAAGCACATCGATGTGATGCACCACTTCGTGCGTGAAAAGGAGGAGCACGGGTTAGTATCTTTTGGATATTGCCCTACAGGGGAAATGGTCGCTGATGTGTTGACCAAGCCCCTACCGCTCGCGGAGTTTGCTAAGTTTCGTTTGAGCATGGGAGTTCGTTAAGAAGGAATTGGCACTAGAGTGTTCTGTTCGCGGGGGAGTGTTAACCGGACGACCAGAACACTTGGTTCCGGAGCAGAAGTGTCGACTCTGCTGAATATAGCTCTGTTCTATCCTGTTTTCTCCATCCACAATAAGTATGTAACAGAAGGAATTCGCGATCTGCCTCCATCTCGGTACTCAGGATTATCAACACGTAGTGCTCACGCGGTTATAGTGTAATAGTGTTGCTGCGAGTTGATTATAATGTATGACCAGCCAACGAGTTCTACACTTAGTATCAGGCTTATATATAGTCCAGCAGCCACACGGTTGCCAGCCGCGCAGAAAATAATAAGTAAGACAGTTGTTGAGAGTTGTTGGAACGTAACATCAGGAACTGAAACACACACCTAATAACGAAACTAGCAACTCTGATATAACTTCAGTAATTTACACAGCAATAACGCACAGGTTTGGTAACCATGGTAATTATATGACCGGGGTTAGTTATGAGCTCGAATCGCAAAGTGTGGCTCGAGTACGAACCGGGATAAAACCTATTCTCCTAACAACTTGTCTCCTTCTTAATTAACAAGTCGTGCACAAGAAAGGGCCCGCGATTTGCGATCCCAGTTTTGGTGCGTGGTTTCGTGCGTACTGTCATGTACGTGCATATTTACAGCACTTGGAATGTACGGTCCTCGCGTACGATCACCCTGGTCCACCACATACGGTCACTAAGAGATACTTGGTCTCACTTATTTTCCTTTGTTTCTTCCATCTTGGCCGAACCCGGGAGCTTCCGTGAGCGATTATTAGAACATGCCTGCTCGCAGCGAGGTAGATAAACAGATCTGCGTTGGAAGTGACTAAAACATGATTTTCTCGTACGAAAGCGAGTGGAGGTTGATGCTAAAATGCCTTTCGATGCGGGATTACTGCTCGAAGGGGCTAATACAGTAGCAGATGCCGCCATCCATGCAATGCAAGGATTAATTATGAATTTGGTTATTTGGTTATGTCGATAGATAAGACAGTGGAACATTTATCTAGAATGAGTGACCGGTGGCAGAGGAAGTTCGTGCGCGGAACCAAAGCTCTTCCAATATGTACCCTCACTTTCCATTATTTACTGCACCCTGATTCTCTGCCCCGTGCGTTTCGTGAGTGTAAGAGCTACTGACTCCCGAAGGGTAGTATGTTCTTTGTTGTTGATCCGTCTAGTCAATCGGGAGTCCGCTGCAGGCAGGTAACTTTATCATTCCCATTTAGCCATTCTTATATCGTAACGAACTGAGTACGGCAATCACACTGGAAGCAAAACTTTGCACATGTATCCACAGAAATGTATTTAAAGAGAATACATTTGGGGTGTATGGAAAGGAATTTTGGATTCCAAGGCCGTTCTCGCACGAGGTAACATAATCCGTTCCATGGCTGACCAGGCGGTCCGTAATACGCTCCCCTGCATAATCTTCCGAATCAAACATCTTGTCCGATGATATTTTCGCTTATGCGTATGAATGCGCCGCCGTTTACTAAAAGAATACGAATCAAATCATTCAAAATTAGCCCTTTCTTCACATTTCGAATAACAGTTTAACGTCATTAACAAGGAGCTATTCGTTGAAGAAGTTCTAAAGCGGCGCCAACTATAGAGTTAACCTGGTGTGGCCGCCTTTGCTCGCTCTCGGCGGTGATGACGGTGATGCGCGCCATCAGTTCATCGTCTGAATTAAAATGGAAGATAATACCTGTTCCGATGCTTTTGTTCAGTTACCTACTCCACACCGCATACAGCCTGGTCGACGGCGAAAATGCCGCGGTGATGGCAAACAAATGGAACTCGACTGCGCCAAGTAGCATGGACTGTCTCAGCGGTGCTGATCTTGCGGCGGCATTTGTCAACCCCAGTGTAAACGTTGCCCGCATACTGGTTAATATGATCCTTATGGACTCTGACTGGGAGATGTTTGCAGTCCCAGTACTGCTTCAGCGCAACGTGACCGTCACCGGCCCTCACCTGCTGGAGCCGGCCGACTATCCAGTCCTGGACATGGGGTATGTTCGTGGGAAGGTATGGATGGAGATCGGAAATGCAGGATTTAGCTTTCTAATTTTCGGCTGCTGCTGCGCGCGCGTGCATACTTATTATGTACGGTTATTACGGTTATTAGTTGGTTGCAACTTAATGTTGAGGACGCATGGCTGGTGATCAGCTCAGCAGAGCTTGCATGCGTATTTGCATGTGGGCAGCGCATCTGATGCATGCATGTATGTATAAGGGTAGATGCACGCAGTTTTAAGGATGGAGGATGGAAGCAAAAAGCTGCGACCAGGAAAATAATAAAGCAACAACATACGTACGGGATCGTACATACACGCACGCGCACACAAGCAAGGGGCGGGATGGATGGGCACGTGCGTGATATGGCCTGCCTGCCTGGCATGCATGCATGCATGCCAACATGCCACCTGCTGCCTACCGGCCAACATCGATCCATGCCTCAATCCCTCATCCTTGGGCAATATTTATTATGTTCTGGGGTGTTACACTGTGGGCGACTCGCCCTACAAGGGCGAGCACCAAGGGGCCTGACCGGACATATTATTATGTATATTTATATGATCAACTGTGGATAAGTGATTATGGCGGATGCAATACAAGCTCTAGATATTAATGGATCTTAGCACGCAGCGTACGTGCGTACATCTTACTTACAGGGTTTGCCAGTAGTCGTAAATGCTGATCCTCTGCTGCTGTCTTCGTTTCGTTTCGGGATAAAAATCGCCGTGTATTTACAATGTCCTGGACTACTTGCGTGCATCCCGTGTATTCATCATCCAACGACATGCTGGGATGGGATGGGAAGCTAGAACGGTTGGACGCACGTTAGCACAACTAACAGGCTAGGAGTTTATCTACTTGTTATGCGCACCAGCAGCCATCACCTGCAGCCATTACCTGCAGCCATTACCTGCAGCCATCACCTGCAGCCATTACCTGCAGCCATCACCTGCCAGCTGATAAAACCTAGGCACAGCGCAGGTTGATTGACGGAAACGCATGTAGTAGATAGCTAGCATGAAGAGCGAGTGTTAGTTGTTGTACTGTAAAACGACATTATTAACTAACTTCGGCAATGGGGTTATATATACCAGGTGAGAGTATGTGTAGTATCCTGATTAGGGTATCTACGGGTAGTATCCGAGCGAGATGGCACCTGGTCATCTTTCGATCGAGCCTTTGCTGTAGGCGAATATAACAGAGATACAACAGTTTGTTGATATGGCTGGATTCATGACCGACTAATGATTTTGTCATATGTTGAGTAGAAATATATATCATGCTTTTAAATATCCATGGGGCTACCGCTTATACTGCTGTTCTGGTCCTGAAAGTTACGGTGGTCGTGCAGGTTGTGGGGTCTGCTACCCACTTCCCTGCACTGCCACCGTCCTGACTAATATTTCTCTGAGATCCCTCCCCTTTTCCTGTCCCTCATCATGGCCTTTGCCTTGTCCGTCCCCTTCCCCAACATATCCTCGAGTAACAAAGCTAAAGTAAAATACAAAGGGAAAATAAATAAAACATCGTAGTTAAAAATTCATCTACCGTAAAAGAAGTGAAGGTATGATAGACAAAAGTTTGCTAAACTGACTAAGAGAGGGAAAAAAGATCACAGCAAAAAGATAGCATCTAGGAGTTCTAGATCAGCTAAATAAAACATAATTCACAAGCAAGTAATTACGTTTTGCCGGCGACGGCCAAAATTCCCGAGGGCCTTACACTACTAGGACTTGGTAATAGGGGTGACAGTACGACAGAGGAAATCTGCTTAACTAAAACAACTTCCTAAATTAATCTAAAACAACTACCTAAAAGTAAATAACTACCTAACTAATAACGATTACTAGACCAGCTATATACAGCAGTAGCAATTATATATTTAGGGGTAGGTGTTACACTGTGGGCGACTCACCCTGCTGCAAAGACGAGCACCCGCGCGGGGCCCTGACCGGACCGAGCCACAGCGCAGGAGAGGTACACGTGGCTTTGTCTGACTGTCCTGCCATCTGTATGTTTGTCACATCATGCATGGCAGTATATATATATATATGTAGGTATGTAGGTATTATGTACGTATGTAACATATGTGGGCACATGTGGGCTGCCTACCATCACGTGCATGTCACTTATGAATGTCGTAAAGTACGGCTTGCTTGTACGGCTTATTGCATTACAGGTTTCGTTGGGTATGGACGTGCAAATCAACTTTACGCGGCTCGTCTTAAAGAGCTTTCGTAAAGTACCATTTTTCCAGGTGGGTCTGTCTTCCAGGTGGGTCGGCCTGCCTGTCTGTCGGCATGTCTGCGCGTGTGTTCTGCTGCATGTGTACTCACATACAGGCGGCATGCAACTCGCTATCTTTGTATGCAACTGCCTTTTTAATACGTATTACGACATATATACGTGTGTTGCTGGCTGGAACTGCTTGGTAGGGATGATGTAACTAACAACCTTAAATAACTAGTGATCTAGGAAACAGCTCTAGATGATTTGTGGTGTATATACCCTTCATAAATCATCATCATCATCATCATCACCATTTCACCGCAAATATGGACATGCATCAACAGTTAATTTCATTTTTTTTTGCTTGTTACATATGATATATTTGTTTTTTCATCCAGTACATACGCTCGGAAGGATTACGATAAGTTTTAACTTGAGTTATATTAATATATATTTAGCCGATCGATGGGGACTATTGCTGGCGACTCGGGGCTTCTACGTACGTACCGATCCCACCATCAATAATAAAAGGTCAGTCAGCATACACAGTCTGTCATACAGTCTGTCCAGCCAGGTTTCGGAGCTCGGCTTACACCCAACGCTATCTATTTATTACACTACTACACATATCCACAACATCCCGAACCTACCTGCTGTTACTGCATTTTGTCCCACGAAGCCAATTAGCTCGCTCTGAAGCCAGCAGCTTGCTTCGGGACTCCCGGAGAATGGGATAATAACGAACGTCAAATCTTACTTGCAGCCGCAAACTAACAATCATTTGTTCATTTGAGAAAATCATATCAAAACAATCCTGATCAGGACGTGTCCTTCTACGCCGCCTACTACTATTGTATGCATGCAGTCACCGGGAATCGACCTGGTGTACGATGCCACGAACGGAAGGATGCAGCACTCATTGTCACCACCACCACTGGGAGCGGCAAACGGAGGAGGAGAGAACGTTACAAATGGCGGTAGTGATCCACAGCAACAGGTCTCAAATACCACTCATGACATTTCATCAACGGTGGTAATAACATCCACGATCATTGAACATGCTGCCGTTGTGCATAGTAAGTATCAGTCGTTATATAAAGTTGCTGACAACTTTGGTAATAATACATAGCATATATACTAATAATGACGTCATGAGTGGATGAGTTGCTAGAGAAGCTAGCAGCGGCACGCAGCTAGCTAGCCAGCCCCTGCTGGCCTACCTGGGCCTGTTGCCACGCCCTGCATCGATCTGCTTAATTGCTAATACACACACACATATATATGTACATATATATTGTCTTCAACAGACCAGCAGGACTCTCATCTTGCAGTTGCTTCGACCTTGCTCGTTAGATTTGCTGCTCGCTGTTTCTGTTGTCGCAAACACTCTGGGAAAAAAGGGGGTCCTAGATTCCGTAAAATGAGGTGGTTCTTTTCCGTAAAATCACCCAATTTTACGGAAATTATGTTTCCGTAAGCTGATTCCGTATTATGCCCACCAGGTTTATGGAAACCTTTACGGAAGGAAAACTGTGGTTTACAGAAAGTTTTATGTATTAAATGTTTATGGATTTGTATGGTTTTCCAGGATTATGATATCAGGTTTTTAACAAAAACAAAAACCCTAAGGCTTAGCCACTCAAAATCCTTCGTTATACCAGGCCTGGATGCTTAATGCTATGCCGTACAATAAAGGGGGAGGAAACAATGGCAGAAGGGAAAGAAGAACAGGCAGGAAGGGAGGGACAGGGAAGGGGGAAGGGAGGCACAGGAACGTAAAAAGGCACAAAGAGGGGGAGGGAGGCTGTAGCAGTCGTCGTTCTAACGATGCTAAGTTTATTGTTCAGAAGCGTTTTCTTATGTGGGTTGGCGAGAGCGCGTAAGTATGTCAGATTGCAAACTTGGTACATCGAATGAGGTCTGGTGGCAGCAGAGTCTCGAACTCTGAATACTTAGTATTATAATACTTCAGTATCTGGCCAAAGCACTCCACCAGGGTGACTTTATTGGTTCACCTACTGGGATGTACTACAGACTGCTTTTACGACTTGGTTAGTTTTCGGTAAGGCATCATGCTTAGCGCATGGTTGCCTACATACTGGTTTATCTAGGCCAATCTTACTAAGGTAAATGTAATTTCCTACAGAGGCACAGGGAGCGAGGCAGGCACAGGGATGGGAGGGAGGCAGGCACAGGGAGGGAGGCGAGGGAGGCAGTGACAAGGCAGGAGGAAGGGAGGGAGGTCTCATTGGCTGGATTCAACTATGTATAGCCAGACGACATGATGAGACTGCAACCTGTTTACAACCTGGTTACTAATATAAGGAGTAAATAAGTAAACGTCTTAAGGACGACGTCCTTACTGAATCGGATTCTTATTGAACACAACTCAAGTTCAAACAGCAAACAACAGCTTCTCCCCTGGACCAAGCACGGGCCCGTACAGTTGCTACTTCTGGACTCGCTTGCACTCTTTTGCAGCGCTGGGTATCCCCAAATATGGCTGGGATCGGGTGGGACCGCAACATCCCATCCTAGCCATAGTTGGAGCTCAGTTGAGATGTGATTCTCCTATGGAAATCACCGACCGTGGAGCAGAGAGAGCAGAGCAGGGTCCTTAGGGTGGGGTTTTGAGGAGGTTTGAGGGAGAAGTAGGGGGAGAGAGGAGGAGAGTTGGAGAGAACGGGCAGGCAGCCTGGTGTTTGAGGAGGGGCAGGGAGAGAGTGGAGGGTCTCGTGGCTGGAGGAGCCTGTGTCCAGGCACTGGGTTCTGAGGGTTTTGGGGGAGGCAGTGAGAGAGGTCTTTCCCTCTTGTGCAGTGCAGGTGTTTGAGGGGCCAGCTGTGGGTGGGGCCGGGAGGCTTTCTAGGGGGGCGCCAATTTGGCTCGTCATCCCCCCCTCTGTCTTTAGCTGGGTTCTTCCTCCTTGGCTGTGTTTGAGTGTGCTCTCCTGTTGGCGTCTCTCGTCTGAGGGCTTCTGTGTGTCTTTTTCAGGCTCTTGCTAGTTCAGTTTTGTGTTGGAGGAGAGTGGTCCCTTTCTTTGTGCAGTTAGTCGCCCCCTGTTTTCTTTTGTTCCCTCCTCGTTTTCGTGGTGCTCCTCAGTGCTCTGTTAGTGGCCAGGCTAGAGCCTCTGAGTCTTTCTTTGCTCTAGCTGGTCTTAGTGAGAGGGGGAGCACGTGGCAGGACAGACAGACAAAGCCACGTGCCCCTCCCCTGCGCTGTGGCTCGGTCCGGTCAGGCCCCTTGGTGCTCGCCCTTGTAGGGCGAGTCGCCCACAGTGTAACACCCCAACTCAAGTTGTTTTTCGCTTTTACGACGTTTACTTATTTACTCCTTATATCATACTTTTAGATATCCATGGGGCTACCGCTTCTACTGCTGTTCTGGCCCTGAAAGTTACGGTGGTCGTGCAGGTTGTGGGGTCTGATACCCCACTTCCCTGCACTGCCACCGTCCTGACTAACATCTCTCTGAGATCCCTCCCCTTTTCCTGTCCCTCATCATGGCCTTTGCCTTGTCCGTCCCCTTCCAAAACATATCCTCGTCTGGCATCAGCGTCAGAGTAACATAGCTAAAGTAAAATACAAAGGGAACATAAATAAAAACATCGTAGTTAAAAATTCATCTACAGTAAAAGAAGTGAAGGTATGACAGACAAAAGTTTGCTAAACTGACTAAAAGAGGGAAAAAAGATCACAGCTAAGAGATAGCATCTAGGAGTTCTAGATCAGGTAAATAAAACAGAATTCAAAAGCAAGTAATTACGTTCTGCCGGCGACGGCAAAAATTCCCGAGGACCTTACACTACTAGGACTCGGTAATAGGGGTGATAGTATGACAGACAACAAGTTTGCTGAACTGACCCAAGGAGGAAAAGTAGCAATTTAAGCTAAAAGATAGCATCTAGGAGTTCTAGACCAGCTAAAAAAGAAGATTTCGCTAACAAAAAATCACGTTTTGGCGGCGACGGCCAAAATTCCTGAGGGCCTTACACTACTAGGACTCGGTAATAGGGGTGACAGTACGACAGAGGAAATCTGCTTAACTAAAACAACTTCCCAAAATAATCTAAAACAACTACCTAAAGTTAAATTACTACCTAACTAATAATGATTACTAGACCAGCTATGTACAGCGGTAGCAATTAGTAACCATATTTAAAGGCTTGAGCGAGTTGTCTTTACTTTGTACTTTGCCTCTTACTTGGTACTCTTTACATTAAAACAATGAGCTAATATTAAAACAAAGGTTCAGTAGACGATAATTTAGGGCTTTTGCCTTGTCCTGATGACCACCTATTTAAAATTATCTGTAAAAGTTTTACGGAAATTTTCATGAGAAAAGGCAAGAGCAGTCACTATGCCTCACAGAGTGCCAAGAAGCTTACATTTTAACAATTATAAAAGTTTTAACTGTAAATGTCGCAAAAGAAACTTTGTAGATTTGGGTAGGTCAAAATTTCCGTAAAAGTAGCAAACCAGACTTTACGGAATCCAAACTGCAGTTTACGGAAGAAAAAACGTTACGGAAAAAATCTTTCCCAGATAGAGTGAAGCATGCATCTTACTAATCGGTAACATAGCTAGGTATTGCATATATAAATATATATGATGATGATGACTACTTACATGCATATCGGTATGAGCTGTGGGAAAAGTGGTTAAATGTGTACAGCATATCGAAAATACTACTTACGTCTCTAACGTTTCATACCTACAAAATATTCTTTATTTCATCCTCCTTACACACGCACGGTAATTCAGAGCTCAGATAGCAAATAAATGAACCTGTATGTACCTACATGCCGCCAAATAAATATGTGCGTTATTTATTAGTACCATGCAATCTATGGCGAATAATGTCGTATATTTATATACGCGCCCACAAATATGTATTGATGAACATGCAGAGATATGTATAACTGTGGCCGAGACTATAAAGTCCGTTGCCACTGCACCTCGACCACCATGGGAAATTGGTACCACGCAGCAGGCCAGCCCTAGGGTCCCATCACCCAATCCCGATCCATGCGTAAATGACACCTCCCGGTGGGATGTGCGCCGCTGCTGGTCAGCCGTGGGGCTGTACGTGGACATCGCGTCTATGGCCTACGACCGCAATGGATTTGATCTTCAATTGCAAACCAGCTATGTTGTGCGTGTGATCGACGCATATTATTTGGTGGGTTTAGATGAATCTGCTGCTGGTCTATCCTATGTAATTTATTCGTTTACTTGTTCATTCAATACCTAAACAGACACCATGCATGACAGACTATGCCACGGACCCCT
The DNA here is from genome assembly GCA_019650235.1 of Volvox reticuliferus. NCBI lineage: Eukaryota > Viridiplantae > Chlorophyta > Chlorophyceae > Chlamydomonadales > Volvocaceae > Volvox > Volvox reticuliferus. The sequence goes on from BNCP01000023.1 coordinate 408,283, forward strand.
CCCCTGCGCTGTGGCTCGGTCCGGTCAGGGGTCAATCTGTTAGTTTTGATCTGTCCGTATCTATCTATCTATCTATCTATCTATCTATCTATCTATCTATCTATCTATCTGCTCCAATGCATCTGGTTCACTATGTCCTTGCTTATCCGGTTTCAACTGCTGCCTGTTAGTGTGAGATGGTCATGACCGAGGAGTGCGTGCGACGGTATGATGTACTGGGATGCTTCAAGAGCATGGCGTCACTGATGGTGCCACCACCTCCTGCACCATCTGTTGCAAAGCTGGGACCGGTGACACAAGCAGACGACTCGAGCATGCCGTCAACCACCAGCAGCACGGGTACCAGTAGCAATAATGGTGGAGCCGGTGGCAGCAGGAAAAAGCAACCATTGTTAGCTATTGTGCTGACAACCGTGCTGTTGGGTACGTACGTGATTATTATGCTTAGGTAAATAGGTTGCTCGGTAAATCGATAGATAGATACATGGATAGATAAATAGAATACTGGTGACTGGTGAAAGAAGACGTGAATATTTTTGGGGTGTTACACTGTGAGCGACTCGCCCTACAAAGACGAGCACCGGGGGTCCTCACCTGCATATATATGCATCTCTTAGCATGCAACATACCTATAGACCTATACAGGTCTATAGGTATGTATAGACCCTACCAAACATAGGTATGTATAGATCTATCTATAGATAGACCTGCTTATGCACCTGCCTATCTATGGCCCCGCCACTATCAACCTCATAGCACATGTATGTATAACAGATAGATAGACGTCTGCTGACGGGTTAGGCGGATGAAGCAAACCTGCTGAGCACGCAGGCATACATCAATTTTGTACGTGGAGAGAGATGGGTGGCAGCGTACGACATTGCTGAAGTCTATCGATCTGGTAACAATGCGTATATCCATATGGTCAGGCTAGAGCCTCTGAGGTTTTCTCTGCTCTTGCTGGTCCGAGTGAGAAGGGGAGCACGTGGCAGGACAGACAGACAAAGCCACGTGCCCCTCCCCTGCGCTGTGGCTCGGTCCGGTCAGGACCCCCGGTGCTCGTTTTTGCAGCAGGGCGAGTCACCCACAGTGTAACACCCCTTAATGTATACACACACGCGCGCGCGAGTATAATAGTGACTGCGGGTATATATGCATGCATGATTGCAATCCCGGTATATGGCTGTATGCAGGGACAACAACCATTGTAATGGTGGCAATGCTAATCCTTTGCATAGTAATCCGAAGACATCGCAGGTACGTACGTATGTATGCGTGTGAATGTATAGACGCATGCATGCCCTATCTATAGCAGCCCAACCCGGGGTGGGTTCTTGCTGCTAGGGTTACTGCGTGATCTGTTATCTCATTTCTGTAGTGTATGTACTGCTGGCTTGCATCCAGTTAGACGACAGGCGCGACACATACACAGTAGTAATTGCTGGACCGCTCCCACAGAAGAAGAAGACAAAAACCAAGTTTATCTCTCACATTATGCTTTTTACACTGGCAACAAATTTTAATTGATTGCAGCCACGCACGCATGCACCGCCGGATAGAAAGCAAGGCAGGAATCTACAAGATAGAACCGCCTAACAGCAGCAGCCCGTACGTGGAATATTTACGTGCGTTGATTTGTCCTTATTGTGTTGTATATAATGATGTCGCTTGTTCTAAGATGTTGCGCTGTGGGTTTGCCTCGCCCTGCACGCACGCACGTTATCCTTATTATCCTTATTATTGTTGTTTGTTATTATTATTGTTTGTCTTGCTGAAGCTGGCTGGAAGGCTACCTTAGTCATTGTTACACAGTACGGCACACACAAAACACAATATGCATGAGGCATATGTATTTATTACAATACACATATATACCACATATACATTTGTTTTTCCATTTAAAGTCATCACGACTGTCACGACTTCCCTCCTTTTATTACCTCCATCCTTGCTTCCCACGTATTATCTTGCATGTATAGATATATGTTACACAACGCTCTTCTACCATTTTCCAATACAGCAGCTCCAGTGACAAGGCCGCTGGCATGGAGACCCCCAACCAGCGGGTGGATACGGCAGCCACTGATGAGCCTGGCAGCGTCAAAATTGAGCTTTCTGCATCCGGGCTCAAGTCCTGTAGCACAAAATGTGGTCATGCAGCAGCTGCTGCTGACACTGCTGAGAACGACGCAGCCGCAGTAAGTAACGATGATCTCCAGCAGCAGATGAAGGCAGCAGCGGCTGATGATGAACTGCTCACGAGGGCGGCTATTTTGCGGCCAGCGGATTCAGCAGCTCTGCTGGCGGCCGCCAGCGGTGCCCTTGCGCCTGCTCTTCATCAGCATATCCGCGCTCATCCGCGCATTGATGATATTATTCAATACAATGGAAATCCACCGGCTGGTGCTGATGGTGGGCGGGACATGGTAACCTCAAATCACGGTCATCAGTATTTGTCGGTTAAAACAGCATTAGCAGCCTGGTGAAGGATGACAATAATGATGACGTGCTCAATGCATGATACATAAATAAGCAAGCAAGGGAACAGCCAATAAAGTCTGTAAGCCAGCAGTCCGCCGCCAGCAAGCAGCTATAATATATATATATATATATATATATATATATATCATAATATTCATAGGGCGAGCCGCCCACAGTGTAACACCCCCCAAAAAAAACAAATATATATATATATATCATAACTAGAACATAACTCCCAGCCAGTAACTCAGTACCTGCCTGCCCTGGTTTGTTTTGTATCTCTGTTATATCCACCTGCAGCAATGAACCTAAACCCCAAAACCCTAAACCCTAAACAGGCTCGATCGGACCGTAGATACCCTGATCAGGATACTACAAAATAATGGGCAATAATGCTTGATATACACCTTAATGGCGACTGTATGGAATCAAATGGCGCACAGCTATTGTACATACCATGCATGTGCTTCTACTGCCTGCTGCTGCAGGGCGTCCATTTTCTCCTGCTGCTCATCATGACAGCACCGCGGTGATGAATAATGCGGTCATTCCACAGCAGGACAGCACACCGCAGCCACTCCGGTGTATCGAAGATGAAGTACTTTGGGCGCCTGTTACGGCCCAGACACCCATCCCCTCTGTCATAAGCCTTCAGGTCACGGTGACTGAGGTTAACTGCGACTATGCTGCTGCTGGCGTTGACGACATCACGGCACCAGCAGGATGCAAACCTGCTGCTGGTCGAGAAACTGCCGTCATCCCTACCATCGTCAGCAGCTCCAGTTGTAGAGGACCGAATAAGGACGTGGTGCAACTCTTTCGCAATCAAACGCTTGGTACGGGTACCTGTGGACGAGTGGTGGTGGGGATGTACGACGGACAGAAAGTGGCAGTAAAGCTGCTGAACAGAGGCCTTGCAAGCCCGTCTGCCGACTGCTGGACGGCGACACACCACCAAGGAGACTGTGCAAAACCAGCACCACAAGGACCGACTAATGGAGAGCCCGATGGTGATGGCGTGGTGAATCCAGCTTGTGCGGGTGCTTGTCCGAATATGGCGGCGCTGGCTCAGGAGGTGGAGGTGTTGGCACGCTGCAAGCACCCCAACATTGTGCGACTGTTGGCAGCAAGCCTACGGTACGGTAATAAGCAACGGAAGGATAAATAGATAAACCTATCTAGGGTTTCGATTGATTTAGAAGATTGGAAGAGGATATTCAGTAATAATGGTGGTGATATATATATATATGAAGTCACAAGCAATGATGAGAATACGATACAGCGGGTGAATGAATTCTTATACATGCGTGGCCGGAATAGCCTGTGTGTGTCTTGAGAGGCCGCCTATGTGATATGATGGCCGGCGATAAGGAAGGGCAATTACATCGGCCTCGCTCGCCACCCTATCTAGCAACAGCAAAAGGCAAGGGATGATGTTCAATGGGCTGATGTGCACGCGGGAGGCAGCAGGCCGGCCTCAGCCATATGCTAGATAGAAATGCCTTGCTCGACCGAAATGGGGGATACGTGTTGAATGATCGAATCGTTTCTGCCTACACTTCTGCTGCTGCTGCTGCTGCTGCTGCAGGTCCACGGAGGTGTGCCTGGTCATGGAGCTCATGGACACCTCCCTGGAGAAGCTGATGTACGACCAGTACAGGGATAAACATCTACCTTTTTCAATGGTAACGTTAAACGTGAATGTGGAATGGTGCAAGATCATTATGCATAGAGCTGTCGTCGCCATACATGCGCATGAAGTACGGAAAGCCATGCGTACATGCACACATGCATCCAGTGATGATGAGCAATATTCACGTCTTTGATTTTCGGTATGAAGACGCATGACAAAATCCACACATGAAGCATGAAGTAGGATATGAGATAGTGATATAGATATATAACATATTGTGCTAAATAATGTTTGCTTGAGAACTTCGCTTTTCTGGCATGGCATTACGAACATATGACTACTCATCCTTGGGTATATATATATATATATATATATATATATATATATAATACATTTAATATGTGTGTCTGTGTTTATCACCCCGTTTCAATGGACGCAGGTCTTGCATGTTGGAATCCAGATCGCTCGAGCATTATCATATTTACACCCTACCATTTTGCATCGAGGTAAAATCACATATGCTGAGTAGATAGATATATACTTGTGCCGTACACGTGCAACATATCTAGATTACACACCCCAACATCGAACAATATCGTTATTGCATGCGCACCCTACTTGTGTCACAAATGATGTTGAGTTTGTTACAACTACACTATTTATCTGACCTGAATACATACCATATATTAAAAGGGTGCTAAGCCTAACATGGAACCTGTAGCCGGTAGCCTTACACCCGGTAGCCCATTTCATTGATTTACGCACAATGGTCTCCGCCGCACGCACTTTATACATACAGACCTCAAGCCGGGAAACGTGCTGATCTCGCGCCCTAACAGCCCAAAGCCACTGGCTAAGTTGGGGGTGAGTTATTAGAGAAATAAATGGATGGATAGATGGATTCATAGAGATGTATACATAATTATGGATGGAGGTAAAGATAGAATATTATTTCATCTTTATGTGTGCAGCCCGGTTTGTATGTATTGCTTGGTTTCTGCTTAATAAAATATCGGGAGTTGGTACCGGAACCGGCTTTATTGCCGATGTTGAGAAGGGCCTTATCGTAACAAGTAATCATCTAGTCGGAAGATTAGATACAATAGGTACGTAATATAATATATAATATATAATATATATGCACAGAGAAATAGACAGACCGATGAAGACAGATAGATATGCATGGACGCATAATCAAATATTATTACATGCATCAGTGTCGACCATATATTTTTAATGACGCACTATGTATGCTGAAATTGGAAATCTGACGCGGCATTTAGCTTAATTAGCTCCGAAGCACCCTGGTGCAGAGAAGCCGTTTTGGTTTTGCATTGGGCAGTGCTGAAGTGGCAAATGCGACGGTATGACCCTTCGGATGCAAAGAATGTGAAAAAACATGTTATCTGCGCGTAGCACCATACAAACATACCCGACATTAAGTGATGCATAATGCATAAAAAAATATGGATAAGATAAGCCCGAATCAGAGGTTACAGTTGAATGCATTAATTATGCCTAGCAAATACCAATGCTTTCAAAAACGTTTCCAAGCACTGGCAGCAGGACCATCCAATCCATAGAAACAGAACCAACGATAAATAACGGAATAACGGAAAAAAGTTCGAATTTCTTTGGGCTGTATCGATCTGGGATGCGAGATATAGAAACGGAGATCATATATATGCACAAATAAACTAACAAGGCGGCCTTTCTTCACGTACGGAGAGGCAAATCTTGGAAAATATTGAAACAAATGTTGGGGGACCATGCTGCCGGCTTCCTCTACAAGGATGCCATTTATTTATTATGCCGATGCTTTCTTTTTTCTCCATATTTTCTCAGGATACGGCGCACCGCCGATCATTTCGTGTATTATAGATATTCTGATAGATACATACATTCTGTTCAGGACTTTGGTTTGTCACGGATGCTCAGCTCCGTCCTCGTCACCGGGAATCCTGAAGTCGGCACGGTATGTAAGGATGTATGCGGATATATACATGTATAATATAATGTATTATTGAAAGGGTGTTACGCTGCTCGCTGTGGGCGACTCCATCGCCCTGCAAAGACAAGCACCACCGGGGGCCCTGACCGGACCGAGCCACAGCGCAGCAGGGGATGGACACGTGGCCTCGTTCGTCTGTCCTGCCTGTCTGTTTGTACGTACATTTGTATACATATGGGGTATAAATGTGTGTATATATATGTATATATGTGCACCGATTATGCTGCACGATCCACCTGCACTTACGAAACGAACTCTTTGCCTTTCTCTTCCGGGCGGGCCGAGCGTGAAGCGCCTCAGGCGGGGCCAGCTGGTCAGTCAGTGAGTCAGTAACGACCAATTACACAATTTTGCACAACTTAGAAGTTTTATTATTACTGCAATATAACTTTCCTTCCTATCGTTGCTTGCAATCTATCTAGGACTCGTTGGTTCAGAAAAGATAATGCACCCTTCTTTCCGGCTTCAAGGATGATACCCTCCTCTTCATGTGCATGCGGATGGATGCTGGGCGGATGGATGCTCCGGCGGCGGCGGATTTATTTTATTTTATTTCCGTTATCGATCTATTTAAACGTGATTTCATTCATTTGTGTTTGTTCCTTATTACATACGTTCAGGCGCCGTACATGGCTCCTGAGACGTACGACGTCAAGAATTTCATTATCACCGATCGCACGGTGAGTATCACGCATATGTTCATGCACAAGCACGTAATCATCACACCATCACACATGCGTGCAACACAAGCACCGGGGCGGCAGTATAGATTAGTCCGTGTGCTCGCTCCTATGCACGCATACGTCACTCCTAACGACTGATCGTTGTTGACCAACCGGAGCTCAAAGAGGAGTTGGCTAGCCCAAGGACACGACTAATGTCTGACATGCCCGTGCACGTATCTATAAGGTGTAGTCAGTCGCCGTTATCATCAGGCCGCCTTTACTTTTAAACATTTAATTATTACGTATTAGATAGGGGTCACATAAAAACATTGAGGTATTCGTATATTTGTAAATTAACTGAATGCAGTCAGGCACATCGTGGGCGCTGTAAGTTGCACAAGTTAGATGCATGCGGGACAAGTTGCCAAGTTTGTAGAAAAAGGCTCATCATCTGCATGGATGCATGGAAGTACGTCAAGCTGGATAGGTTTCTAGCTAGGTACATCTACGCGCTTCTTTCATGCATCCATGCTCTGCGCCGTGCGTGCCAATCAAGAACATAAGCCATACAGAGGCATACACGTACAAATACACACCTTAAACACCCACAGTGTAACACCCCTTAAATACACATGTGGGGTGTTACACTGTGGGCGACTCGCCCTACAAAGACGAGCACCACTGGGGGCCCTGACCGGACCGAGCCACAGCGCAGGGGAGGGGCACGTGGCACACATGTATATATATATATATATATATGTGTGTGTGTGTGTGTGTGTGTGTGTTTTGTGTGTGTCTGTGTGCCCATATTCAAATACGACCGTCGATCTTGCAGCTAGTAAAGTAGGTAGGTATAAAGATAAATAAAGCTGGTAGGTATTGCGTGCCTGCCTGCCTGCGTGGGGAGGCGCTTGGTGTAATAACTAACAAGGTTGCTTGGCCTGGCGATGTACGTGTGTAATATATATGCACGCTGCCGCGCGCATCACAACATATTTGCATGCATTGTGTATGTATGAAGATTATTGCTGACCAAATGTTTCCTAAACAGGACATCTACTCTCTTGGCGTCATCCTTTGGGAGATGCTTTCGGGTACTCGGCCGTGGGCGGGATACTCCACATTCCAGGTAAGACAGCGGGTGTGGAAATAAACATATAGAAACAAGTGAGGGTGAAGAAGAGGCTGGGCATCTCGTTGCTTTTTTAAAATTAAATTACCGTACTGCTGGCTTGTACAGGCACTCGGGGAAATGGCTGGCATATAAAGGAGAGGTGCACAGGTATCTATCTAGCTCGGCAGCATGTACGCACGCGGCGGCCATAATATTTAGCCTGAACTAACAGCTCACTTGCCGTGTGCGATGTGGCGGCATGATGCAGATTGCTTACTGCGTAACGTTGTCGCACAAGAGTCTGCCAATGGAAGCAATTCCTCAAGATCGCTGCCCTGCCAAGCTGCGGTCCCTCATCTGGAGCTGCTGGGAGCACGATCCTGCGAGACGGCCCGCAGCAGCGGAGGTCGTCAAGGCGCTGGCACTGGTGCAAGAGGTGCGTGCGTGGGAGGAAGGTGTTCATGAGGAAGGTGGTGGTGCGGATGGGGAGGCTTGTATGGAGTTGCATGGGCTGGTGATGATGAGGGAGTGAAGCAAGTGAGGGGGGAGAGAGGGCGGAGCCGGATGCGTGGCCGCCCACGGAAGGGGGGGGGCTGGGTAGTGGAAGAAAGCGTTGATGATGCGGTCAGTGATGAGGGGGCTTTGTGACTGTCCTTATCAGGTAAAGGAATTGCCGTACCAGCGTACAACGTGACGAGAGGCATTCAGCTGTCGGAATTTATTTATTGCAGTTAATAATTTCTTACAATAATAGGTGAATTAACACCTAACATTATAGGTGAATCTATAGGTGAATTTCCTGTACACGTATGCTATTCATATGTGTATATATATATATATATATATGACATATGTTATTTTGATGACTAAAAACATCTTTGGTTATCCTAAGCAGCCTAAGTAAGAATCGAGAAAGTCGGCGGCTTTATGCAGATGGTGATGCTGGTAGCTGATGTGATGTGCCTTTCGTTCATGGTCCCGAGATTTTGTCTAATAATACAATACGGCAATACGGCAATAGATAGGTAATATTTGGATCCGTCTATCTGTGTGCTTGCGTTGGTGTGCAGCAGGGTATCTAGCTTGTCGAGTAATCCCGAGCATGAACATGATGACCTGATGCACGGATGGGGCAGCAGCAGGAGAAGGAGCACAAGGAGCACAGGCGGCATCCCATCTGCGACTTCATTCTTCATCAACATCCTTTTGGACACGCGTTAATGATAAGACCAGTTTGAAAACCCTAAGCCCTCAGCCGCCCACCCCGTGCATCGTCATTTACACAAATACACAACTTGTACTATGTACTTGGTTCATAGCTTCATACAGTGTGTACGGCACACGCAAGCACAATATAATTAGGCGCAATAATTAAGCACCCGCGAGCTCCGCACCTCGAGAGGCCGCTTGCTTCGACCCATACCTACGTACTAGAGAAGTAAAATCATCAACAACTGCATATTAAACGTGTCGTCAGCAACTTTTATCACTATGCCACGTATGTACACGCACATCAAAATTAGATGACGAAGATTTAACTAAACATCAATAGTTTTGGCTTTATGGGAGAAGCATTACCCTCAATGCATGGGAGCACGTAGATAGGGAATGGACTGCACGACATCCATTGGCCACGCGCGATGATTGATGTCGCCGGCTGCTGGGTATGTAAAGAGGTAGTCAGGTGGCGTGTTCGTTGGAACTACGGATGCAGCAGGCACTACTTAAAGACCACCACATGCATGCATGGCGATAAGAGGTTTATAGGGTTTCTACTTCACATCCGCATCCGGGTCCATGTTTCGAGGGTTGCTCGGAATGAAATACTCATAATGCATGAACGAATGAATGTGGCTATGGCATGTGGCTTATTCTGCTAAATATCCTAGGGCTACAGAATGCTTGATGGTTTCCCTAGATTTTTTTATGCCGATTTGTTCGATTTCGTCTACGCTGTTATCTCTAATCCCAGCCAAAAATTTTCATAGCTCTGGCACTTGCCCCTATGTTTTCCCCCAATTGTGGAGCAACCAAAATTATAGCAATATTATTATTTATCATGGCAACTCAAGATCAAAAGAGTAACAAGGGTTTCGCATTCCATGCATTCCTTGGCTGGCTGGTTGCATCATTATTACTCATCATTCTCAAACCTAACCTCGAGCCAAAGAGGCTCATCATGCATTCCGCCGGTGCCATTATCCCGAGTGAAGTCACCACCCTGAGTACAGTGAGGAGGACAGTAAGAAGTACAGTAAGATGGAAGCGGTAGCGGTGGTAAGACCGTACATACACTGGCCGATACCCGTGAGGTAGCCCGCTTTGTCAGACTGTTGTCCTGGAGGCGAGAGGACTTGGTTGCGCTGGCCACAGGCGGTCAGAGTGAGGTGGCGGAGTAGTGTTGGTGCATGTATCGATGCTTGCATACGATAACAATGGCGGCGTCGGAGACGGTGACAACAAGAGTAGAGGCTAATCTATCGTTCTGCGAGCTGGTTTGTGTACTGCGGCAATGAGCGTGTCGTGTTGTTCGTTCCCAATGGACTGGTGCCACGAACTCACGAATGAAGACGGCCCACTATGATGGAGGACTGGAGGGAAAAGGGAAAAGACGCGGTCCGCAAGAAGTAAGGGTAGTGTCCGCTGTCCGCTGTCCGGGTGCACCACTCATACCCACTCATACGTACGGCCACTCATTATCTTCGTTTTCCATTGCGCTACAACTCTGGAAGGAGCCGCCCACAGCATGAGTGTGACGATGTACGGTTCTTTTCACACGGTTCTTTACACACGGAAACAACACTTTGCGCGTTCCGACCACATGCATGTAACCTGCAGGAGGGGGTGGGGGTGCTGCGTTTTTTACAGTCTATCTGTTGCTGGGTTTCGGATTGGACGCATGGGTGGTCGTGGGCAGGCTACACAACGGCACCGGCCACACATGGGTTATGGCACGTGCGCAGCTCGCATCGCCGTGCTTCTATCTGGGAGCCAAGCACATACAGGTGCGGCTGCCATCGCGCCAAATCCTACTTCCTACGTACTTCGTTCATCGGCCTTGAGCTCATCGCGTGGTTGTTGTTCTGAGGAACTGAGGATCGTACTTGGCGCGGAACGATTGCATCCTTCGTTCGATTGTATATGTTCGTTGACAACCAAAATAAGGCATTAAGAATTATTATTATCATATATTATTATTATTACTGAGCAGCTTCAACAGGGACAAGACAGGCCAGTGCATATTCTTATTGAATTACCTTGGCCGGGCGGTGTGTTGGAGCCCCATATCTTAAGGAACCGTGCGGGACGGTCCTCGTCATACGGCCGGCAATGGGGCGTATGTGTGAGGCCGCTGTCTCCGAAACCACTGGCGCCAAATTCGACTTGCGCATTTCCACCATCATTGTTTGCCAATAATGTAACAATCACTGCATGCTTGTCGTCTGAATCTTAAATCATTGGTTGATTGCTTACGCGGAATTAGCTAAGTTCGCACGAAACAAGGGTCGGAGCTCATCGCGCAATCCACGACATAATAATTATAATCTGAGAATAAAAACTGGATTGTGGTCATAAGTTAGTCTGTCTTCAATAAGAAATCAAGATGACTACTTTGGCTCTAAAGTCCGGCCAGCCGCGTGCAATCGCTTTCGCCCCGGAAGGCGTCCGCACCGACCTGCGTCTTCTCGAAGTAGATGAGCCGTTGCTTCAGGAAATCATCCAAAAAGGGTAAGAGAAAGAAAGCCTTTCAATAATGTACTGCAATACTGCAGTACTCAAAGCCAGGCTGGTGCCGTGGTGCGCTGATCACTGGAGAATATGTGGCATCTGCAAATCCAATGTCCGAAACATGTCGCGAAAACTCCGACCAAAGTTGTGATAATTTCTTTCTGTTTATCTTGTGGTATTGTGATCCGGATACCTACCAATACTGATACAACTAATTTTACAATTATCTTTCATAATTGTGATTTATCCATCTTCTGTCCGTTTTTCACCGCAGAGTCGTCATCAAGGGCGGTGAGGACGATGAGGCTGTCCTAGTCACTTCCTGCCGTACTTACGCCATGAAGCTCGTGGAGACAACGAACTTGCAGTTATTAGTTGGGCCGCAGCATCACGAAAATGAAGCTGATGGGGGCCTTGATAAGACTGAGGTAAAGTCGTTGCCAGGCGCGAGCGACTCGCTGAATTGAAATCTTAAACAAATGCTGCTACTGCTGCACTTGTACTCCTCCCTCGTGCTTCGCGCCAAAACTTCAAAACGTACATGTACAGGATGTAGCGGCGGCGGGAGCTGTAGCGCCAGAAGGCAAGGGTGGTTAGTTCTAGCTGTTTCGGTCGCGGCTGGGGTTTGGGAGGTTCTAAGAACGGAACGGCTGAGGGTCTGAGGGTCTGTGCGGGTTCGAGTAGAGGAAGAGAACGGAATTGACTTATCGGTAGCATGAACCCCTCAGTCGGGGAGTATTGCTTTATTACTTTTGTAGTGTTGTTTATTAAAATTATCATATTCTTATTTTATGTATTTTATTATATGACAGTGCTAAAAGTTGATTCGCTCAAGCCAACATTATAGGGGAATGGGAAACGGCGACAGGAGGGACGGGAAGCAGGAGGTGACGGGCAGGGAAGACGTACGAACATTTGCGTCGGAAGCGCCCATCGTGATTTGAATTCAAAAGTACGGACATGTGCACGAGGAATGTATCTATCGAAAACGGGTTTGCCCAGCACCTCGACCCAAATGGTGCTGTTGCCGTCACTGGAGTCTCTAGGTCTTACGTCCCTATGGCGTTTGCTGCTACTGCTACTGACTACTGCTACCGCTGCTGCCTCCTCCACAGCGCCTGGGTACGGCAGCGGGCTCATGACTCAATGGAATCATGTAAGTTTGGTCAGCTTCTTGGGGTTTCGGAATTTTGAAACCGGAGGTTTCGGAGCCAGCTGCTGTAGGTAGTGTTCTTCCCATAACGCATCCGTGGCGGATTTGCATCTACCGTTCGGGGCTCGAGGATCCAATAAAAGGAATCCAACATCCAAATGAAGTCCACATGCATATTTTATATATTTGTAATATATTTTTTAATTTTTATTATTATTTTTTAATATTTTATGTATTTTATATACACATATGTATACATGCATGGTGTATCCCTACGCGCTAGGGTTTCAGCTTATCCGTTTTCAGGGGCCTTATGTCGCCCCGCATGCTCATAGCTTGGGGAGTTAGTTTGTCAGCGGCGCAAGGGCGATGGGCGGCTGATGCATGAGGGTTGCCCGCTTGGCGAAAACCCCCCTCCCCTTCGTTTCCGCAGTTCCGTTCCGCGTCCTGCCAGGACCCGATCAAAGTCAACGCCACCAGCACCTCACACATTGAGGTACGTATGGCATGTATTGTACGTCACATTACGGCAATATATTCGAGGCAACATGTTGACATATGCATCTTTCCTTGTCTGCCTTTCCGTGTCTATCTGTCTGTCATTGCTTTCATGCATCGCGGGCTTAGAGATAACACATCCGACTTTAACCATTTTGCGTTGTTGTACGTAAGACATGCCGTACAAGTTGGGTATCTTATTGGTTCGTCCAATCTGTATTCGCCTGCTATGCCGTACAAAGCATAGCTTGTTGAGGTTGCTCCTAGGTTGGAGGCTCTACGGGGACTGCTTTGGCAACGACCGTACGGCGTTGACGACGAGCGAGCTGCGTCAGCGGCGGCGGAGGGGAAGGAGACGGGAATGGGAGAGGCCGGCGACGGCACGGCGGCGGCGGGACGTACGGCAAAGGGTCATACGTTTGAGGGGCTTTTGGCCAGGGTGCAGGTGGGTGCAGGTGATAACGGCTTTCGATGGCTCCGAAGCCCACCTAGGCCTTTCAATGAGGGGGAAGTGGCTGAGGAGAGAGTTGGGAGGAGGGTATTGATTGCAATTTGATTGGGTTACGAACTTAGGGTTTAGCTCTCATAGGGCCCGGAGGATCCAGGAGGCTCAAGGGGCCGCGAGGACGAGCAAAGCAAATCAGCTATATCAGAAACAGTTGGCCTAAACAGGCAATGGCGAGAACGGAAACTTTTGTCCGTTCAAGACGCTTGTCGAAATTCGGACGGGTTTTGCCCCCTCCTCTCTTCCTCTCTTCCCCTCTTCCCTCTTTCGGAAAGAGCTCCACGTCGCGGTTGGTTAGTTAAACGTTGCTCGTCCTTTGCTGCCTGCACCATGATGATAATAATGATGATGATAATGATAATGATGGTGATGATGATGATGATGATGACGCCGATTATGATGATGGTGATGATGATGATGATTATCCTGGCCGAGACCATGTCGACTTTCGTTTACATATTCGCCACGCATGTCCACTATTATTGTTCGTCCATTTTGCTCGTCCACTGCGCGGTTTCTTTGCTTCTCCGGATCGCCGTTTATCTGCTCTGCGTGTGTCGACCGCATTTGCTCGTCCATATATTGCTTCGTATTGCTCATCCGATTATTGCTCGTCCCACCAACCTGCATGGCTCGTCCAGGCCAGTCCCGAGGAGCTGCGGGCTGCACTGGCGGTTGAGGGCGCCCTGGAGCTTGGCGGTTATTGGCGAGCGGTTGACCCTAACTACCTCGGCTCCCTCCTCGAGCTGGTGCTTCTGACGTACGTACTTGGGTATTTACATCAGGCAGCTGTTTTACCGTACTCATGTCCGTACTCGTTGGCTTCCTCCTTTGGGGCGTTTTAACCACGCCATCCCCGACCATGCATACACGCGTATCATGCCACGCGTGCACATGAACATGAGCCGTACAGATATGCTCACATGGATATGCCGTACACGACCCAGTGCTGAGCAGGAAGGTATGACCCTCTCCGCACTTCGGGCGTCACGGTTGGTTGCATCACTCCAGCCAGAAGGCTATAACCCTGCCTTAGTACGGCACTGCTTGCGGGTGTACGGCGAGCCGGTGGCGGCTGAGTCGCTCACAGAGGGTAATGGAATCGCGGGGCAAGATGTATGGTGCCTGGATGAGACCAAGGTACGGCGGTTGAAGTACGGCAATGCAGGGTTTAAGATAGCGCACGGAGATAATGAATCGGTTGCAAAAATCAACGTACTTTGTTGTAATCACCTATGAATATCACCTCTGGATTTTGTCTTGCGTAACTACCCTGCAACTACCATGTAACTACCCAACGGCAAAACAGGTATGTATCCACTTCGCACACAAAGTGATTGGCGGCCGCGCCATGCTTCTCAGCGACTTCAACGTCGCGTGGATCCACGCCGTACCGTACGGCATGACGCCATCCGTGGCCATGCTTCGATCCGAGGTCCTGATCGATGGTGGGTGCTCCTGCTTGCTTTCACTGCTACTGACACTGCTAATGCTGTTGCTTAAGTACGACAGGCTAGCATGCCGTAATCTCAAGCAACCCCCCGCTTTAGGGTGTTTTCCGAAGGCTGAACTTCCTCAGGAGGTTCCAAACTGCCAAACCGCCAAACTGCCAAACCGCCAAACTGCCAAACTGCCAAACCACCAAACCACCGAAAGAAACAACTAACTCGAACCATAATTTCGGCTCTCCACACAACAACTTAAGACACATTCATGTACACCTCTCGAGCCGGGTAATAACCGCCTCGGCCACGCACACGCATGTGTATTTGTGTAATACTATTAGGTTCCGGAGCGGAGGCGCGCATCAGCTCCTTCCCCGCGTCCGCGCTGCCCCGCGATCCGGGGGAGCGGTTTGCGGCGCTTTTCAGCCGCAGGGCCCGCTGGGAATGGACCCACCTGGAGCCGTTCTTGGAGGGCGTCAAGGTACGTGTGTCTGATGCATGCTTCTGATCTGGTGCATCTTGATGTGTATGATGAGGAGAGGTGGCGGGGTGGGGCTAAGGGTTGAGAAGTCAAGGATGAATACTAGTCATGTGTTACCAGCGGTGAGGGGAGACGAGAGGAGAGGAAAGGCTGGTACTCCTATTCCCGTTCGGAACTCTCACACATTTTGCATTTTGTTTTCATTTCTTATTTGCATCGCCGGTATTTCTTAATTTTGGAATATAGGACCCTTTTTCGCTTCTTTCCCGCGATACGTCCGAAAATAGAGTTTTAAGAACCCTGACACGGGCTATGTACGAAGCTACATGCAAATCCTGCCGTACCTAACCATATTCCGAACCGCCATTAACCTTCATTTCTGACAAAATTTACATTGCGTTCAGGTCCCTGGCCAGTCCGTTGAGGCTCTTCTCATGCGGTTCGCGCGGGCGAGCCAACCAACCCCCGATGCGCCTCTGTTCTACTCGGCGCGGTGATGTACGGGATGAAACACCAAGGTGTAGCGGGGGACAGACACAGGCAGACGGACGGGCAGACCATTAGATGGACGGGCAGACAGACCGATAGGTGGACAGACGGATTTGCAGACGAACAGGTATACTGGACGAGCAGGCAGAGGCCGGATGGAACAGTCCATGCCGTACATGGGGAAAAGGCCAAGCCGGGTGATCGTACAATCGGCGGCCCGCCCTGTCATTTGATAGGAGGATATGAGGGAGCGCGTGGGGGTGTATCTGCATGCCTGCGGCAGGGCGGTCTCCTATCCTGAGGAACTGAGGCGGGCTTAAGGAAAACGACGGGGACCCATGGGTCGCAGCAGCAGTCCACGGTTGATACGCACGCACGCCACGGAGAGCGGGTAAGTCGTTCGACAGTTGACTTTGGCGGTTAGCTCGTGTTGTTACCACTCGTCATGGTTGACGCAAAGATCCAAATGCGCTGACGGGGCCAGGGCATGGATGTAGGGCTAAATGAGATGGTAGACAGACGGACTAACTGACACGCTTGTCGAAATGGCTTTTGGCTATGAACAGTTGTGGGGTGGACGAAGTTGGAAAAGCTGGAAACGCAACTTCCTTTTAGCTGTTCTTTATTAATATTCATTCAAATGTATTTAAGTAATAAGTTAGATCCAGCATGATAAAAGTATTGAAGGAAAAATTATAAAAACATTTTCTAAAAGCCAGAGAAGCCGTACCGCGGGAAAGCCCCCGTGCTTAAAATATTAAAGTGGCACAAGAAACAGAAACCGAAACGTAACTGGAGAAAACCCGACAAGTACGTCCTACAAAGTGGCCCGCTGATGCAGCAACAATTGTAAGACACGACGATTTTGTCATAATAAACTGCCGCGTATCACAGCCATACCACTTCCATGGATCACTTCAATCAATTCTGTAACGTACGGCATTCAAATTCGTAGATTGTGCACCCCCCTACGGTCCTCCTGAAAAAGGAACGGTTGGGCTTGGGTGCAAACGCCTTCGCTTAATTGCCTATGTTATCTCCTATTAAAAAAAGGATATCATATCTCCTATAAAAAATATTATTTACCTACTTATCTATCTACCTTTTATGAGTATCACCATGTTAATAATTACGTACGTTATATCAAACTATATATGCAACGATATGCATCTTATAAATCGCAATATATTTGAGATGCGATGATAGCTCAGAACTGAAAATATCACCACTACTACGACTTCCAAGGACCGTACTGTTCGTAAAGTTCGTACCTGCACTGCGTTGTTTCAGGTTGCGGGTGCACGTAATTTTGTAGAAAGTCGTACTTCCAGGCAGCAGGACCGTACATAACTTAAGTCCCTACGAAAAACATATTCGACGTATCGACCAGCCGTTATTTGGAGCCTCTCTACTTCACTGTTAAACCCCAAATTAGTTTATCCGCGCACTCACCTTCGGAATAAATTTATTAATATGTTCCATAATGGCAACCCATGTGGCTGCTGGAATGGCGAAGGATTGCAATCGATGCGAACGTGAGGGCGCTTGTCAGAGGCGGGCGCCATGACGATGCAGTGCGCCCTCATGCATCATGGGCGCCTATCCGTGCCTGTAAAATATGTATGTGGGTGCATGTACGGCATGATAGATAAGATATTTATTATCAGCGAGGGGTAACGTTGTATCGCAAGGTTGATTTATTTCCTAGCCCCATCCAAGTTACGTATCATCCACAACACACAGCAGCATGTTATGAGTTTCCATCATGCAGGCAAGTGCCGTTAGTTGCTTCGGGCCGTTGCATGGCTCCCTCCCTGCCTCCCTCCCTCCCGCCCTTCCCCCCTAGTCACGGTCGCGCTAGCTGTCCCGCCCAACAGCTAGCCGCAGCATTGACATAGCTACAGTGGGTTCGTTGCGTACTTACGCTGCGACTGATGCCAATCGAACCCTGCTATCAGCTAGAGCTATAGAGAGTCGTCGGGGTACGGTATGACCTCATAACGAAAAGAGCTAATAATCATGTAGTGCCTCCGTCGCCAGAGATTGATCTTTCGTTCAGCCCACAAAGGGCGGCTTAACCAAATTGTTGTACAGAGGTTTATCTTTTATTGTAAAAAATACATAGATCGAGTATAACAATTTGTAATATCAATCAATCAGAGCCTCATGTATATACAACTGGGCATGCTTTCGTTGCTGCTCTTGTACGCGCCTCTCAGCTTTCCGACTGGCTGGGCTTCTTCTTTTTCAGTCTTTTCAGTTTTGTGCAATTTTGCGTTTCCCTCTTTTTTCACCTTCATTGGCCTCTTGGTCTTATATATTTAAGCTGTGGCCCTTACTGTGGTTCCTTTGGAACTGCTGGGAGCTTAGGGTTTACTTGCTTACGAGCTTGTGATAACCATCATCATCTTCTGTTTGTGTAATATGTTATGTGTATATATATGTGTGTGTATGTTTGTGTGTGTGTGTGTGTGTAAATAAAATTAATGTGTGTTGTTTGTTGCTTGTGACCATGTATCAAAAGGAGTCATCTATCCGAGTATGGCTCCATAAGCAATGTAGACAAGTTAAGTGATATGCATGGCTCCTGATTAAAGAGGACATTTTGGATATTTTCGGATTATAATATGGGTACGTGAAATGAACGAAGTCAGTTTTACGAAGGGCCATAACCACGCGCGCTTAAATTAAGCGAGATCGATCTGTGCAGGAATCGGGTCGCCCACCGTTGCTAGATAAAACGAGCGAGAACTGAGGCACAGGACGCCGCATGGAGCATGCCAGAATGCAGCAGCAGCAGTCAGCAGGGGCCAATCAATTGTTGTGGTACATAGCGGCAGCAGCTTCTACCGCCGCCATCTTCCTCTGCCGAAAGGGGGAGCCCGTAGAACGATCTTGGCCTGAAGACAGCAGGGGCGGTGGAAGCGGGCATTATTGGGGGAGGCCGTTCTAGAGCGAACCTACAACCTAGCTACAGGCTGTACCTGGGTACGTAGGTGCAACAGTTTCAAGCGATGAACAGGAGTCAACAGTCACAATCAATGATTGCTTTACATCGATCGGGTCGCCCACCATCGCTATTTCTGTCCGTTTCTTTGATAACATTACGTAATAAAAGGACGCTGCCAGATATAAGCGTGAAGCCCTTCGCGGTGGCAAAGCACGTGATCGAATTGGACGCTGTATGACCGCACGAATGAGCACGTTGGCTTCAGGCGGGAGTGGCGTGCGTGCAGCCGGCTGGCGTGGTCGATTTCGGTTTTGCCCGACGACAGCAACCACCAACAGATAGCCATAAGTCATCACTTAAGGCACAACAAATTTCACGAAGACAAATTACTGGGTAATTTAATTTTCTTAAAATAATGTTTTAGTATTGGAGGACAAAATAGACTCTAGAATTTGCTTAAATTAATATTTTAAATTATTTAAATTGAAGTTGGGAGATTTATTTCCTTTATATGGCAACTCGGCCCGTGATCCGCATTTTATGGCCCATCTTAAAAGATAGCTCCCTCCTAAGAGCTCCCGATGTATGTACTCGCCTGGCTGCGTGGATGCATGGGCAACGGAGGGCGGGGGCTCTTGAGCGGTTTCGGAAACGAATATAAATTGTTAATCATGTTAATCAACTTGAAAATGTATTACGAATGTCGGGTGTTTGGTCGAGTCCATGGCTGGGGTTGGCTTGCATGCAGGCCACAGGAAGTTAACGAAGTTGAAGACGCGGGTAATAAGGCGTGTCGACCAGCCACTGATCTTCGATATCGAAGATGCACACACACGCTCAAAATATTTTAAAATTATACCAACAAAAAACATAAATACGTCCTGGCTGCTAACATAAGTCGGTTGTGTGGCGGTAAGCCTTCCGGATCTCAAATCGCTGGGTTCACGCGGTCAGCACGAGGGTATGGTATGCGTTCGGACCAACTCCTAGCTGTGCTAGTAGCCGCGCTGATGTGAACGCTCTTATGGAAAAAATAAACATATAAGCTCTTACAACTTATCTCCAAAACTGTTTGAACTTTTCCTTTTGCAAAAAGAATGTAAAACGGATCCCTATTTGTCAAGGATTACCCGTACTGTCATTATACGCTTTTCATCTGGAAAGAACTTAAATTATTGGCATGTTATCATAGTTTAAACATCTTGAAATCAGTATTTAAGTGTGTCGTGCTCTAAAAACGGCTCCGCTCTTCGGTCCCTATCGTACTGCAAACGTAGAGATATATCGACAGACAAACTTGAATATGCGGCCTTTAATAGTTTTTAGGGAAAACTTCCAAGAATCTCCATGTTCGTCACTGATAACAATACTATGGTTTGGCTTGCGCCGCGTCTGCTGCGCGCGGATACAAAGACACGCGCCGAATCCATCTAGGCACCAGTCAACAATCAAGCTTCCAATAAGTTATGCTATTTAACATCTGGGGGTGATTATTATCTTTATGCCACGGCTGTGTCCGCGTAACGGTCGCGCGCGTCTACGCACGGTCTGCTCTTGTCTACTGCTGAGCTAGCGCTACGTAGGCGGCCTGCCTCAGGCAAGTGCGCAACATTGCTCGTTACGGGACTCATTTCAATAAGACACAATAAGTAATACGTTTTCATAATCACTACACCGGTGTATCGCTTTAGGCCGCACCTATGGGGCCGCGTGCGTGGTTGCTTATGCTGGTTGTCGCCGACGTACGTTGGCCGCCGATCGACGTCGTCGTCCCACCGACGACATAGAGCTGCCGCCATACTATCAGGCCACTTAGGGGCTTCTGATGTTATAGGGGTTTCTTTTCCTTAATTTCTTATTTTTTGTCTCATTATTATTCCAAGCTGCTGTACGCATGCAAGTAAGCTGCTGCTGTTGCGTGCGATTTGCTTACTTCCTTGAGAAGTAAGGTCTGCTGCTTGATTGCGTTCTTGCTTCCCTCAGCCTCCATCTTGCCTATGGCTAGATGCATGCCTTTGTTTAACCTCGCTCCCCATCACAGCCCCTCGATTGCGCGGAAAATTACCATGGAGACGACGGACGTCATCACGAATGCACTTCCGGATCGACAGCCTTATTTAATTTTAAATGGTTTCAATACTGCTGCTGCACCATTCGCTACGCACTGCTGCCTGCGATCCAGGCGCCCGCGCGCATCACGCCATACATTATTAAGTCACCATGCATGCATCGTTCTTTTCATCATCATGCATGCTTCGCCGCAAGATAGACCTGCTGCTGCTGTCGGACATTTATTTCACACATATATACGTACCTGCCGTTGCCTGGACATAATCTTAAAAGTAAATGCAACTTCTAAAACTTCAACCCAAAATATTTCAAGGATAAACATCAGCAGCAGCAGCAGCACCCGCTAAATAAATTACAGATATATTCATAATAATACGAATGGGGCCTCACATGTGATTGGAAACGTGCCGTACGTACGAAACGTGCCATACGTACGCCAGCTGCTTCCATCGGTCTCGCTCCGAAGCCTTGCTGAAGCCGCCGTACATCTATCTCTTTCCCATCCACGCAGTTAGCTTCTGTGATAATGGAAGACACCGTAACTCTACCAACTGACGCAGCCAAGCCAATGGCAGCCCTGGGCACATATACGACAACCCCCGCCAGTTTGCTTACGCTTCGGGAGCACATCTCAGATCCTCCCGTGCGTTTGTTCTACGGCAGGCCATCAGATTCCAACTCGATGGTTACCGGACTGATGCCGTTTAATCTGCACTATGATGCACGAAAAATGCCTGCACCACAGCTCTGGTGCCATTTGAACGGCACTAGTGTGCCTGATGAACACGAGGGACCTGAACGCCCATGGCGTGGCCTACGGAACCTTGGATCTGGATCTGGATCTGGATCTGGACCGGTAGCCGCCAACGCGTCCCCACTACTGCCGCCGCCGTTAAGGTCATGCCATCAGAATTGCGTTAAAAATGATGATGGTCACTCCATGGAGGCATCCGCGGCGATGGCGTCGGCGGTCGCAACTGCTGCTGCTGCTGCCGTAACCGCGGCGAACGTAAAAGTGACACCAGAGAAGATTTACGGCACGGCACCTAATTCCGGAGCCGATGGAGGCCGTCGAGAGAGCTCATCAACATCAATGCTCGGCAAGCGGCCCCCCCAATGCCTAATGGCTCAAACTACTGAGGGTGACGGCGCCTCTGATGTGGGTGCCGTACGAACGGCCGTACGACGCCGCAGCAGCCCGCTGGTCGTTGGCAAGGAATTCATAACAAGGGCAACCGCCGATGCAGTGAAAAAGACTCATCCGCCTTCTCCACTTGCTACTACTACTAGTACTGGTGCTACAGGTGCTAATGTAACTCCTGCTCCTGCACCTGCACCTGCACCTGCACCTGCAGCTCCAGTAGCTCGCGTTCTTCCAAATACCGCTTCAACGGCGGAGGTCATGGCAGCCCTTAGCGCAATCGACCAGGAGCTCTTCAATGTGTGCGCCAATCTCGAATACGGCAGCAGCATCAAACTCCCAGACATTCTTTCTGAAGTTTTAAAAAAGGCGGCAGTAGCTCATCACGGACGCCTCATGGGTGCACTGGAACACAGTCAGCTTGGTGACAGCATCTGCGCCGCCGCCGGTGGCGGTGACAGCAGCATGGGCGCTGGCAGCGGTGCCTACAGCAGTGGCGGTAGTGATGGTGGTGGCGCCAATAGTGGTGGTGATTCCATCAGTGGCGGCATTGGCTTCTCAGCAGCCAGACGTACGGAGAAAGGTTACCTCCAAGCTCACCACCCTAATCATCACCCCCACCGCCCTCGTCACCATCAAGAGCAGCAGCAGCAGCAGCAGCAGTCGTCCGCATCAGGCTTCGTACAGCTACAGCAGGGATGTGTTGATGTGCTCACAGCTATAGGCGAGGAGCTTCTAGGACGTCTTGCTCGAGTTCAGGTGGGAACATGCCGTAAGTACTGCGGATAGATCTAGATAGATTAGAGAGATCCAGATAGATCTAGATAGAGGTTGCAGGAATCCACGGGCGCTATGGCTTTATAAAAATATAAGCTGCTGTATATATATGAACGAACAGAACGCCGTACGTACAGCAATATCTGATGGGGTGCGTGTGTACATACAGGGGAAGGGAGAGGGAAATAAATTAAGTCGGGTATGATTTTCAATTTCTACTCCCCATCACTACAGCGTGCGGCCCGACACGTGGCCTTTTTATGCTTATACACCTACCGTCTAAATATGTACCAATGTAAAATCACGAGATTGCCATCTATCATTATGCTCAGAAACCGCCGTACACATGCAGCGTGCCCAGGCGAATTTGAATGTCATGGAGCTGTTGATTCGAGAACAGATTGCATTCGTACAAGACACCCTGGCGGAGGCCGTGCAACGGAGTCCGGCGGCGGCTCCACTGCCGCCGCCGCCACCACCGCTGCCACCTCAAGACTCGCCTCGGGAGACGTCGCAGCAGCCACAGCCGCTGACGCGTCCTCCACCGCCGCTGCTGCCACAACAGCAGGAACAACAGCAATCGCAGCAGCGGGGTACAAGACAATGCGTTGAACAGCGATGCAATCCTCCGCCACTGACGGAGCAGCAGCCACCAGCACCCCTGCTGCAGCTGCCAGCAGATTACCCGAAGCAGCATCAACATCTTCAGCAACGTTTTCAGCCGCCGCCACCGCCGCCACCGCCGCTATCTCCGCAGCATTATTCGCAGCAGCAACATCCGCCACCACAGCAGCGGCAGCAACAAAAACATCCGCAGGAGCAGCAGTGTCCACAGCAGCAGCGACCTGTACCATGGCCATTGTCGTCGCCATCGCCGCCACAGCAGCAACGCTTCCAATCGTTGCCGCTGCCACAGCAGCAGCAACCACAGCAGCAACACAGGAATGTGTTGCCAGCAGAAGCGCAACGCGGCCATGCGAATACAGTGGGGTTGAAAGGACAGGAGCGTAACCCTCATTGCTATGCGGCGGTGTCGTCGTTCGCCGCTCCGACGGCGGCGGTGACTGATGAGTCCGCCGTACTGCTGTCGTTCATCGGCGGAGCCAGCCGTTATCTACCACATCGTCACACGATGGTGGCGGAGCCAAATCTGGGACCAGCTACATCTTATGCGCCAACAGCTGCGCCACGTCCGCAACGGCCGATTTTGACACCGCTGCGTCTATCGCAGCAGCTGCAGCAGCAGATGGCGGCGGCGCCTCCGTCGTCAGAGCCGCCGGCGCCAACGATGCTGCCATCAGCATTGGAGCTACGGACACAGCTGCTACAGCTTCTTAATAAGCAATCGTGTATTCCTTCACATGGAACAGCCGCCGCTCACGCTACGGGTGCAGCTACAGCCGCTGCGAAGGTAGCAGCAGTAGCGATTGATGGTGAAGTAGCAGACACGGCGGCAGTAGCACCGCGGAAGCAAGTGCATGCATTAAGGGCCCTGCCTTTTGAAGTGCATCAGCAAATGCAGCATCCGCAAAATCAACAGCAACAGCCGCCACTGCGCCGCTAGCGGCAGCAGTTGCTGTGATGTGTACAACAGCAGGATATACTCTTTTACCACATGCATATACGGCATGGGCCCCCACGCAGCAAACATAACGCGTCCACACCTAACTGGCCACATACGAACAGATGGATGCTCGCGGCCGCCGGCTAAATGTAGTATCCTGATTAGGGTATCTACGGGTAGTATCCGAGGTGGCACGCACCTGGTTATCTTTCGATCGAGCCTTTGCTGTACGTAGGCGGATATAACAGAGATACAAGAGCAAACTAACCTTCACTGAATCGCATATGCATATCGGTGATTGGGTCCGTTCGCTCGTTTTGAAGCGAGAACGAAGTATGGCTACATGGGGAGGGCAGTTCTCGGCGGCGGTCGTGCGTCTAGCAAGGTAGAGTTCATTAATTCGTCATGATGTCGATGGATGTACGGATGGATATACGGCATGTCAGTCTTCTTTAATAGCTGCTGTCCACCTACCGTCTACTACTGCATGATGGGCGGATTCATGGGTCCTCATTTGATTGAATGAGTGGCTGATTGCTTGGATGATGATCAGATCATCAGGCGGTTCGGAGAACGGCGGAGGTCCTTGCAATATGCTGTTGTTGATGATGATGATGATGATGATGATGATGATGATGATGATGATGATGATGATGATGATGATGATGATGATGGCCCAAAGGTCAGACAGATGCAATAATGCATGGTTTGGCCGCAAGTAAGAATTCATGGTTTGATTTTGCTGTTTCGATTTCACCATGCAAATGCCTCGCTCCTTTGACTTTGTACGTATGTATGTTCGATTATCGATAACCAAATTGTTTGCTTTTTATAGATTGCCGTGCGTGCGTGGTTATCCAAGCTTTATTTATTTGCCATGATGATTGACGATGAATCCTTTGTTCGCATGCGTGCGTACGTGATATATATGGTTTTGCTGACGACGGTGCATATTGTACGTAATAGTACGCAAGTACTTAGTTTGGCATTGTATGTATGTCGATCGATCGGCCTTGCACATACGGCTAGCCGTCGTTCACTTTTCCCCGTCCACCTGCCTGGCTAGCGGATGTCCGTTATATCAAGTAGTCCGTTACTTCCTGTGTGTGCGTGCGTGGTCAGTAGAAGCTGCTGATGAAGCTGGCGTGGGGATTCTTTATGGGGTAGTACGGATGCATACGTACACAGCTGTCATCAGTTGCAACCGTACATGTATGTGGACGAGGCTGCCGTACCAAGCAATGGATGGGATGATATATACATACATCTATGGGTCCTTATTAATGAAATAAATGGCGTTATCGGTATGTTCGAGTTATATATAGTAGCGATGGTGGCAATAATGATGTGTCTTCAGCAAATAGCAAGATATATAGATAGATAAACAGGTAGATAGATAGATAGAGGACCACTGCGTCCTGATAGGTGATGATTACTAATAACTACTACCTATCATTAACCACGCACCAACGAGAAACCACTAACTACTATGTATCATGGGCAGACGGAGCCCTGCATGCTGCTATCTCGCTCCCTTCTATCTACCTCCATCCGTAGAGGGACGCCTTAAGATTGATGGACGCCCGCCCGCCCTTACCAGGACAATAAAATGGGTGCGAGCAAGGTGCAATACCAGCTAGCAGGATGGCGCTGCTGCTGTAATCATCTACGTGTAGCTCGATCTATATATTTTGCTCTATCAGCTGCGTTCGCTGCAGGCGGGACGGAGGCAGCGGGGTCGTTCATTCAGAGTGGACCTGCATGCTGGTTATCGACACATATTGGTTATTAGTTATTACTTGCTGTTCATTTCGTTTTCCATCCGCCCCGCCCCACGCATCGATGGCTGCCGTGCGTGGGGTAGGTATAAGGAGTGGACGGACGGAAAGGTAAACCCACCGTACGTATGTACGTACGGCGATATGGATCTAGTTATACGGATGTATTTAATTTGTATCTGTATTTTACTACTTGCAGTACTTGGGGTTATGTTAGGGTAGGTACCGTACTACGTACGGCGGTTACGTAGTACGTATGCATGCATCCGAGATGGCCGGTTAGTTAGTTCTCGGTCGAGCTCCTAATCGGGCCTTATTCGTTGCATATCGATGAGCGGATATATCTAACAGCACTATAACATCTATGATTATTGGTATCGAGTGTGTGCATTGTGACTACTCGCTCCTGCCGCCTATCTAACGTTAGGCTGGGGTCGGTGGGCGGCGGTTTCTGATGACTGGTCGATGCATGGCAGCAGCAGGCCATGACCTACCGGCCGTACGTTATGCGAAGAAAGACACGTCAGCAGCTGGTACATGTTTATTGATGAGCTTGCCATGAACAAAGTTCTGCAAGTATAAACAGATGAAAGGTTATTAGTGATGAGATGGCTGGACTAGCCAGATAGATAGATAGATAGATAGATAGATGCGCCGCCAATCAAGCAGCCATGCTGCACGCAGGCATGTGTTATTAGTTACATGCATACATATTATGCAATCCACAATGAACGTGCCTTTCAGCAGTAGATAGAAAAACATCTCATGCATGCATGTATGGTAAACGCATATGGTTATTAGAACCGTTAGATGTAACTGGATGTCAGATAGGCAAATAGCTAGGCGAACGTACGGCGAACATGCACACGGTGAACATACGGCGAAAATACGGCGAATATACGGCGCACATGGCTTGGACGTAATAAGCAAGTACGGCGATCGATGTTTTGTTGACGTCTGTTGGTATATTAGGATGACGGGCATCAAGCAGGTCATCAAACCCTTCATTCTTTAGATAAATATCGACTATATATCGCTTCGAGTGCTTCGTTGCTGCGCTAGCTCGTTCAGTTCGTTCCTGCTGTATGTACGTATTGCTGCTGGGAGGAGGCAGGGGGCTTGCATGATGATGATGATGATGATGGTACTGATGATGATGATAATGATGCAGGGCGGGGCTCATCTCACATCGTTTTAAAATTCATTTCTGTAAAATAAGAATGTACGTGTGGTTTCGGAGCGAGCCAGGCGCAGGCGGCAGGACCGCGGACGTTCCATGGGCTCTATGCGTAATAAGGTTATCATCATGCATCATGCGTGGTGAAATATTATATATTATTATACATTATTATATTATATTATATTATATTATATTATATTATATTATATTATATTATATTATATTATATTATATTATATTATATTATATTATATTATATTATATTATATTATATTATATTATATTATATTATATTATATTATATTATATTATATTATATTATATTATGTTATATTATATTATGTTATATTATATTATATATATTATATTATATGTATTATATTATATTTCGACTCATAATGTTGTGATGAAGACCTCGCTCCGGTGAATGAATATACTGCATGCATCTTATTAGACCATGCATTGTCAATTTACGTACGTTTATTATGCATGTAACAGCTGTAGCTAATCAGAGTTGCAAATAATAACCGGTGTCGGCGATCGAGCAAACAAACTGCTGGACTATGAATCGCGAACGAAGGCAGAACAATCTATCAATAGATCGATAGGAGGCAGGGAGCTGCCGGGGACAGAACGAATAATGGAACGAACGGCAGAATGAATGTGAGGATGGAAAGAACCTATGTGCTGACTCATCGCAGCAGCAGCCGTACATAACTTCATATATTATATATCTACTTACATATCTTATTTTCTGCCTACGTGCCACGTAATAACTAACGTACTGCAGATAGATCGCAACTAATAATACGACAGGATAGATGCACGCATGCATGCGCGCGTATATATGTGACATCGCGGGTCGTCGTCGTCCCAACCTTGCATGTATGTATGTTCCTAATAATCCAAATTATGTGACAGCTGGGCCCCCCTCAATCAAGGCGGGGTACACACACACACACACACACACCAGAGGATACACGCATGAGATAATAGAGTATGAAGATACGGCAGTTCCGTTCTTTTCTATGAAATAATTGGAGTACAGAAGAAGCGTGAGCGCGAGGATAATAGAAAATTGCGGACCCAGCCAGCAGGCTGGCAACTCACCAATAAAGCAAGCGAGGATTGTAAAACGAACTCTGCCTTAGTAGCACGCACGACACATGTTACATACACGCCATCGATCTGCTGTACACATACATGAACGGTAGATATATAGATAGACGGTACAGCTGAGCGAGACCATTTATCCGTACACGCACATACATGGGGGCGAAGATGTATAGTCACCCCAATGCTCCAATCATGTAAAATAACGTCCGACCGCCACAGCCCTCCTACTAAATACGTTCATGACATGCCGTACGAAGCTACCGATGGCGCAGGCGATCTAGCTACCGGCACCATTGATCCAGCAGTTGTGCGGACCCGACTGGACGAGCCTGCACCTGCGTCCACTGGCCGGTGGTGAGACCTAAACTCAGCTCCGCCTGCTGCTGGGGCTGCAGCGCGACAACGTCTGTCGCTACAGCTGCTGCCGGTGAACCCCTGCCATCCGCCGCAGCAGACGACAAAGGTGACAGCAGCGGTGAGGGTGAGGGTGACGGTGACGGTGGCGGCGGTGGAGCCACCGGCTCTGATGCCGCCGTCAGCGGTGAGGCCACCCTGTTGGCGGTGATGTGCGCTGCGTGGGAATCTCCAACGGCGGTGGCGGTGGCGGTGGCGCCGCCCCGGCTTGCTTCCGCCGCATAGCGCCACAACCTGGAGGGCATTGCGGCCGCCGGTCCCCCCCCCGGGGATCCGGTCGTCGTAAGGCCCTCCACTGTCCCCTCCCGTTGGTATTGCTGCTGTTGCAGCTCATCACCTTGCTGCACAATAGCGGCAGTAGCGGCAGCAGTAGCAGGAGGTCCGATCTGCATCAGGTCTACAGGTCCCGGATACGGATTTAAAACATCAGCTGTAGCAGAGCCAGTAGTACGATCTGCAGTAGCAGTAGCCCTTGGCTGAAGCAGGGGCGGCAGTAGCGGCCAGGGCAGCCGCCAGGCCGACTCCTGTGAGCCCTGCTCCCAGGCGCCGCCGCCACGGCCTTCCAGCGCTTGCTGCCGTACACTCCGCTGTCTGGACAGCTGACGGTGCTGCAACAGCTCCCTGATACTCAGGTGCGGTACGACTTGGGCGTCGTATGCGGCGGCGCGGCGGTTTGATGACCCACGGGTCCACCGGAGCAGCGGGTGGTTTGGGGTGGCCTGCATGCGGCAGAGACCAGATTCGGCCAACCCTAAGTGGCACACACCGCAACAAACAAATATAGTTGATATACATGAGTGTAAAAAAGGACGAAAGAAGTACAGCGAGTTTTGAAATTTTGAAGATCCATAATCCGAACGTGCTCCGGAACCCACCTACCAGGGGAAAAATGCTGCGGAGCGGCGACGTCGTCACCGGAGGCGTTGTGTGCAGTGTCGTCGCTGACGTCGGGGTCGGCGTCGACGCCGACCCGCTTGCAGTATTCCAGGGAGAGTCGAAACGCATCTGCCATGGCGCTCTGCCGCCGCCGCCGTTGCCACGGTCAGGGTCACACCGCTGTCGCCGCCGCCGTCGCGTTCTCTGTATAACTACCACAACGGCAACAGTAAGCGCTAAGATGACCACCAGAGCTGCTGCGGCGCCACCGGCAGCGACCGCGGCAATTTTGCCGGTGTTGGACCCGCCGCCGCCGCCGCCGTTGGTGTCGACGGAGCCAGCTGCGGTGGCGTCCTGCTTTTTGCTCGTCCCAATCTGCTCGTCCCAACGGGGTTCGTACATAGTTGTAGATGCTGCACAAACTGTTATTGGAAGTCCTAAAACAAATCTCCGAAATAGTTTCATATTTTGTTTATTATCGCTTATTAAATAATGCACTGGGATGTAAATGATTGCATTCGTACGGATGGCAGGTAAGTGCTAGGGGGGACAGAATGTACGGATACGCACGTTATAATGTACGCATACACCAAAGAGTAATGTACATCGAAGCTAACGTTTGATAGCCAACCCTAGTTTTGTAAACTTCAAGGAATCTAACGGAGGCAAGACTGCCGTCAACGAGCTGCGGAAAACTGAAGGGTACGTAATAAATTTGAAGGGTACGTAAAAATATCCGTATTGCCGTACACGTAGATTGGACCCCGTACCGGTGGGGATGTTGATGTTGTTGTGACGTCATCCACGCCACACGCAGCTGCACCGTTGAGTCCTAACTGTACGGCAAGCTGGTTAGACGATACGGGCGCTGCTGGAGATGATCCAGATCCAGATGTGGAAGGGCACGCGGATCGATACACCAGCCGACCCGTGTCACTGAGCGGCGCACGAAACGTTACTTGCACCTGCGGTTAGTTGGAAGGTTTCTCGGTTGAGGTGGTTTATGGTATGATATTATGCAGGATCTTTGGATTGCCTTGTCCGTGCATGCGTACATACAGCGTTCAGTTCAGATAGAGCCTGCTGTGATGTGAGTCATACCTTTGTGGCCATGCCGTACGACGTGGGCAGCGGCACGCATGCAGATCGCAACGGGTCGTCGGAGCTGAGTGCCGCCCATGTCCGCAGTCTGTCGTACACAAGACTCGTCAGCTCGGCGCTGTCCAAGGACTCTAAGCTTCCATCACCAGCGGCGGCGGTTCTGCCGCTACTGCTGCCGGCGGCAGCCTGCGGATCACTCAGCGTCACTCCCACCTCCCACCGTGGGCCCTGTCGTACTGCGTCACCTAACCCTGCTGGGCAAATGGCATCGCTGATAGTCGCGTTACCGTTGGCGGTTGTGGTCGTACTTGACCCTGTCGCACCGTCTCCCTGTTGCAGCAGTTGTCGCCGCCGAGAGGTTTGGGCTACAGCTCCAGTAGTGCAAACGATGTTCACGCTACTGCTACTGCCGCTGCTGCCGCTATCGGTCCCCTGGAGCTGTTGCAGTAATTTCTGCAGCCCCTGGAGCAGAAGCGTCCGGAGGCTCTCGGTGAGCGTATCAGAACAGGACTCCTGCAATTGCCGTACGTTCATGGATGCAAAGACGTCAAAAGGTTAAATATTCAAACGGCGGCAGTCTAAAGACAGAAAATGAAACGGGCCACCGCATGAGTGTGTATTCGTTAGCTGGTTGGCGCAGCGTCATCGATCGACATGTACGCCGTTCCCTGCGCACCTTCATCGATTTTGTATTTTCATGATCTCTAAGGCCCATCTGACTTGAGCGGCGGCTAAAGTTGTAACAAGAAAATACAACGTTGTGAAGCTGACATTTGGCAAAGAAACTTTTTAATTTAAATATTGCTGAAGGTTTAGGTTTAGGTTTAGGTTTAGGTTTAGGTTTAATATAAAATAAAATAAATTTAAATAAATTTAAAAAACTAAACCCTGACAGAGTTTGAACGTCTTGCCTGTCCAGGAAGAATTACCGACGGCGTCGTGAGCCGAAGGGAGGAAACAGCTACCGCGGCGGCACCGGGAAACCGCGCCGTCAACGCTGCCGTACGATTGCCGCCGCCGCCAGTGCCGCCGCTGGCAGTGCCGTCCCACGTTGGATCCGGCGTCGTCACCGTCCATGTGGCCCAAAGAACTGCAGCGGCATCGTTCATTGTGTCCATGAGTGCTGGAGGGACACGGAGCAGGGGTGTCGCCGTTGGCGGCGGCGGCTGCGGCCACCTCGGCGATTGCGGTCGGGACACGGCGGGTGGCCTTGGCGGCGGCGGCGGTGACAAAGATGCGGTGGGAATAAATGGCTCAAACGTTATCTCGAACAATGGCGGCGATCCAACAGGCTCCAGGGGGCCCCCTGGCCGCTGTGTTTGTGGTGCTGGTGGTGGCGGTGAGTTTAGGAGCGTTGATGACGGCGGCGGCGGCGGCGGCGGCGGCGGCGGCAGCAGGGGCGGCGGTGGCGGTAATAGTGAAGACCTGGGAGGTGGCGGCGACGGCAGCGGTGAGGACAGCGGCGGAGCCAGTGGCGGCGACGGCGGCGGTGGCCTCGGTAGCAGAGGTGGTGACGGAGGTGGCGGTGAAGAAATAAGCGGCGGCGGTGGCAAGGGCGATGGCTTGCGTGGCGGAGGTGAAGGTGCTGACGGCGACATCGGTGAAGGCAAAGGTGGAGGCGTAGCCCGTGATGGCGTCTGCGGAGGAGGAGACAACGTTTGCGGCGACGGAGGAGGAGACGGCGACGGCGGCGGTGGCGGCGGCGGCGGCGGCGGCGGACGGGGTGGTGGAGGCGATGGCGACAGCGACGGGGGAGGAGACGGCGTGGGTTGCTGCGGAGGATGTGGTGGTGGAAGTGATGGTGGTGGCGACGGAGATAGGAATGGTGGCGGGGACAGCACTGCCGAGAGCGCTGGCAGCGGTAATGAGGGCGGCGGCGGTGGCATCGGCGTTGCCCTGAGGTCCAGGGACAATTTGCAGTCCGGTTAGTGGACAGCCAGAGTGTCAGGGGAAGACCACGAGGGAGGGTTTCTCACGGATACGGTAAGGACCTCTACATCGGCAGGACAGCTCGCGATCGGAGCGGCACGACGGTTAATTATCTCGTTAAGGCCGTTGTAACTACCAAAACCCCCCATGTGCCGTAGCTGTACGATGCTGACGCCGTGAAAATCAATGAAAGAATGGGTTCTGCGTGCATATCCAATTGAACTTGGATACGGCGGCGTACGGAACCTAAGAAGCTAATGGAAAAGATATGAAACTAAAACAGTCCAGCTTGGATTCACACCCGCACTCTCAGCTGCCATTTCCAAACTTTCAGAAACTGAAACGAGGGCGGGGTGCCAGTCATTATGGTGATGCGGCTACGAAAGAGCCCGCACGGTACGGCAACAGCCTCCGCACAGTGATGGCGGAAGGCTCAAAAACACACACACACACACACACACACATACACACACACACATACACACACACACACACACACACCTGGCGAAACCAAAACGTGGCCGATAGTAATCGGAAAGCTGCTGCACTTCCTGTACGCTTAGAGCTCTGCCGTACAATAAAATTACCGCCACCTGTACGGCAACATTGCACAGCAAGGATCTTAGGCATTCGCGGTATGACGCAGCGTGACGTCTTCTATCAGTTTCGCCCGCACCGATTTCCACCCCAAAGTACTTCCGTTCAAAACATCCCCTGTTGTACGACAACCCCTCGTGTCGTACAATGACACGTTTAGGTTTGCTGCACATCCTGACGACACGAGTCCCCTCAAGTTACCTCTGTGCAAATACACGCAGATAGTAAGACCTTACCTGTCCCCTGAAAAGTGTGCTCAGTGGGGGATTGTTTTCGGAGCCACCACATTCGCCGCCCACCACCATCAAGTCCCCCCAAACCCGCACAGGCGCGCTTGCGAGGACGCGGGACGCCAAGCAAAAGGACTGGGAGCAGCGGTGGTAGGCAGCGGTGAGGGCGCCTGTGTTACGAACCAGGACCTGTGGGTTTGTGTGAGGGTTGGCGGGACTGCTTGTCACATAAATGTTCTTCCGTTTTCTGTACCGTACTGTACTGTAAATGCTATGCATTTCCCTGGTGCTAGGATGTACGGCAGGGTATACGGCGGGCTGTCGTATAGTGAATTGTAAATGCCGTACTTCGTCGTTTACACCATGCCCCCCGGCATCTCATATCAGATGCAACACAAACATGTGTACGGCACACGTACCTCCATCGTCCACTCGTTGTAAGGTGGCCGCATCGATGCCGTGCTCGTCCAGTTCCCATTAATGCCGTATCCAGTGTTTGTCGTACCCGTCACAACGCCACCTGCCGAAATTAGCAAACCGTCGCCGCCGCCTCCGGGGCCAAGCAGCCCGAGACCCACCATCCACTGGCTGGCCGCCGCCGATGTGAACCGACCCAACCATACCACTGTAAACCCACTGTCCGGTCTCTCGTCCCATCCGCTGTACACGGATAGATCATTGGACAGCGCGCCGCAACAAGATGATCCGTCAAAGTCGACAGCACCACCGCCGCTGTAGTACTGCCGTACTTGACAGTTACCGTTAAAGACAATCATATTAGCGGGCCGAGTGTCGTACTCCGCGTCCTGCCAGATGAACAAGGTACCAGACGGCGGAATAGTCCGTTGCTGCAGGCCCGCGTCGAAATGTGCCACATCGGGTCGAAGGCTCGTCGGAAGGCCTGCAGTACAACGTACGGCACCGTACATAATGAATATTAAAAGCAAGCGCGGCGCCGGCACTACTGGTCGATTATATATTACCGCTGCCATACTCATGAAAGGCACCAAGCACCTGCTGTATTTATAATGTTCACACCCAACCCGTCAGCAACGTGGGCCCAGGCCCAGCCCTTGCACCTAGGTATCATGCATGCATATACCCCGGCCTAATGTCGGTCCTTAGGGTTGCCCTTTCCGGCTCCTAGCGCTAGAGCCCCCTTCAAGGGCTGACAGGCCCCAGGCAAATCATTTCATCTACACACCGTCATAGGCTGCAACTGAAAAGTCGGTTATAAGTCCGAGCATCACTGCGATAATGATCCGAAAAGCTCCGCTGCTTTTGGATCCGTTTCTTCGGATCCGCATCTCGTGCGGCGGCGTCCGCGACCCCCATCCTTGAGGGCCTCCTCGCACGCAGCATCGCAGTGTCCCAGCTGAGTCACAAATGTCGATGGTGTTGCGGCGGTGGTTGCTGCCTAAACTGTTTCGATTACTGTTGTGATTGTTGCTGCTGCCATCAGCGCCAGCGCCAGCTTCTACACTGCCGCAGTCACTGATGCAACCACACATCTTTACGCCATTCCCACCATCACCTCCAGGACTATTGCTCGTGCCATTACGCATGCCGTAGGAGCTGCTGAAAGCGCCGCCACGAATGGCGACCGGGCCGTTTTGGGTCATCGGCCACCGTCGGTGCTTAATTGCCGTACAGTTTGGAATCGTAATCATGGGCGTCCGGTTGAAGTTGTCATGTCAATTTGCTGTTAGCGTTGAGGTATCAAAGCGATGATAATAATATAAAAAAGGCTAATCCATCAGATCCTGATGACCTTTCCGAGCTATAGCCAGAGTCTACGTCATCCTGAGGGTGCGCAGGTGCTGGCCTGCGCGTGTTCGGCGCTGCCAGAGGACGGCTTGTAGCGTTTCACACCAGAAGAGAATTGTCGTGAATTTTGCGGTTGTCTGAGTCTCCATGACTTGCCTCCATGTATGCCGCACCAATTCTTGTTGACTTAGCTCTTATACGTACGGCAGGTTATACGCGGGAGTGACAGACTTACTGCGGGAAAATAACGGTGGGTTATTGAAACCTAGATATATCGAGAGCTTACGCCGAGGTTGGAGGATGAACAAGTTATTAGGATTCGCCCAAGCAAAGAAAGCACTTGCACTGCGTGACCCACAAAGCTCGCACTCACGAAAATCTCTAATCTAGACTTGTTTACTTATAATTTCTCCAAGTCGAGCGACATTTGAAGCCAGCAAAGAGTTGTTGTCAACCCGGTAAGTAGCATCCATCCCACGAAAAAACAGGGACATCAACATATTACAGTGTTTAACTTGTTAATCAATTTTATTTGTTTTGTCTTTATCAAAGTATGTTCACGCAATCTTGACTGGTGCCCGGTCAACTCGTTAAACATAAATCAAACAAGACATATGGCGACTAGCGCAGATAAATTCATAGGCAATTACCTAAGCTTACATCAAGTGTCGACGGATAGCAGGAACAGTGCTGTCAGAAAGCAGCCGCCCACCAATGTCGACCGACGAAAACTGTCAAGATCCGCGCAGCGTTGTGGGTTATCCTAAAAGTTGTCCGCACATAACGTTGATGAATTGCCTTTGTCCAAAGATTTTTCGGTGATTAAAGCTGCGGTAACCGTAACTGTTACAAAACAACTTTTGAAGGAAATTCCCATGTAATTACAAACCATTCGCAGACACTCGTATAATTTGTAAAAACATTGCCTGTGTTACGTTTAAGGCGCAACCTGCACGAGTAGTACGGATCGAGACTAGTACTCTAGATAGATGCAGAGGGATGCAGAAACACAGAAGTGGGAATCAATTTTCCATTAAATGGGTTGTGCAGATGCGCTCATCCAAAAAACTTAGGGAGAGGCAAATCTCATGACCAGTCAGGACATTCCCGGAGCGCCCATGACGCCCTGATGCGCCATGTTGGTGACGGCTATTCAGCAGGCCGGCCCTCCGGAGATGTGATACACTGAACCAAGGGCCCCGTCCCTAAGCCATTCACTTACCATGCACTAGTGCCCACTGCATGGTTGACAAGCAACCTGGTTGTACAAGCTCGTACCTGCTTTGCCGCAAGCTCCGCTTCGCTTTTCAGCTATGGCACTGTCGTGACGTATGCACTACATCGTTTAGCGCTCATTCAAATGCAAACTCGCAGTTCCTAGGAGCACCACTTACTGCGCTATGCATGTGCACATCGACGCCATGCACACCGCCAATGGCACTGCTTCAACGCACTGCGATGGACTGTGACCGGTGCCGGTGCGCATTATCCTGATTTGAAGCCAAATGCGTCGGTAACCATTTTGCCGGTCGTTGCTTGTAACCAGATAAAATCATGACGACTAACAATTTGAATGGGAGGCGAACGATGCTCTAACAGCTAATTGCGTCACGCGTCCCCCGCCAAACAGCCTGAGGGCGCCCACGCACTCGCTCTCACAAATGCACATACACACGAAAACAGACAGACACACACACACAACCGCACCTCATACACATGACAGAAACCTTGGAATTTGGCCGCATAAGTACGACACCGTACGTGCATGGAGTCCGACAAGCTCCCCAACCTTTGGGTAAATAGGAAG
Source organism: Volvox reticuliferus (assembly GCA_019650235.1). Classification (NCBI taxonomy): domain Eukaryota; kingdom Viridiplantae; phylum Chlorophyta; class Chlorophyceae; order Chlamydomonadales; family Volvocaceae; genus Volvox; species Volvox reticuliferus. The sequence goes on from BNCP01000023.1 coordinate 445,784, forward strand.
AGTGAGTGACGACGACAGGAGCTAGGGCAGGGTCGCAAGAGCCTGTCGTACACCTGTTCAATCGTACAAATGTGTGCGCGCAACCTGTCTTGTCTGTCTTTTGACATTACTCACATTTCTAAAACTCAACCGGGAAGGCACGATACAATAACGAAGCTGTTAAAAATTGATTCCCGACTGTTGCACGCGAATACTAAGCCGTCTACGGCAAAACAGCCAAATGCTACAAGAACAATCAGGGACTACGCTAACGCCTCCAGGCAGCCGAGTTAACCACCGCAAAAGCTCTAAAGCAAATTACCGGGCCGCCACTGAATATTCAAATCCAGAGATCCAGTCCATAGAGCAGTCGAAACACAGCCACGGCAACCTGCAAAAGGGGTCACCACGTCCCAAAGCTCAACGTCGACATGGCTGCAGTAGTACCATTCAAGCCGTCGCTTGCCGCACAGCGCCGGGAAGGGCCGCAGCCAATGCATCCACGCATGAGACTTTGGGGAAGGGCGCCTAACTTATAGCTTTACTGCCATACCGCCGTACGAGTGTGTGTGTGCCCCTTTCCTGGAGCTAAAAAAAACTCATTCCCTTTATCTGATTGTGCGCCCGTCCCGGCTCCTTTCCGCAAACAACCACCCTTCATGTACTACTTCAATTGCCACGCGAAAATGCAACACACGATGAATTTCTTGCGCCTGCTTGCAAGAAACGCCAAGCCCAAGCAAAGCAACCCCCACCCCAGAACGGGTAGAGGTGCCCCGGCTGAAGTGCAGGCAGCGGCGATTCGGGCGCCGTACAATTACCAAAACCCGAAAGACAACGCCGCTAGCACCCAGGGGGTCAGGGTAAAGGACTCCTCCTCACATTTGAGCTCTTGCACTGCACGGACAGACCCGTAAAACCACAGGGCGGAGTACGACATCCGCAGAGCACGGCACAGCACGAAGTAATTAAGGAAAACCCGGCGGCTGTGTCCGCCAGTGCCGTAAGTGAAGTGTCATAACGTTGCCACCGCCGCTGCAATTTTCAGGCCGGGCAAGTATGCGTCCACAGCACCATCATTGCCGCTGCCGGCACATACTCAACTGCCTTATGCCAAACGGGGTCCGAGGGATATGCGCGAACAACAACGCTCGTCTGCGTTGGGATATTTGTGGTCAAGAGCTCTGACGTAACAAGACGGACGAGGATAGGCGCTGGTCTGGTCTGAAAGTCCGATCTGGTAAAAAGCAAAGAAGAGAAGAATTAGTTGACATGCTAGATGCCGTTCCCCGGGACCCCACACAGGCGCTTTTCGAGCTGGACCGCCGCAGGCACTCGATAATTCATAGAACACGCGGCATGGCACACAGTACGACACGGAACGACACAACATAGAATTTAAGTGACCCGGGACAGGACATAATGCCAGCATGAAAGCGATTCTTTAGATGCGGCACAGCGCTAGAGGCAAGTCAAAAGCTATTGACCAACGCAAAACACAGACACTGGCAACACACGGCATGAGTGAGGGCACGCAACGTGGACCCCAAACATCACTACAGCACAGTGCGACACGGCGCGACGAGGAAACCTGTACAATGCTACGGTACGTCATGGGAACTGTCTGCGCTGAGCAAAAGAAATGAGCAGAGCCCCTTTTGGGATTCGCAGATTCTGCGCGACCCACGGGCTGCTTTGGGCAACGCGAGAAGGGCATCCAAGCCCGACGCCCTTCTTTTACGATATCCCCACAACACACTGCAGTATGTAAAGGCACGGCACATACGCATATCTTATCACGCGCAAATGTCCAAAACGCAAAGCCCCCACATTATTCCTGAAGCACACAAACCCTGAGATCCCTGATCTTGCCATGGAAGTATCCCTAGATCCAGATCCATAATGCAATCCCGATCTCTGGCGCCCAAAACAGATTTCATGCATCATGAAAGACCTGTTACGAGTTCAAAATGCCATCGGCAACCCGAGCGCGACTTGGGTGCGCCACAAACGCCAGGGCCTTGCGACCCCTCACGATGGGCAGCCCCGCTGCCCGAATCTCAAGATCCGAGATCCGGAGTAGGATCCAGGACCCGAGGAACCCATGTCACGTCCCGGGGCCTTATAAAGGCGTCGAAACCAGGCCACAGTATCCCTGACGGCAGAAAGCAAATATCTTGTGTGAAGCAAACAGGCGCATACTCACGCAAGCAAACACGCACAGACACAACACTCGCGCGTGAGGACATAGTCACTGCTCTCCCTACACCTCCACAAACTGCCGCCAACACCGCTACGAGCCGCCCCAACCACGTCGTATCGGAGCTGATTCCACGGTTAGCGCCGTGATGTCAACACCACGTGTACGTGGTCGGACCGTAAAGCAGGCCGGTCGAGGAGGTGAGGAAATGGCATAGACAAAGCAACGTAACCACGCTGCCTCAACCCATCCAAAATCGCTGCTGCCAACATCAGCATTCAACCACGCTGCATTGTCTATCGACATTCATGCACAGCGGGCAACCCTAAGCCACGTTGCTCCTGCACCTAATCACCAAACCCTCGTCATTTCTCAGGGGACCCTACAATGTGCGCGCTCCTGCATGGCTGATTTGATTTTGTCGAACCTTGGCTGCCTGAAGTTGTACACATGTTTGTATTACCTTTTAATAATAACCTTCAACAACACGCTCGCTCGACACGATTGAGCGACCGGGAGATGAATCAAGACCGGCGGTCATTTTACCAGCGTGCATTTGTTACGAAATGCTTTTGCAGCGATACAGAGCGACAAACCCAGCCAAGGACATGCACGTGTGTTCCCAACGCAAATAGGTGACGTTCGGTCATGGATATGCCATCCGAGCGCCAGTGGCAGCATTGCGGCGGCATTGGCGCAACCGTGGCCGCAGGTACCGGCGGTGGCGATGGCGGCAGGTAATGGCGTGGCAGCGCGGCGGCGGGGTTAGATTGGTGTTAGTGGATTGAGGCGCGTCAACGAATCCCAAGTGCGCGATGATAGCTAGTACCTGTGGCGGCAGTGGTGGCCGCGCGCCACCCTTAACATGACAGCCAAGGCCATCACCAGTAGAACGGATCGCACATCCTGTCTCTATCCCATGGCTTTTCCATTCACTTCCACTCTGACAGAGCCCCATTAGGAGCAAACGGAATGCAATATCCTAGCCGCGTTGTGACGACGCGACGGGACACGATGCGGCATGCCACGTGTCATATACCACGCTCCATGGCGGCGTGACGTCCTCCCGCAAGTATATACCGACTCCGACGCGAATGTGCGCCGGCAATAAACGGGTCGATGCAAAAAGACTTGAATGACTCCAAGACGCGACGGCTTAAGGCGACTAAAGACTCTAGTACGCTAGGCAAGACGCAAGACACTCACTCGACACAAGGCTGGCGCTGCGCGAACACGTCATCACCACGCGTCCGCCATCAATGTTCGGACCACCAGCTACAAGCGGCTATGCGCCCAAGCAAGCAACGATCAAACCTTGTCAGCGCCACCGCAATCATCAACACCGCCGCCAGTTCGCCATTTCGGGTTGAGGACATCTCACCAAAACCCAATGCCAGAACTCAGCGTGGATAGATCAAACGCGCTGACACCTGCGGCAGCTGCGAACTGGTGCGCCGCCGCCTCTGCCGCGGCAGCTACAGCAGCGTCCTGCTGTTGCTGGTGCTGAGATGGGTGCTGGGAGTGGTGCGGGTGATGACCGGGATGGTGACCGTGGTGGGCTTGGCCCATACTTCGCACCCCTTGCGCGAGTTCGGAGTTACTGCTGCCGCCGCTGCCGACGGTCGCTAGGTCCGCACCCCCCCGGTTGTGGAATTGCTGCAGCGCTGCCGCCAGTCCCGGCACCGAGCTTTGTGTTTGTGACGCTGCAGGATTGGCCGCGGCGGCGGCTGCCGCTGCTAAAATGTTCCGCGACTGGGACTGAAAAAGCATGAGAGCCTCAGCTACTGCAATTTAAAAACAGAGAATAATTAATCACAAAGAATTTTGTCATGGCAGTCGAGCAAAGCTAAGCGGCAGTTGACGTCAGATGCATCAACGTGTTTAAGCGGGGAGCGAGGTTGGTAAAATGAAATGACAAACGCATCTGAGCCAGCCCCACATGCCTGCATAAGCTGCGTCCCTTAAGCACATGGATTTCCCAAAGAACCTCGCGCATGCACGTCACGAATGCAGGAACAAGATCAACGGGCCGCCGTCCACGGGTCGTGGTTGCTGCGTACAAGCCGCAACACCTGACATTTGAAAATTCAAGGTGCAGTGTTACATGGGCGCCCCATCGGCCACAATTAAAATCTCTCACATAATGCACGCACAGCTACTGAACCCACCATCCGCACCCCAGTTGGCACGCAGCGAGGATGCAGAAGAATGGTCGGAGCCGACGCCTCCCAACGCCGCCGCCATCGCCGCGGCCGCAGCAGCTGAGCCTGATCCGCCACCTCCGCCAGGTCCTCCCGGCGATGCCCCTGCCACCCGTGACATCACCGCCATGTTAGCCGGCGTCAACGGTGGAATCGCCTGCGGGCTGAGCAGCTGCTGCTGCTGCTGTTGCTGCTGCGCTGCAGCAGCCACCAGCGCGGCAGTGGCTGCGGCAGCGCCGCTGCCGCCAGGCCCGGAGGGACCAGCACTACTGCCACTGGTGGTGGCGCCACCGCCAGGGCTGCCAACACCGAGCCCGACACCGCCCGTGCGGCTGCCCTCCATGGCGCGTTTGACGGTGAGGGCCTTGCTGCCGATTCGCCGCATATGCAAACTCTTGATAAGTACGTCAGCAGAGCTGTCCTCTACATACTCGCAGAAGGCGTAGCCCTGAACAGCGGTCCGCGACATCGGAGGGAGTGCGAAGGCGTGAGGGATAAAATAACATTTCTGTGTATTGGCCAAATTGGGCGGCTCTTTTAAGTTGGTGTGTTTCGCAGATGCGCCTGTAGCTTGGCTATCAGTACAACCACGGCAAAACCCTTAACGGGCTTGCTTAAGAGCGTAAGGACGCCATCGACAAGGCCCTGCCCTTGCATCGTCCCTACAATTGGTAAATTTTTGTTTACAGCTCAAAGTTTCGGAGGTTTTCTTTGCCTACAGCTGTCGCTGTCCACGTCTTCGAATGCCACCCTGACGAGCACATGCCACACATCGTGCCATATCCATATAGCCATATACATATATATCCATTTGTATCCATATATACATGACGCCGCACATAAGCCACGTAAGCCACACATCACGTGCTGCCGAACAACACGCGCACCGTACCTTTGACTTCCCGGTCGACTTGTCCATCACAAGGTTAAAGCTCTTCAGGGTGCCATACGGTACGAGCAGCTCCTTGACCTGCGTTGTTTTACAGTCCGGAAACATGGCCAGGATAAGGTTTTGTGCAAGCCCCTACCCGGTCCGGAAGAAGTACGGCATCCTAAGCATTCGGGATATTAGGGTTCCTCATATAGATTTCATTCACCACCCCAAGGCTGCGGAAATGGATGTGCTCATCGCAAACCCAATTAGGTCTCTTGCTGACTTCGGCGTCCACCCGACGGGAGCAACAAAACAACTTCCCACCCAAGCCTCAGGTGCGTTGCTAATTGCTTTCATAGTCGCTTCCGCATAACCCGCGCACAGCTTCAGCACCTGACCGCCCCCTCCTTGATCGGCTTACCATGTCTTCGCCCCACTCGCACGGCAGGCCACCAACAAAGAGCTTATGTGGCGAGTTTTCAACGACTGTACGACAGATCTCAAGCTGGGATAGATCGATGGTGGGATCGGGAGCAACAGGGCCCAGCATCACGGCGGTGGCCATGTCAAAGTTGCTGGGACGGCGAACCTACGGCCACAATACAATGGTGTTCAAAGGGGAAGAGCGATGTTAACCAAATTGTGACGTCGGAAGCAGGTGGCAAACTTTATTATGAAGAAAGCCCGACAGACATCCAAAGAGGAATCCAAAAGACGAAGTATCCAACCCCAAAGACACAAAATCTAAGCGCCATTTATTTCATTTCAATCTCGCATCGACCTTGAGGTATGCATTTTTGAAAGCCACTCCGTCGAACGCCATTGCGTTAGACGCCTCCTCCACAGATCTCAACTCGATGAAGGCGTAATGCTTGTCCGGGGGACCGGGCCCCGGGGGTGGCACCGGCCCGGCGGCGCCGGGCGGCGCGCCTGGCGCAGGCGCCTGCAAGAATATATACATGCACGCACGCAAGAGGTAAAGAACAAAATGCAGAGGTCCTTAAAAAGGCAAATCGCCTTCCAGGTACACCCCTTAAGACGTCACGAAGACCATCTCCTGAAAGCTCCGAACCCAGAAACGGGGGGGGGGGGCAATTATCCTGAGCTGCGCTATTACCTCAACTTTTCAAGCGATCACGGTAATAATTCGTTATCGCAATTACCCCTGTCCTTCCCTATTCGAACTGCACCGCCTCAATCGCGTTGCGCCATGTCCTCAGCCATGCAGCGTGCGTCGAGGCGTTACATAAAATGAGTTATCAGAATGTTCCGAGACCCCGAGTTAAGGGTGCTTTAAAGGTCCGCAGAGCTAATCATGACGATATTGTCCAACGGTGCTGCAGCACTCGCCGCCTTGTTGTCGAACTGGTACTCACCGCTTTGAGCTTACAGGAAAGGATGGCATTCCCCGGCGCTGCGTTGGCCCCCGTCCTGAGCATGAGGTTATGCAAGAACTGCTTGAGCTCCTCCTGCGGCAACATGGCGGGGAGAATTATGAGCGCGATGGAACGGAATTATCCAAATCCAGGGGAAAATACCGGAATGGACCATATGGAGTCCGGAGTCCAAAACGGGTGGTTGTAGAAGTCGTGGAGGCGCTGTCCACATACCACACACGGACACGGACCACGAACACATCCCCAGTGTCCCGCACCAGCTTCTCCCCGTGGCGCGGAAACGGAAACCTCCTGTCTCGCCCACTGCAAGCGCCACCGTTCAGGTGGCAAAACCCCACTTTTGCTTTTGCGAAATCCAATCCGCCATTCGCTTCTTTGTGCTCCAACAAAGCACGGCCAACCGAGGCAGTACTCACCAACAATTTGGGCAAGAAAGCGAGATTTCACAAACCTATCTCCAAGGCTAAGACGCTTTGACGCAGATTAGCCTAGCTTGGTGTCAAAAGGATTTTCCAGAGCTGCAAAGTCACTCTCCAAAACCTACTGCGCAGCGTAATGTCCGCCAACTGTCCCACGTGGACATTTTCGCTGGTCCCAAAACCTAACAATTCGCTGACCCAGATGCATCATACGGCCCAGATGACCCAGATGCATCAGCTAATCCCCCCCTTCCCAACGCATCTGCGCCCTTGCGGGCCCAAACGTTCCCTGGTCAACCTCATGGCATAAAACGGCCGAATTGCCCGAATCACCAGGGACTCGTATTCTATGGTATTTGATTCCCCGTGAATTCCGTGCCCATATAGCCCGAACCCAAGACCTAAATCCTGGCGAACTTTACGCGTGTATCCCTCACCTCCCGCCAGAAACTTAAAGCTATCAAAACCCAAATCCCCAACCAAACCCAATGCCGAATCCCGATGAGCCTGAATCCTCATTTCACAAAGCCCGACCCAGACGAAGCAACTCAGGTGGACATTGACTGCTGTGTGCATGTTCGTTCCAAACCGTCGAAAAAGGCAGTCCACCGGGCGCACCATCACAACCTTTCATCCGTCTCGGCTATCGCGGAGCCTAATACCCGCTGGATGGGAGCACACCAAGAAGCCTCTATGATCCTGGACAGGCCTAAAAACCTGAGGAAGTCATAAAGCCGTCCTGGACGCACCTCGGTAGTGTTGGGCGGCAAGTTCCCGACGTACAATCGTTTGTAGTTGTTGATGGCAGATGGGTTAGTCGCCTGTACCTTTGCATGTACGCCCGCCAGCCATGACCGGAAGTGCGCGAGCTTCTTCTGGAGTACCAGGATCTGCGCGTCGCGTTGCCGCAACTCGTCCCACACCACGTGCTGTTGCAGCTGTGGCTGTAGCTGCTGCGAGGGCGACGACGACAATTGCGGTGGCTGCAACTGCATCTGTTGTGGAGACTGCTGTACTACCTGCCCTGACTGCTGCGGAGCCGGTGACGGAGCCGTTGATTGTGACTGCTGCGATGGTGATGGTTGTTGTTGCAGCTGCGACTGTGACAAATGTGAGGCTTGCAAGATGGGCTGTGGCGACGGCGAAAGAAGTGGTGACTGTTGACGGCTCGCGGAAAGCGGCGGTTGGTGAGTGGGATGCGGGTGCGAGTGTGGATGTGGGTGGGTCTGGGAATGCAAGGAAGAAAGCCCCAGGGTTTCGTACGGCATGTCCTGCGGTCCTACGGGACCCGCTGACGCGGTAGGTCCGAAGAGGGACAAGCTTAGCGGTGGTCCCGACGAGATTCCTTGCAATTGCAGTGGTGGTTGCAAAGATACTGGAAGCTGTGGAGGACTGCCATACTGCGATGACAGCTGCTGCGGAGGCTGTGGCGGTGGTGATGCAGAGGTAGATGATTGCTGCGGATGGTGGGCCAACAAAGGATATGGCGGATGCGGCTGTAGCAAGTGTGGGTGTTGCGTCTGCGAGGGGTTGTCGGCGCTTTCACCTGCGCCATCTAAGTTTTCACGCTGCTGCTGTTGTTGCAGATGCGGGTGCTGATGTGGGTGCGGATGCTGTGGGTCGAAGGGGCGCAAGTGGGTCCGCGCGCTGCCCCCATAAGCCTCCGCCTCCGCATCCCCTGGCCCCACCGAACCCTCGCCACCTCCAGGTTCGCCCGGCTGCTGCGAAGGCTGTTGCTGATGAGATTTTTGCACGCCCGGCTGCGAGGATTGCTGCTGCTCCGGGTACTGCGGCGGCGGCTGCGGCGCGGATGGTGGTGGTGGCGAGGGGTGTGAGGGTGTAGACCCGGACGGATCCACGGTGAACGGCCCTGATGTACCTGCAGTACGCCCCCAAGGCATGCAGCCGGGCGGGGGACAGGGTCCACCGTGTGAGTTGAGCTTACGACGCGCGGTAAGGCAAGGGGAGAAAGCGCTGGCTGTGGACAAACAACAACGGTCAGTGCAACAGTCCATAACTCGCCCGGAAGCGACCCGATATATGAGCGCTGCAACATGAAAAATCATTCAATTCCAAATCATGCTGTAGATTAGCGCGGGCTACTATGTGCTTGAAAGAGCGTCTGGCCGCCGGTCCAAGGATGTGCGCATTTCGTCGGACAAGCCTTCAGCAAGCACGGCATAGTCCCAGCTGCTAACATAGGAAAATAATAATGTATGTAAGTTGTTTTGAAGGAAGCTGCTACCATTTGCGAATGACCATCCTTTTTTGAAGCAAATCTACTTCGAAAAAAGCTCGGACAGGAGCAAGAGCAGAGACATCCGCAAGGCAGTGATCCCACCATTTTCCAGAGGTTCCATATCAGGTTCAAGCCATGCAAGGCAAGAATGGCTAGTCACGCCCAAGTCCGCCAAGGTAAGCACTTAGGGCTTGCGAAGGTACCCAACGCCATGAAATGAATAGTTCAACAACATATAATGTACGGTTTCGACAGGGAGAAGACAACTGTTTGGAAGCTAAGCTCTCATAAAAGCTTTGGCGCAAATATCATAAAAGGCGCGCAAGCTCACAACCATACACCTTGTATCCAAATATTATGTAGATAAGTATGTTGACGTTAACTCCATGTACAAAAGCGTCATTGTTGAGCGGTTGTGCATGCATGGGCCTACTGAAGTCCCGGTCGAACACCCCCCGCGCCGTCCCCCATTCACTCACCCTGCTGATGTACGCTATCTCGCTGCTGCTGAGTTGCCTCCTGTTCGGGGGCTAAAATTTCTCGCATGGTGCGACTTCATCATTCGGAAAGAAAAGTAGCTGGCCTAGGTGGGCATCGGCATTGAGGGGGCTCGGCGGGCGAGAGTTCTTGCACCCTCCTAGCCCCCGGAGGATACAGCAAACAGCCACACAGTCGGTAAAAAATTCAGCGCCGCGCGCGGTAGGTGTTGGTACTGCAAATGGGATTTTGTCGGCCGGTTTGGTTGCTCGACTCGAATGTGGGCGCAAGGCCCACAGACCTCTCTAGTTAGTGGCTTTCAAAGGTCGAAATTGTTTTAATATAATATAATTTGTAAATTCACTTCACCTGGTTTACCTCAGACCCAAAGAAGCAGAAGTCCATCATCTGGTTCCAGAGTTAACTAACTACGGCGGTCTTGCGCCCGCCATAACTTTTCACAAAAGAAAAGCGGGTTGTCTCACAGAAATGTCCTAACATTTCAAACAACGTTATTATATCTGCGTATAAATTAAATTTTGCCCTCCTAAATATGCCACATCGCCGTAATGCTCCGTTCCGTTTTGACTGTTAGATACCTCACATTTACAACATTTGAACTAGGTATATTGCGCTCAAGTTCATGAGCTGCGGCTCTCTGGCATGCATCACGATGCCGTAACTAAAGCCGCCCGCCCAAAGTGTGGCACTGACACAATTAGACTCTATACGAATGTGGAAATAAACCTAAAGCATATCGCTGTATGTCCTGGCCTGGAAATGCACCTGTTGGTGCTTTAGCAATCCAGTTAAAATGATGTTTCTTACTTTCGGCTCGACCAACATTCTCGCTGCAAGCATACACATTTTAATATAAATATAGTGCATCAAATATATTGCATCCCCTGATCGTGGCTTTGTATCAAGAGATGTTCGGAACGGAAACCTCAATCGCATGCCTGTATACATGGCGGTCAACGGTTTGACGATGGTAAAACAAGTTTCAGAGGAGACTTCCAATTACAGGGTGCCATTGTTAATTGTATCCTGTATGGGTGACTTCCGTTGTCAGGCGATGCCGTTGTTTGGGGAAAAGGTCTCAAAGTCGTGAAGGCATGTTTCTCTAGCTGAGAGCTGATGTGCCACGCCCGGCGGCGGTTGCGGCCCTCTTGTATGTATGGCGTCCATCGGGAGTACAACCTACTCACACACGGTCATACTGATAGCTGATACTTGTGCCTACCACCTCAGCTTGTCATAGTCCTGCGTCCCGTGCTGAGAGCTCAGTGCAGGCCAATGCACCGAGGCCCTTCGACGCCCCACTTTCGATGCTTAATGATCCAAAAGCTGAGTCTGACACCTGATAAAGCCACGGGACACGCATGCAGTTTTCCTTGCATCGGGGCTGAGTGAGTTACTTTCCCTAGATATAGCATGCGCGTAATTGCATCCACGGACTCCTGGGTTCCCGCACCAATCCACGGGCATCGAAACGGTAACAGGCACACACCCCACTTTACCCTTCATGACACGGGGATAATTGCAATCTGGTTGAGATTATTTTGATTGGGTGGTCATTTCCCGAATACGAAACGAGCATGTGGGGAAAGGCTTGTGTGTGTCGATAGGGAAGCTAGACTGCAGGCGCCCGACGGCCGGGAGGCTCTATCCTTATGCGTTTCTCTATGACGTGAGAACCGTATTACGATTTTAGCTTGGCGCTCAAACTTGAGCGCCAAGGTAAATGCGGCGGCATTTGGTTGCCGCTCAGCCCACCAAGAAACACGGCCAAGGCGGCCACGACGTTAACACCCAGGCAATGGTCCTTTAACAAGCAACCGCACTTTAAATGCCGTGGATGCAGGCTACGCACCGGACGGTTGCTGGCACGAAACGGCGCGGCCAAGAAAGGTAACATGGATGCATGATGCTTAAGGAGATTGAGTGGGTTCCATAACGTTATGCCATAGTAGCGTGAAGCATACAAAATCATTTTATCCATCACTAAGGAGCTGAGGATTGACATCCGAAAGCTAGATATCGCACAAGTAAATATCCCATCTCATTGAATCTCTTACAAGGTACCTTCCTACACTAATTCAAGCTTGTCGTCGCTAGGACTGGCATACTTCAGACTTCGACTGCAGTACGCGACCTGTCGCTTGCCAGAATATAATTTTTATATAGAAATGTTCGTTTTTATGTCTAATATATCATGGCAATAAGCATGCGTTTATCACAACGTGGTACACCGGTCGTCTGTCCGTCGTCGCGTTACTCAAAAGCCATGCAGCCCGGCGAAAGTGAGCAAGCTGCAAAAACGATCTTTGCGTTCAAATTGTGCGTTCCTCCTTTCTGTCACTGTAATTAACAATATCGCCCGTGATAGCATTTATAGTCCTTATACAATCATTCCTATCCCAATAACGGAAACAACCGTCATCCTGGCGAGATATCTCTTGCTCAAACTTTTCCCTTTCCCGACTCATAGTTCTCAAATACATCCACAAAGCTGATAACGTCGAGAACATTTGATTTTCCGACGTTTTCCCAAGAGTCCCACTTGCCCGACGGCACGAGAGGCGGGGTGACAGTGCAGATAGCCTCTTTTAGCGCCATTCGTGGTGTTGATAAAGTTTCTTCTTTACAGTAGCTCCATTTAATGCACTTCATCATATGGCAGCCATCAATAATCGATCCTCACGCCTTCGCCCCATTCCACCCTCGACAAAAGGCAGTAGCTAATTCGCGCCGGCGCGCGGGCGCAGCGAGGGAGGGAAAGAACCCATCCAGTTTCCGCGACTGCTCTTTGGCGCGAAAGCCAAATAAACCTATCCTACGCACACAGCACCTTCAAAGTGCGACCATCTAAGCCACGGCGCACGCGCGGACCCCAGATGCATACACGTAACCCCATAATTAAATCCTTATTAAAGTAGGGTTCATTTAGCAGACCAAAAGGCTTTGGCTGCGCGCCTTGTCACATGCGCGCCCGTGCGAACAGCGAAGCAGCGAAAGTTTGCTTGCTAGCACGAAGGCTCTCCTGCTTGAAAGATAGCGCTAGCGCTCTTCACCCTCGCTCCCGCAACAATCACGACGAAAATGAAGAAATGGCGCGCTTTTCGTAAAACCCACACGGTATGAAATAAAGCGACTGCGGCGGGCCTCCATCCAGTCACCATAGGCCCCCAAAATCCAAAAATGAAATCCAAAACACTTTGCACGACAGGGCGACAGGACGCGGCACACATCAAATTAGGTTCTGCGCTCGTCCAAACGGCTAACGGTAACTGACGAACGGTGAATGCCTGTCGATATGGTGGGCTGGGCTCCTCCATCCACTGGAAGCATTAACCGCCGGAACGCCTACCCCAGTTCTCTTCGTTTGTTGATCACATATGCATGAATTTGCGACTTGCCGTCTCTCTCATACTCGGCAAAGTACTCCTTGCCCCGGTGTCTTCCCCCCACGGGAGATCATTCAACGCTCATCATCACCATCAACTCGCCCTCCCCCGCACCGGTGCTCCTTCCCTCCTTTCGAATTTATGCTTTAGGTTGTAAGAGGAGGAGGAGTCGAAGGAGGGCTTAACTTTTTAAGGCTCTAAGTACGACACAGGTTTAGTACGACACATCCTGGCACATGCCCAAAGGTGAATACAAATGTACCCACACCCTCCGAGTTACCATTTCTTAAGACGAACACAACTAACCCGAATTAAACTATATTATAAACTACACGGTGGTGGTGGTGGTGGTGGTGGCGGTGATGATGGTGGTGATGATGGTGGTGGCGGTGGTGGTAGTGGTGGTGGTGGTAGTGGGTACACGGCCATTGACAGCACCCGCACTGAAAAACACACGTGTGACCCGAGCCCTCCCCCCCACCCTTTTACTTTCCCCCACGCGTCCTCACCGCCCCTCCCCCTACCGGTCCCCACCGTTTCTCCCACCCCGCCTCCGCCACGGCCGGATTAACGCTGTAGCGTCAGTGCCGCTACTGCCATTATCGGAGTTAAGATCACCGCCACTGCCACCAAACCCGCAACACGCATCGCCTCCTCGTCGCGTCGCCGCTCCTCCTCCGTTGCCACGTACAGTGTACGGCGATCCGCAGCGCTCCTGCCGTACACAGTGATACCGTAAAAAAAGAACTGAACTGATCCATGTATTTTCGAAGGTGTGTGCGAATGTGCGAATGTGCACATGTACGAATGGAGAACATAGTTTTGGGTTTTGGGCGTGGCCTAATTAGGAAATCAAATTTAGGGTCCTCCTGCGAGCGTTCGTGTCTTATCTCGTTAGGCCCGCTACTACTTCCAACCCCCACGAACTCCCCCAAATCTCTCCTCTTCCCCCCGTACACCAGCTCAAGGAACGCCTTAGAGAAAGACACGGTCGCTCGCTCGCCAGCAGGCGCATGCCCACCTGAAGTACTTGTCGTACTCGGACTTCTTTACAGCGTAGCTGAACTGGTCAGCCTTCATGAACCTTCATGGACATGGTACGGCAAACCCATGTACGGTGGGTTAGCAGGGTTTATGAATACGTGTGACGAGAAGATGGCGGCGGGGGGGGGCCGCGCGGTGTGGGGCAGATGGGGCACTTTAGAATCCATTTTAGAATCCAGATCTTGATTCAAATCCACAAAATGGATCCATGCCTTCATACAGCTTCGGATTGGTATTTTGGATCCACAATTGGACATTTGGATTCAAGGAGGATCCAGCGTGAGGGGAAAACCCATACACACACACGCACGACTGTAAGTGACATGACTGCATAAGTAGACCTAGCTCATACGCTATTCCTTATATGCCTCCCCCCCTTCCTGTGCGCTTCAGAAGCTTACGTCATGGCTTCGAAACCGAAGAGCATCTGTTTCGCTTTCTTTGAGATCTGTACGACAGAGGGTCCAGGGAGGAGAGGGAGAGTGGACGTCGCTTGCAGATGCCAATGATAGAACGGTCAGTAGAATGGCTCGCCACCAACGACCTACCGCCTTCGTAACCCCCTTTGTACTGCACCCCACGATTCGATGACGTAAAGGAAGAGCACCTCTCTCCCTCTCCCTCTCCCTCTCCCTCTCCCTCTCCCTCTCCCTCTCCCTCTCCCTCTCCCTCTCCCTCTCCCTCTCCCTCTCCCTCTCCCTCTCCCTCTCCCTCTCCCTCTCCCTCTCCCTCAGCTCAGGCGTTATCACCCCACAGGCACCGAGATATGAAGATAGGGGGGAAGACGAACACATGGGGGCGAGCGTGAAGAAGGCCTAGTGATACCTTTGGCCCCAGACCATCTAGAGTACTTGCCTGAGCCACACCGTGGTTTGCAATGCTCTTATAAAGCTTCTGAGCCGCCTCATTCTTCCCCACGCTGTCGAGCACAATAGCCTTCTGAAGCGTCGCAAAGCCGCCGTACTGCGCAGAATTCGTCGTACAAATTAATTTGTTGCTGTACACTAACAGCAATAGGATGAGAAATAAATCCAGTGTTGCAGTTGTTGTGTAGGAAACGCTTTACGTCATCTGCTTTCTTTTTTCTAAAATCCTAAAATTCTAAAATTCTAAAATCCTGATCCTGGACTCAAATATGCGTGATCAGCAGAGCCTTGACTTCCTGTTGCGTGTGCAGAGAACCGTGTCGTACTCGGTATATCTTGCCGTACCATCGCTGTACTACTCATTCCCCGAGGGAACGGGGGCCGTACCTTTGTTTTGACCGGTACCGCGGCCAGCACCTTCTCAAACTTGTCGTACGCATCCTTGAGCCTTCCCGCATTGAACAACTCCATCCCTTCCTCGTACAACTACACACGGAGAGAAATATACGGCAGTACGGCAGGTACGGTGAGGAAACACTGGGAACAGGAAGAGAGATCTTACACGCCGAATGGTGCATTGACCCTAGCAAGGTCAAAGGTCAAACGATGACCAAGGTCAACCAAACCAGGTGGGGCATCCTTACCTTGGCCGCTCGCTCCTCTACTTCGGGATCCACTTCTAATCCCGCGCGGGCCTTATACGCCGCCAGCGCTGCCGAGTAGTTCCGTTCACGTTCCGCCCGTTGCTGGGCTGTTTCAATCTCCTGTGGAAAACGAGTGAATCGGTTTGGTGGTTGTGGTGGTTGGCGGTTGGTGGTTAATTGTAGTGGAGGTGACAAGGCGACCTTGCGCAATATTTTGCCTTGTGTTTTTTGCAGCCTGTTGCCTTTTCCTTCTTTCACTTCTCCACACAGAATGCGTCTTCTTTCGTTTTTTAAAACAGCAGCAATGCGCGCGTAAAAGCCATGGAGGGCAGATTACAATGTTTCCCCTGTTTACCGTTGTTAGTTATATTTGTTAATTCATATGTACGGATCACCTTCCGGCTCCAGTGCCGCCTGCCGCACCTGGCCGGGCTTGAGATCACGACCACCGCCGTACGCTTCACTAATGTCCTTGGGGCGAGGGAACATACCCCAGGTTGATACCTGAGGGCATTTGGACGGGGAGAGTGTGTGTGTGTGTGGATTGGGGAGTTGGGGAGTTGGGGAGTTGGGGAGTTGGGGAGTTGGGGAGTTGGGGGTGGGATCAGACTGTGTCTTCGTATGTTTGCAACATGTCAAGGAGGTGAATCGGTTCGTCGTATGTGGTTAGATTACCCATGGATCAATCAGCCCATGGGTCAACTCTTAACCAACGGATAGATACGCGCATGTACGACGACGGGCTGTAAGCACCTTCGCCACACGAGCACACCGTACGACAACGTGGGAACTCTATGCCGTACTTTGGGTTTGTAGACGTCTGCCACCGCCCCCTCCTCATCTGCTGCCGCTGGCGCAGCATCGGTGGCCCCAGCGGCCGCGGCACGGGCCTCCGCCTCCGCCGTCGCCGCTGCAGCCGCTGCCGCCAACGCTGCGGCCTTCTGCGCCGCCTTCTGTGCTGCGGCCTCGGCTTCTAACCGGCGTGTTTCTGCCAGAGCTGATGCTTCAGGCCCCGCCATTTGCCCAGCGTCGTCCCCCATGCTAACTCGTACGACAACGTTGCCGCCAGGATTGTACGATGGATCTGCCGTAATTACCTCACCGCCGAGCGCCCGCAGTCGCGCCTCCTTGGCGGCGGTGAACTCCTCCATGCGCAGATCGGCACGGGTTGACCCGTCAGGGCTGTCGTACAACGGCATTTCCGTTAGCACTCCAGCTAGAGCGTCGGCGGCGCGCATGGCGCTGCCGGCGCCGTCACGACGGGGGCTATTGAGCAACATATCCATATAGTCCTTTTGCTCCGGTGCTGCCATGAAACGCCGCTCCCGTTCCGTGGCTGCAGCCGCCTCCGCCGCTGCGTCAGCGGACGACGGCATTGGTGCCGTACCACCGTACAACATTGGCGTGCCGCCAGTGCCGCTGCGCTCCGCGGTGATGGGGGCGTCAAGGAATCCCACCACGGCGCCCCAATCGACCTTCGTCGGACCCACACGTGGTAGGGCAGGAGTACGTACAGCAGCAGATCCTTGGGAAGCCGCCGCCGGCGGTGCCTCCGCTGGTAACGGGCTTTCAGGAGCAACATCCTCAGAGCTGGAGGGCTCAATAGATGAGGGCTGCTTGTATTGTTTCGCGCGCGCAATACGAGCAAGGATGGCATCTTTGGAAGCGCCGCCCGAGGCCGCGGGCGGTTCTACAATCGTAGCTTGTGAAGAAGATCTGGATACGCCGGAGCTGGGGGTTGTTTCCGGGTTGGGGGATGTGGAGGAGTCCGATGTCGCGCGCGCGGATGGGTTGCGAGCACATCGCCATCCCTGAGCTCGCGGAGGTCCAGTGGCCCAACCGTGTGCGAAATGTGACGATATTTGATTGGGTAACATGAATAGTATCCCGATTTAAGTGCACCGGGAATAAAAATGGAGTGTACGCCGGTTGGATAGCAAGGGTGGCAGATAGGGTCAACGCCGCCCTGGCCCTAACGCCCTTTACGTTTTGCGCTCGCACTCGTTACGCGTGGATATTAGTGCGGAAACGTCGTTTGCAATGGTCTTCTTGACATTTTCCAGCATTGATTTTGCATGTACGGATGTGGTGTAGGTTGAGGCAGGTTGTCAGGAGAAGACGAAGCAATATATTTGTGCCTTTGCCCCATCAGAATTTCACATAAAGTACAACCTATTTTTTAGGAGAGAGGCAACGCCACGCACAAGGATGGAAATCTCTGCAACGTGTCCCCCGACTCATAACGGGGGTTTTCGTATTTTCATCCGTTAAACAACGATAGGTGGATCACTGGTAGTATTTTACATGATTGGCCCTTGGGGCCTGGAAAGTAGAAATGACTTACATAACAAGAAGCGGTGCGTAGAGAATAGTTATTTATGGTTTGTCCTAACGCAAGAAAGAATCATATACTTAATGACACGTATGCGAACTGGCGTTCAGGTGATGTGGCGGAGCGGAGGTCGCCTTGGCGTGTGAGCATTGTCATCGAATTTCTGCTCTCCATTTTGGTGGCACTGAAGATATTGTAAGTCAATTTTATGAATTTCTTGATAAGCCATTATAATATACGCCTTGCTAATAACTGTTCGTTGTCGACGGCGTTTCCAACGCCCGTCGTTTCCGGCAGCTTCTTGACTATGATCTCGCCGCAAGCTCATAGCGAGTTCCGGAACCAGAGACTCAAAAGGCGTGACCCACGTCTGGGGAAGGGGCCGCGCATTACAGGCGTCGATAAAGTCGGTGGCGGGGATCATCGTGACGGTGAGCCTGTGCTGACCAATATTCACTCCTAACTGCCTTGCACGCAGCCTTATCACGACCGCATACAATTATGTTTACAAATCTAATTTATTATAAGTTATGACAACCTTCAAGCCTGACACATTTGAGATCTACGCGTGGGGTTTGGGCAATGCACATCTCTGCAGTTACAGTCTAAGTAACGGAAAGGGCTCGTTACTAGCTTTTTCCTTGGAGCAAACATGAGGAGGAGACCTAATACCCTTTCCCCCTGTGCAGCTTTATCCCTTGCATATTATTTACACATCCATGTTGGTGTTCTCTTTCCCCTCCTCCGGTTCGGCCGTTCACCAAGTTCACCAAGTCTTTCTTCCTATTCTCAGTGATTGGGTTTCTTTGATCATTTTCATGTTTGTCTTCTCTTTTGTTTGATCTCGCGATCCCTTTTGGGGCCGTCTGAATTTCGTGGGCCGTACCACCCCGTGCGAACTTGTGCCGTGAGTATCACGAAGATTAGCATGACCATCACTGCGTCCTGTGTACAGTGCATTGGTTTTTGGATTCGCATTTTCGTACATTCGACTTTCTTTTAAGAACCCCTTTCCTCTCCCTCCCCCCTTCTCTTTGCGTCCATTGTTGTGGCATCTAGTGCCGCCGGGTTGCGGCAGCTGAGGTTAAAATGGGCCCGCTTCGCACCCCATCCCACAACCACCCCTAACGCTTACATCATCGCATCATCCACATTTATCACGACATCCACCATATGTCGGGGACTGTCGATGTGGGTCGGCGACAGATGTGTTGAGGGTTGTCAGTGGGGTAGGGTGGGGTGCGCAGCGGGCCGAATGTGGACCAGTGCTTTCTGGCGAGCGCGGGCACCGGTTTGATGATGACAGCAACAATGTGATGTGTGCGGCAAGCGACTTCAACAACGTGATTTGAGAGGCTCTTGCTTCGTACATCAGCATAACAACGACTTCGGGAACCTTGAAATTGAATATGCGCTCTTCTTCCCATCCTCCTACCTTCGGATACGGCAGCTTCTTTCCATCCTTTCTTTCGTCTTTTTTTTGCACCTTGGCTGGAGTTGCAACATGCGTTGCCTTGGCTATACGTTGCCTTGGCTATGCGCCGGAACACGATCTTTGCGAGATACGGTACGTATTGCCTGCGGCTCCAGCAGTGGTACTGTAAGGCTCAACGAAGGTGGGAAGGAGAGGATTTGCCATGGCGTTTGGCTGGTTTCGGAGCGCTTGGGAAGTGCTAAGAGCGAGTTTATTGAGGAAAGGTTCACGCGTTTTTGTTTATGCCTGTCCTCAAGCCGGTGTGTTGAGGAGCCGGTCGTATGCGTGTGCGATTTGCAGGTTTTGTGCCATCTTGCCCCTCTGAAAAAGAATAGTCGAACGCGGTAAACGTACGACA
Source organism: Volvox reticuliferus (assembly GCA_019650235.1). Lineage (NCBI taxonomy): Eukaryota > Viridiplantae > Chlorophyta > Chlorophyceae > Chlamydomonadales > Volvocaceae > Volvox > Volvox reticuliferus. The sequence continues at coordinate 465,695 of BNCP01000023.1, forward strand.
ATGATGACGAGGGGCTGGCGCGGTACAAAACAAATCGCAGGCCGAACACGAACACGCCGGTTTCGGTTTGGTGATGGTAGGAAAAGAGTCGGGAGACCCGTGGGTATGGGTGGATTGAGACCCTTGGTCAGCGCCTGCGTCACTTTCCACAGTCTCCGCCGACCTCGTACCAGCAAGATCCGCTGCCGTCGAGTAATCGCGACATGCTCTTCTCGGCGTGCACGGAGCAGGAGGGGTGGCGGTTGACTTTTGGATTGGGACTTAGACAGTGACCGGAAAGAGCTCTTAATCCCCCCCCAAGTGATGCCGCTGCGCGAAACACACGTACCCAATGTGCATACAGACATAGCATGCGTGCGGCCATCAGCGCGCGTATGTGTAAGTATGTATGTGCAGTGTGTGCGCATCGTGGCTGATGTGAAGGGCTTCCGATGACCCGCCTCGCTGCCTGGTCTGCGCTTTTCTATTTGTTGTAGGGATGTTGTAGAGATGTTGGTTTCCTTTCGTTTGTTTCCTTCAAGGCTTGGAAAGAAGGCGTTTGACGGCGTTCTTCAGCGGTTTCTGGTTTGACAAAAAGCGAAAATCCTGGCTGCGATTTTGGCTTTTGGGTTTTTGGGTTCTCCGGAAGAAATTAATTAAATGTCCTTTTTGAAGGGCAGGATCTTGCTGCTGACCAACCGATAGATAGTCCCGATTTCCGAGAGATATTGTTAGGAAAGAAAGCGCCCCGGGCCCCCCCTTTGCCGTACAAATTCATTCGTTCTCATTTCCATGAAGGGGGTATTCCAGCGTGTGTCGCTCATTCTCAATAGATATGGACGAGTTAAGCCATGGACGGAAGCTGGGGCGCGGGGGTGGCTATGACCAGCATGGACGGCTGATGTTTGTAGTTTGATCTTTCATGCATGTATTTCTTTCCCATGTTGCTGTTGATGCTCTACCATCGTCGTACCTATCATATAGGTATGACATGCCATAGGGAGGGGAGATGATGTAGGTCGTATGGTAGTTTAAGACGCAGCAATAGTAGACGGATCACGTTTACAAATTGTTGACAGGACAATTCAGGAAAGGGGTGGACCTTCTAGATTACTCCGTGGGTGGTTGTGAATGATCCTGGTAGGATCCGCTGTAACACGAGCACTGTAACGTGTTGAGTGGAATCGGAAATTGACTTCAAATCAAAATGGGTGACTCCTACCTCAGGCGTGGTGTGCGGGTGATGGTCGCATTACGGTTAGCCAAGTCACGGAACACGTCATTTTCTTTTATGCCAAGCCCTACAGGATAATGTCCTACCCGGCCGGGAAAAGTGCGCAGCATTCCATTGTGACAAGCAAATCCGGGGTCAGGCCCACGTACCGTTGGCTTTTGTTCATTACATCGTGGGTCACCGACAGGACCCATAATGTGATAAAGGGCGGCCCCCATACGCCCTTAGATCAGACAATGGAAAGACGGAATGGAACCCTGATCGTGTTCTGATACGTTCTTCTTGGGAGGAGGATGCTTGCATAGGAAAAGGAAGACGCTGGAGACGACGGTCAGGTCCCCACCCACGTTCGCCGGCCTGCATGTGCCGTTGTAAGCACAAAGGGCTGTAAGTATGATGAGCCTCATGCGGCGTACTTATTCGTTCAGGTTCCTATGTGTTCAGGCGAACATGTAAGCAGCACAGCTCTTACCCACTTAGGGCGTTACGTAGCTGGGGTCCTTGAGAAAAACATTATAGCTTCCAGTTCCTCTTAGGGAGACATCGGTTAGGATCCAAGGAGGATAGCAACCGCAGGAAATTTGAATTTGTTGGGGTGTTTGTGTGTGTGTGTGTGTGGAGGGGGGAATAGAGGGGGTTTGCTTCACCCGTGGCCACTACCTGACCGGCAGTCTCTACCTTCCCCAGTACTGTATTTCGGGGCACCCTCATATCCTTTCACCCTCATCCGCGGACTTCTCAGAAATCAGTGATTTTTCCCGCACTGGCTCAGCATCCCCCCCCGGCATCCAGCAGTGCAATCTGCCGGATCAATGGCGGCGTCACCTCCACTCCTGGTCAGCTCGCAGGTCACTTTTATAGGGGGCTGTCACAATCCATCTTTGTGGGGCCACATCCACCATATGTCTACCGGCACCCCTGCGAACCGTCTAGGCAAGGCTCACTTTAACCTAGCAACATTCATGGACTTCCTCGGCAGGGCAACCTGCCTCAACCCTATGATCCGGGAGGCGCTTTATAGGGGTCTGGACTCATGTTTACATTCCTAACGGGCCCGCCCTGCGTCGGCATTTAGACCATGGCCATGGAACTCGTAGTGCGGTTGTGGGATGGCGGCGGCGCCACGGCGCGGCACACTGGGAGGCGCTCAAGCATCTACAGGAGACTCTGGACTGGCGGCTCATACCTGTTTAATGTAGGGTACCCATCGCACCTGGGCACATGCACACCTGCAGGACCTCCGCGGCCGCTCAGTTCGGCCCCCAACGCTGCAGACTAGCCCGCACCCCGGCGGGTGGTAACGGCGCTGCTGACGGCAGAGGAGCCGTACTGGAAGGTGCAATATGGCCAACATGCTGGGAGGGGGAGGCTGTAGCGCATTGCGTCGTGATATAGGTTTGCTTCGCTGAGTCGGCAGCAATAGCTGCCTTTGTAGGGGTTTAGGCAAAGTGGGTACTTGCAAGTGTGGTGAACCAGGGTGAACACTGCACTAGGGTTGAAATGTTTGGGGTTCTCATATAGATGCGACGGTTGGGATGTGTACCGATGCGATATAATTCCGATGTGATGAGATGGGTCAAAAATCCCGCTAGGGGTTTCTGTCAGGATGGTTCAGACCCGGATAGTTTTTGTGATCATATTTACGTATTTACGTGATAACAAAGAAAACCCAATAATTCCTAAAAACTACTGACACCCTACCGTTGACTGTGTTTGCTGCCGGACAACATCATCACTGTTTCCAAACAACTTTACGAGTCCTTCGGCTTCCTTGCACAGGCTTGCACATAAGGTAACGACCTCCGTCGAGACTATAAAAACAAGGGGCGTTTCTATTATCAAAATCCAAGTGTGACAAAGCCGTAATGTGAGCTTATGGGGTCGGAAGGAAGAAGCAGCCGAACGCTAACAGGTGATAGTCCTAGACTCTCAGATGCCATTAAGTTTTATTTCGCAGCAAGTACTTCAAATCAATTTATATAATATTATATAATTTAATCTAGTAATTATTTTCGATATTGGATACTGTAAGTGTAGTCTTCAATGTCGGCAGCGTAGGTGATGAGATCCTACGGACGTACACTTCAATGCACGGCTGTCTAATTTGACAGGTTACAAGCAAAGGGACTTTTTTCTTTTCCCAATTAGCTATTCTCATTCTAGGGCTTTAGATCGTTTCTGTGTCTAGGCCACAGGCCGATCGTTATTAAGGACGATGCCGCGACTGGCGCTAGACACAACAACTTGCCGTGCAGGTCGGCCATCCGCAGACGGCCGATCTCGCAACGTTCCTTTCATCCGCAGCACTTTTCCACCGGCATTCGCTTCTACGTCAATACCATCCATCTCGCGTCGCTGCGTGGGTGCGACAGCCATCGCCGCTGTGGCAGCTTCAACCGGGGCGCTGACATTTTTGCAACCTTCAAAACGGGCGTCAAGCTCGATAACTAGGGACGTCATGGCCTCTGTCACTACGCCAGCTGCGTCATCGTCTTCATCTTCTCCAGTGGCTGGGAGTCCAGCCAATCTAGATCTTCTGGTCGTGGGGCCAGGCGTTCTGGGCAGTGTTTTAGCCAAGGGCTGGCTCGAGACCGTTCCGGGAAGCACCGCAACGGGCCTCACAAACAGCGATCGGAGCCATGAGAGGTACGAATGTACGAATGTCCATTCCAGTTAGTGCCGCTCTTTAGGAGCTTCCTGCGCCGTCAGCCGTCAGCCGTCAGCCTGCTGCCTCCGTCCCAACCCAAGCAATCCAAATTATCCGACAAACCATGTAACTACTTTCAACCGAACCCAACCGTATTAGCTATGTGGTATAGTACGGGTGTTTCCTGTAGAACCGTATTCCATCCACCTTTACCACGGTTTTTACCCTAACGCAAAACCCACGACGTTGATGAAGAAATTATAATTGGGTTTTTGCTCCGAAACCCTCAGCCTTCTTCCATCTCCTATTCCTGTCCCCTCCTGACCGTGTGACCTCCCAATCTCCAAAACACACACGCGCACCCACACAGGCTGCGTGCCATGGGCCTTACGCCCGCAACTCGTCAGTCCCTATCCGCGGATCGCAAATGGAGCTTCGTAGCGTTCAGCGCTCCACCGTCGGGGAGTAAAGATTATGTGGCGGATGTACGAGCAGGGGGAAGCGGGAACGGGGAAAACAGGAAATAACCCAAGGGGGCGACAGCAACCATCAGTCCATTGTGATTTAGTAAACAAAGGACCAGGGAGGGAGGAAGGGAGGGAGGGAGGGAGGGACAGGGAGGGAGGGAGGGACAGGGAGGGAGGGCGGCACAGGGAGGGAGGCAAAGAGGGTAGTCTGTAAAGGAAGGCGGGCAGCTGAGATGAAGTAATAGCTACAGATGACTGAAGGGGACGGAAAGGACCCCACCTCACCTCGCAACCAGCATGGCACCGCACATCGCAGAACAGCAAAGCACAGCCTCTTCGGGTCCCAGGGAGCTTATTTTCATTTTGCCTTGCACATCTCCCAGCTCACCACGTCCCCCCCCCGCCCACTCATACACACGTTCACACATTCGCTCCTGTATCCTCCCACAGGTGAAAGCCGCGCTGCAGTTGTGGGACGGCACCGGCTCCTTCCTCTTCACCTCCTCCATGTCGGTCTGTTCCGAGGACAGCGGCGGCGAAGTGACGGACGAGAACTGCCCCCTGGTGCCCATCGGTGCAGGGGCCTCGACGGATAAGCTGCTGGGGGCGGAGGCGGCCACTCTGGAGGTACGAGCGTGTGCGCTTCCGTGCGTCCGTCCGTGCGTACGCGTGTGTGTGCCTCGTCGCACTGCCGTACATCATTTTCAGGTGTGCTGACTTGACAATGATAAAGCACGCTCCCATATGCCCCTCATTGGATTTCCTCACTTTCGGTTGGTGCGGACAGTTTGGGGGAGGGGTGGTATCCTTATCCGGGGGAGAGGGGGGGAAAGGGGGAAGTGTTTACGTCTGTGTGGTGGGTTTACGTTTGTGTTTTGTCTGTCGTGGTACGGGGGGGAAGAGGGCATCCCTCCCTTCGGGGCCCCCCGAGGTTGCATACCCCATCTGGACGCCCTCCCTGGACTGGAACCTGCCCGGAGTCTCGCAGGCAGGTGGCAATGTACTGCGGCTGGTTGGATTGTACCATGCAAACCGTGGCGCGCACACGTATTTCATCAAAGTGGTGGGTGATGGAGTGACCCGTGGGTCGGTAGGACCCGTAGGTGTACACGTCATAGTGACGGACCCGTCGGTCCGTCACTATGAGTTATCGATCGGCTCCCCCTCCCCCGCCCCCCTCATTCCAAACCCGCCCCGGCACGCACCCGCACCCGCACCCGCCCAGGGCACGGTTCCCCGCCCGGGGGCCTACGTGGTCAACCTGCTGCATTATGAGGACGCGGCGGGGATGGGGGCGGCGGTAAGTCCTCGGCGTCGTCGAGTGGGGAAGTGGTTGCAATGACAAATTACACCATTACAAATTTCGTCGTCTAAAGGATCACGGCATGGCGCTTTTAGCGGCACCAGCATCACCGGGATCAAGGGGGGAAGGGTTCTGTCAAGGAGAGGAAGACAAGTAGACGAGTAGACGCGATACCTGAAAAGTTATTGTGTGGAAAACCGCAACTAACCAACCGTCAGAAAATTGGTTAAGGAGTTTGGTCCGCAGGTAATGGGCGTTGGCGGGTAAGAGGGGATGTGGTTGGTTGGCGGCGGGGTTTCGGAGCCGGGGTCGGCAGTGAGTGGGTGCGTGTCATATGATGCCATAACGGACACTCATTGATACTCCTCGGTCCTCGGTTTAAAGCGCCTTTCAACTGGCGAGAGAACCTATTCTGTTATTGAGCAACCGTTTCTTTTTTCATTTGCGCGCAGCCGAATTTGCCATGCCATGCTTGCCATGCCATGCTTGTCTGTCGTACTACAATTTACCATGCATGCTTGTCTGTCGTACTGCTACGGTTACAAAGTTATGACTTTGCCCCGACGTTTGACTTGGTACAAACGAAGTACCGAATGTTTTAACCGATTGCTGCTCTTTGGGGGTCATATGCCGGCTGGCTGGTTGGTTCGTTGGCTGGTTCGTTGGTTGGTCATGAACGGCTTCGGTATGGCAGATCCTCCGTGGCGACGGGAGCGGCCCCTTTCGCGGTCGGGTCTTTTTGGGCGCTGATGGCAACCCGGTGACGTTCGAGGACATGGTGGAGGTGAGAGGTGAAGTCGCACCATTAGGCACCATTAGGTTGTTGTTCTTCAGCGTCTTAACGCATGCGCGAACTGCCCTCCACCCCACCCCGAAAATCACCTGTACCGCTAGTGCCGTACCACCTGTACGTCATACCCGCCACGCCCCCTAACCCCCGTTTCACTCCTCTTGGGTTGTTGGGTGTGTGGGGCCATTCCACTGCACCCTAAGCCCCCGCCCCATCCCACCCCAATACACGCCCTTTCCCTTCTTATTCCGAATCCGGTCCTCCTCTCCAGTCCTGCTTCAACTCGGGCGTATTTCCCCGCACCGCCGTCACCTTCACCGGCAGCCTTCCAGAGGGTGAGAGCGACCGGAGGGGAGGGGAGGGGAGGGGAGTGTGTGTGTGTGTGTGTGTCGTAACAGCAAGGAAATTCCTACGCTTGTGCCGTATGTGTATGTTTGTGTACGTGCCGCACATAAACATACACTTACACCCCACGTACACGCACACACGACCCTCTAACAGGGGCATATGCTTACGAGATGTGTATGTTTTGCTTGGTTCAGAGCGCCATTCGCCAAGAATGTCTGTATGTTACACCTAATCCAAACTGCCATAAGCTCGTTAAGCTTGCAGGGCGAGTCGCCCGCAGTTAACACCCTTACATTATATATATATATATATACATATATTCTTTGCTCTAGCTGGTCCGAGTGAGAGGGGGAGCACGTGGCAGGACAGACAGACGAAGCCACGTGCCCCTCCCCTGCGCTGTGGCTCGGTCTGGTCAGGGCCCTTGGTGCTCGCCCTTGTAGGGCGAGTCGCCCACAGCGTAACACCCCAAGAATATATATAATGTATCTATATGTACATATATGTATATGTGCCACCTCCATTAATTAAGAATTATATTTAGTAATTACTGGTAGTTCTTATTTTTTTAATGTTGTTGCTAAAATTTCATTATGATTTGGTTCATTTTTCTATTCCTATTTTTCTAAATGTTTTATCGTTTTATTTACGCAATGATAACGATAATAATAACGGAAAACGCAACAATAATACCACACAGGTGTATCCTCCGGTCGTGGCAAGCTAGTGGCCAATGAAACTAGCCGGAATGCTCTGGGAGGCTGGAGGCCCCGCTACCCTTCCTTCGTCGAGTTCATGGCAGCAGGGGGCAAGGACTTTTACAATACTTCCGGACTGGTATTCTGAAAATTTTTGATATTTTTATTGCTTTTGGAGATTTTTTCGATTTTTAATTTTTTACTGACTTTTGAATCCCGGAAAGACAGTTTTTATGGAATGGCATCCGGTGTGATTTTATGTAACCCTCTATTAAATTCACATGATATTGTCATCTCGTCAGCATCAGCCATTCCAAAAGTCTCTGTTATGCACAGCCAACCATACTTGGTTTTTTTTACATGTATATGGGGCTTCCATACTTCTATACTTATGGGTCGATGTGGGTCGGATTTAACGACCCGTGGGTCATTAGCGGCTTGATCCCTCACGACCCGCACTATTACTGCACTCACGGTCACGAGTGCATATAACAACATAACATCCCATCAAAACATAATATAATATATATTATTGTGTTTTTACCGAACGCGAAGAATAGTGAGCTGTGGACGCGGCAAGGCGTTAAAATAAATTGTCCGCCGAAGCTGCGTGCGTGCACGCATTTACCTTTGAACGGTCCTTCTTTCCTCCGCAGGGAATAGGTATATTATTGCATTTTGTGATTTGGGTGATTTCTAGTTTCCGAGACACGACAGGCCCCCGAGCAGGACAGCAAAGGGGTGACGACAAGCAACAGGGGCCAACCCTCCTTTGAAAAATGTGCTCCCGAACTCCGAAATAGGTAGATGCCCCAACTTAGCGCATAATAAACGATGACTTGCACGTATTCCTATCAGCTTGAATAGTTTTGTTCCTTGTCGTCAGACGGACAGCATTGTCCAAGGCGGCGGCCAAAAGGTCTTACGCAATTCCCAATGTATGCGAGGGGCCGCAATCAACATCAAACCTTTCTTTCGCACATACCCCGCTGGTCGTACCCGATAACAAGGACTAGGCATCGCGTTCCTTTAAGCTTTACTCATGTTATGTTGTGAAAAGCTGCGAGCAACGTGCCAAATCCTTCGCCCTCTGTTATCTTTCAGTTTTTGGCTTTCGTGCTTCGGGGCGCGTGTTCGACGACCGCACGACGCCTCTTAAAGAGATAGGCTCCCAGCTAGCCATAAAGTTCTTCTACTTCTCCATCAGGTACAACCGAGAGAGAGAGAGAGGATTGGGTCATCGATGAGCATATAGAACTTTGTCGACAGGCAGGGGTTTCTTTTCTTTGCGTTTCTGACTGCACGCACGCACGCATCCGGTAGCTTCGGGCGGAGAAAGATCCGACGACAAATTCTTTATTACCTTCGATTCCAGCAAAGAAGAGGATGACTCGAATGGCGGTCAGCAGCAGCCGCAGCGGCAACCTCGACGTGCGGCAACCTGGCAGAGGGCCCGGCCACAGCGGCCGCATTGGACGGCAGCCCACGATTACTATTGCTCTTGCTTCTTTTGTGGGTCCTTCTTCTACAACAGCAGCATCAGGCGCTCTTGCGGCTGCCACAGCGGGATCGGGCAGCAACAACAACAGCAGACAGCAGCAGCAAACTCTTTTAATAACCTCGCAGCAGCAGCAGCAACAACAGCGTCGTCGCAGTGGCCGGTTTTTCATGATGAGCAGCAGGAGCGTCCATGGCTGCGTTCCAGTGCCTGCTTATAATCAGTCGTCTTCTGCGGCCGCTACCTGCGTTCCCGCGCGTTGCACGCCGCCGTTGAATCCGAGCAATCATGGCTTTTCGCAACAACAGCATTGCCAGCTGCGGTCGGCCGCTTGGCGGCGATTGCGCAGGGACCGCAGCAGGGAGTCGGCGCGAGGTGAGCTTTCCTTAGCTTGCTTATTTCGCACATGCATCTACCCACCCGTTGTCAAGCATATGGAACATACACAAGCGCATACTGCTCAATGCATCCATCCGCCAAGGAAGAAGGGACTTTTGCCTTCGATTCAATGTTTCGGTCAATTATTACTACTGTTATCATGTACATGCATATATGCTGCGGCGCCTTTCTTACGCGCGCCGCCATCGCCGAGCATACGCTATCTGACCCTATCTGACGGGCATGTTTGTTTCCTGTTTGCTTGTGCTGCTGCTGCTGCTGCTGTTACTGCTGAATGATTGTCATATTCTTTTATAGCCCTATATATGACTGCCTTTCTCGAAATCTTTACATTCAATAACTAAAACCCTTGCTTGGATATTATCCAGAACGAACGATTTGTCGATATATAATTATTGCTATTCTTCAAAAAGCTTGGGTTGGGAAACGAAATTAGTTTGGAATGCCGCCAATATGAGCGCGAGATTAGACACGAGAAAATGTCGATGGTAGGTCGATATATGATGTATATGATCGAAGGTAGGTCAGGCCTGGACGCTCGTTTCAAAAAATCCAATTAAACCATCTGTCTTCGTCTTCGATGCGCTGTATTTGCGGATTATCCATCCCACGAGCGACTACTCACGCCCGCTTACCGATCTATCCATATGTAAATTCATTCATCAGGTTCCCCGGTTCGTTTCCGAGAAGGTGACCAACCAGTAGCGCAGACTGCAGACGCTGCTGCCGGCAAACACACGGGTATGTAAATAACAACGAAGAAGTTAACAAACGACGGATTTGAAGTAGTTACGATTAGTCGATATGGCAATAATTCCTTGTTTTCAACGAACCGTTCGCTAGGACTAATGATAAACACGCACATTATCATTGTATTTTTCCGGAAATATAAATATTTCCGGAAAAATATAGCCCGTACGCAATGCGGTTAGAGGAGGCCATCAGCCGCCGTACCCTAACAACCTTACGACCCACCAGTGACCTCCCGTGAATGCATGAGTCAGTTGCTAACCGAAACTCATCGTTACGTTAGATGCTTCTTAACGAACAATGGACACATGCTCACCATCGCGTTGTGTGCATTTTCGCCGCTATCGATCATAATGTCGTACATAGTAGCTAAAAATCGTATTATATCTGGTATGTATTTTATATCTTGCCACAGTTCATCGACCTGTGGAACAACGAATAACAGAGAATAAAACGAATTACAACGGTATGCCAATCATTTCCTGGTTTATGATTTATGAGGACTATCCGGAACCACACCCGCCGCAGGCACACGCCGATCGATGGTCCCGGTCATCTTGAAGTACGGCAAGCGCTGCAACTTCGGGGAGGGTTTTGCGGTAGTTGGGTCGGTTCCGGAGCTGGGGACCTGGGACCCTGCCAAGTCGGTCAAGATGCGGGTGAGTTCGAATGGGACCGGGGACATGTACAGCAGATCTGGGGACAAAACCCTATTAATACATGTGTGTATGTGAATACGAACCGCGCTGCCGATTGTGCTTTGCTGATGCAGTGGACTCCGGGCGATGTGTGGGTGGCGCACGTGCAGCTACCCGTGGATACGGAAGTGCAGTACAAATATGTACGGGTCAGCAAGGACGGCGCGGTGGTGGCATGGGAAGGAGTCGACGCAGGTGGGATGGTCGTGGGGTGGGGCTGTAAGAGGGGGAGAATAAGGGGGGTGGAGTACGGAACTGAAAGTAAAGTGTACAGGAGGGAGTGTTTGTACGGCAATTGAAATGTACAGGAGTGGGTATGTACGGGTTGGCAAGAGTCTATACGTGTCTGCACACCACACTGAAAGTGTAAAACTCGCAGACGGTCTGTTGACTTCGCTGCTTATGTGTCTTCACGTACGAATGTGTGTTTCCCGCAATCGCCCTCCCGCTCCCACTCCCCGATATACCATTTGCGTCTTCTGATGGTCAACATGCACCACCGATCAAACGAACTTCAAACGCACAGCCAACGGTGGCGGCTCGGGCCCTATGGGCAATATCAACCTGCACGTCCGTCCAGGCCACCGAGCCATCTGGGGGCATGGGGCGGAGGTGTATGCGGATCTTCCACCGGGTAGGTTAGAATTTGCGCGCGAATAGGTTAATAAACAAGGATTAATAATGTGAGTGTGAAGGAGACCCTTTTAAACGTACCGGTGGTTGGATAACCGCTTGGATCCAACAACTGAATGGATCCTGTTATATAAACACACACACAGTGAGAGGGGGAGCACGTGAGAGGGGGAGCACGTGGCAGGACAGACAGACAAAGCCACGTGCCCCTCGCCCGCGCTGTGGCTCGGTCCGGTCAGGCCCCCCGGTGGTGCTCGTCTTTGCAGCAGGGCGAGTCACCCACAGCGTAACACCCCAATAAACACACACACACATATATGTATATATCATTTAACATGTGTTACATATATATGTTATATATGTGTATATATAAACACACGTATGTGAATATTAGATCGTGTTGCGATGTAAAAGCCACGGTTTGCGAAACTCAGTGAACGATGATCCACCTGTAGCAATCTTATTGTATGAATCTGGCGGGAGTTTCCCAGCTGCCTCGCGTTGCTTTGTCGTACTCCGTACAGAGTATGCTGACTTCGCGGGCTCTCCAATTACGGGCACCACGGCGGTCTTCCCGGCGTCTGCCGCAAGCGGTACGACACCCACGACTGCCACCGCTACGACTAGCGGCGGCATGTTGTCGGACATAAAGCAAACAGCGCGGGGCGCTCTGGCGGCGCTGGAGTCGGCCTTGATTGGTGAGCTGTTCGAATCCGATGTGTACGACACTCTTTTGTGCGTCTCTTTATGGGGACTTGGAATTGCGTCATGCATCATCCGGGTGAGAAGATTCACCGTTGATCCTAATTAGGACCCAAAGGAAGTACGATGTAAGCCATGAATGTTGTCGTATGTGCAGTACTTGACAACAAATTTTCGAAGACAGCTCCGGATGCGGTGGATAGCACCCTGCGACCCAGTGCTAGTGGATCACATGTATGTGGCTGCGTGTGTCTTATTTAGGCAGCGGTGGCGGAGGTGCCGGCGCCAGCGGTACGCCAGCAGGTACGACGACGACGCCAACGACCACCGGCGCCGAAACCACAGGTGCGACGGGCACTGCTACAAGTACTGGTACAAGCTACGGCTCCGAAAGCGGTGCTAGCGGCTCCCCTTACCCGTCCTTCACCCCAGCCCCTGGTGTGAGCGGTACGACAATTGGAGAGGTCGCTGCCGCCGCCAACGACCCTACCGCCACCGCCACCTACGACTTGCATGTGGCTCCAGCAGCTCCGGAGTACGATCTGGTTGAGCCGGCTGGCGGTGGCGTCGCGGCCAGCGGGCCGCACATCACCAGCACTGAGCTGGCGGCGTCGCTGATTGCCGCTGGGCCGGCGGCGAGTGCGGTGTCGGCAGCGGCGCTGGGCCTGCCGGGGTACGAGGTCGACAATACTCCGGTCGTGACGCCGGTGGCGCCGCCAGCGGCGGCGCACAGTAGCGGCGGTGACGTCAACATGACGGAGACGGCGGCGACAATACCACCAGCGGTGACGATGTCCGGCGCGCATGCGACTGAGGTCGGCGGGGGAAGAGACCGGGGGTTAAGCGGGAAGATGAAGGGTAACGGGCGAGGGGATCTGGATCCAAAATTCCAAATGTTTTTGTCGTACCGTAATCCTTGGGAGCCATATCCTCACAGGTTGTGTTGCCCCATCCGTTCTCGGCTCCCAACAGCTTTGGGGGACCAAGGCACCGGGCTCTACTCCAGCCCCCGCTGACACAACCGCCACAACCGCCGAAACCAACTACAACGGCCCCGGCAACGACGGTACTGGTGCCACCGGTGGTGACGGTGGCAGCAGCGGCAGTGGCGGCGGCAGTGGCGGCAGCAGTGGCGGCGGGCGCCGCAAAGGTGGTTTCTTCCGTAAGTGAGCCGTCCATCATCTGCCGTACACGAGGTACGGCATGCCGATGCTGCCGGCCTTCTCAAGCCTCGGCAATCTCCTGGCCTTTTCGCGGCTGGCTTTGTGGGTTGGCAGGATGTTGGTTGTGGGTTGACCGTTGGCGGTTTCCGTTTTGCAGTTATCGGCAGGTATGTTCGTGTTCCGACATGGTTTATAATGTGCGGCGCATTTGCCTTCGCTTTCGCCTTAGCGGCCGCCCCATTCCTGTTTTGAAGTCATTTTCGGATCGTCCTGAAAAGAAAGCCAGTAACAACAACAGATATGTGAGGTGATGGGTCAAGGGGTGGTTGCAGGAAAGATGCACGGAAGGATCCGCTGACGAACTGACCACCCCCAAACCCTAAACCCTAAACCCCGTGGGGGACAAGGGGAGGTAGCTGAGGTGTGACGCGACAGGGCCAGTCCGGCGGACGCAAAAGCACTTGTTTGTTTGTTTTCTGTCCCCTGCAGTAACCCCGCAGCGCCGCGGCGCAGAGTGCAGGTAGAAAAAGAAACGTATCGGTTATGAAAAGGCGTCGTCATGCCGTGTACTGCGGCGATCGATGTGCGTACATTTGTGTTTCGGAACGGCACACGGAAGCGGCACTCGCAGTGGGGGGGGGGTCGCAGTGCCTGCGGAAGCAGCGTTTTGGATTCAGCTGGGCTGGGTGCTCGGGCCTGCCGAGGCATATAGGCGGGCCATAAAGGGGGGAGAGTTCGTGTGTGGGTCGTGGACAGCGGGATACGGTTGACAGCGAGACACATACACACACACACACAAACATACACACACATACACACGTATATGTACATAAAAGTTACATGTACATGTACACACACAGCGTGTACGATGTACGTTATCAGCACTGCTGTCTCCTCTATAAGGCCCCGCACGCCATCACCCCTTCGTTATGACCACCCCCGAAGCCGTCCTTGGCAATTGGGGTGGGAGCAGAACCGAGCAAAACAAGGGTGGGGGAGTTGTAATAAATAAAATAAAACTGTCTAAAATAAAAAGATATCTTGTGTGTGGCCCTGGACTTTCATGGATTTTCAAGATGCTGGTATCTGAAAATGGATCTCCGTACCGCGTAGATCTCAACTATGTGTCGTAGAAGCAGTTGGTACGATTGTGGTTGCTTCTGCAGTTGGTACGATTGGTGTGATGAGCTTGGGACTCAATCCTCGCGGCTGCTCCTGATGACAAAGACCATGTCGTGCACGATTCTTCGGTCCTGCGGGGGGTGGGGGTGAGGGGTGGGGTTAGGGGGTGGGGGGGTTGTCAAAAGCATCATTTCGTTTTGATGCCATCTCTCAAAAGACACGCCCACAGGATGTGGTCGGTATTTTGTCTAATACGGACAAATTTGCAAATTTTCTTTTTTACAATGTCAATTCTTACGATTCTCAGATTTTCATAATATCCAGCGCGTCTACCATGTCCTCTCGCTGTCCTGTCTGGCATGTCCCTACGCTGCTGTAGCTTTGCTGCGCTGCAAAGGGATGTGCGTTTAAGTTGTCGAAATTGTCAACGTCGCTCGGGGAGGCGCTGCTCTGTTGTGCTTGCCATCGCTTGGGCGTCAGAGAGGCTATCGGCGTCCTGCGTCTGTGCTCGCTACGTACGACTCTGTCGCTGGTCGTTAAGTGAATTGTACGGAGCCATACGGCAGATGACCTGTTGTTGAGCAGCACTGCACATACACAAGAGATGCTTCGCGGTGTGGCAAAGGACTGCACTTGATTGCCGCTGTCAGTACCATGCATCTTTACGTGTTCTTTACTTGCGCGGGGCGGCCGTAAAAATCAGATTCATGTGGCATGCAGTCAACGGCAAATATAGGAATGTTTTAAGCTTTTGAAGAGGTGAACATTTGATCTTTTGGAACGGTATCATAAGGCTTGTTGGTTGGTTGTTTATGGTTGTCAAGTGTTGAGTCCACACAGTTCCTCTGTGTTATGCCTTAAATATCGATGGTACAATGCTCTCGATGGTGCGAATTATTAGTTATTGTAAACATGTTCTGAGGAAATGAATGAAAAGCGAGAGCGATTCAGGCCAGAACGTTTGCTGCTGGAGGGGGGATGGAAAAAACCTTACGGGCCCGCTCCCGAACCCGCTAGGGGAATCTGACACTCCGAAATTAGAAAGTCAATTTCGACGCTAAAGAAGATAGTGAATTATATGACTTCGGGAAGGGGCTCTGTCGCTCTTTGCCTCTTGGCACACGATGCTTGATATAAGACCCCATTTCGCAAAGAGCATAGCGAGGTCATTTACACTCTGACAGGTTTTATATTTCTTCTTTGTTTCTTTTTGTGACATTTTATAATTTTTACCAGCCTTATTGGCCTTGGAAACTCTATCGACTCACCGCCTTGTTCCACGGCATTCGATTAGTATGATAACACAAGCGCTGGATCGTTTGCAAATGTTCTGTATAACCCTTGCAGAGCATTCGATTCTTGGTTACATCCTCGTCGCAACTCTTAAATTCTACTTCCTGAAGCGACACTGAGTTCCACAACAGTTTTATTTCGTTCAAAGTCTCCTATCAAAAATAACTACTGCGCAAACGCGATGAGTTCGGCGGGTGTCGCCCGCCATGGCGATGATCCTGTGAAAGCTTGGATACAATCCAACGTTCCTCATGTTGTTAGGGTGCGACTGGGAAGATTACTATCTGGTCTGCATATGATATGTCTCTCAAGTATCTATCCATGTCAAGATATCCGGTACTTCCTGACTGATGCCCGCCATCAACTGCAGGAGCTGGTCGCGGGCGGTGCAGCCGGGGCCGTTGCTAAGACTTGCGTCGCGCCTCTGGAACGCACCAAGATTTTGCTGATGGTGCGCTAAACTCCGGGATGCCAGCATGGGATTGTGCCTTGCTTCCGGTGCAAGACAGCACGCCTGTTGGAAAAGCAATTTTCCTGTGTGCATCTTATCCGTATGTTTATTGTCCCGCCTCGCGTTCGTTGGCGCGTGCTCCCCTTCACCTTCTTAAGTTGCCCAAACCTTTACATATATCTTTGGCACATCTCCCACGCACTGGGCAACGGAGCCCGGTCGGCACCGCCAAAAACATATATTATTTTATCTCCCCCTCCCAACTCTCTCTCTCTCTCTCTCTCTCTCTCTCTCTTTTTCGGCTGACCCAAATCAACTACTTCTCCATGCTTACATTCTGACCCAAATCGGCAACGTACTGTCGTACGAAAAAACCTACCTCCTCTCCGACAGACGGGTCGTTCCACAGCTAGCGCCTTCACAACCCTCAGCCTCATTGTCACCTCAGAGGGCATCAGAGGCCTCTTCCGCGGCAACGGCGCCTCGTGCCTTCGGATCATGCCGTACGCGGCCATCCATTTCAGCGTATACGAGTCGTACAGACGGCTCCTCGCGGCACACTTTTTCCCGCCTCATCCGCAGCCACAGCAAACACCCGCTGCGGCTGCTGCCACCTCCACAGCAATACCAGCTGACGGTGCGACCAGCATATCCGTTAGAAGCGGCGGTGGCGCCACCGGCGAGCTGACGGCAGCGGCGGCGGCCGGTCTGGCGTCAGCGTCAGATGGTGGCGGCGGCGACGGTGCTCGGGCCGCTGGCGGGTTTCCTGTTGTTCGTCCGGATAAGCCGCCGCCACGGTCGCCATCAGCACCCTTGGCAGCCGCGGCGGGGCAGTTGCCGCTGCATCATCACTTGGGTGAAGATGTCCCGCCTGCGCCGATGACCAGCAGTATTGACGTGTCTGCCACCGCAGTCATCACAACAGTTGAAGAGGAGCAGCGCGAGGAGGAACCTGAGGCAGCGGCTCGGCCGCCGCTAGCGGCGCCAGCGGCGCAGCCGCACCGACACCCTGACGACGTAGCGGCCCAACGGCGGCGACGGCCGGGGCCTCTCATAGACCTAGTTGCGGGCTCAGCCGCCGGCGCCACTGCCGTACTATTAACGTACCCGCTGGACATGGTACGGACGCGGCTGGCTTGGGCGATGAACAGTGCACCTGGAAAAGTGGCTGCGGTACAGCCACCGCCGCCACAGCATGCAGTGCTGAGTGGGCCTGGCAGTGCTACGACGACGACGGCGGCGGCCGCGGCGGCGGCGGTGCGGCCGTCAGCGCATCATACTCGGATTGGAGCCATGCTCGTACATACCGCACGGCATGAGGGCATGCTTGGGCTGTACCGCGGCCTTACACCGACACTGTACGGGATCATGCCATACGCCGGGTTGAAGTTTTTTGTGTACGGCTCCTTGAAGCAGTGGTACCGGGATACGGTACAGCCGCACCCGCCGGCAGGTACGGCGGTAACAATGACTGGCGGGAAAAGCGGCGGCAGCGGGGGCGGTGAGCGCTTACCAGTGCCGTACATGTTGGCTTTTGGCGGCGCTTCAGGGCTGCTGGCACAGACCGTGACGTATCCTTTGGATGTTATCCGCCGCCGGATGCAAGTATTCGGGCTTCAACAAACAGCGGGCGGACCCACGGGTCTCACGGCCACCTCAGCAACGAGTGCGTCGTCAACCTCAATGTCAATGTCGATGACAGCACCAGTGCAACACGAACGGCTCACAACGTGGGCTGTCGGCAGTGCGATTGTACGGAAAGAAGGACTGCGCGGGTTGTTCCGGGGCCTCAGCCTCAACTACGTCAAGGTGG
The DNA here is from genome assembly GCA_019650235.1 of Volvox reticuliferus. NCBI lineage: Eukaryota > Viridiplantae > Chlorophyta > Chlorophyceae > Chlamydomonadales > Volvocaceae > Volvox > Volvox reticuliferus. Next base: position 483,683 of record BNCP01000023.1, read on the forward strand.
TGCCGTCGACGGCCATTGGGTTTACCGTGTACGACATCTTGAAGTCGTACTTGGGTGTGACTGGCAACATGTGAACGAAGTTTACATGAGATGTCATAGGAGTGCTTGCACCTTATTTACTTCAGCAGCAAGTAGTGCTCGTATATGAAACACTACATACGGAGAAAAAAGATTTTTTCTTAAGTGAGTGTATTCGAAATAGGAGTAGATGCAAATGGATGCCAGATCTTAAGAATGCGCGTGCGCGAGGGTTCGTACAAAGTTCGTACGAACCGGCATCTGGGTTCATCGATTGGCATCTCCGCCCCGAAAGAATCGGCGACAAGCCCCACCCCACCCCGATCCACATTACTGCGCGTCTGTCAATGTATAGCTTCAGCTCACATCTACGCTTACACTGCAGCGGTACGTTCATATCTGTGTGTACTCTGTACTGAAAGCATGTTTTCAGGTGCATGTATACTTGCCGTACACAATTACATGAATGATTTTTTTCCCTTATGCTCAAACGGGTGCCTGTGGTCAAAGGTGGAGTAGACATCGGCATGACATTAGGGGCAGAGGACTAGGTCACACTACAGGAGGGGCCCGGGCCCAGGCCGCCTCACCACTGTAAAGAACGACGAAGAGAGAGCCCCCAACAGCTTCTCATCAAAACCGACCCATGTCTTCCCCAGCCTCCACAGGGGGAGGGTGGACTAAGCGCAGCCGAGTTTACGCAAGCACCATCCACTAATTAGTGACGGAAGTGCGCACAGTGGAGTACGATTTGAGTACGATTTTTACTTAAGTATCGTGACACCGTGTGGGTTACGTAGAACAACGACATGGGGGCCGGAAAGGGTTTCTGGGGATTGTTTCTGAGGATTGCTTTCGCAAGAAACGACTTCGCAAGCCATGTCAAAAAAGCATGTGTATGGCGACATAGCTCTGTTGGGGGGTATGAATCTTCTCAAACCCCCCTCCCCGATGTATATAAAGAAAGTTTACCAGGATGTGCCGTACGCACCTGTGCCAGATGTGTCGTACTCTCTGATACTAGATATAATCGTATGTAGATAAGTACCATACGTAGACTGATTACAGTGTTATTCGTGAATGACCGTATCGGGATTTTACAGCTACCCACTTCGTGTACGGCAATGATTGCCTTTTTTGGCCACTGGAAAATGTAATGCCTTTTGAATTTATCATGGATCCAGATTGGATCTCGTTGCTGTCCTGTCCCACCCCTGTTAATTCCAAATCGGTCCATTAGGTTTGCCGCGGCTGGGCACGCAGGGGGCCTCGAGGTAGTTAGTACGAAAAAGGAACGAGCCACAAGAGAGAAAAAGCTCTAAAGTACCAACACCGATCTTATATCGTCATTCCTTGTCCCTAGCAACCCGGCATGCTTGGCACTTCTGCACGGCTCAGCCGTATAAAGTAAAAAACAACGCGCGCGCGCACACACATACCCATACGCACACGCACACACACATACGCACACACACACACACACACACACACACGCGGACGCACACACGGACGCACAGGCACGCGCGCGTGTCCGCGAAGAGGCGGTACGACAGCAGCCACTTTTAATAAGTATTAACTGGCATCCGTACATAACCCTCTTCTTTGGGGCCTCGCTTTGCTACACCCCGATCTCAAGTACACAAAATTACGGACACACAGATACACACACACACACACAAAAGAGACATTCGTCTCTTAATAAAAGAACCCAGTCTTATCACAGAGTCCAGCTTACCGATCTCGATGCTCTCAACAACCCTCAGTACATCCGCTGCATGCGCTCTGCGGTCCTTTTGGAACTGCGACCAAAGATGCAAAGACGCACCGCAAAAATCGAATGCGCATTTTTGCAGGCTTTTGTGTAAATCCCCCACACCATTCAAAACACACCGCGATTTCACCGGCCCCGAAACCATGCTCTCCTGCCTCCCGTAACTCGTAATCCAGATGGAAGAAAGAAATTTACTCGTGATATAATTCTTCAAGTTATTTGTTGTTGTTGGTATCACCGCCGCTGAACGCCTGCGCCGCCACTGAAGGTACAACCCCAAATGCTGCCCGGGCGTTGTGCGCTTGTAACGCTTTTACGACAGTCGGGTCACGATAGGTTCCCTGTGGTGTGGTGCTTTCCGGATAAATCCCCAGCACGTCCCAGCTGCCCCTGTGTTAGCCGTACAGGCAAACCGAACATGTACGACATGTACGGCAGTTCAGTAAGTACGTTTCTCTCTCTATTTGTTTTTCAGGACAACACTGAAACTAAGGCGTAAAACAGGTCGAGTAAATTTGAGGTGAGCATGATGATTGGTTAGGAGGGGTCAGGGGCAAAAGGCAAGGCCACCTGGCTGGTATCTGAAGGCTATTGAAGACATGGTTAACGGAGTTAGAAGCTTGCGGGACCAAAACTCACTTGGCGGTTTGGCGACGGTCAAGTTGGACACCCACCCCTCTCCCCTGCCCCTAACCAACGAAGCAACCACCCAAGTAACGAACTAACCACCTACATTAACTAAATAACCATATAAATACCACTTACATTCCCCATAGGAAGCAGTGCGACACGAAGTAGGTCGGGCCCCCCCCTTGCGCCAACCAGTCCAGGGTCTTCCGGTAGAAGGAGTGCATGAAGCTCCGCATCTGTGTTGTGTGGCCGGGAGGGGTGCGTGTGTTAGAATGTGTGTGTGTATGCGTATGTGTGTTTGTGTGTGTTTTTCCATATCAAGCTGCGTATGTCTTTAGTAATGGTGATAGGGGAAATTACAGGAGGGATGGGGGGGATGAGCTCCGGAACCTCCAAAGCGACCGCAGGGATTGAAGTCATCGACTGGATGACAGCGCGTGTTAGCAAAACTCGTTCACCTGCCGTAGTAAGTGCTTTCACCTCATGAGTCATGCTTTCACGCTTGACTGTCGTACCTTCGGAGGGGCCCATGGGTCGGAGTTGCCTCGATAGGCACCCCACACCCCGTAGAACGGCATTCGTGCCGCCTGCTCGGGGGATCTGGCGGGAACGGTGCCCAGGGGAGAGGCTCCTCCGCCCATACCGAATTCCGAATAGTGTAAGTCGATACGGCGGCGTTGGAGGATCGCGGCGGCGTCGAGGCCCACGCTGTCTCGCATCTCCTTCAGACAAAAGAAGACGTGTGCAGTAAAGAATTTTTACTGCATTACGGGTATTTTTATCTTTGGTATTTTGCTTTTATTTTCCATTTGTCACTTGTTGCAATTTCCGGAAGGGTTGTAGTTCGCTCATGATAATTTGTAAATTTGAAGGAAAACGTTAAGTACATATTTACGTGACTGGGGAATGCAGTACACATGCATTCGTCAACTTTGGTTGCCTGAGAGGCTTCCCAGGTATTCTTCATTGTGTGCTTACACGGGTTGTGGTTCGCTCATCTATCCATCCTGGGTCATAATAATAATAATAATAATAATGATAATAATAATAATAATTGTAGTAGTAGTAGTAGTAGTAACACTATATTGTACGACAAACCCGTAGACAATAATGTGGAAAACTTTGCACTCACTCCGAAAAAGGTGAAGGCAGCGTTTTGCAAAGCCTGCATCGGGACGAGGAAGCGGGGTACTTGGAAGGATCGTGTTTTGTTATAATTATGGTTCTTAGATTTCCGTTCTTTTGTTCAACAGAATAACCGTTTATTTGCGAGATATTAAAAAGCGGTATGTTAAGGACTCGTTATGAATTATCGGCAACTGCACACGCACAAAATTTTAACTTCCAAATAACGGTAAGCAACTAACCGTCGTTGGAAAGTTGGGATCGTCCAGTGCGGCGTATGCGCTGATGCCCAGAAAGTCGATTTTCTCAAACAAACCCTGTCAAGCGGGCAGCAACGGCAGTACGACTTATCCCCTCTTATCCTTAGAACTTTAGGACTGCGTAAAGCCATATTATATATATACATATTTTATATATATATATATATACACACTCAATCTTATATAATATTTCCGTCTCCCTAATTTTTACCACAAAAATTATTACGATCTCAGTTTGCTCCTCCAAAGATTTTCAGTTAGCAAATTGACATCCTGTGGACAGCTGAGATAGATGAGAGATTTCTCTTTTGAGAGATTGTTGTTTTGAGAGATTTCAGCAGCGGCACCCAGCAATCTACAAGCTTATATATACCTCTTTAAAATCTCACTCAGCAAACCCTAAACCCTGAAAAAGAACACTCGCGAATAATAAAAAATAAATAACGCACGCAGTCAAACATTTGACCACTGACTCATATAGAGTATTTGACCGCAGTCAAACCTTCCCCACGTGACAATCTAAGAGATGGAACTCTGCTGGAACTCTGCCCTGCGTGCCCTACCCTACCTGCAATGCCACCAGTTCAGCTCCCCTCGCGCGAGCCTGACGCAGGCCGCGGCCACCAAGGGTGGAGCCCATGGTGCCAAAGGGCCCGATGCCAACGAACCGCGAGAGTACGGAAGCAGCGCTGCCGCCGCCGGCGCCGCCGCCGGTGTTAACCTGGGTCACCTTGTTAAAGTTAAAGGAGACGCCCACCTGTCACATGTTTGATGGATTTCGAAAAAGACGGATTCATAGGCTTTGAACTTAGGGCTTCAGCGAGACTAGTAGTACAGTATGTACGGCCATGTACGGCGCATGGAAGACGCCAACCGCTTGCCTGGGTGAGGCCCCTTTGAATCTCCAGGTACTCATTGGAGGCGCCCGCCCGCAACATCCCCGCCAGCAGTCGTTCGCGCATCTCGTCGACCTGTACGACAACAGTACGGAAAGGAATGTACAACATATGAAGGCGCACGTATATATGATAATATATATAATGGCCGAACGACAAATAAGTGTGTACGGAAAGCTATCCCGATGACAAATTGAACTCTTTTTTAAAAAGCCATGAAAAGGCTCGCTCGTCACACATTCAGACACCGCTGTCGTACGGCATGAGTATGGGCACGAGTACGACGACTGTGTAGTACCAGCACCTCAATGCCCCACCCACCAGCTGTGTGTATTCCCGGGGGTAGTTCAACACGGTGGCGCTCATCTCCCCTTGCAGGGCCAGCCACACGGACACGGGGTCCACCCAGGAGGGCTTAGCGGCCAGCGCCGCGGCAAGGGCGTCCACCACTGGATTCAGCATGACCTGCAGATGGGGGTTGTCGTACAAATGGTGGGTCCCAAGGGTTATACAGGGGGGTTCTTATGAGGTTTTGGGGTCTATGTTTGAAGTTCGTGCATTCGGTGGTGTTCGGGTTTTTAATCTTTTTCCTACACGTTTTTCCTCTGCGGGGTTTAGGGCCCTTTTTAGGGTTTAAACTCTTCTTTAGGGTATTGGGTTCGCAGATTATGGATATAACGGAATTAACGGAATTAACGGGGTTTCGGGGCCCTCCCGCTTGGAAGTCCAAAAGGACACTGACAGGCAGATCGCTTGGCATGATGCCATATGATGCCACCGTGCTGACCTCTTGGTACGAGAAGCCGCCGTACTTTTGCTTGGGGTTGAAAAGCAAGCCGTTGCGCCAGGCCGCAGTCCTGTGGGGTTTTGGAAGATTTTTATGCAGTACGAATTCCATAAAATGACGTACAGATGTGGGGTAAAAGGCGTGAGCGCACGCTCGCGTTGTCTTGATGAGGGGGTTTTGGGTTTTGGGTAGGAGGGAGAGGAGTCAGAAGACACCGTGGAAAATATCTGGATCTAGACTCGGGCCCTATGATACGCCCCTGGTTCCGCCCCTGCTACTTCGGTGTGCTATGCTGATATTTCGTGCCAGTTCTGTACGACATCTTGCGAGGAGGACGATAGTGTACGACATATCCAAGTACAGGTTTCAAGTACGAATTTTAATCATTAATCATCCAACGTCATGAACCTCGTGACGCGACGGCTAAACCGCTCACCTTCCGCCGTCGTCCAAATGTGGTACGACACTGATGCCCAGCCCCTCTTCGATAGCCCGACGGAAACAGAGCTCCATACCCGCCTTGAAGCTCGAAATGGACGCCGCCGTAAGAGCGATGCACGTCATGTCGCTAAATTAGGCAACACGTGGGGCAGAAGTGAACATCAACACTGGGCTTCCAGAAACTAAATTGCGAGTAAGTCTTGTTTTAATTTAATTTAATTAAATTTACTGCGCATCCACCACGTACGACATCGTCCATGGCATCATTCGGCACCGTATCTTTCGAGAAGCTAGATATGTACGGTGCCGTACCGTACCTGTTCATATAGCAGAATCCGTCGATGCCGCCGTCCGAGTTATGATCCCTCCAATAGTGAGTTGGCACGAAGTTGATGCGCGTTCCCCCCGCTGCCGCTTTGCCACGGTTCACCATGTCCGTACAACGCGAGGTGTACGGCGGCGAGCTTTGGTACGGCACCCAGTCAAATTGGCCGAGAATCATGACAGAAGGGTTGAGTTCCACGGGCCGCAGTACGATACCGCTAGTGGCGCCGGCGGGCGCGGCACCACTGGGGCCGGCGCCGAGAAGTACGACACTGCCAGCAAGTAGCGCCGCCAGGGCTAGTACAGCCGACATCGACGCCGCAAGAGAGTGCACTCGTCCGCTGCGCCATGCTGATTCGGTCATTTTGTTGGTTGACGGTTGGTATTGATTGGTTGGTCGGTTGGTTGATTGTTGTAATAAATTCATCGTAGCCGAGAAAAAGGGTTGGGTGGATTGGTTGGGATGTGTGGATCCCATTACCCTACCTCTTTGCCATAAACGCATGAAAAAAACCATACGTAAAATAAGTATTACATACTTTTTAAATAAAGTGATAAATTAACAAATACATAAATAAATTCGTACTCAGATATCCGTTTGGCGATGTGGTGTGGGTATATTGTGGTCCTGTGCCTTGTTTCCCCCGGCCCCCCGATTAGATACACACACACACACATACACATACACACACATATATACACACACGGCATAATCCAGGTACGCGCGACGGAAAATCAAAACTGGCGCTCACCTCGCGACATCCGCTGCTGCATCCGCATTCCCCTCTTCCGCGCCTCCGATCGTAATGAAGCAACGCCGCAAGCATTCTCAGCAGCCGATCGGCAATCAGGGGATGATGCATCACCGGCTGGCGGCCCCGGCGACGGCAGCGCCGGTCCCCCGGCGGCGAGACGCCGTGACAGTGCTGGCTGCTGCACCATAAGGCCTAACGACAGCTCCCCCAGAGGAGAGGAAGGCAGCGCCGCGAAGGCACGTCACGACGAAGGTAGCTGCGATGAAAACCGCTGGCCCACGCGTCCGCCACTGACCCACGGGTCAGTCACTGATTTTGTTGAGTATCGCTGACCCACGGGTCAGTCACTGACTTTGTTGAGTATTGCTGACCCACGGGTCTTGCTGCAGAGACGCCAGAATTAAGATGATGGGTGCACAGGTGACGGGGATTCCTTGTTTCCCTGCCGTACACGCCGGGGGAAGGAGCAAGGCTATTGCAAACGTAATTATACTTCTGGAGAGGATCAAACAATATTCAGGGAGCAAGTAATCATGCCGCCTCTTTAGCTGCGAGACCCTTAGTTGACAAATTTAACCTTTAGTTGAAGTATTTAAAAACGCAGGCTGAGAATAAAATCAAAAAAACGCATGGAGTGGTTTTCTTCAAAGATAAAAAATGTATAAACACACACACACACACATATATATGTATGTACATATCTTTCAGCACGATGCTCGCCTGTCAAACTCGAGTGAGAAGGGCGGTAAGCAATGACAGCTTTGCGGCTAGATCTTAAGACGATGACGGATGAGGAATGTGAGGAGTAGGTGGTAATCATATTTCGGGGTCTGGATTCGGCCAGAAGGCGGTGACTGCATCTGGATATCACTGCCTGCCTGCCTGCAACGCCTGCCGTACTTTCAGGCGGATACTATAAGGTACCTACGTTGGGGGGCTGATGGGGGATGGTAGATGGTACGACGAGACTTTGGAAGAGTCTTCTAGCCGCTGTACGGAGGTGTCCCAGTCCCACTATGATGATTTGCCGGTCGCGTTGAGAAGACAAAATATAAAAATATATTTAGGATATATTTTATAAAAAAATATGATTAAATTCGTATGTAATGAATTACCCGCTAAGAACAAGTTGCAGGCGGACCCCCCCACACACACCTTTCACACTTTTCTGCCATCCGGGTCCTGCTCGCTGCCAGCTGGGTGGCCACGGATGAAGAGCAGGTTATGTATTCGTCGCAAACGACTTATAATACGAACGATAAAAAATATTTTATCGTTCGTTTTTTATTTCGCAAAAACGTATGTGTGAACTGTGAAAGGTGAAAGATTCTGCGGGCTGGCCTGAAGGCCAGACTGCTGAGTGGTCACGTGGATTGCAGAAAATAAGTCAATTTCCAGGCAGCGACGCGGTCAGTCGATTTCTGCTTGAACAGGTTTTCCGGCCCTCAGCCTCGTAACTGTCCCAGCCCTTGGCTAGACCTAGCCGCAGCAGATGAATCGGTTATATGGGACTTAATACACCCGAGTAAATTTCAAGTTTGGCGTCTATCTTTGCCATGAATTGCAATCACTCTAATAATCATTGGAACTTCTTGTGATGCATGTATGTGTTGTGTTGGGGTTCTGGAAGTTAGCTGTGTCTGGCCTTAGGGTGCATGGCACAACTTGTGTCGTGACAAGGTGATGAGGCTGGGTTGGGGCTTGGGAGGGCTGGTTGATTGATTGCGGAAAAGCAGGCATCAGTGGTACGTGAGACAGATGCGTGCTTTTGCACATCGAAGTAAGGGGCGGCGGTGGCGCGCGCGCGCGTGTGTGTGTGTGTGTGTGTGCGTGTGTGTGTGTGTCTGTGTGTATCGTGACGACGGCGAGATGGGGCCAGCCCTTGTACCCATCCACCCAGGCATCCATCCATCCATCCATCACACACCTGAATATCCTTTTCGGAGCTTGTAAGTTCGCGAAGGACGGAATTTACGGCTGCCGCCAGACCTTACACTGGCAACTGGCTACGTACGTCAACCGAGACGACCTTAACCTTTTCACGAGGGTTTTAGGAGGGGTCTGCTTCTAATGCGTAGCAAATATTGAAACCTTTGTTGAATGGTCGAGTTGAATACACGACTCCTAATACTTACTATTTTGCCACATATTCCTGAGCATTCAGTACCTTGTACTGACTAATATATCGCGATTCGTTAAAATGGGGTAATGTTTATTTCCCTGTAAAAGGTCGACGTGGCTCCAAGAGGTGACCTGCTTGCTTAAGAAGAGCGAGCAGTGTTTTACAGGCTGATAACTGAACATACAGATGAATGGAACTGACTTTCAGAGTCCTCTCGCCCAACTCAGCAAATTAAACTGAACACGTGGGCAGCGCGATTATCAATTGGATAATTATTCGTTTTCATGCCTAAAAGCATATTCCCAGATGAGAGCAGCAAACATGCATGGAAAGTTCGTAATCCTTTTCAAAGAATCGTGTAGTCTACTACAACGTCCACCGGAAATTTATTTCTACAACAACGGACATGCCGCCAATTGCATTCTGCAACTGGAAGATTTGTCACGTGTTGTTTCCCAAGCAACTGTACAGCATGAACCTGCAGTAAGCGTTGGGGGCCAGGAGGCCTCGACCAACAAAAAGGAGTTCCGTACGGCTCTCTTGTCACGAGGGTCCATGCACCTTTGCGCCTCCACTGTACATGCCAATAAATCGAGGCTAATAAATCTTCCTCAATTTGCAATTTCTGATTTTAACAGTTAATCCAGCTTCTGCACGCCGATTAGGGCTGCGGCGCATAGTGGATTCTCAGGGCTTTCACTTATCCGCTACGTCTCGCGTTCCCAAACTAACTATGGACTCGAATGGAACGGTAAAGGATGTGCTACCGGGGATTTTGCAGCATAACGTGAGCAACTCGACAGACCCGGACAGTCCTAGTAGCCCGCTCTCTCCAATTCGCAACCAGTTGGCACAGCGAAGAAGCTTCGACGCAGATCCTCTTGACAAGTTGCTGAGGAAGAATAAGTAAGAGCAGTATTACGCTTCAGTCGTGGAAATTTTTCAAAGGTTCCTTCCGAAGGTTTTATGCAATTCAGCCGAAACCCTGGGGGTCTTCCTGCTATACGCAGAACGTGGTCTGCTTCGCGGATATCCGAGGACCCGGAATACTTCAACCGGCTTTGCACACAGCAGGCACCCGAGTATTTGTGGATTGGCTGCAGTGACTCCCGCGTACCGGTGAGCGCATGCAAGCATTGCCACGGAGCACCACAATATCAGGACTTGTGCGAACTTTATATTTCTCATATCCTCGTCTGCAAATCAAAATTAACCAATTAATTGCATGACTAGATGTGTGCATGCATGAATTGCCTAACTCGAGTAGCACTTGTAGAGATATTCATTGCATTCATCGATCCCTTGCCCAGGGACATAACTGTTGAAGAACAATCAGACAAGAAAAGTTGGAAGATATATGGATTTACCCGGCGCTCTGTATTCAGTAGGCTTTACCCTGTATGCGCCCGCTCTCTCAATACAGGCCAACGCCATCCTCGGTTTGGAGCCCGGAGAGGTGTTCGTACAGCGCAATGTCGGCAACCAGGCCACTCACACCGACCTCAACTGTATGAGCTGCCTAGAGTACTCCGTGAAGGAGCTCAAGGTGGGTCCCAGAGTAGGGATTCTGAGTGCAAAGAAACGAGCCCCCTAACTACGGGTGATCATGATAGGTGGGCGCGGAGAATGTGGGTTCGCAAGGTGGGTTTCATAGAATGTGTTATGACGGGCTATCTGTGGGTACGACGCCAATCCTGCGGGGGATGTGCGTGTCTACGGGGGGACGGGGGAGTTACTTAGGGTTCCCAGATGCGGACGTGTTAGGTGGCGGAGAGAATCATGGTTATACGGCTCAGGGCTTTCAGGCGTAGGGAAGCCATTCTATTCTTGGCGAGGCAGTCGCACCGCTCAACCATGTGGAGACGGGGCGTGGGAAATTTGGGTTAATAAATTGAAAGGGACCAAGAAATGCTTAATGCAAGGTGGCTTGGCGACTGTTACCAGTGACTACGGGTAGCAATTGGGAGCTTGACGTATGATGATAAATTACGGTGGCATTTGTAGCACCCGCATGTATTTCGGACTTAGCGTGGATATGGGTAAGTATATCGGCCTTGCCTCGTTGTTATCTTCTGCATTTGTTGGGTACTTCTTCGGGATTCGGGAACATTTTTTGGGCATTCTACTGCCGTCCCGTTCCCGCAAGATGGCGAATCCGATGAATGACCCATTTTCGTTTATTGAATCCTCTCTATTTGCTGGTGGGTCCCCGGCGGTGGCGGCCCCGCTGCTGGTGGCCGTGGTTACGGGTCTCCAGGTTCGCAACATCATCCTATGCGGCCACTACGGCTGCGGCGCGGTGAGGGCCGCTCTCAAAATGCCATCCAAGACGCATAACCTGGTGAACTGCTGGATCTCAGGTGGGGGCGCTGTACGTGCCGCACGCGTACAGATGTAACCTCGTGTGTGTGTAACCCCAAAGGTTTTCCAAATGGTGCGCCGTGTGTGTCTGCAACCCAGAGTCTCCTTTGTGGCGCCCTCTCCTCCTTTTTTGCTTATTCATTCCATTTTCTTCCGTCCGGACCCTTTTTACCCCATACTGGTGCGTCTTCCTGCGCGGTCCATCTGATGTCCCGATGGCATTTTGCGTTGACTCTCTTGTCCCTTCTCCTGTGCGTGTGCGCGCCACGTGTGTGGTGTGTGTGTGTGTGTGTGTGTGTGTGTGTTCCTGTTTGCCGTCCTGATCCTTTCAGACATTCGCGAGTGCCGCAACCAACACCGCGCCGAGCTTATGGCACTGCCAAACCTGGAGGCCCAGACGGATAGGTAAGGACGGGATGTTAGGTTTGTTTCGGTCTAGGTGTCAACGATTTTAAGAGGGTAAGGAAAACTCTGGAAAATATTTTATGAACAGAACTTCCTTGGGCCCTGCAGGAACGCCCGCACGCTCCCGGCAACATGCGTTTCTGGTCATTTTCATTGTTCCACCGATCAACTTCTCTTTCTTAAGTACATGCATAAAGAAAATTTTCTGTTGCCCGACTGGCTGACCGACGTCGAGACTGATCGACTGACAGCTGGAGGAATAATGTTGTGGCTTCCCCGCAGGCTATGCGAGCTGAACGTTCTTCGTCAGACATTCCACGTCTGCACGAGCCCGGTGGTGCAGTCCGCCTGGGACAGGGGGCAGTCGCTCCATATCTATGGAGTGGTGAGTTACTGTGGGATGGTTTGGGGCGGGGGTTCGAGAGGTAGGGATACACGTCCTTCGTAGGGAACAGCCAAATAGGAAAAACTAGGAAGCTGACAAATCCATTTGGAGTGGAGTAGTGGTGAGGGGAGAGGAGTTCACGAACGTGTAACGCACTGAGGAATAGAACTGAAGACCCTAAAATAGTAGTAATGCGGCTCAGCTCTTGCTCCAGTCCGGAGCCGGTGCCGGCTTGACCCCTGCCGCCTAAGGCGTTGCCCCTCCCAACCTCCCAACCGTCTCCTCCGCCATCAGATCTACTCATTGAAAGACGGACTTATTAAGAAGCTCGTGGGGCCCATCTCCAAGAGCGGTGAGGGAGTAGCTTGGGGGGATGGGTCGGGGGGGGGGGTGGAAGCGGGGGGGCCATCTTCAAGACAAGTGGGTTGATGGGGGTGGGATGGTCTGCATGTTGTCCTGCCGCCGGTGCACATCATACACATCCCCAGGCGGCTGTGTTGAGCAGCTTCATTGGAAAGCGGTGATCTGCTTGCCAAATGGTCTGCTGCCTATTCTCTTCTTATGCCAATTATCTCTGTTGGCGTTAGGGATTAGGATATTCGCTCGAAACCCTGAAGAGGTTAACGGCCTGAACTCACGGTGGGTTATGGTCCGAACGTGTGCTGCTGCTGCTGCTGCTGCTGCTGCCACTGCGACGGCTGCTGCTACTGCGACTGCCATTGCTCCCGTCTTGGTCTACTCCGTTCAGCTCTGCTGCTCCACTGGATACCCCATCCGGCTGCAGGCGACTTCGCTCACGATCAGGCGACGTTCGAACAACGAGGCAACTCCTTCGTGGGATACGACAGTGAGTCGATGGACCCACGGCGAAAAGCACCATAAATAGCTAGTTTGGGCTCAGGATTTGTTTTTGTCGTAAGTAAGGTTGTGTGATAAGGGTTAGGGTCATGCTTCCCCAAGCATGATAATTTCCTAGGTCGGGGCAAGGTGCTTCGGTCATCCGGATATGTGATTGCCACAGGAACGCCGTCTTCCATTGGTATTGCGTTCAAAGAAGAGCCTGCGCACCCGCATACTATTACTATCTTCACCAAAGCCCGCCATCCCACCCGGCACCTTCATTGCATTGATCACAGGCGTTGACCGAGAGCGGATGGTGGAAGAGCGTGAGTTTGTTGCGGGGCGGGAGGGAGGGAAGAGAGAATGCAGGGCAGGGATGGAGAGGCGCGGCACTGCGCGCGTAGAAAGGAGAGGAGCTACGTATTTGAGTGGCAGGAAAGCCGGGGAGGAAGGAAGAAAGGTTCGAGGGCCGCGGTGCTGCGCCATGTGACTTCGGTTCCATATCCCACGTAGATCTGCAGGATTCAGCTCAGTGCCGTAAGAGCGAATTTCACAAGGGCATACCCAAACTCATACCCAAAGCCTGCACGGCCCGCCATTAACGCTGTCCCAGTGATGTGGTGTTTTTCTTACAAACTCCTTAACATCCGTTTCCCGATGTGTCCCCCCCCAATCCAGTGTCTCCGGTGGGCGGCTCATACCGGTCGCGTGTAGACGCAGTCAACGCCTACATTAACACCATGGAGGTACGGTGATACAGCGTCAGTGGCTCCATGGCAATGCCGTATGGTGTTGATGACTCATTAACGAAAAAATGCGCAGGTTTTTTTTGGGTGTGTGTAAGAGTGCCCAAAGGGTCCCATCCTCTCTTTTACCATTCCATCAACATCACGCTTGTCGATTAGCTGTAGCCAGCATCTGTCGGAACAGAAGATGAAAAAACAGACACACACAGGTCCCATGGGTCGGATGCAATGTGCAATGTCGCATGTGCCTGTGGGGGTTACCTGTAGCACGCGTGGCCATCACGTTTTTAGCCAAAGCCACCTCTCGCTGTGCAGCGCACACGGCTTTTGGCTTTTTACGGCCATTGATGTTTCTCTACTTCCGACTTTTACGTCCTACCTTCCACCCCCTTGTTCATTCTGCAACCAGCCCCATACGACAGCAGTCATTTTTAAGGGTATGGTCACTGGTTTCTTAGGGCATACACACACTCGCATTCCCCTCGCCTCCCGTGTCTGTCTGTCTGTCTGTCTCCCCAATCTTCAGGTGAACAACCGCATTGCGCAGCATGTCGGCTGGACCGAGGACTTCACTGCGACCGAAGCAAAATCAACCGTGGCCTCGGCAGCCGCTGTTGCTGCGGACGTCGCCACCTTGGCTGTATCCGCCGCCCATTAAGTCATTCCCCACTCGTCGTTTGTGGCACCTGTAGAGGTGCAGCATTACAGCGCCCCCCACCAGCGCCCCCCCACTTGGTACTAGCTTGCCGTGCTGAGGAGGTTGAAACTGCTTGGAGATTGCACCTGGACCTGGACCGTCCCTCCTCGCTTCGAGGTACCTTCACCCGACTTGGAACGTGGCCTCATCTATCACGCGCTGATGGCTGATGGGTTCATGCGGAAGAGGGGGAGAAGGTGAGTATCCGAGTATCCAGAGCAACAGCAGGATCACTTGTCAGGGGCCTGCTGAATCCGGTTGTCTATCTTCGAGCCGCGGCTGTGCCTCGCCTATGGCAACTTTGTTAGACAGATGGGAAGAGTTTTGCCGGAACTGTGGCTGAAGGCATCGTTGTGTTGTGGCGTCGCTCTGTGTCTGCGTGTGTGTGTGCGCAGCCCCTGCTGCCTCGGACTCAACTTGCTTACGTTTGTTGGTTTCACGAAACACGAAGAAAGTTGGCCACCGTGTTTCTCCTGGGAGCTGGCTCAAGGGTGATACAAGTTGTAGTTTGTATATTTGTTTTGGGCCCCGTGTCCCACATCCATTGTTATGGCGTACTAGAAAAATATTGTAGCTGTCTATATCTCTCCGGCAGGTGATAAGTCCTTCAGGCGCCTGGCTGGAAATCCACTCATTGGTATGTCGTTATGTGCGTATGTTTCAATATATCCTACAGTTTCCCCTCTTTCTGTGATAGGGAGGGGAGTGGTCGGCCTGAGTCGGAATTGGACATAATCCTCGACCAAGATGATTTTTCGAATCTGAGGCCATTTACTGCTGCTACGCATTGGCGATTGATGCTGCATTGAGAGTATTGCGGGAAATTTGCGACGCTGGAGGGAGATGGAGAAGAAAGAAATTGTGTGATGGATGCACATGCACACCAGGAAGAAAGGCCCGAGGGTATAAGCGAGATAAAAGCTTCTTTTTTCGGCGCCGTTGATGGCGCCGTCGATTGCTGGGAAGGCTGAGAGACGGACGGATGGCAGATCCTGTGGGCATGAGGGAAGACGGGGGCGAGAGCGGGGACGTGTACAAGGCGCAGAGGGCAGGTGCTGGAAGGATACAACACCTTCAAAAAAATGCAAAATAAAAATAAAAAATAGGGATGTGACTTCTAAGAGAGCGAGAGAGAGAGAGAGCGAGAGAGAGAGCCTTAGAATTGAAGTGTGTGAATGGGATGAGAGCGGTGGGGAGCAAGAAGAGGCGGCACTTTACCGATGTTCCCGTTTGGACTTGTTGTTGTCTGATCAGTGCTGTATCCTTGTCTGGCCATATGCAACGAGGAAGGATCGTCACCCTGGCGGTGACGTCGGGTGGGGCTGCTACTGTGCAAAGAACGGGGAACGAAACAGGTGACGAACGAAAGGGGAGACTACCTGTCGGCTGAAGTCGCAGTCAAGGTCTGACATGATGCGAAGCTGTGGCGGTCACAGGGGTGTTTTCCAATGCGCTGGTTCAGAAGGTTAACTCATCGCCGTCTGGACGGAGGGCAAAGGTCAGTGGGGTTAACCGGACACCTGGAGGGATTGGTGGCAAGTAATCCCTGGTTTCTTGAAGAGCGTCAGCATGTGTCGGTGGCGGTGTGGGAGCGAGTTCTTTTCCGTGTGCTGGATTGATGGTGATGGCCGTTGTGGTAGTGCTGATGAAAGTAAAGGCTTCTATCGTATGCGGTTGCAAAAGGGTGGTGCATATTGAGGCTGGGTTAATCCTTTTCCCCGTCCACGTATCGGAAATGCGCATGGTCTGCAGCTGCGGCGCTTGTCCGCAACTCTTAAGCACCTGCGCGATTGTGTTTTCCTTTCTGATAAAATACACGATAAGTACGAGGATGTCCCGTTATTTGCTTGCGCCTCTCTGTTTTTAAGCTTTCAGGAGACTGCAGGCGCTGTATTTCAGTCCCTTGCACATAAGGAACATGTCAAAAGGCTGCGGCATGTTCCAAATCCTCATGGTTATGCTACTTTGCCATTTTACGATATTGCCTCGCTCGTGGCGCAATTTCCGGACGTTTTGGGGCCATGGGTCCTCCAATGGGCCACGGTATGTCCGTCCCTCTGACTTTACAGTGTTATATAATCTTGTGCTGGTTGTGTGCCGAACCTGCGTAGGATTAAGCTCCTACCTAGTGCAGAATATTGTATTACGGTAGAGGCCCAAGCAAAGAGTTTTATCTTGCCGGAGGTCCTTTTTGCGACAGATATATGCGCAAGTAGCATGTGGTTGCACTACTTCGTTATGTAGGTAACAGATATAAATACGTTTTAGCCCTACGTTTTTGAAGGTTGCGGTGGTGTCCGTAGGCCACGTATTGGGAAATCGCTCAGCTGGTGTCAGTGATGACGATTGGCATACTTGAAGTACTACGTGTTTGGTTTTCTTGTTTAATTTCATATGGTCCGCAGAATCTTACCGGCCATTGCCGCATACGGCACACATTTGGCAAGCGCGGGCCTCGAAAAGACGACACATCAACGATAATGTTGCTATTATGCTGCTTTTCGTTGTCTTGGTTTTCATGGGATGAATTAATATAAAGTATGTAAATCATTTGTCAATGATGTGACATCGTGTGCAGTAAAATTTACAAGCAAACAATTGCAATGCATTTTTCGCAGCTGTTCGCAAAAACGTTTTCACCAGTTCGCTGTTCTACTGTTTGGCGCGAGACCAAAGTACTTTAGGGTTAGACAGCACATAAGACATGTAAATTATGACACATCCTCTGCGCACGATACGTAATGGTCACAATTTCATTACCCCAACCGTACTCATAAAACCACTCACCATCATCCCCGCCGATACAACGTGCCTATATTTACTACATCTACCTCACACTTCGTCTGACACAGTCCTGCATTGGTCAGCTGCCTCCCGGCGACTATGTCATTAACAGGACATCCCCTATACCATGTTCCCATCCACCGTTCACTGCAAAGCGTGACGCATGCACCAAGAACAGAAAGCCAATCAAACGCCTAACCGTCATAGGGACAATTTCGTGTAATTTTACGTAAAGTTGCACAGTACGGGGCCGTTAAGCTGCCGAGGATTTTCCATCATCGTTGCAGACCTAAAGATCGATCAGGTGTAGCAATCGGCCACCATGTGCATGTACATCCCCGCCGCTAACTAATCCCATGTAAGATTTGCCGCTACTTGCGATACCAGCCTCAACCTCTCAGTTGTCTGAAAGGATACGTAAGTAGATCACCCTTTCCGCCTAATATATCCCTGTCTTCCCCAGACGCCACCTCCTGATTGCTGAACTCCTCGTGCGGAAAACGGTAAAAAGGACGATATAACTATGGGATTGAACAAAGGTGGCCTTGGGTGGAATTAGCCTAAGCACACGTGGCGCGCCTTTCAAGAACCTGTCCCTGTCATTTCTAAAGTCACACTAACGGCAAAAGCAGGTCACCCGCGTTTGCGAAACAGGTACATGTACCTTGGGATGCCACGCCCGAAAAACAAGCAGATTTACGCATATGCGATGGCCTAGTTACATGGTAGGCGGTCATTTCACAATTTTTGTGGCAAGCCTCCCTCACCTCTCTCCGTCCTTTGTGTACTGATTAGCGGGGCCAATAAGCACAAGCGCAAGCCTGCCTAGGACTCCTCAAAACCCTTTTCGATAATTCGATCACTAAAAATATCCCGATGTCTCGCGTTACCGCCTTTGCCCCCCATTCCCGTACTGTGCACTTGACGTTGACGCTCGCACCGCCGCAGCGCCCATGTTTCCGTCGACGGATTTCCTCCGGGCGGGACCTGAGTCCGCGGAGGCGCGGGTACCGGAGGCGGCACTGCGACCGTAGGAATGGTGACCGTGCTGCGGTGCACTGCCGGGCACTGGCGTGGAGGAGGCCGCACGCGAGGCTGCCATTGCGGCCTCCCTCTCACGCATCTGGCGAACAACTTCTTTCTTCTTTTTAAGGATTTCGCCATACAGTCGTTCCCTGGGGTGGCAAAACGGAGAACGTATGAGGTCTTAGCTTAGGGTAACAGATGTAAAATGATTTCTTAGCGTACATATACCTCGTGCTTCCCATCGTTCCTGCACTACCCTGCCGTGTATCAATGTGTGCGTCTTTCTTCCCAGAACACACTTGTGCGCAGTTTTGCGAAAAAAAACATTGCAGGTGCCGCAGGATGAAACATAACCCTATCAAATCATATGCTTCATGGCATCATGCACCATTGCGTCCGCGCTGCATGCCACATGGAGCTTCGAAGCTGTTCTCCTGACGAATCCGTTCGACCCTTGTCCACTCCCCCTTGTACAGCCTTATACGTACCTGTACTCCGACACTGTGTACTTGGTGTTATCGGAGATGGGAAGCACGATGATGCGGTTACAGACCGGCTCATCTGCCATGTTATGGAACTGCGCCACGTAGGGGTGACGCAGCGCCTGCTCCGCCGTCAGCCGTTTGTGAGGGTTGAACACCAACAATTTTCTGCGCGTCATGTAAAAACGGAGGGTGTTCCCAATGAAATGGCAAAAACACACGACTTGGCCTCTTGCAATATCGGTTGTGCGGGACAATTTGCCACGCCTGGACCCAATTTCCGCCGCGCACGGTGATACCATGCCCATAGCATTCCGTTTCTTCTCTTCCTCGGCCATCACACCAGTGTCACTTCAAGCAGAATCCTAGTGCTGCAGGCCCGGTCCTCAAGCTGTTCAGCACACACCCTTGATACCTGCGGAGAAATGAGGCCCTGGGATGCAGTATCGTTTTACCCCGGCTACCATCTCCACCACCATCGCATCTGACATTATGTTCCATAATAAAGCCCACACAACCCGTTGGTCGCCGTACCGCAGCAAGTCTGCCGCCTCGGGACTGGCGTTGGGGAATATGTCCGCCAGGCGCCGTGACGCCGTAACGGTACACGAGTCCATCATGGTCGTTGCGAATGGCGAGTCGATGGCCTCCACGTCCGCTGGCGCTGGGCGGCCGCAGAACTCCACGATGCGATCAAGCTGGTTCATGGTGGAGGTGCCCGGGAAGATGGGCTTACCCAGCAACAGCTCGCCTAGGATGCAGCCTGAAGGACGGCGGGTTTGGTTAAAGACAGGGTTGCGAATGGGGTTAGAAACTAAGATGCGGCGGCAGCAAGACCCATCGGCTACAACTGAAGTGCATCCGTCATGCCAATGTCAGTGGCTGGGTTACGTAAGCACGACGGCAACCCAAGGATCAAATCGGAGCAGCCTCTGCAACCAATTGCTCTTGCATGGAAGGGCAAATCTCCTCTAGATGCACCCCTTTCTCGGTAGGTATACAAGGTGATGTACACAACCACCAGCAGCCACCAGCAGACAAACAACTCATGGAGTTAGGCTATGGAATATGGGCTTTACACACGTACATGCCAATACCGATTGGGTGGATGTTGAAATAGTAGGTCAGCCTTTCAGTTACTTGCAAGGATGAAGCCTCTCTTCCTCTCTCATTAAGGCCCCCTCGTCAAGCTCCCTGCCAGCAGGACCCACTTTGTCACCAAAGCCCTTAACGAAGTAAGAGCTTTTTGTGTATATCCTGCAGCCCGGATGATCCATTCCATCCTATTGCGCTATCACGCAACCGGAGACGTTGCCCTTACATCCCCACATGAATCGGCCATACAGCATACACGCACCGCTAGACCACATGTCAACACCGAAGGTATATTTGGTGGACCCCAGAAGGATCTCCGGCGCGCGGTACCACCGCGTCGCAACGTAGTCCGTAAGGATGGGGTTTTGACCGTCGCTGGCATTAAGCTGGCTAACGCTGCGCGCCAGACCGAAGTCCGCTAGCTTGACCTGGCAGTCGCTGTTCAGGAGCAGGTTGGAGGGCTGCAGACGGGGAAGGGGAGTTGGAATATTGCAGGCGTCGCAATGGGTCACGGCAACCAGCATGTTTGCGCATTTCAAGATTACGCCTAATATTTGCCCCCATCAGACATTGATCATGATATTTGGTCGTTCCCGATTTAGGTCAGAACACATGCTGCAAGCTGATCACCCAGTATCCATATTCCAGAGTCCAAGCGTGTTCCTTCTCCTAGCTGTGGGGGGGACTGTGTGAAGGACGCGGCAAAACAATCGCTGATGCATGCGTACCTTGATGTCACGATGTAGCAGCTCTCCAGAGTGCATATACTTAAGGGCTTTAAACAATTGGTACATTATGTATTGTTTATGCACTTCCTCCAGAATATTGGCCCGGATGACGGCATGCAGATCCGTCTGTACGGCAAACAGTGCAAGGTACGTAAGACATTTTAAGTGATGGGCGCGAAGACGTTGCCTGGTCGCGCGTGTGAAGGACTGCATGGAGCACATGTCGAGCCGGAGAACCTCAGAGCTGGCACGATGTCACTGTTCTCAATTAGCTAGATTAACATGACGGCCCGAATGGAAGGCCCGAATGGAAGAGGACAAGGTAATATCCCAGAAGGCACTTTCCCCCATCCCATTCACGGGGATATACACGGCCTTTCGATGAAGGGATTAAGATAACAATGTTCCACCCTGTAACATAATTAACTCGCTGCAGACTCGCTCAGCTATCCTGTTGTGCCGCACCTCCATGTACTCGAACACCAAATAAAGATCACGGTCATTTTCGGCCTTGAGCACATTTAGGAGCCTGCATTGTCGAGGCTAAATAATGCGCGCATGTAAGAGCTACGCACAGGACGCGAGCAATTAACCCTCACCTGATGATGTTATCGTGGTTGTTTAGGTCTTGGAGAAACATTACTTCTCGAAATGTTCGCTGTAGAAAACAAACGGCAGGATTGTTAACCAGGTTGAAAGATTCCACTACTAAATTAGAAGCTCAGCTGACGCACCTGGGCGTCTGTCGCGTTTTGAAAAGCGTCAAAAATTTTCTTTAATGCGACTACCTCTCGCGTCTTCCGATCAACTGCTTTCCAGACGACACCATAGGCCTGCAGGTAAAACGTGTGGAGTCAGCACCGGCACCTGAGATATAAGCACGGCGGCCATCGCCCCGCCTTCAACACTCACCCCCTTGCCAAGCTTCTGCTGAATTTCATATTTTTTAAGAATGTGCTTATCAACCTCCTCCTCCGTCATGGTTACGAGCCCTCTGCGCTTAAGGAGCGGGGTTGCCCCGGCTAGCCTTTGCTAGCACAGCGGAGCCACAGAATAACCCTGCTTGTCTAAAGCCCTTTGTAATGTGAGGCTCACTACCGAAGCAGTCAACCAATATGTGCGAAGCGGTCAAAGTCTTGCTATCAAAAGTAAGCGTTGCAATTTCAGATAACCCTTCGGCGCTAAGTCTAGGTTACGTAGTGGACTTTGCAAACCTGCCTGACCATTGCTAACATAGCTCACTCTATTAGGAGGCATAAAATGACCGTACATCTCTCCGTACCCTTCGCGTAGTTCAAGACTTTAAGTACCGCTCGATATAATCAGATCATACTTATCCTGAACCAGGAAGGATATTTGTCTATATCATACCGAATTCTGTTTTCCTTATACTGCATTTCCAAGCCATTTGTGTCAAGCAAGTAAAGATAAGGTATTTCAAATTAATAACGAAATGCAAACATTAAATGAATGTATACATCGTATTGGAAGCCACTACGCAGGACAAATTAGGCAAAGACATGCTCCGGGCTGTGAGCCCGCGCGCACACAAGTCCGCCAGACATTCAAAGATCCATTTAGTTGCTAATCTGGAGATGCTAGAGAATCCCATTAAGCCACAAACAGGAAGGGTTACGAAGCCTCCGTCATCGCCACATTGCTGTGACTTGCTCCACACCCACGTCCTTGTTGCGTAGCTCGTGCGATGCCTAATCCCCTTCCATGGTGCCTTCTGTTGACTCTTGTCCGAAACACGTGAAAAGGTCGTTCCTCGATCTTTGTACGCCTTGCGAAAGCATAGGAAAATCCACCCACGGCTGTGGGTCCTCACCCTCTGTCTGGGTCACACTTCAATCTTAAACGTTGCGAAAACATGTCAGTCCTAAGAAAGAATGGCTGATAATGAAAATATGACGAGCATACGGAAAACCCGGCGAAAGTGCAGCCGACCACTACCTCGGTAAAAGTGCTGACTGCTTGATGCTGGCACATAAAGCCCGGCAGTGCGGCACCAACGCACATCCCGCGAACTCCGCGCCCCCTGATGCAACCGCCATCAACGCTGCTGCTGAAGCAGCTAGGCATTCCCGTACGGCATTACCGTACAGCGGGAATAGGTGCCGTCTCGAAATAGCCTCCGGCAGATATGTCATCCTCTGGAGCTGATTTATATTTAGGTTCGATTTGGGATTGGGGTTGGAGCCAGCGAGCGCATGTGCCGCTAGCAGCGCCTGTAGAATAGACAATTATACGGGAACAACGAGTCGGGATAAACAAAGCGTTACGGAGACTGCAATTATTGGGCACATCACTAAGCAAATGGTATGCTTTTATGCAACAATGATTTACGCGTAATCGAATGGAAGAAACGAAAGGGAAGGGTAGCCAGATGTTATGCGTAGGTTTCTCAGAATGAGAAGGCAGGTTCTTAGACGATAGTACGACAACTCGTACTTAGGTTCTTCTTAAGGTATGGAACGTCACATCACGGTCATTCGCCGTGTTGTGACACATCTTTGCATAATTTCTGCTTATCTACTACCTAACGAACCCACCACCCACCCAGTTGCGGAGAATCTGTCTACAATTCGGTGGCTTCAAGCGGAATGTGTCATGGCCGGCCACTGGTCCAACCTAAAACATTTGACTGTTATTAACATGGCCCTCAGGAGTGTAGGATTTCGCAGGCAGGAGTCGTGGCTTTGGGGGGTTCTTGTAGTTAGGTGCCAAGCCGACTAGCGGGGCGGCGCAGGGCTAGGTAAAGAGCCAAAAGTGGAGCATCGCTGCCACGGCTCACTAGGTTACGATTGTAACGTACTGAGGATAAGAAGTGGGATTCAATCTTCTTCATTTCAAGATTAACTTATATATTGTGTTCTTTCGCTCAAAAGGCGA
This sequence comes from Volvox reticuliferus, assembly GCA_019650235.1. NCBI lineage: Eukaryota > Viridiplantae > Chlorophyta > Chlorophyceae > Chlamydomonadales > Volvocaceae > Volvox > Volvox reticuliferus. Next base: position 507,256 of record BNCP01000023.1, read on the forward strand.
TTAGGACCCAAACTAGAATCGAAGCAATGTGGGGTTTTCCACATCAGGTCAGGTTGATACGCAGCAGCTTCACAACGTACCATACCGTACTACATACGGGCGCAGTCTTTTGAATTTACCGCCTTACCAGAGCACAGCAGCACACATACCTGCACGTGGCTTGCTAGGTAGTCGGGCCCTATGTCGATGGGTTTCGGAGCTGCTGTAACCAAGCTGCACCAGCTAGGCAGCCTGTAACTGCATTCAGCCTGACGTCAGCAGGGGAAGGCAGTGCCGATAACAGATTTTAAAAATACTCTAAAAATCAAACAAGATCAGCTTCAGCTGCGAAAATTCCCATCTGCATCTTGCGAAATCAGTTACGGGAATAAGAAATATTTTCTTTCGTCTTGAAGCCATCTATCATCACGGCCTCGCTTGTAAATATCATTTCATTTCAAGAGTTAGAAATTTGGATTTTAGAGACCTAGAAGACTTTTAGACTTAAGCGGAATTACCAGGATGTCAAAAACAGGACGAGAGCGGTTGAAAGCTGCCGCCGCAGCTGCCTGAAATGCCAGCATGGATTGCGGCTCTATTTGCACCGCCTCCATTAGAGTCTGACCCAAATCGCGAATCTTCTCCGCAGCACACACCAGCACATGTTGCCCCAGTGACGGCACCGCGAGCATCTCGCTGAGGGCCTGCACGGCAGCTACCGCAGCTGCCCCGCCGGCACTGCCATCAGTAGATGCAACCATCAAGAGCCGGTCTACGGCTCTACTTATGTCGTATAGAACGTTGAGTAACTGCTTCCTAGTGGTGGAGGCGGCGGCAGTGATGTTCGCTGTACCACCGGCGTGAGGACCAAGCCCCACAGAGCCTGCCGGCGGATGCTTCTCGGCCTCGGACCCCGCCGCCACAGGCGTTGACGCCGACGCGGCCGCCGACGCCGACGCCGCCGACGCCACTGCTGCCGCCAAGCTGTGAACTACCGCCGCCAGCAGCTGAACCGCGTGGCGGATGTATGCGCGTCGGACGTCGTGTGTGAGTGTCGCTGCCGTCACACCGCCGCCGCCGCCGCTGCCCACGAGCACCGCTTCCATAAAATACAGTACGGCATGATGGGGTTGTGCGCCTGCGTGCCGTAAGGCAGAGGCGTGCAGTGCTGCAGGCTTCATCGCAATCGCTTTCGGCCCAGCACCGCTGCCGCTGCCACCAGCACTACCACCATTAACACCACTGCGGCCACCGCCGCCGCCGTCGCCATCATCGTTCCTGCCGACTACCGCCGCCGCCGAGAGCTCCGCCAGAGCTTGTACGGCAACAAGCACCTTCGAAAGAGCAGCGGCCTTCGTCTTCGCTGCAGAGTTGGAAGCTGCCACCGACATCAAGGCGTCGGCGCCACAATTGGCTGGACCGATGGGTGGCATGGCTGGAGCGCCTCCGCTGCTGGCAGCAGTAGCTGTGGCAGCACTAGCGGGGCCTATGCTAGCACCTTGGTGCTCTGCCTTGAAAAGCATTCCTTGCTCTCGTTGAAGAGCAAGGATACCCCCTGCAGTGATGCTATCGCCATCAGCAGCGATGGCGGTGGCGGCGCCGGACGCCACGGCCAAAACGGATGGTGGCGCCAGCGGCGGCGACGGCTGTAGCAACGGCAGTAGCAGCGCATGTATCATGGCCTGAGCCGAAGCATGGCTCTCGCGTGATGGCGCTGGTTGCGGTATTTGACCTCCACCTCCTTGGCTGCAGCTGCCATCAGTGTGTGACAAAGATGACGGACGCGTGTTGTCACCGTACGGCAGGGTAACGTTTGCCGTATCTGGCGTTAAAGCCATGGCAGCCATGAGCGTTCCGGCAGCGCTTCGAATTCTTCGCACCTCCGCCTCCAAATGTTTCGCCCGCTCCTGCCACCAGGCCGCAGTCTCCTGGCCTGCGTTCGCACCCCCTGAAGCTGCGCTGCCACAAACGCCGGCGGCGGTGCCACTGGCGGCAGCGGCGGCTTGCACCTGCTGTATCCGGCGCCGCTTCGCGGCGACCAACGCGACGGCGACGGCCTGGCGTAAGATGCCATTTTGAGCGGTATCATTCTCATTGTTGAGGATTTTATCCATAAGGTACTTCTGCTGCAACACACGTAAGTGGTAAGTAGGATTACAGCTTTCGCAGAGGGTCAGGATTGCATGCGTTCTTTCGCTCGAGCGTTCTTATTATAAATCCAAAGTCGTTTGAGGGAAATGTTTGGATGAATAAATCATTCACCAAATGAGAATGCAGATATTACAACATGAAAGAACCATGGTTCCCAGATGGGCGCTGCATGCAGTTAGTTGTCCCAGCCATTCTCAATTGCCGTACGTGCATGTGCTTGCTTATCGAAGAGGATTGAAGCATGCATGCATGACTCTACGGAGCTGTAGAGAAAAAAAGGGAAATGTGCTTTGGATTCACTCCAAATACATACAGATATTTTAAAGTAGTAACTGTATAAAGGATTCTTTGCCAAGCAGCTAATGATAGATATATAGCTGCTTATATTCACCTCGGAAGAAAAAGCTTCGTGGCAAGATAGCGAACAACATCTTTAGCAAATAAAAAGGTCAACAGCCTTCACCAGCAGGAACAGGAACAGGAACAGGGCAAGGAGGTCCGCAGACTACACGCAGCGATCGAACGAGGTCAAGCAAGCGCTCCACGACCACGCGGCGCACGACCACGCGGCGTCGCCTTGCCGTGACCGAGGTTATCCCTGCCGCCGTCGCCACCGCTGTCGTGCGGGTGGCACAACATTTGCAGTTGAGGCGGTGGCGGCTGCGGCGACACTGCGGCTGCGGCTGCGGCTGGTTCCCGCGAATCCGGGGCTGATGATAAGTGATGATACGTATGTACAGTGCCGCCCGCCGCTGCTGCAGCCGCCGTTGTGGTGTCCACAACAATGCCAGAACATCAGGCCCGCATCGCCCGCATACTGTTCGGGCACTGCTGGCGTCAACGACACCGCCTCGGCTGCTATTTTCATTTTTGGGTCAGCAGCGGGGGTGGGGTTGGGGGCCGGTTGACGCCCGCCCCGTGCAGGAAGGTTATCAATGAAGCCGTCATTTCGTAAAAAAACGCCGACGACAACTCTACTGCCGGCGGGCTGTAGCTACAGCCTCGTACAGCCCGGCAGTGATGAACGGCGGTCGTAACTAACTATGTATGATCTGATTTTTAGGTGGAGAAATTATTAATTCTACAGTCGTGAAACTTGTCAAATTTGTCAAATTTCTCAAATTCAATTCTACGTTTATAACTTGCACGAAAGGCCTAACGAACGATCTGAACACTGTCTCATGAATAGAGCGGCTTGGCGGAGCGGATAGATAGAGCGGCTTGCATGTCTCGTGAAGATGTACGGCCGTTGTGCGGAAGCTGTAATAAACGCATTTTTTTATCAGCCACATTTAAGGGGTGTTACACTGTTACGCTGTGGGCGACTCGCCCTGCTGCAAAGACGAGCACCACCGGGGGGCCTGACCGGACCGAGCCACAGCGCGGGCGAGGGGCACGTGGCTTTGTCTGTCTGTCCTGCCACGTGCTCCCCCTCTCACTCGGACCAGCCACATTTGTTGTAACAAATGCAATATATGGAGATACTCTGCAATGATGATGTGAATCGCGATGAGCTCCTGCGGAGCCCGAAAATCCCAAATAATTCAAAAGCAAAGAATTCGTCGTACGTCTGTTGTCATGTCAGCAACCTTCCACTCTTACCCAAACCGTGAGCGGCATTTTCCAACCGTGGCTTTTCCCACGCAGCTCTCATCTGTTCACCTCCCCAAGGAACGAGAGTCCTATTGAAGCCATAAGCCACACGCCTATGTATGAAGGCATACACTTTGGCCACCAACGCAATTGCCAGACATCGGTGCATTTGCCGTACCAGCACACACACACACAGCACGCACACGCACTTGCAGCACACGTATATGCGAAATCCACGCATTCTGACCTCAAATGTCATGCATAATGGAAGCGAATCATTCGCTTTAGATATTTGTGTGGCACACGGTCTCAGAGTTCTCATCCATCTGCTGGCTGACTGCCTTCTATCCGTTAGCTAACTGCTGCCCAACTGCCAACTAATCACCTTATGTCGCCTTATGTCAGTCACACCACCCTCATCTTATGTGTCAGTCGCAACATCATCATCACTAGCACCGCGGACGTGGTTATTCGTCGCCCGGGCGGCCCCGGGTACGACAAAGGTCATTTTGTGTCGTAAGGATGCACCTCTCTACGGTGTACGTTACACTGCACGTACGGATCCAGTAAGCTCCCAGTACGAATGGCTTCGCGGTCTAATTTGCATCCTATTGGTAATACCAGCAAAAATTCAATGCAGACCACCATGCAATTTAGTTATTTAGTTAAGGGGGTGCATTCTATTTTGGAAATCTGCGGCCTTTGGAAATAAGGCCTCCCTGCACTGTTTGAAATTCGTCGATAATGTTCTTAGGACATAATCAATAAAGAAAACCGAATTATTTTATTCATTAATATAAGCCTCCGATGACTGAAAAATAGAGTATCACATCACTCTGTACGATATGTACAGCAACGGCTTACCGGGGCCGTGCTGCCAGCCTGTTCCAGGCTTCATGCAAACCTCTGCTTATTTCCACACAACCCTCAACCCATTCCAAAATATCTTTTCACACGTACAACCCACGGGCAGAACATGCACTCTGCACACGTAAGGAATGCCAGCATGCACAAAAAATGCAACCTGCACGACATGTCACAGGATAATATGTATGATGGTACGGCACGTACATTGCATGTACGATAACTGGATATGGGTGGGGAGCCCACCAGCATGTTTATACCGGCTTGGAGGCTCCTTTCAGCGGGCCCTCAACGAATCCCTGACGAGCCCCTCCTCCAAATACGGCAGGAGGAGGGACGCCTTTGCGACCGCTAGCGGGGTACACCGACGTCGTCGGTGCCGGTAATGGCGCCACTTGTATGCGGATCGGTCCCGCCGCCAGCGCATGTCGTGTCCTCGCCGCCGGCGCGCCTCGCCAAAACGTCACCGCCAGTCGTACCCACCACCGTCGCCGCCCCGGCATCGCCTCTTCCTCCCACCGCAGCGCCTCCTCCTCCTGACGCCGCCTCGCAGCAGCAGCAGCAGCGGCTTCAGGATCCCTGGCTTCCAGCGCTGTCTGCCCCCTCGTCTTTTTCCAGCGTCGCCAAAACCAAAACCCGAACACGGCTGCCACGATTAGGATGATGCTCAACCCGACGGCCAGACCGGCGATCATTGCAATGGGATGGGGGGACTTTGGAGCGGGAAGATGGGGGGGGGGAAAAGGGGAAAAGTGCGATTTGGATAAAAGATAAAACCGAAGGTGAAACTGGACAGTTAGGAGTTCTGAATGAGGACCCGTAACAAAGGCGTTTCTGGCCGGAGACGATAAGGGGCGAACCTAGCAGGGGAAAGCCATGCGTTTCACATGTCGTACATATAACCCCGTACAAAATATATATCCGTAGGGGCACGTACCGATGGTGCCTGCATGGTGGGTCCCATGACGTGGCTGTTGCCGACAAAATCCTCAAAGCCGTCCAATGTGATCTTGTAGTCGCTCACATGAGCGTCAATGTACGCCTGTACGGGATGGTCCGAGTCAGGATCGGCGGTGTTACCTTGGGACCAAGGCAGGTTGACCGTTGCGTGGAGGAGTGGCGCGTGGTAGGGTGTGTGCATGTGTGTATGGTGGGCTAAGAGAGGATGGATGGGTAGGAGTCAACGAAATACTGACAAAAGGCTGTCAGTAACCGGACGACATAACGCCACAACCGATCCGTAACGTAGAACTCACTTGGGAAGGGAACTCCTCCGTATCGCACCCCACATTGATTTCATTCCGCGATTGGTAGACCCGCACGTAGTCAATCTGTAGGAGGCGGAATATATAACGCAGGTGAGATTATGTGAAATGATGATTTTGATAAAAAAATTATATTATAAATTATGTAGAAGCGTATATGAAGTATGAAGATAGAAAGCGAAAATAGTGTTTTTACGAATGTTTTATGATTTTTATACGAATTTGTCATATAGTTGTAACAAACCTTCTTAAAATTGATCCAATCTAAATCATCAAACTTGTACGTGTTAAAAAGTAAATGTCATGTCGTATACGTACGGAGATTTTTCCATTTAAAGTTGTCATGTCCGTACTTACTAGCATAGAAGACGGAAGCGGTATATCCGGGTTAATCGGTGCGAATGAGTTGCTCATTGCCAGGTTGATGTTGATGTACTGTGGTTCTACCGGAATTAACCGATCTCCAACGGTCTGGTTTGCATCGTTGGTACCTCCCTTGAGTGCTAACGCGTTCAGCTCTGCACATTTTAAGAATCAAAGAAGAGGAGAGGTAGAATGATGGAGCATGATGATGAAAAGTATATAGGAAATGAAAGCAAAAGGTACAACAAAAAGAGATTCAAGTAAAAGGTATAAAACCAAAACTAAATAATAAAAATAATTAATGGAAAATGAAAATGGGTTTGGGAGGGTTTTCTAGCCCCAACACGACCCCAAAGAGCAGAAGGAAACGGCCGCTGATGGTAAAGAGTAAGGGATAGATCAGGGATGGGTCGGAAAAGTCAATCAAAATAGGATAGTACTATAAAAAATTTAAACGGATCTGAGAAATGCTCCGCGGATTTAGGGTTTTAGGATTTTTGAAAGTATATCGCCCATTTATATTGGAACCGGATTACAGCCGGCCTCAAGTGGTAGGATAACATGCAGCATCCAACCTTCAACCAGCTATGGCCCATTCTACATCCTTACCATAAATAAGGCGATCGTTGAGGTACCACCTGTGTCATGGCACGGTTTGGGGGGGACGCGGTTGAAAGGGCGAGGGCGAGGGTGAAACTGATAAGTTCGTTGGCAGTCGGTTTGGGGAAGTGCGAGAAAATGCGTTCCCAGCTCCCCTGCCGAATTGGCGGCGGCAGGTGCCAAGAAGGGCTAGACTAGACTAGACAAGACAAGGCTAGGTTAAAGTGTGAAGAGGGGTTTTATTGTGAGGAGATTGTGAGAGTAAGAGCACAACAGAGACGGATAGTAGCATGCCGTACGGTACGTGCTGTACGACATGTGCACGAGCCAAATGATACTTGATGTACCGTACGACACGTGGCGTACGACAGCACCTACCTGATGTACTTGTTCGGCGCCCAATCCAGGCCGTACACGTAATAGTCGCTGAAATGTGAGGCGTTCAGTTTATGCGTTGCCGACATGGCGTCTGCGAGGGCGCTTCCCGGCCTCGGTCGGAGCATTGTGGCATTCTGCATGTATGAGTTGACACCCGCCCAGCCATTCGGTCCACTGTGTTGGGAAGGGGAAGCGGAGGGGGTTAAGTGTGTGGGGGGGTTGGGAAGGGGGGGGGATTATAGAGATGTAGAAGACCTATTTTGCGTTTATGATTTTGCGTCCTGTGTACGTCTGTGTGTGTGTGTGTGTGTTATTGTGTTTACGCATGTTTGTGCATGTCTGTGTGTACCTGTTATAGTTTAACTCCACATCAGCAAGTACTTCTACCTCCCCGTCCCCCAGGCCTGCCTGCTTCCCCAGGCCTGACTCGTCGCACCGGCTCACCTGTACAGTGTGGGATCTGCATACGTGGGATAGTACACGCCCCCGGCGTTGTTAAGCCAATGTAGCCCCTTGGGCAGGACTGGCGCTATCTGGGGGAGGGGGAGGCGTAGTAGTCGCATAGTGTATTACAACCACATACAAACACACAAGTACAAGGTGCTAATGCTAATATGATTCGCATCTTGAACGACCTTTTCGGCAGACAGCTTCTCTAGGGGTGGGAAGGGAGGAGGAAGAAGGGGGATGCGTTATAGCGTGTCGCGGGGTCCAAGCAAGGATGGGGAGGAGGAGGAGGAGGGGGAGGAGGGGGCGGAGAAGACGCAGTGGAGTAAAGGCAGAGAACAGGTGGTGGAGGGGAGGGGAGGAGGGGGAGGAGGGGGGGGGGAGGGGGGGAAGGGTATGGCTGGGATGGACAATGGAGGGTATGGAGTGATTGCCCGGGGGGATGGCGGTCCCTCCAAAACACTCTGAGTGGCAAGGTGGCACGGGGCAAAAACCTCTCTTGGTTCCCATCCGTCCATCTATCCGTCTGTTTGTTCGCGATGTGTCACCACGGGAAGCCTATGTACCTGCTGGTAAGTCCCCTCACCTGCAAACTTGTTGACAGTTCAGGTTTGGAAGACTCCCACACGCCCACTTCCAGCAGATCGATCTCTGGCGCTCCGCGACCTGGGGATGTATTTTGTAATTTCGTAATGTTGATTACAAGTATGGAAATACGGATATTCCTCGCAATGTGTTCGACATGTACAGCAATGGGTATTTGAGGGAGGGTTGGGCGAGGTACGGGTGGGTGGATCGTACGGAGGGAGGAGGGGGCCTGTGATGGGTTCTGTACGAGGTAGAACGACGTGGAAAACCGGGTATTGAGAGTAACCGTACGGTACATACCATCGTCGTACCTCGGGTGCTATTACATCGGTTGATCCGTTGGCCATAATGATCCGTCCAGTTCTGCTTGTGTAGCGCATTGTCATCGCAGATGTCGTAGCTGAATGGCCAAACACCTACGAGCAATTAGCGGGCACGTACGATAGCATGCGACAACGATAACTTCCCGTACGTTTCTGCAGCACTGGAGGCAGCAAAGGTCACCCCTCCGACATCTCCGTGAAACAATACACGCATAGGTTAGCCCCAGTGCCCCACCCAGTCCCCGCCGCCATACACAGGATGAGCCGCCATAGCAGCGTAAGGTATCTAGTTCGGTACGGCATACTAACCTCCCGTACTTCGCAAGTATCCGGCCCTTCCAAGGTTGCCCAGTGTGAAGACTGCGTTGGAAAAAGGGGTGCAACCGGATGGGGAGGGTGACGCGGCTGATGTGTTTGATGCATTAGAAGCTAGATGTGCTGGCGACTACAATACGACAATACGGCAATATGTGACGCATTACGTATGAAATTAGCCAGCACAAATATGGTTGAAACGCATGCCGAGGCGGCCAGCAGCTACATCAACAGGACTGACAGACGATATGCCCTGCATGCCGCCGGCCACTGCGTGCGTGGGGTCCGAGCGAGCGAAGATACATCCAGGGAATGTGGCCTATGACAAACGAGTGGGAGAGAACCATAAAGAAGGGGTTCGATGTGTCGACATGACGTAGGAGATCTGGAACATTCGAGCAAGGCCGTCCCAAGAAAGTAGGTTGGCGACCGACCTCTACCCAGCAAGTTATGAAGGCAAGTTTCCATTGGCCGCATAAGGCCCATAAAATGGGTATGAAAAACGAATACAATGTATATGTGTGTATGGGGGGGAGAATAGAGGGGCTTTGCTTCACCCGTGGCCACTACCTGACCGGCAGTCTCTACCTTCCCCAGTAATGCATTTCGGGGCACCCTCATATCCTTTCACCCTCATCCGCGGACTTCTCCGAAATCAGTGATTTTCCCCGCACTGGTTCAGCACCCCCCCCCGGCATCCAGCAGTGGAATCTGCCGGATCAATGGCGGCGTCACCTCCACTCCTGGACAGCTCGCAGGTCACTGCTACAACCGGGGTTTGTCATCACCGTCGCATCCATCATTGCGGGGGCATATCCACCCTCTGCCGATGGAAGGGTATTTTTCCCTCCCACTCGGGACCTATACTGGAATCTCCCGAGACACAATGCCGTGCTTTTAAGTTCATCATGTGGTGGTCCAGGATGGTTGGACTCACATCGTTCCATTCAACGATGATTGGGCCAACCATCTTCTTACAAAAAACTTGATTGCTTGTGATGCCGTACCTGCCGGCCAGAACCCGCCATGCTGGTCGTCTCCAGGGAGCTTTATCCGGGCCTCGAGGTAGCCACCTGAAGGAATGTGTACGGCATTATGTACAGCGTCAATGCGAACTCTACGGAAAAAAGCTGAGGGGTGACAGGACAGGGTTTTGTATGGACAGGATGTTGGATGGATGCGAAATATGGATTGCGTTATCGGATGGACATCGGATGGATCGCCATGTCCCCACCATCTCCCCGTTATGGGGCTCCACGAGGCATCTTTATTCGCCGTACACCGTACTATGCTGGTAATCCCTAGATGATCAACATCAGTAGAGCCTAGGAGGGGAATGGAAACTTCCAAAGCCAGTGAACGTCGTGCTCGGTTATGCCTTCCGTTATTCGTTCGGTCATTATTCGTTCCTGGGGGGCAAGTCACTTTTGAGTACTAATCCGATCATTCGAATCAATGCCCTTGACAAGACAAGTAAGAACTCGTCTGCTGACCAAATGGGAATCCGTGAACAGCTCACCGGTAAAGCAGAACTTATTCCAGCCTTGCAGCATGCCGCTCGTGTACTGTGCTACCGCCAACTGGTCACCCCATGGCGCGCTATAAGGCCCTTTAGATTCCGTCTTGGAGGCAGTGATGACAGCATTTCCTCCTTGCACGGAGACCGCGCTTTTTCGAAACATCGCTGCATCATTGTTGACGTACATGAGGTCCAGAGCTTGCCACCGGGCATCTTTGCCAGGTCCAAAGTCTCTCCATCGGCTGTTGAATTCGTCGCTAAAGACAAGGACCTGGAAGGCAGGCGAACCGAAGGTCGCGCAAATGTCCTTCGCATGTAATCGGAAAGGATGGAACTACGCCTGACCGCTGAAAGCACTCCATTGAAATACAGACACAATTAATACAGATAAATAAATCCAGATTTAAATGGAAACTTACTTAATTGAAGAAAAAATAGCATGTCACCAACCTTAGATGTCTTCACTTACCATGTCCTCCGTCTTTGGGGCCCCCGGGCTTTCGCCATACGGCGCTGGCCAACCATTTGCGCCTAAGCAATCAAAATAGCCTAGTCTACATTTTGTTTTCGTGCAGTCTCTGGAATCTGAGTCTATCCACTTTTCGTTAGACGCAGGTGAAAGTGACTTCAATAAATCCTGACAGCTATTAGCAAGCGAATTACGTATAATAAAAGAATTGATGATAAATGTTAACAACGAGGCTAGGCCGAAGGAAGGCCATAGATTCATGTCTCCTCGTTGTGCAAGCGCCAGGTTTTAATAATGATATAATTTGTAAAATTATTCTTCACTGATTTCATGTTTATGCGTGCAATGTACACATAGCCTGGGCATCGATAGTTTCTCCACTTCGCATGACTACACCTGTACTTCATGGAAGCCCAACAGGGCATGTTTCAATCGGGTTACTATCTCAGCATCACTAAATCGGAGGCTTAATGCTTTTGTTACCGGAAATTTTGATATCTTTAAACTGTTTCAATCTCAGCCTTATCATCATGTCATTATTTATTTATATTATATAGATAGCTGTCCAACACTTTTCATGACCTGATACCTGTCACAAACACTGCCATCCGAACGAACAAAACGACGGGGTAACTAATTCATTACTAGTATCTCCGACGTGTGATTATGCTCAACTTTCCTGATGACGAAAACGGCAGATGCAACGTGTTCCCGGTAGGCATGGCAGCTAGCCCGTAAAATTAGCCTAATCAAATAAAAATGTTCATATGCTCTATCTGACTGTCAACAACGTGCCTGCGGGTGGCTTAACTGGCCCGTACGGCGGGTTTCCAGCTGCTGTCAGAGTTCAGATTTCAAAGGAGTGCCTTCGAATCATTTTGGAGGATTCCAGCATGCAACAACAGCACTAGTCGCAAGACCTTATATGGCTTCCCTTCCATTCGTCTCTTATCTTTGAACACGCAGCTTCTTCTGGAACCGACTCGAAACCTATCGGCCCCTTCCAGATGTGAGCTGGACCTTGCTGGACCCTGCTGGACGGCTACGTCATAAGGTACAACGGGGCAACGGGCCCGTGGTTACTGCTCACCACCCTGAAGTGTTATCCCACAAGTGTAAATCCTTTATCTTAAAAAAGAATTTGCGCCGTTCCGTGAGGCAGCCGTCCTGGAGCCCCAGGGGGGGGCTTCAGCCAGGCAGGGCCAGTTGCATGCACCTAGGCTCCAGAGCACTGCTACAGTGCCGCACCTTGCTTGGGTGCGCATACCGTGGATCCAAATTTCGCACAGCCTGACGGCTGAGGAACGGTGCATGATGCAGCAGCTCTCACCACACTTGCTTGTCAGTACCCACTTTGCTAGGTCTATGACCTGGTTAGCTAAGGCCCACTGCATAATGGTGTCCTCTGATTGGCATACATACATTTTCTGCTGGCCTAAGCCACGCGGTATTGATCACACCAATTTGATCGCCCATTACCAATGCAAGCGGAGGTAACATCACGCCGAGCTTATTCTCCACTAAAATGTACTTAATTTTTCCTAATTATTAAACCTCTGTCCTGCGTACGGTTTCAATCATATGCATAACCTGCCTGATTGCCCGCCCATGATATGAAGCGCCAATGCTTTAACATTTCCCTACCAACTTATAGGGGGTTTAACTGGTGACAAACAGCACCAAACAGCGCCAAACAGCCTCTAGCTGGCTGTTATGCAATGTTAACAGCTGTTATACCCCCTATAAGTTGGTAGGGTTTTAGGTCGTCTGTATGCAAGCAAGCAAGGCGCATCAACAGCACCGTACCCTACTCGTCGACTTGCAAGATTGTCGTGATCTGTCTTTCCCAGGCAGGCAGCAGGCAGCAGGCGGCAGGCAGCAGGCTCCACCCTTGAATTTCGTCGCCATGTGCTCCGTAGCCACCAAGCAAGTGAACTAACCACGACTGCGTGATGAGTCAGCAGATCCAAAACCTATATATTTATTTATGTATGGGGTGTTACACTGTGGGCGACTCGCTCTACAAGGGCGAGCACCAAGGGGCCTGACCGGACCGAGCCACAGCGCAGGGGAGGGGCACGTGGCTTTGTCTGTCTGTCCTGCCACGTGTTATTTATATGTTTATATGTTTATACATTCAGCCCTTACAAGGCAGGGCTTCAACGGAACGAAGGGTAGTTCTTTCATTCACTTCAGCTGCTGCAGACTTACTTCTTCCTGTATGTATGCCGGCGGGTCCCTCTAAGCCAGGCATAAAGCCCAAACTAACAGAAACAGAAACCTCCACTCATGTGCGCACGTACGCATGCACGCATATGCCTCAGCACCGGCATCCCCGGCACTACTCTCCCAGGCAGGCGCTGGTAAGCACGCACGCCAGTGCGTACATACGTCTGTACATCGTACATGCATACACACACATGATCCTGCGTGCTTGCTGGAGATGGCAGACGATGCCAGCTTTACATACATTTGGCTGGGCCCAGCAGCGGTTACAGGTGCTACAGGTGCTAATGTGGCACCGTATGGCAAAGGTGGTTACTACGTAGGCGGATACAGTTAGTTGTGCAACGGTCATCTGTTCTCCATCCCCCACATACTTGGTAATGCAAACAATGTCCTGTCACACGGTCTTTAAACCATATACACAATAACCGCGTCTTGGGCATCACTGCGCAAATGAGAGTCGAATAAACATTTCGAGCCACGGAACGCTTAGCTAACTAGCTTTACCCTTGCAAGTGATGTATGAAGGAGCAATCAAGCAATCAAGTACATAACAACAAATAATATGTTTTTGTTTGTCATGACATAAAAACACGTCCAAAAACCTAAAAAAAGGTATATAAGTTTATTTGGAACCAGCAGTACGTCTGGTGAATCGTATGTATGTGTAGGTCGGTCCTCCAGCTGGGAATTCGTAATGAAAAATGTACGCACGCGGAAGACTGCTGCGTGAGTGCCGAAGTTCCTTTACTCTAACCCCAAACTGAATTCGACAGACCGAGCAGAGCACAGCAGAGCGGCTGCACACATATATAGTCGTGACAGATTATTTTCCCGCTGGGTCGACGTTCGCCGGATAGAGGGGGCAGCAAGCCAGCGACTCGTCGAAGAAGTTGATCCTGCATGCATGCATCACACATGATCGTGATAAGAGAAAAAAATATATATTAAGCACAGAACGCGCACGTAAAGAATTACATGCATTATATGTAACAAAAATATTGATAGAAATGAATCGTATGTATCAACCGTGCGTGCCGCCGTGAGTAAATATAGTTCCTTACAGTTCCTTATGATTATCTTTGCTAGCTAGCTAGCTAGATAGGTGCATGCACCCGTACAATGTATACTCGCTGCTGTATGCTTCCCAACTGGGAGCGAGTGCGTAATACCATTGTATTATTGCCGCCGTGCGTACTGCATGCTACGCATCCTCACCAGCAGGTTTGGATTTGGCCGTACACGCAAAACGAATCCATATTGGTAGTGGAGTCCAGCTCCAGGCAAATCTGGGCACCGTGAGCCTGCTGCGGGGTCCAGTTTAACTGGGACACCTTGATGGTTTGGTCGCCGGGTGCTCCCCAGCTTGGCGACCGGTAGGTAAAATTCTTGGCACCCGCGGGCTGTACGGCGATACCCTTGAGCTTCTTGCGCTGAGTGTCGTCTCCCCAGATCTCCGCCTTGAACAGCTTGTTCGTGCTGCCGCAGGGGCTCTGCAAACATTTCATCCGGCGGCCAACAACAATCCCTTGGGTGTGTGCGTGTGTGTATGTGTGTGTATGTGTTATTAAGTATCACGTGTGTGTTTGTATGTTTGTACAGACGTACGCACGGAGACCGGGGTGACCAGCTGTGTGTGTGTGTGTGTGTGTGTGCGGAGGGGGGTTAAACCGGGTGACCAGGCGACGCTGTTCTCTCTAAGCTCTTATATAACAAATTAAGTGCGCTGCCGGCAACGGAGCATGCAGGCGCATGGGAATCAATGAAGCAAACAAACAAAGTTGCTGCGTTTCTTTCTTACCGTTGGATCAGATGCGTTGACGACCAGCACGGTGAAGCAGTACAGCGTCGTGGTCCGCCTCCGACCAGGGTACATGTATATCCAGGGGTCAACACCGAACTTGGTGCCAAACACCGTCGTGTTGCAACTGTGACAGTTGCGGGAGGTGGGTGGCGGCAGAGGCAATAGATGAGCGGGCAGCGGTTGCACACGTAGAGCGAAAGGGGGCCCCCAAGCAGCCCCGTACTCATATATGTACTATTTTCTTCCTATCTATCCAGCTATCTATCTAGCTGGATAGATAGATAGATAGGTAGATAGGTAGATAGATAGATGGATGGATGGATGGATGCACAATGCATAGGACACGAAAAGAGAACTGCACCAAGGCGGCATCAAAATTGTTTCTGGGGCCCAACCAGTCGCTCGCGCCCCAACCAGCAAGGTATCTACAGATTGTTAGAAATAAAAGCGCCCGGCCCCCATCCTGCCGTATTATGTATATCCTTCCTCATTCCCCTGAAGGGAGTATATATCAACGGGCGTGTGTCGCCCATCACTCTAAACACAGATTATTAATAAATCGACTTACGTGCATTTTGGATAGTTAACCTTGGACAAGTTGGGGGCACAGACAGTATTTGCCACATCCGCCGGCGCGTCCTGTGTGAAATTCGCATTGATGTCGCCCAGGGGCACAGCCGGGAAGGTGCCGAGACCGCCGATGACCACTTCCATCTGGTAGCCAATGAGCCATGGACGGCACGAGTCGCTTGTGTCAAGGCCCACAGCAGCGTCATGCCATGCGACGAGGACCTCCTTCGCCCATTCCTGCAGCTTGGCGGCGTCTGACGGGGAATTGAACGCCCAGCAGGCACGAATGACCGTGTCGCTGCAGTTGTAGAACGGCTGGACGCGATCGTCCATCACCGCACCCACGAGAGCAGCCTGGGTTAGAGTATCGTTGATCATCCTCTGGCCCAAAGCATTGCAGCGCCTGCTCTCAATACTGAGCGGGAAGACGGCAGTAGCCGTGGCGCGGGGATGGACGTAACCACAGGTCAATCGTGGTGGAGGGCGGACGGGACTGACTACGTTGATCGCACAGCATCGCAACGTCGTATCGACTAAGGCGGCCGAGCAAGTGCCCGGTGGGGCCCCCGGAGGCGCCTGACACAGGCTCTCCAAGTTGGTACAGGCGTTGGTGGCGCCCGGCGTCTTGGGGCTGAGTGTGATGCAGATGACGTCTCCATTGTTCCCGAGGCCAAGGCCCAGCTGAGTCATACGAAGCGCGACACTGCCTTCGGGTGCGCCGGCCGGAACGAAGAAGGCGGGGGTGATGGTGGTCGGGACGCCATTGATGGTAGCCTTGACGATGGTGTTTTTGACATCGCAGGCGGGGTTAATGTTGACCTGTGGCACGAGCATTCCAGGAGGGGGGGCGATCAATGCGATGGGTTGATTATTTGGACGTACAAAAGCAGCAGGTATGATGATGAGTGATGGCCGAAGTGGTTATTGGTGGTTAGCTCGGAATAATGGGCGTGTCTGACCCTGTCATGGCAACTGTACAACACACACGAAAAATCGTTATCGTACATTTGTTAACCGGTTCGTTCCAGGCTGCAAACATTCAGAAAATGACGATCGATCGGGATATATGTCCGCCTCTTATGTCCGCCTCTTATGTCCCCTCTTATGCCCCGATGCATAGGTCGGGCTACTCTTGGGCCGTTCGCAATCGAAAGATGGAGCCGCGCGAATCCACCAGACCTTTTCCTTCGCTTCTCCAGAATAGTTAATTGTGTAAATGTAGGTTTGAAAGATGAAGAGCTACATATCTAATCTAACGATATCGCTACCCGATCAACGTTCGTTACGCGGGCTAATCATTTAAGATACGAAAACATTGCATGCATTTAACAACGATGAGAATTGCGTTGAAAAAGAAGAATCCTAATCAAAACAAAAAAAGAATGCAAACCCGCCTCTCACATGAGGGGGAAGAAGGAGGAAAGCTACCCTGAGAGCATTCGTTCGTACTTTCCGAAATAGCTAGAAACCGACGGAACCGAAAGGCGCGCACGCCGGAACGAAAACGACAAATAAAAGAAACATGTCTTAACAGCTTATATGCTTAAGTCCACGCAAATTAAATAAAGATGTCACCAAACAGCTCACCTCAATCTTACGAAGATCAGCCGTGGCGCAGGGGTCGGAGGCGTTTTTCGGGGGCGACACAACGAGTGTCGCACAGTAGGTGCCGTTACGATAGGACGTGGAGGCTCCGGGAAAGCTGTAGGGGGTTGGAGTCCCGCCGCACTTGAAGAACGGGAAGGTATCAACTTCAACAGCCAACGCGAGCGGTGCAGCCCTGCAGTGTCGAAAGCACCGAAAGCAAGTCGGTACTGACTCTCACAGTTAGTGCGAAGGGGGAATTATAGAATGGGGCAAGTGTGTCATTTCCCGACGTTCCGGAAGTGCCGGGATGCATCACACGGAAGACAGTAGGCGCAACTGTGCGGTAACTTACACGAAGGCGGCTGCGAGAAGAAGAACGACGACAGCAGCGTGCTTCATTTTCATCATTCGAACCAACTTTCTAAATGATAATTATAATGGAGGATAATGGGCTTTTGTAGAAATTTTTCGATTTTCGACACAGTACGGCGGTGTGACCTAGCCCGTCGTACCTAAATGCAATGACAACGCCTTTCGCACCACAGTTCTATCGCTTGGACGTACAAACTCAGCTCATATGTGTGACATGAGCTCACAGCGGTTAAGACTCTAATGTATACATACATATATAACTCCGAATGATGGCCGTCACGGACCTGTACTGCAAAAATTAAACTGCTGTCAGTTTCTGTCAAAAAACTTGCATGAATTCTGCTCAAACTACAAATCTTTCTTTTCGCGGCAAAAAGGCCGCAGGGGTCCTTCTAGCAACGAGCAAAGCAGTACTTCGGTCCTGAAGTGCGCTCCGGCTAGCGGCAGTTGGCTCATGTCAGATGACGTAAGAAGGTGGTGGGCATTGATTGGTGGGCTGGATTCGTCTGTTTTTTAGTTAAGAAAGGAATCGATAATTTGTAAGTTATTTCATACTTATTAGGTAGTTTAACCTACCCATCTCGTGACCTAGGTCATCTCGAATCGGGTGCGGGGCCCGGCGGCGGTCGCGCGGAGTGGCTGGCTGGATGGGCTTTCTCGCTGTACAGATCATTTGACACGCTAGACGATCCGGATCTAGCAACAACGACACTTTGGCTCGATTTGCTTATTCGAAGGTTTGCGTCTACTTATCTGAAGCGCAAGCTATCACGCTAGAACGCGCTAGAGGGTGTGGAGCACTTGTTCTTCGGTTGTACGGCTTTTCGACGCTGTGCTCGTACTTGTTTGAAGTTTTAAATTGTTAATATCATCATCATCATCATCATCATCGAGCTATGAGCGGGTCCCCATAGCGCCACTTTCCTCCCGCATGGGGACATCGCTTCCGGACACTTTCCCTAAGTATGGGGCACAACACCTCGCCCCATTAATAATTTATACCAAGCACGCCAGTAAAAATGCATGAAAACATGCCAATCTTATCGTTTTTATGGATGATTGCGATCCGTTAGCATTTCGCGAGCGGCGCGCAATAATTCCGTCCAAACCGATTAGCAGTACCACTGGAATCCGGTAATAACTTGACCCATTGACACATAAATATACGTGAAAAGTCTCCCTATCTTTCATAGCTCGGTTTGAAATTGTAAAGGGAAGCGTTCCCATGTCCTGAATGCTTCTTCACCGGCCAACAGTTCCAATACCTAGTCACATAGTTGTTTGCATATTTACGATGGGTTTACGATAGACGTTGCTCTTTTCAAGGATAAGCGTGGGCAGGAATGGTAAGTTTGACTGGAACGAACTCTGGAACGAACAATAAGCCGGCAGCGAGTGCAACACTCTGATTGAAGTGTTATATGGCTTGCATAGGTTGAGGATGAGAAGGAAGCGTGCCGCAAGGCCTACAAACGGCTACAAAGTCGCCTGAACTTTCTTCAGAAGGCGTACGGTCCGACGGTTGGCGACCGGCCCGTAGGGTTTATTTGTGTCTCGGCATTAGTAAATACGCCTATCCTAGACTTTAAACTCGGTGGCTGCTTCGATCACGACGTTGTTAGACGTATTATTAAGGAGGCAGGACACGATATCCATGCTTTCTTGCGACTGAAATACCCTAACCGCATGCCAGTATCTAAACTGCTGCGTGGGATCAGGGGCGTGACGGCGGAGACGAAGTATGCATTCTTGCGGCGTTGGGGCCGCAAGGCTGGGGCTTTAATCCCGGTCCTGGTGGAGCGCGGCATGACCACCAGTAATTTAATGGGCCAGGCCGGTGATCCTGCCGTGGCTGGGCCCTCAAACCCTGGCCGGGGTGGCTTGACTACGGAGGCGGGGGCAGCGCTGCCCTTCAGCAGCTGGAAGGAGGTGCTTTGCAATGGCGGGAAGTTTGATCCAGCATACAAGACATGGTGTGTTGTCAATGGGAAATGCCTTTGTGGCGGGAATTGTCACCACGCCCGTGAAGTCCTCAGATTTGATGACAGCTTGCCCCTGATCAACTGGGCCCATGGTGACTACTCAGCTGACACACAGCAGAGTGAGAAGCTTTCTGCCTGGGGTTCACGCGTGGACAGCTCCTATGCAGAGGGCCTCCAAAAGTAAGTTTTATCTTTCTCTATTTTTATCCTTCAGACTGTGAAATAAGTACACAATGAATTGAGTTGCAGGGCGAAGGATGAGTGGGAAGTGAAGCTGGGTGCTCAGGTGAGCAACATTTGCGTTGAATATGTTAACTTGGGGTTTAGGGGTTTGAGGGGAGGGGAGGTGCGGATTATGACGATTGGGGGATTTGGGTTTTTCATCGTGTCTTTGGAATTGGCAAATGGATATTTTCTCATCCATGTTCCTTACTCTGCTTGTTCAGAAAATGGACCGCATGAAGGCAAGGGAGGCTGCTCTGCTCGAGGGGGTTAGGGGAAGTGATGGGACGGAAGAGGAGGAGGAGGAGGAAGAGGAGGATCCGCCTGCAGAGGACCAGGAGTTCGTTGAGGCACCTGAAACAGGTATTTCCTTGGGCAATTGGCTATCAATCGGACGGATCTGAAGGCTGTTGGGCAGGTGAGGAACTGTAGGCTATGGGGCAAGCACACGGAACAAAAAGGCTGTGGAATACACAAGGGAACATACACTGTAGCCAACCTAATGTTATGTTCCGGTTCCCACTTATTAGGTGTCTGGAATGCTGGCGTGGGTAAGTATGACCTGCCACGGCTTATCCATGCCTTTGAACGCTTCAACCACGGATCAAGAGAACAACAGCTGAAGCCACTATTTATGGCGGTTGGAGGCCCCAGCATGACGGCTCTACGCAAAGCCCTTGAGGATGCTGGGCTGCAGTTCCGCATGCTCACCAGTGGACAGGTGGGGAATAATAGCTTGGCTTTACTAACACATTTTTTTATATCTTTCTGAAATATAATTTGGCATCATTTTTGCCTCACTTTCTAAGCAGGCGATCAAGGTGGTGCGGCTGTACCAAGAGCTCCGAGCAGGTGGCAAGACGAACAAGGAGGTTAAGCCCCTGCTTCGTGAAGAGTTCCCTGGCTGGTCGGACAAGAAGCTATGGGACGTGCTGAAGGATGCCGCCATAATCATTAAGGGTGCGGCATCTCAAAGTTAAACTGCTCATAAGATTTTTATTGACCACCTTGCCAGTATTCGTGCATGATTCCTGCTTAATTCCAATTTGCCAACGTTGTTGCAGTGGCCAATGTTCTGTCCCTTCCCTCCCTTCACAGATCGTGCTGGACGACCAGCTGCTGGTGTTGGGGATACCGAAAGCAGCGAGGAGGATGGCAGCACAAGTGGATCAGAGTGCAGCAGCGGCCTTGGCGAGGAGAATGGCACGTGGCACGTGGCACATGCGGCAGTGGCACGTGGAGGGAGCGGGGTTGAGGCAGTGCCACATGGGGAAAGAGGGCACAGGGTGGGGTCACGTTCGAGGGTAGGACTCCAGGAAGCCATCCACGGGCCAGAGCTTGGAGGAGCTGAGCCCAATGATGAAGGGCAGCATGTAGAAGAATTGGTGGAGGGACCAGATCCGCCTGCAGAGCCTGAGCCGCAGAGTGACATAGAGGGAGGAGGAGCAGATGGGCGTGCAGCAGTGACACGTGATGGAGGGCGGGGCCAGGTGGCAATGGAAACGGGAGGGCAGGAAGGCGTGGTGATCATCGCACGGCCAGTCCGAAGCACCAAGGGTAACAAGCTGCAGGCGATTCTGGGTCTGCTGAAGTAATTTACACATTACATCTCTTGACTGTCACATATCGTCATACACATTGTCACTTGTTACATTGCAGTCGCATCATTGTTTCGACTAGTTGTCCATGTACCCCACAAGGCTCAGGTCATCTGGCAATGCGCCATTCTTCAGGGAGGTGAATGCCCGGAGCATGTGCCTGTTGTGCAGAAGATGCTTGTGTAAAAGCTTTTCTACTGATGCGGTCATAGTGTGTTGCATCCGCTCGGTCAAGAGCTCAACCCTCAACATGTAGTACTTCACGGCGCGTTCCATCTCTTCCTGAACCAAATGAAGCTCTTCCTCGCACCGTGCCTTCTGCTCAAAGCACCGCGCCAGCATGCGAGCAATCCGCTGGTCACGTGGCTGTCTGGCTTCTTCACCCCATGGAAAGTCTTGCTGAAGAACTCGCTTGAAAGCACCTTCAGCCAAAATGCCCTGGTTCCGCTGCTCCTGCTGCGTGATTCCATCAGTAGGCACCTTGCACCAAGCTTGCAGCTTCTCCCAAAGCTTCTGGATGTTGTCCCTTGTTCGCTGCTTCTCCTTCTTGGCCAGTGCTTGCTCCTTCCTCCGACCCCTCAGATGCTTTATTACTTCCTCCAGGCTGTAAAGGTCCAGTACATGCGCCTGCGCAGACATACATCGTGATTTAATAGATTTAATCGTATTGAAAACGGTCGAAAACATGTGCTTGGTTTCGGCGCTAGGTGCCATTGTTGGTTCTCTCGGTATGCCTGTAACGCCCGTCTAGCCAGTCACGTGGGTTGGGCAAACTTCAAAACTCAATGCGATTTTTTGTGCACGGGCTATTTATACCACAATAAAGTCATGTGTATTGAAAAACGGTCGAAAACATGTGCTTGGTTTCGGCGCTAGGTGCCATTGTTGGTTCTCTCGGTATGCCTGTAAGGCCCGTCTAGCCAGTCACGTGGGTTGGGCAAACTTCAAAACTCAATGCGATTTTTTGTGCACGGGCTATTTATACCACAATAAAGTCATGTGTATTGAAAAACGGTCGAAAACATGTGCTTGGTTTCGGCGCTAGGTGCCATTGTTGGTTCTCTCGGTATGCCTGTAACGCCCGTCTAGCCAGTCACGTGGGTTGGGCAAACTTCAAAACTCAATGCGATTTTTTGTGCACGGGCTATTTATATCACAATAAAGTCATGTGTATTGAAAAACGGTCGAAAACATGTGCTTGGTTTTGGCGCTAGGTGCCATTGTTGGTTCTCTCGGTATGCCTGTAAGGCCCGTCTAGCCAGTCACGTGGGTTGGGCAAACTTCAAAACTCAATGCGATTTTTTGTGCACGGGCTATTTATACCACAATAAAGTCATGTGTATTGAAAAACGGTCGAAAACATGTGCTTGGTTTCGGCGCTAGGTGCCATTGTTGGTTCTCTCGGTATGCCTGTAACGCCCGTCTAGCCAATCAGTTACGCTTTCTTCACACCTACCTCTAGGCCGCTGCACAGCTTCTGGATTTCAGACTCCGCCAATTCGGCAGTTGCCCTGCGCATCTCGTCGGATGCTAACGTCCAACAAGCAGGGTCATCATTTCGATTTGCTTTTTCAAGCTCAGAGGCCTGCTGCTTTATTGAGCGGATGAGTGCTGGCCGCTGCCGGATGGTCACCGAGTCTGCACCCTCAACTAGCACACCCAGTGGGACTGGATCGGACGGGGAGTCCACAGCTTCCACCCGTTCGAGCTTCTGGAGTGCTAGCCGACACCTTGCATACTCCGCCCTCCAACTCAACGGCGACTCATTGGCAGCCACCTGCTGCTGTGCACGCTGTTCAAGGAGTCCATATGCTGCCCGCTCCACCTGAAACATATAAGATCTCAATTTTGTTTACATCATATCAAGGCGTACAGAGAATTGCTTTTATGGTGCTTACCTCCGCAAAGTTTGACAGACTTGACTGCATGGAAGCTATGCGCCTTTCCACAGTGCTCAGAGCGGCCCATGCCCTTATGCGTATCCGCCACATCCGCAATGGGAGCCCCAGCACCACCTGGTGGGAATAAAGTCGCCCGACACACTCAAGGTGCGCCTCCCGGTTGTCTGGTGACATGTACCGTGTGACCGCACCATGCGGCCCAACCACGCTGTTCCATATCTCAGCAGGCTCCCCAGTACCACGGCCAGCACCACTCTTGTGCACATGACCAAATGCCTTCTGGCATTCATAGCTACATATACATCACAACAGTACATTATGGGTTAGCACTTTGAATTCAAGATTAGTATGTAAACACAGTTGCTTACCTGTGTGCGAATCGATGCCAAGGTGGAATGAGACACACTGTACTGCCACCCTTCAGTGCGACATCTGGCTCCTGCTGTTCCAGCCATTTAGCGTATGATTTGCTCCAGCGGCACGCAATGTCATACCACCAGAATTGAACCGCTGTCCCCGCACGAAGAAGGGAATGAATCGCGGCAGTTGAGTACAGATGCCGCTCACCAGTGAAGAGGTTCACAAGGCGAAGGAGCACACCGTGCCGGCACAGCGCCACCCCCAAAGCAGTCACAAGGTTCTGCAGGAAATTGGCAACAATGCAGTTTTAGTTGTCATGCACAACCTACCCCAATTCACACCAGTAAGAATTACCTTTGCTGACTCTCCTGCCAATACCTTATCAGCGTTAAAATTGGAGCAGTGGGAGTTAACTCCAATGTCCGCTGCAGCTGAACCCCTGTGATCCAGCGAGGCCAACACCTGGTTGCTGATAGTGAACCGGCGGCGATTGAGCTGCTTATAGGCTTGCGTATATGGCTTCCTCCTGAACAGGTTTAGCTTGAAATTCGCATCAAAGTGGACAGAATGCAGTTGTGATGGACCAGGGCCACTATCCTCCACACCACCTTGACGAAGTAAGCCCCAAGCTGATAGTCCATCATGTGCTTCCTGAACCCCACCAGCACTGGGAACAGGACCTGCCAGATTGATGCCGCTGCCGAGGATAGCGCCAGCAGCGTCGGCACCACAGCCGTCAGCAGTCCCCTGACGCCGGGTACCACCGGACCCTGCCCCACCCGCATTGCCTAAAGTGTTGACGGCGGTTGCGGCGGTGGTGGGGATAGCGCCAGCAGCGTCGGCACCACAGCCGCCAGCAGTCCCCTGACGCCGGGTACCACCGGACCCTGCCCCACCCGCATTGCCTAAAGTGTTGACGGCGGTTGCGGCGGTGGTGGGGATAGCGCCAGCAGCGTCGGCACCACAGCCGCCAGCAGTCCCCTGACGCCGGGTACCACCGGACCCTGCCCCACCCGCATTGCCTAAAGTGTTGACGGCGGTTGCGGCGGTGGTGGGGATAGCGCCAGCAGCGTCGGCACCACAGCCGCCAGCAGTCCCCTGACGCCGGGTACCACCGGACCCTGCCCCACCCGCATTGCCTAAAGTGTTGACGGCGGTTGCGGCGGTGGTGGGGATAGCGCCAGCAGCGTCGGCACCACAGCCGCCAGCAGTCCCCTGACGCCGGGTACCACCGGACCCTGCCCCACCCGCATTGCCTAAAGTGTTGACGGCGGTTGCGGAGGTGGTGGGGATAGCGCCAGCAGCGTCGGCACCACAGCCGCCAGCAGTCCCCTGACGCCGGGTACCACCGGACCCTGCCCCACCCGCATTGCCTAAAGTGTTGACGGCGGTTGCGGAGGTGGTGGGGATAGCGCCAGCAGCGTCGGCACCACAGCCGCCAGCAGTCCCCTGACGCCGGGTACCACCGGACCCTGCCCCACCCGCATTGCCTAAAGTGTTGACGGCGGTTGCGGAGGTGGTGGGGATAGCGCCAGCAGCGTCGGCACCACAGCCGCCAGCAGTCCCCTGACGCCGGGTACCACCGGACCCTGCCCCACCCGCATTGCCTAAAGTGTTGACGGCGGTTGCGGAGGTGGTGGGGATAGCGCCAGCAGCGTCGGCACCACAGCCGCCAGGAGTGCCATCAGGTGCTGGTTTGGCCCGGGTGTTACCACTGACGATGGCAGAATCACCACAGCAGGGGCAGGAGTTGAGTGAACCACAAGGCCAGCCTGGGATGGACTCCACATAATCCTCGACCAGACCTTTCAGATTGCGTGAAAGTCGCACAACTCGTGCTAGCCGTTGCCGTAGCATGTCGAGTGTAAGCACGGCTGGGATATTGACGCCATTTTCCCGCCAGTTGGACAGCATTGATGCACAGAAGCGGTCTGCACTGATGTGCTTGGTGAAGAAGACCAACAGGTCGAACACCTGCAGCAGCATACCTTGCCACCAAAGGACTGTGATGCCAGCATGCCATTTGCTCAAATCCCAGGAGACGTTGCTGTCCGGCAGGCAGTCTAGGGCTGTTGGCCGCATGCCATATGTAATCTTGCAGTTGCTGCAGTACACAGCTGGGATGTCGATGGCAACAGGTTGATTGAGCGTGATGACGATGACCTTCCATGGCTGCCTCCCCTCACAAACAATATTACCGGTGGTGCCACAATGTGGGCAGCAGCAGGCGGCATCTGTCTGAAGTACGGACTGGCGTAGGCTGTTGTGCTGGTCCTCCAGCTCCTTTGTGCGGACCGTGCCACCTGTTGCATATTGAAGGAAGAATGTGTCCGCAACCTCGGGGCTATCACACAGGGGAAGACCCTGCGCTGCATTGCCGGTGCAATCTTTTTCATCTGAATCATCATCGCTCTCAGACCCGTCTCCGCTGCTGTCATCACTGTGCACATCCTCTTCCGGTTCAACTGCAATCCTCAAGTCCGGTTCATCATGGCCGGCAAATTCCTGGTATCCGCGACCGAATTCATCTGCTACATCCTTAGTTATTATTGTTGTTACGTTTGTAACGTCTGTCCCTTGTGTGACAAATAAGTTCAAATTGGGTTGGCGGGTAACATGTCGGCGACGTTTTGTGTTGCTTGGTTTGAGTTTTGTGCCATTTTCTCTAATAATCTTACGCCTCTTCCTCTCTGATGTTCCACTGTACGGGTTTGGAAGCTTCCCCATTTCATACCCACAGGAAAAGAGTCATCTGCAACGTGTTTCTAATATTGGCACAAGATGAATGTGCTTTTCCTGTGAAGTATCACATAGATTATGTGTCAATGGGGCAAGTTATTACCGGATTCCAGTGGTACTGCTAATCGGTTTGGACGGAATTATTGCGCGCCGCTCGCGAAATGCTAACGGATTGCAATCATCCATAAAAACGATGAGATTGGCATGTTTTCATGCATTTTTACTGGCGTGCTTGGTATAAATTGTTAATGGGGCGAGGTGTTGTGCCCCATACTTAGGGAAAGTGTCCGGAAGCGATATCCCCATACGGGAGCAAAGTGGCCGTATGGGGACCCGCTCATAGCTCTCATCATCATTATTATTACGCAATAAATGCAATGTCTAAAATTTTCTACGAAAGTTACGTGGACTTGCGTGCTTGTAGCCATGCTTTTTTGTTACGACGTTTTATAGGTGTGACTTACTATAGGTGTGACTTACTACGTATGTACTGCTGTGACACAGCAGTGGTCACCGACCTTAAAAATTGAAGCGATCATCCGTTATTACCTCCTGTTATTAATGACAGATACAGACTAACATACTTTTATCAAGTGGGAAAAGTAATCGACAGAGGGATTAAGGCTGCTGGTTATAAATTCAGGAAGAGGTCGTAGGGCCAGGATGGACGAGCCGGCAGGAGGCTGAAGGAACGATGAGGACGAGCAGCAAAAAGATGATAAGCGCGAAAAACAGATTGAGAGTAAAAGTACACAGAAATAAAATGGTGAAATAACCGTCGTGCAACATATATACAGATCAAATATTACTAATAGCTATTAATAAGTCCTGCCTGCCTGCCTGCCCCATATTCGATGTATGTCCTGCTGGCAGTTTAGGTTTTGAGGGCGGATGCTATATATAGATAATAATCCGCGCAAGAAATAGGGCCTAGTAGGTCGTGCATTGCAGCTAGGAGGGCATCCCCTCCATCTGAATTTCAATGAAGAGGGGTGTCACTTTTGGCGTCTAAATGGCAGCTGAGGGGCGCCCCTCAAACTTGCAAACAAAAATGTTTTTGACGAACGTAAAAGAAACAAAATATATCGTATGGAAATAATATAAATGACCCCTCAATGCACATGGACGCCCTTTTTGTGCACAGGCATGGCATTTTGTACCCCTACGATATCCGCACCGTGCTTCGCACTAATACTTTTGCTGAACTTTTGTATGCTAAGTCGTAAACAAATTTGAAACGTTTGCAATATCTTATGTATACAAAGGAAATAGAACTTTACAACGTTTGAACCCGTAATGCCATGTCCTTCAAAATAGTAGTTCGGGATCGCTTTAATAGAAAGCGCAACATTCCTAAATGCCTGAGAGATATAGATGAAGGAGACTCCGGGGCCAAAGCGCCTTCCAACGGTCTGGGCGAAACTCCCGCCGAGCGGCACACTAAGAAAGTTAAAACACAACCTCGAGAACCTGGTGGCCGCTTCACCACAAGGGAACCTCGAGAACAGCTAGAAGGTGAGCATGATTTCCGCGCGTGGGACATTGAGGACCCCAATGAAGCTGCAAGACACGATGACGACGACGACGACGACGGCAGCGGCTTGGACGCAGACGGCTTGGATGTTGAGGAGGAGGAGAACGGGCAGATTTCGCCCGCGACTCAAGTCGCCTACAGCAAGGATCTGTCCAAAGGTTACTTTACAGGCAAGGCATCCTCGGTTTGGGCACGTGAAACCCTCCTCACTGCACAACGTGTCGCTATGCGGAGTGCAGTAGCTGCCTGCGCCAGCAGTGCCCAGCCCTGCCCCACATGCGGCGCTCAGTGTGAACCGGACAAAGTTCCCCGGTGCACGATAACCATCATCACGTGGGAGCAGCCCATTGTCGTCGATGTGCCGCTCTTCTGGTGCAGTAAATGCACGGCGGTGTTTGGTGTGAAGCCAACACAAGTGGACTGCCTTCCAGATACCAAAGTGGCATGGGATCTCCGGCTGCGGCGCGATGGAAATGCTATCCTCTGGTGGCACAACTCCGTCCTTCAGCAGTACGCACTCCTGTCGTACTACACAAAGCACGTGTCCGCAGATGGGTTTTGTGGAGCCATGATGGACGCCTGGGAAGAGAACGGGGTGCAGCCTCCCGAGCTCCCACCGCGGCAAGGGTACTCAGTAAGCAGCGATGTTCCACCACCTCGCTTAACCCATACAATGCTTCGCCAGCGGCTGCGTCCTGCGCTGAACGCCTATTACCACATGTTTGGGCTGACGGCGGACTTACCAGAGACCCTCTCACAGTGGCCGTCAGGGTCTGCAAATGGCTGCCCATGTTGTGGAGACTCGCATTGCAGCTATCGTTCGCCAGCACCAGCTTCCACAGCGGTGGCGGCAGGGGCACCAACAATGCCACCGGCAGTTACCGCCGCAGTTGCGGTGGCCGGGGAGGCACCCCCTGTGACAGCAGCTGCGGCAGCGGTCGGGGAGACACCAGCAAACACAGGTACGGGCGTCACAGCGACTGCATTGGCGGTGGCCGATAGGTTGGCAGTGGCACCTGTGGTCGTAGCTGTGGCCGGGATGCTACCGGCGGTAGCAATGGTGGCAACAGCGGCTGGTACTGCGGCGGCAGTAGTGGTGGGAACAGTGGCAGCAGCAGCAGCAGTGGCTCAAAAAGTGGCGGAGGCTGCAGCAGCCGCAAGCACAGCGGCGGCTGTCGCAGCAGATGCAGCAGGCAATGATTCGGCTGCAGCGGCTGCACGTTCAGCTGCTGAGGCGGCGCATGCTGCAGGGTTGGCTGCAGCTGCAGCTGCGGCGGCAGCAGACCGTACAGCAGCGGCGGCATCCATTGGGGTTACAACAGCGCAACCTGGAAGGACCGCATATGGTGTAGCTGTTGAACCTGGACCTAGTGGAGCAGCGCATATCACTCCCCAGTACGACTATGACCTGGTCGCGATTGGCTTGGCCGGGTTGCTGCTCTTGCTGGGACATTGGCCAGACCACGGTGTGGAAAAAGCTGGTCCAGGCCCTCGCGGTATTCACTCCTGTCACTTTGACGGGTGTTTCAGGCTTAATCTCTTGCGGAGGCGTGGCTACACGCCAGCATATGCGCAGCTGCCATACCGCCGGTTCTTTATCAGCAATCAAATTATGGCGGACCTCGAGAACTCAAGCACCGTGGAGGCAGTGGATCATGGCCGGTGCTCAACGTTCCATGCGGACAAGGTCTTGGCCCCAGAGTCACAGAAGGTAGGCCTCTGTTAAAAAGGGTCAATGGTAACACCCTCCCTCTGTCCGTGCAGTGCATTCATTCTCCATATGTGCCGTACAGTTTTTGACAGAACTCTGGTATTCGCTCTGTTGTGGCTCTATGTTACCTGGCCTCATCCTTAACTACCCTTTCAGAATCTGGTGACCGCGGTTGGAGTAGTGGTTTGTCGGCATGGCATGCTGATGCGGCTGATGAACTTTTTCCGTGGGGAACGTCACTTCTACGCCATTGCGGCAATCCACTCGCTCATGGCGGTGGGCACGGCGGTCCACTTCTGGTGGTACGATATTGCCTGCCGCTGGAGCAAATCCTTTGAGAAATGGCTGCAGAAGCAAACAGACCCGGCAATCCTAGACAAGGGCAGAGCGGTTGTCAGCCTGATACCCCCATGGCATCGCTATGCGCACAGGCAAGCAGGCAAGGGGTAAATACAGTTACACTACCTTCCCACTTTCTAGGCGTAATTGTTGTACCCTTGTATGTTTCGGCCAAGTGGTACATGTTTGTCTGAGGCAAACACTTAATCCCGCTCAATGTGATATGTATGCTTTCAGTCATGAGTGCCAGAAGCTCTTTGGACACACACGGCAAGCAGGCGTTGGTCGTGGGACTGGTGAGCCAGCCGAAGTCGTGAACAGTGTGCTGGGACCACATGGCGCTATTACACGGTACATGTCACCGGCCAACCGCGAGGCGCACATTGAGCATGTCGCACGGAGATACTGTCGGCAAGTGCTGCTTGGCCTGCCGGCGAGGATGTGGCGCATGCGTGTCCGGGCCAAGGCTGTCGAGCACGCCATGGAGAAACGGGTGCAGGACCTGGAGGCATCACTGGGAGAAGAAAAGCAGCAGGCAAGTGTTGGTTATGTAATGGTATTGGATATCACCTTCACAACGATAGCCACGTCTGTGCTGTCGCTGACAGGTTGTCGATGAGGTGGAGAGGCTGATCCAGCAGGGGCGAGAAGAGGCCAATGATGTTTCTGGAGGGGCTTCATCAACATCACGAAGCTGGCGGGCGGAGTATGTTCGATGCCGATTGGTCCTGCAGAAGCTGGAAAGCATCGATGAGGTGGATGCAGAGGGTGATATTTTGCCCCTCTCTGTGTTGTACCTCGGGGCAGAAACCCTCACCGTAAAGCAGCGGCCTCGCCTTATCAGGACGCTCAGAGCTCAGGTTAGTACTAGCATAAAACTGGTTACCCATCTACCATCGTAGGCAATATACAGAACTG
Source organism: Volvox reticuliferus (assembly GCA_019650235.1). Lineage (NCBI taxonomy): Eukaryota > Viridiplantae > Chlorophyta > Chlorophyceae > Chlamydomonadales > Volvocaceae > Volvox > Volvox reticuliferus. Next base: position 537,973 of record BNCP01000023.1, read on the forward strand.
AAGTGCAAAGGTGTCATGTTGCAGGTTTCTCAACTGGAGCAGTCGCATGTGGACCTCAACCTTGCCAGTTTTCAGGTGGATTCCCAAGAATTCCAGGCCGCCCTTACTGAACTTGCCGAGTCCGAGATAACACAGCTGTGCAACGAAATAGAGGTGCGAAAAGGTTGCATAGATTGCGACGGTTCAGGCACGGTTATGCAGGTTACGGCGGGCCACTGTGCACATGGCGTTTCTTTGCGGTCGGTCATGTGCCAGCCAGGGCGAGTTTTCAAAAACGGTTTTCGCCAGGGTCCCACGATTCCCTTTGCGGACTTGGGGTTCAAATTTCAGGTCAATAGGTGATGGTTCGTTTTTTGACCCCCCTAGGTGGGCCATGGTTCAGGCAGGGTTACGGCGGGCCACTGTGCACATGGCGTTTCTTTGCCGGTCGGTCATGTGCCAGCCAGGGCGAGTTTTCAAAAACGGTTTTCGCCAGGGTCCCACGATTCCCTTTGCGGACTTGGGGTTCAAATTTCAGGTCAATAGGTGATGGTTCGTTTTTTGACCCCCCTAGGTGGGCCATGGTTCAGGCAGGGTTATGAAGAGCAGTTGCCCGAAGAGCAGTTGCATTGCCTATGCATTGCAGTGTTTTGCTGCTCCTATATATTATTATACTTTTTATGCTTGTAGTTTCATGTTCCGTTCTCTTTCTTGTTGTTTCCTTTGGCTAGCAGGGTGCCGTATTGGACTTCCACAGCCTCGAGCAGCTGGTTGCGTCACTGGCCACCAGGAAGAAAGAACGCGACCTAGCTAAAAAGGATAAAGTCAAGGTTGGCGAGGAACTGAAACACCTTTTTGGGCGTCTCAAGCAATGGAGCCTTGCCCAGAGTGCTGGAGGAGTGCTCTCAGCAGAGCAGGCAGCGCGCAACACGGCCATCACCATGGACGGTGCATTTAAGCGGATTCTACAGCAGCGGTTCCCATGGAATGCGCGCTTGAAAGCTGAGGGCATGCCGCGGGCGGTTGCTGTGTTGCTTCGGTGCCGGCATGAGCACGCCCGGTGTGGAGAGGAGCTACGGTTAATTAGCGCAGAGGTATCATGTGCTTGCAATTACTTCAGGCTCTGGGTGCATCTTCTGGCCGCATACATTACGCAAGTCACAAATGAGTCTGAGCGCTACATTCTTTCAAAGCACTTGAGGTTCAACGAGCACATGCTGCACGCCTTTGAGCAGCTGTTGCTGAGCGATGCCTACATTCCGGAGGATGTCAGCTACACTGTCAACGAGGACGATGAGTGAGACTTTGGGTGCTTAAGGTGCCTGAGCAGAGTCTTGTGTGTGCTCACATACCGAACCTGGTGGCCAGTTTTCAGAGTGTCGCTCATGCCCCGGACTGGACATTGATCACAACATTGCTGTGTTTAGTTGCGAATGATGTGCTGGTGTACCCGTGCCTTGTAGTACAGCTCCTGCAGCTTTTTAGGCTCATAAGGGCATAACAATATGTAACTCTTCTTGATAGGAAGTGCCCGAACTTCTTAAGTGATTCAGTATTCAAGCATACGTGACAGCTCAACCTCCTCGGCCATCATCTGCGCAAGCCGATTCCCAGCTCGTTGCCTCCTTGGCCGTACCGCATCTGCGACACCTTGTACTGCGCCGGTCCTGCCTGACGGACCATCACCCTCACCATCATCCTCACCTCCAGCCAGCGGGAGTTGCACAGGTGCCTGTGCACCAAACCCGGTGGAGGGACCTGGCAGTACACCCACAACTGAAACCACATCACCTGATTGGCCACGCTCAAGAACCCTGTCACCAACTGATCCCCTGTTGACTCGGGCCCCGTGTGCTTTGCCCTCCAGCAGCTGTGGGCGCCTTCGGGCAGCCAAGCTTCCCAGGCTTTGCATGTGCAGCGGACCTTTCCTGGGTGGCGGCATCAACTGCTCCTCCGGAGCCAAGCTAATCACGTCACTAGGTGTACTGCAGCCCTCTGCCGAATCATCCTCATTCTCAATGCTTTCCTCAACATTGGTACCTTCCGCCTGCTCCTGGCCGCTCTCCATGCCATCTTCATCCTGCTCACTGCTGCCTTCCAAGCTGTCCTCCTCACTGTCCCCCTCGGACGCCACCTGGGGCATCGCCTTCCGCCCACGCGTATCTGAAAGGGATGACACACAACAGCTGTGAAAGGAAAATTGCCGCTTACGTGTCTTTTACCCTCGCCCAGCTGCCTCATTCCCATAACAGCGGGGGCATACCTCCTAGCTTATCGACCGAAACCACCACACCCTGATGGCGGATCCTGGCACATTAGCATCTGAAATGTCCTGCTAAGAGGTCTGCTGCGCTACTTAGTCCACAAACCCGACGCACAGTCCAATCCCCACTCATCCAGCATGGACCCACCAGCGCAGAACCTCTTCTTTTCTTTCAAGATCTTTGTAAGCTGCGAAGCAGACCAACCACCCGTGACCATCTCCTGAATTCGCGGCCAGATCTGCTTATTGTTGAGCCCCTCTCCACGGGCCTCCTCGTAAATCGCCATTATCTTCTCCACCTGTTGATATGCACGATGTTTGACGTACGAGGCCTATAAATAAAAGTTTTAAACAAACAAACTGTAGCCCCAAGCACGCACCTGCTCACATGTCGGCTTCCGGAAGACAAAGGAATGCTCCTTAAGAGCCGCCCTGAGCTCCCCAAGAGTTCCCCCAACCTTGGCGTGCAGCAGCGAAAGGTTCACTTTCGCCGCTCCCGCATTGAAGAGCATGAAGGCGTCCTTGAGCACCTGAACGTCATACCTCACGCCGACTCCTGTGTAAAGCAACAATAAAATAACGTATGGTCTAGAGCAGCTTTCGACCTCTTCGTTCGGACCAGAATGGTCCTTATTCATTAGCCCCCTCGCCCCCTGTCTCCGCTGCTATCCCCCCCCAATTCTATAGACTCTTCCCACCCGCATCACTGCTCTACATTCCACCCCTCCTAGCCCCCACCCTATAACCATACAACATGCAAAACAAACCTGGTACTGCGCCGGCCACTGCATCATCATCATCGTCATCATCATCATCGTCGTTATCAGAGGCCATTGCCCCTCTTGCAGCAGCTGCGCCCTCCAATGCTGCACCAGCCCTGTCTCTTGTCACATCCTAGGGGAAAGCAAATCTTGTGAAATATGGAAGCAGGCACGATATGGTGGGACAACACGGGCAGAAAAGGTCCAGGGTGCATCAAACACAAAAAGACCGGGCATAGTGCAAGGAAATGGGCGCTGCGTGGACGGAAATGGCTTTCAGCTTGCGCTTGTGGGGTGCTTGTCTCAGCAGGCCAGAAAAATGCAAGATAAACAAGAGTGGGGTACAGCCACGCCAGGGACGGAATTAAAACAGCACAGGATGGCACAGGTCGGCACGCGCCATGTGGAGGAGTGTGAGTACAATGACCATTATTGATAAATATCGGTGTAGACAAATTCTATACCCACTCGCTGCTGGAGCTTTGCCTGTCTTTCTGCCAGCTTCCTGCATGACAGAACGGTGGTGTTTAGCTTTCATTCTAGGAATAAGGGGAAAGCGCATGGGAAATCTACGTACCCCTGATAAAATTTGGCAAAGCCTGGAAAGCTGTCGGACGCCCATGTAATTAGCGTCTCGGCCATGGTGTTAGATATTGAGTATTTGCGGTGGGAAAAATCGATGAGTGGTAGGCTGTCCGGATAGGAGAAGTGTTTCCTGGCTGCTTCACAAGACCCGCCACATCCGCAAGTGCGGCCGTTCTGCTTAATGAATGTAGGAAACTCCTTTGAATAGATACCACCGTTACATAGGAGATCCCTTACACACACTGCGCTGTCTGGGGCAGGTGTTAATGGCCCATCCCGGTTAAAAGCCGTGATGCCTGGGCCCACCCCGGGTGACTCGACGCCCACCGTCCTGGGCTCGGTGACAGCCCGCCTGGTTTCCACCGGAGGGGAGCCCATCTCTTGTGCAGACCCCGTCGTTGAGGGGTCGTGGGCAGCTGCTGGTGAACCGCCAGCTTCCCGTCCCGACAGGGCATTAATCCAGCCCATGAATGAACGCTTCAGATGGCTAGTAGCCTGACGAGCCATGTCCCGTAAGAAGTAGTACTTCGGCTTCACCGGAAACGCCGCGCTCGCCCGCAGATTGGCAGGCCGCGAGGTTTTGGGGAAAGCGAATGTCTTATAGCCATTTATCTGACGCAATGTCTCATATGCGAGCCTTCTGACCTGGGGTGTGCTCAGAGGATGAGGAGCCAGTCAATACTAACCAACGCCATACTAGAACCACGTATCCACAGTATGAAACAGAGGATATCTCGTGCGAACAGGGGCTGATAGGCAATGGCCGCAAGCAGGTGGTCTCGTCCAAAAGCTCACCTCCTGGCGAGGCTCCATCCAGCCACCTAGAACGACTTGAACATATTCCTTGGTTGGGATGGTATAAATAGGCAGAATCCATAAGGAGACTTGCTGCTGGGCCCCTCAAACTTCCCCTTAAAGTCCGACGCAATCTTCTTTAGCCGCTGAGTTACCCGATGCAAGCGCTCACGGCATTTCATGTCGTCAGTGCGGACCTGTAGGTATGACAGTCAAGAGCCATTTGAGCGTGAATAACAATAGTCCATTTCCCGAGCGCCGTGGGTAAACGACAAAGCTGTCCGTGTTAACCTCACCATATTCATAAATTGCAAGTTGAGCTTACTTATATAAGTAAGGCAAGTTTTCAGGGGACTGTGGGTGTAGAATAGTGAAGCAGACGGGTGATACGAAAATCATAATTCGGATCGAATGCGACTATTTGGCGCTGGGAATAGTGAATCGTGCGGTATGGTCGGTGCCAGTAAATGCAATAGGAAGAGCTTGGTAGAGGGGCGCCCCTCAGCTGCCATTTAGACGCCAAAAGGGACACCCCTCTTCATTGAAATTCATATGGAGGGGATGCCCTCAGCCCTCTGCATTGACATGATCGAAGCATATCACTCTGGGAAAACCGGGGGGTCATTTTTCCGTGAAATGGGGTGGATGTTTTCCGTAAAATGACCCCATTTTCCGGAAAATAAGTTTCCGTAAAATGATTCCGTAATATGCCAAGCCATAAGAGCTTCAGTGGGTTTCGGTTTCATATGGATAACCAAAATAGCCCCCATCAAAACCTTTACGGCGGATGGAAAATTAGAAACTAATACATGAAATCCTATGATTGTAGCTTGCCTAAGGGAAATATGCTTTGGTCGTACTTTACAAGCTGTCATGTACGACCTCAATTGGTCTTCTTGATGCCTCAAGTTGTTTTTCGCTTTCATACAGACGTTTAATTCCTTATTTCTTTTATAAGTTCCCATACTTGAAGGCTTGAACGAGTTATCCTAAGTTTGCACTTTGCCTCTTTTTTGGTACTTTTCGCATTAAGTTTGATGTGCTAATATTAAAACAAATAGCTAATGTTAAGTAGAAGATAATTTAGGGCTTTTGCCTTGTTCTGATGACCACCTAAAATTTTCCGTAAAAATTTTACGGAAAATAATGTCATGGGAAAAGGCAAGAGCAGTCAATATGTCTCACAGGGTGTCAAGAAGCTTACATTTCAACACTTATGAAAGTTTTAACTGTAAATATTGCAAAAGAAACTTTGTGGATTTTGGTAGGTCAAAGTTTCCGTAAAAGTAGCAAACCAGACTTTATGGAAGGAAAACTGCATATTACGGACAAAAAACATTTACGGAAAAAAACCTTTCCCAGAGTGTATCTAGTCGAGCTCTTGTCCAGCATTTTCTCATTGCAGATCAACTTTAGTGTACATGCATGCATGATCATCTATGTAGATAGATAGGTTGACCACCAGGAATAGGAGATGGTATCTTGGGGTGTTACACTGTGGGCGACTCGCCCTACCAGGGCGAGCACCAAGGGGCCTGACCGGACCGAGCCACAGCGCAGGGGAGGGGCACGTGGCTTTGTCTGTCTGTCCTGCCACGTGCTCCCCCTCTCACTAAGACCAGCTAGAGCAAAGAAAGACTCAGAGGCTCTAGCCTGGCCACTAACAGAGCACTGAGGAGCACCACGAAAACGAGGAGGGAACAAAAGAAAACAGGGGGCGACTAACTGCACAAAGAAAGGGACTACTCTCCTCCAACACAAAACTGAACTAGCAAGAGCCTGAAAAAGACACACAGAAGCCCTCAGATGAGAGACGCCAACAGGAGAGCACACTCAAACACAGCCAAGGAGGAAGAACCCAGCTAAAGACAGAGGGGGGGATGACGAGCCAAATTGGCGCCCCCCTAGAAAGCCTCCCGGCCCCACCCACAGCTGGCCCCTCAAACACCTGCACTGCACAAGAGGGAAAGACCTCTCTCACTGCCTCCCCCAAAACCCTCAGAACCCAGTGCCTGGACACAGGCTCCTCCAGCCATGAGACCCTCCACTCTCTCCCTGCCCCTCCTCAAACACCAGGCTGCCTGCCCGTTCTCTCCAACTCTCCTCCTCTCTCCCCCTACTTCTCCCTCAAACCTCCTCAAAACCCCACCCTAAGGACCCTGCTCTGCTCTCTCTGCTCCACGGTCGGTGATTTCCATAGGAGAATCACATCTCAACTGAGCTCCAACTATGGCTAGCATGGGATGTTGCGGTCCCACCCGATCCCAGCCATATTTAGGGATACCCAGCGCTGCAAAAGAGTGCAAAAGAGTGCAAAAGAGTGCATGGTATATATTATATATAAAATATATGTAGTCGACATTAGACCCCTAGACCCCTAGACACTACTAACTATAGATAGTTGGCTTTTGACGATGTATTGACAGTTATTGACCCACCCACAATACGCCCAGCAGTGATCAGATGCCGCTAATACATGGCATGTGCGTGGTGCCGCTGGCGCATGGTGCCACTGGCATGCGGTGCCGCTGGCGCATGGTGCCACTGGCATGCGGTGCCACTGGCGCATGGTGCCACTGGCATAACCTGTTGCGAGGTCAATCGCAGCGGCGTTTCCAAGACCTTACAAGTCGGGTTAGGGTGACAGTCAACGGATTGCTGTTGTGGTGAAAAGAACAGACCTAAGCACCCTATATATACCAACCGGTACCGCAAGCTGCAGCCGTTACGCCCCGTACTGTTGGCACGACAGATCTCTGGGAGTTGGTCCGTCCCAGACTGACACTACACACGTCAGTCCAACTGATGTGAGCCAAGCCAACCCCCGTCAGTTGCTACCCGACGGTTGCACTAGCCTATTCAGGCGGAACGGACGTGGATGCACCATGCAGGTGTTGCTGCTAAGACGATAGACATAGCCTCATTCGCAAACGTCCCTTCGGTGTCTCTGCTGGTACCACTAGCTGGTGCCACTGGCATGCAGTGCCAGATTATCAGGATACACCCTTTCAATTTATTTGGATAACATAAACTATACTGATAGGATGACAATAATACATTTCATACATAAAATACATTCCTTGCTAGCTAGCTGATGAATGAGATGCTTGAGGTGACCCAAAATATTAACTACATACAGATCACTACAAATATATAAGAGGAAACTCAGGGGCGCACATAGGGGAAAAATAATAAAATGGATTACATTACAACTGCTCCCTCTTTACTTACAGAACTGAATTTTAAACCTTATAATAATGCAACAAATAAAATACTATTCTGCCTTTACCTGTCTCAACGAGAATCTACTTTGGACCCCAGTACACCAAGATGGTGGAAAATGCGGGGAACTGGGGCGGCAGGCCCCAGTCCCTGCACAACCACCGTACACTTCTGGGTGTCAACAGCATTGAAAGCGGTAGTTCAATGAATATTTAAAAGCATGACTTATATTAGGTTGGGTTAGGAAGTTTATAGTCGATTGTATGTCACAAAAAGCTTCGCAATAGAGGTGGTCATTATTTTCAATTACATACATTTTGAACTAACGTGAGAAGCAAGCGAGGGTTACCCTTCGTCAGCAGGATTACCCTCCCCCCTGGTCTTCCCCCCTTCCGACCTCAAGCGATACGTTACATATGTTCGTTTCGTTCAATGTAATAACGTAAAGGACCATGTCACGTTACCCCATCGATGCTTCCCGGAAACCTCCTTTACGGTACTGCTTAGAAACAGTAATAAAGCCAGTGTAACACCCCTTGAAGTAATTAAGCCACGTGCCCCTCCGTCCCCTGCGCTGTGGCTCAGTCCGGTCAGGACCCCCGGTGGTGCTTGTCATTGCAGGGCGAGTCGCCCACAGCAGCACAGTGTAACACCCCAAAACGTATTAATAGGACGTGTCATGTAAAATGAAATCACTCATATTATTAGGGATGGAGCGCTAAGCTGCTGGTGCCATACTTCCAACAGGTTCCAACTGCCACGCTTTGGAGGCAGGTTGGTAGGTAGGTAAGTACGTAAGGGGCCATGCGTGCCCAAGCCATGGGCATGCATGGGGCCACGTGAGGAATCGAATCCTTTATTTCACCAATGCAATTCTTCAAAATATCGCTTAATTATTATTAAGCTGACCACTGTGTCACTGTAAACGTGGATTCTGTTTCCGTATTAGCTCCGAAGACGCGATTTTTGTAGCGCTCTGTACCGTTTTCACCTCCAAACTTGCAGCAACGGTTAGAGAAAAATCACCGACGCCTACAGGGATTGTCGGCTTCTGAAACAGGCAGCGTTTGCGCGGAGTGCATCACCAAATTCATCGCACGGGGTTGCACAACAGTACAATGAATAGCACGCAATCATATCTACCGAAATCAGTTACACATTCACGGCTACATGTATAATGACTCGTGCTGTTTGTGTACGGCAGAAGGTGAAGAAGTTGTTGCCGTCAGCCGGTACAGTGACGTTTTAACACCGGTTTAATTGTAAGCACCGGTATTGGTATTTACTGATATACTTAATTTGTTCATGGCAAAAAAACTACTCTTGTGCTTAGTACTCAACGCAGCACTGCGGCTCTTAAGGCCGCTGTGCTGCCCAGCAATGTGTACGCTGCCCATGTTGCAAAGTTCACGGCTGAACGCAGCAGCACTTCAGTGCCCGCAAGCACGCACCCAACCCAAAAGTGCCTTGCTATTCCTTTGACGGTAGTGTGGCTTATTCCTCGTATGCTGCATGTCTTATGATATTGATTGCCATGTTAACCTTCATCGGTACATTATCTTTTTTGAACATTCACACTATCGTTCGGTTACAGCTTGCCTGCTGTCTGTTTATCGATCGTCCATTAGTTGTAAGCAACCGTGCTTGTTTTTATTATTTTGTATCCCTCTTATGTCAGCTCACCGTGTCTTTATTGCATTTTTTAACACAGATGGCTTCCGTTACGCTTGTTCAGATCTGTTTCGATCGGTTATTAATTGTCGGAATTTAGTTCATCTAACTATTGTACGTGTTTTCCTGCGTTAGTTTGTTGCCGCTGCGCAATTTATTTGTTGATCGGCCTCGCGCTCCAAGCAATCACGCACCGAGTTTTACGATTTCACAGAGGTTCACAGTGCCCTTACTTGACATAGGCTCTTATGATATTAGCTCATTCGTTCATCCAGGTCAAAAGTGTGGTGTTGCGTGTGTTCACTTTACTAGCTAATAATTAATGTAAATTAATACCCGTACGTAGTCCCGCACCGTTAAGACATAATGCATACATTGCGACCTGATAGATGAGATGTATGATGAGCGACATCCATGTTTGCATGCATGCGCAAATAAACCTCAACTGGCTGCCTGGCGCGCGAGGCCCATGATGAGGTGCGTGCATGGAAAAAAATGTAAACATGATTACTCCGGTATGTATGTATGTGCTGCTTATAATGCACGGCTGCTTTCAAACCATTTCGGAGAAGTTGTCTTGATGGGCACGTGCCCATCTGGGAAAGGTTTTTTTCCGTAATGGTTTTTTCTTCCGTAAACTGCAGTTTGGATTCCATAAAGTCTGGTTTGCTGCTTTTACGGAAATTTTGACCTACCCAAATCCACTAGATTTCTTTTGCGATATTACAGTTAAAACTTTCATAAGTGTTGAAATGTAAGCTTCTTGACACCCTGTGAGACATCGTGACTGCTCTTGCTTGCTGTTGCAGGCGTAGCTGTTACTAGCAATGCCTTAGGCGGGTTTCGCTCCCGCAAACCAAGACTCTATCTACTTAGTAGGTCATCCTGATTTCTCTCCAAAGACCTTAGATCCTTGTTGCCAAGAGAGCTAAAACGAGCTCTGTGTTCTGTTTATCTAGGCTTTGATTTTCGTACGGGGATCTTTCTGTCCGAACGAGACTGGTTCAAAAGAGCTTTATTCTAAAGTAACCACGTGCTGAGTTTCTGTAATAACATTAACGTATCATAGTTAACGCCTTATAACTCTTTATACAATAACTATAATAATATTTATCTTAATTCTTTATCTAGAGTTTCTATATGGCGCTACAACATCTGCTCCCCTTCTCTTAAGCGCTAGCGTCCTCGCTGCGCCCAAGCTGGGACCAGTAAGCATCTATGGTTTGGTGATCAGAGAAATCTTTCTCTTCAACCCAACTGTTGTGCTCGTGTCCGTAGCCCACCCATTTCACAAGGAAACGGTGCAGTGAACGGTTTCTAAGTTTCTTAGTCTCGTGATCCAAAATCTTTTCAACATCCCACACAGGCCGGTTCGAATCATCAAACTGCAGCTGTGGTGGTATTGGGGTCTGGGATCCGTCTGATCTGTAGGGTCTTAGAAGGGAAACGTGAAACACGTTATGGAATCTGTACTCTGCAGGGAGTGTGAGTCTGGCAGCAACGGGGTTAACCATAGCCTCAATAGGAAAAGGTCCTATCCATCTAGGCATATGTTTTCTAGTGCCACGTTCTTTAGCCAGGTTCTTTGTGCTCAGGAGGACATAATCTCCAGGCTTAAGTTGGATATCTTTCCTGGACTTATCCAAGGTTTCTTTGGTTCTGTCTTGTGCAGCTTGCAAACAACGTTTTGCCATGTCTAATCTGTCAGCAAACGTCTCTGCGTAATTCTTAGCGGCAGGCACTGCATCTCCAATTTCCAACTGCAATGGGGTTCGGGGGTGAAACCCATAGTTAAGGAAGGAGTCTGGTTCGTCATTCTGTTCTTTAGGTTGTTCATTGCAAATTCTGCAGCGCCCAGATAACGATCCCATTCCTTAGGGTCATAATCTGCATAATGTCTCAGCATGTCACCCAGGATACGGTTCATCCGTTCTGTCTGTCCGTCACTTTGTGGGTGAAACGCAGTACTGAGATTCTGTTTAGCCCCTACACGCTTGAATAGCGCAGTAAGGAAGTTGCCTGTGAATTTCGAATCTCGGTCTGAGATAATATTCTGTGGCATGCCATGGAGGCGTACAATGGCATCAAAGAATAAGTCTGCTGTCTGTTCTGAGGTTATGGAGTTCTTGCAAGGCCGTACATGGACCATCTTGGTGAGTCTGTCCACAAAAACCGCAATAGAGTTAAAACCCTTCTTTGTAACCGGTAGTCCGACAATGAAATCCATGGAAACACTCTGCCAGGGCATCTCAGGGACTGGTAGCGGTTGTGCTAGGCCAAGGGGTTTACCTCCAGTAGACTTATTTCTTTGGCAAGAATCGCACTGAGAGATATAATCCTCAACATCAGCTCGCAGTGTTGGCCACCAAAACGTGCGGCGTATAAGGTCTATGGTGCGATCTCTTCCAGGATGTCCTGCAAGGGGGTCTGAATGGCTTCTGTGTATGATTTCTCTTTTTATCATGGGGTCATTTGGGACCACAATGCAGTAGGTGTTCTCTCCCTCCTCCTTCTCATAGAATCCACGAGGATTCGATATGAGATTTACTGTGTTCTGGGGGTTTTGAAACCAAACATCTTTAGATGTAGCTTCTATGACCTGTTCGAGTAGGGATTCTGTGCTCTGCGGGATTTGTCCAGTCATGATAGCATTAAGCAGGATCAGACTGTGCAATGCGGGATGGCGGGATAGTGCATCAGCAACAACATTCAAACGTCCAGGGCGGTAAAGCCATTGGAAGTTGAATTGTTCCAAGAATTCTACCCATCTGGCTTGTCTGCGGCTCAGCTGAGCTTGTGTCTTTAGATACGTTAGGGGGTGATGGTCTGTCACCAACGTGAAAGGGATAGAACTCTGTAGGTAACATCGCCATTCTCGCAAGGCATTGATAACACCTAGCAACTCTTGTTCTCCCGTACCATAGTTGCGTTCGGCAGGAGAAAATTTCTTTGAAGCAAAAGCCACGGGCCGGTTTTCTTGAAGAAGTACAGCACCCGTACCGTTAAGTGAGGCGTCTGATACAATCTCAAAAGGCTTTGCAAAATCAGGGTAGTGCAGGAGTACATCCGTAGATAAACGTTCTTTGATATCAGCAAAAGCTTTTAATGCTTGTCTTGGCCATTCTTTGGGCACCTGCGACTTGTTAAACAAGTCAGTCAGCGGAGCCACAACCGAACTGAAATTGGGAATAAATCGGCGGAAATAATTTGCCAAACCGACAAAAGATCTGAGTTCGGATATATCTTTGGGTGTTGGCCAATTTCGTATGGCTTCGGTTTTCTTTGGATCCATCCGTAGACCATCTTTGCTCACGATGTGTCCCAAGTACTTGACTTCAGGTCGCCAAAATTCGCATTTAGAAATCTTTACTTGATACTTGTTCTTTCGAAGCAAGTCAAGAACAATTCTGAGATGCGCAGCATGTTCTTTGGCGTTCTTTGAGAAAATTAGGATATCATCCAAGTAGACTGTGACGAATCTGTTTAGGTAAGGTGCAAAAACGGGATTCATGGCAGCTTGGAACGTCGCTGGAGCGTTAGACAAACCGAACGGTAGGACTAGCCATTCGAAATGTCCTAACGGCGTCGTAAAAGCAGTCTTTGGGATGTCGGTGGGATTAATCCTGAGTTGGTGATATCCAGAGGCCAAGTCTAGAGCTGTAAAGAAACTGGATCCGGCTAGTTTGTCCAAAGTATACATCATCTATGCGGGGCAGAGGGTACCGGTTCTTTACTGTGAGTTTATTTAGAGCTCTGTAATCTATGCACATCCTGAGTTCTCCTGTCTTCTTTGCAACAAAGAGGACAGGGGCACCAAAAGGTGAAGTGGATGGTCTTATAAAGTCTTTCTGTAGCAAATCTGTGACTTGTTTTTCGACCTCAGCCAATTCAAGTTGTGATAGGCGAAACTGGGGTCTGAAAACAGGTTGGGAACCAGGTTCTAAGGGAATAACGTGAGTTACACCTCTTTCGGGTGGCAATCCCTTAACAGGTTCGAAAACATCTGCAAATTCTGATAGGATCTTCGAAAGCTCTGGATTTTCTTTGGCTTCTGTAGGGAGTTCCAAAGCATTAAGCTGTGGTTGCACAGGTGGTGGCGTTCCGCGCACCACGACTAGCATAGAGCGTGAACCTTCAGTGCGCAGGTCACGAAAAACATGCTTTGCAGAAACAAGCTTTGCTGATTCTGGAGCTTTCTCAAACAATGGAATTCTAGGTTTTTCTATGTATTGTAACTGTGGTCCGTTAGGGGGTGTGAGCGCGGACCTCAGTACAAAGTTTCTGCCCGACAAAGTGGTCAGTTCTAGTTCACCCAAAGCTGGTCGGATTTCTGCGTGAAATTTCTTTAGAAAGTTTTGGCCTAAAATTATATCTGTAGCAGGTGTAAAATTCTGCAATGCCAAAAGACGAACTTCTGTACGGAATTGTCCAATGCGAAGGCTCGCACAGCATTCACCCAAAATCTGAGTTTTGCTTTTATCTGCTAAAAGAACAGGTGAGAAAACTGTTGGCTTTAGTTTAAAACCGTTCTTTTCTATGAACTCCTTGGAAATGAAGCAATGAGTAGCACCTGTATCAGGAAGAATACGTACTTTTGCTCCACCAAGTTGTCCATCAAACAAATCTAATCTGTATTCTGTATTTGCAATAAAGCATTTAGGTTCTAGTTTCTGGGCAGAAAGAGGCAGGAGCATCGTACCAAACTTCTAGTGGCTCTGGAATTGGCGGCGGCTCTTCACAGCCTTCATGGATTCTTTTATAAATCTTTGATCCTACTGGTAAAGTCATGAGCAAGGTCATTCCTTTGAGCAAACCGCGAAATTCCCCTTTTGTTGCTGGTACGATTGCACACACAGCAGTGCTAGGGTCGAATTCTTTGCATTTTCTGTAGTGCTGCAAATAGCTGTAGATCTTTGTTGGGTGCGGATGCAGCCAAATAAGGTGACCGGAACAATCAAAGTCAAGGAAAGGGCAAGATGGCGACGTAAACAGCTTACAAAGTCTGTCGCTACTGTCATCCATGGCATCTACGTCTAAAGTAAACTTCTTGCCAATAGTTCTTTGGATGACAGCAAACAATTCTAGGTCAAACATGCCCTTCTCGCACGTCTCAATCTTGCACTTTTTCCGTGCGCTCCCAGCCTGCTGGTCACAGGGCAGCTGGGCAATCTCCTATTCGGCCATAGCATCTGTGCCTTCTCCAGCCACATAAGGATAATCCGTGCAATCCTCGCCTATGTGGCCACTCTTACCACATCGTCCACACAATCCTTTGCGACGATGCTGGTGGAACTCTTTGTGGGTCAAGCAACGACCCAAATAGTTCGCAAAACAATTTGTAGCACCATTTGGATTCGACAAGTGAACGTCTTGCCTCTTCCGTTTCTGCTGCGGGTTCTGGGTCTGGTTCCGGGGAGGCCTGGCGGCATTCTGAGGTCTCTGCGGCGCGGCCGGAGCCGGCCGAGGAGGTCCCGAAAATCTTGCAGCTTGTGTGTTATTCTGTGGTTGCGAACTATTGCTAGGTCCAGCTCCAGTCTGGGATGGCGTCGGTCGGTGATTGACAACTTCCCGCCAGCTCCCACCGGTTGCGGACTGGTTCTGCGCGTGTTTGAAGCGTTTGAAGTTAGCTGCATAATTCAAAACGGCTTTAGAGTTCTGTGTTTCACTGGAGTTATCCAGCTTCTTATTCTCGCCAATAGCATGCGTAATGATATCCTCCAAACTCTCAAACTCCGAACCACGATAATTTGCTTTGCATGCTTTCTGTAGGGCAGGAGTTAAACCTTTACGAAACAGCGGCAGGACATAGGTCAAATCTTTGAGCCCAGTCAGGTGGATCTTCTCCCTGAAGCGCGCAATATACTCCATAAGACCTTTCTTTTCGTCCATTTTTACTTTACCATCTAATAAATCCTGTGCGGTTTCTTCTTTCTTTGTACGCACCTGTGGCGCGAAGCGCTCTGTGAAAGCCGTGAGGAGCTTGTCTAGGGTCCGATTCTCTGGCTGCTTGTGCTCTTCTCCATATTGCAAAGTCCACGTGCACGCTTCTGGATGGTCTTGAACCGCCGTGCACAGTGCAGCAAAAGGGACGACGCCTGGCGTGTGCTCTATGTAGACGCGAAAAACTTTTGCGAACCGTTCTGGGTCGGCATCTATCTTCAACTGCGGGGCATTAAGCTTTGCGTGATGAGTATTCTGTGTTAAATTCTGGGTTGGTACAGCAACAGGAGCAGTAACCGTTCCTACCGTAGGTGCGGTGTTCTAGGACTCAGCAAGTCGGAGGCGCAAAGCCGTCACTTCTGATACTTGCATATCATACTTGCTCTGCATATCTTCGAACTTATTTTGTAAGTCACGAAGAGTTGCAGAGAGCGAAGCAAGGTGTTCTGTAGGCGCCGATGGCGGCGCAGGGTTGACTTGCGGAGGCAGCATTGCTGTCTGTGGTGTGGCATCGACCAATCCTTCTGTATTCATCTCATCTGTGTTTGGGTTGCGTGAGCTCGTGGGTTCTGTCATGTCTATGGGAGTAGTGCTTATAACAGCTCTACGTACCTCTCTGCAGAAGTTCCTCTACCAATAGATTTCTAACTCGTGCACAAATTTGATCTAGATTCGGTAGCATATGCAGACTACCATAAACGTCTAACCAAGTGGGTCGCCAACTCCACACTTGGTAACGTGACTGTGCTACTAGCGGCGGAGTCCGCGTAGGACTCTCGTCTAGTAGAGAATAATCTATTTTAACGATTAGAGCAAAACTCTAAGGCACCAAAATGTTGCAGGCGTAGCTGTTACTAGCAATGCCTTAGGCGGGTTTCGCTCCCGCAAACCAAGACTCTATCTACTTAGTAGGTCGTCCTGATTTCTCTCCAAAGACCTTAGATCCTTGTTGCCAAGAGAGCTAAAACGAGCTCTGTGTTCTGTTTATCTAGGCTTTGATTTTCGTACGGGGATCTTTCTGTCCGAACGAGACTGGTTCAAAAGAGCTTTATTCTAAAGTAACCACGTGCTGAGTTTCTGTAATAACATTAACGTATTATAGTTAACGCCTTATAACTCTTTATACAATAAATGTAATAATATTTATCTTAATTCTTTATCTAGAGTTTCTATATGGCGCTACAACACTTGCCTTTTCCCATGATATTTTCCGGAAATTTTTTACGGAAAATTTTAGGTGGTCATCAGAACAAGGCAAAAGCCCTAAATTATCTTCTACTGAACATTAGCTCTTTGTTTTAATATTAGCGCATTGTTTTAATGTGAAAAGTACCAAATAAGAGGCAAAATGCAAAGTTAGGACAACTCGTTCAAGCGACCAAAGCATGTTTTCATTAGGCAAGCTACAATAATAGGATTTCATGTATTAGTTTCTAATTAATAAACAGCCTAGAAGATATTAATTCAAGCGCAATCTGTCCTTGTAACACTGGTGCAATAGCGCGTGATGCTGGGGTGCGAAGTTGTTGTGAGATAGTCTAGCGGACATT
This sequence comes from Volvox reticuliferus, assembly GCA_019650235.1. Lineage (NCBI taxonomy): Eukaryota > Viridiplantae > Chlorophyta > Chlorophyceae > Chlamydomonadales > Volvocaceae > Volvox > Volvox reticuliferus. The sequence goes on from BNCP01000023.1 coordinate 554,739, forward strand.
GGCAAAGCTTGGCCGTAATACGAGGAAGTATTAGTTACATAATTATATATTGGAATAAGATAAGAGAGAGCGAGAAAAACGTCTATAGAAGCAACATCTGTCGGATTGGTCCATGCAGCGGTACGTAAAAGGATAGGAACTTCGCCCACAAAACATACCACAATATACATAATTCGAAACCTTATAACGTACCACAAATAGACCCCTGAAAAGCTCACTTCGCGTCCACGTCTAGGTCGTACTGCAAAGCTCGCTCACTGATACGCAAACCAGCTAGGACGGCTCGCTAAACATAACAAACGATAACGTTTTCATAACACACCCCCTCGAGACGTTCCTAGCTCCAAAACGTCGGTCTGGCAAGTTAACAGCTCCAGCACCACAAAGATGTTGCGCGCTCACACCATCGCCCTAAGTCACCAAAGCACGCAAAAGAAACGATAGGACTTCATGCCATAACTCCCATTCCGTTCCGAAACTTCTTAAACTTGATCTCTCCCAAAGCCTTCGTGAGAATATCGGCCACCATATCTTCCGTAGAGCAATAGGAAAGCGCTACCTCCCCTCTAGTGACCCGCTCTCGCACCAAGTGATGCTGCACATCAATGTGCTTGGACCGAACCGAAGTAATAGGGTTGTTTCCTAAGCTAAGCGCCCCCTGAGAGTCCATCCAGATCCCAATCGTGTCTGAGCACAGATCGAAATCTCCCGCCAGCTTTCGAAGCCATAGAGCCTCACGAACCGCTGCTGCCGTAGCCTGATATTCTGCCTCCACCGAAGATGCCGCCACGGTGCGTTGTAGCTGACTGTTCCAGCTTATAGCTGCTCCACCCAATAGGAAAACGTATCCAGTCGTTGACCTGCGCGTCGCCGGATCACCAGCCCAGTCTGAGTCGCTGTATCCCTCCAATTTAAGTTCTCCAGCTCCTCCAAATCGTAGTCCTAGCTCCTTAGTGCCCGCCAAATAGCGAAGTACGCCCAGAGCCAGTCCCATGTGAGTCTTCGACGGTTTGCCCATAAAGCGCGCCAGCACGCTCATCGCCTGTGCGATGTCCGGTCTTGTGCTCGTCGCCAAGTAGTTCAGCTCTCCAATTAGCGTCCGGTACTCTGTGCTGTCCACAAGCTCCGTCTCACCGTCTCCTGCCGGTAGAACCTTCGAGCCAGGAGGTAATGGGGTGCTTCGCGGCTTAGCATCCGCGAGCTGGTGTCGCTGTAGCAGCTCCTCGATGTACCTCTGCTGTGAAAGCTTAACTTCGCCGTTCTCTCCCCTGCTGATCTCCATCCCCAAGAAGACTTTCGCCTCCCCAAGATCTCGAATCTTAAAAGCTTCTCCCACTGCCGCCTTCACCTTCTTGATTAGCTCCACGTCATCGGACGTAGTGACAATATCGTCGACGTGCACCAGCAGATAAACGATCCCATTCTCGTCCTTCTTGATAAATAGTGCCGGGTCTGCTTGTGATGGTTTGAACCCGAGCTTGTCCAGCGCCGCCACCAGTTTCACGTACCAGCAGCGCGGGGCCTGCTTCAGCCCGTAGATAGACCTTTTAAGTCTGCACGCCTGGTTGGGATCTTTCGACTCATAGCCCGGCGGCTGCTGCATCCATAGCTCTTCCTCCAGCTCTCCATTCAGAAAAGCCGTTGACACGTCCAGCTGATGGATGGGCATACCCTTAGCTGCCGCCACTGCCAGCAAAGCTCTTAGCGAAGCGAAACGCGAGGTAGGGGCAAACAACTCCCCATAATCAATCCCCGCCCGCTGCTCATAGCCCTTCGCCACCAAACGCGCCTTGAAGCGCTCAATTTCCCCATCTGCTCCACGCTTAACTTTATATACCCACCGGCAAGGTAGCAGTCGAGTGCCCTCCGGTGGTCGTGCCAGCTCCCATGTTCCATTGGCAAGCTGCGCCGCAATCTCCTCGTCCATCGCCTTCTTCCATTCTTCTGCATGCGGCCCATTCGTAGCCTCAGCGTATGTTGACGGTTCAGGTATTTCTCCAGTAGATGCCGCATTGATCCGCCCATAGGTTACCCTCCCGTTGGGCTCCCGTCTCCACTCGATCAGCCGCTTGCGTTCACGCAATGGGTAGCGGCGATCCTGCATTTCCACATCTGCATTCCCTGCGGGTGCTAGTTGTCCTCCGCTGGTTGAAGGCCCTCCACCGCCATCGCCGCCACCACCACGTGACTGCTCTGTCCGTGGGAATAGCGCCAGCGGCATATTAGCTTGGCCTCTCGGTGGCGCCGTCTGCCCACTGCTGGTTGACGGCCCACTGTTGTTCTCAGCCATCTCAATGTCCAGGTTTGAACCATCCAGGGTGCTTCCGCCACCCCCTGACGGCAGTACCATCCCAGCACCGTCGTCAGCCTCCTCCTCATCGTCGTCAGAGTCCATACGGCTATTTCCAATGGCCGTCTCGTCGAACTTCACCGCAGAATGCTTAGTGATGCTGCCATCGTCGAAAAGGATGCGATAGTGCCCACCGTGCTCGTATCCGACGAAAATCCCCTTCTGACTCACCGGCTCCAGCTTGTTGCGCTTCTCCTTAGGCACGTGCGCGTATGCTGCGCAGCCAAAGACCCTTAGGTGACTGATATCTGGCTTCGTGCCCATGAACGCCTCATGCGGTGTTACCTTGGTGCCAGCGACAGGCGAGATGTTGCGAAGGTAGTTCGCCGTCGCGAGTGCTTCTGCCCATAGCTGCTGTGGCAGTTCAGACTCCACCAGCATAGCCCGCGTTTTCTCCAGAAGAGTCCTGTTTAGGCGTTCTGCTGCCCCATTTTGCTCTGGAGTGTACCCCACCGTTGTGCCGTGGATAATGCCTTTGTTGCTGAAGTAGTCGCCCATGGTCTGGTTGACGAATTCCCGTCCACGGTCCGTGCGTACCTCCTTAACACAACGTCCAGCAATATTCTCCAGCGCCTCAAAAATGGCGCGAACCTTCTTGCCGATGGCGTCCTTGGTCTCTGTGAAGGCCACCGCCGAAAGTCCCGTGCAATCGTCCAGCACCATAGTCACGTACCGGGATCCGCCAAGTGACGTCTCGGGCATGGGACCACAGACGTCCATATGAACCAGCCCAAGTGGTTTCACCGCCTTGTGTCCAGTAGCTGGGAACGGTCCACGTGATTGCTTCGCATAGATGCACGGCTCGCAGATCCGTGAGCTGGCTGCCGCCAAGCCCCCGCGATCAAGCTCCATGCCGGTTACCATATTCTCCCGGCACATCCGTTCCAGGCTCCCGAAGCCCAGATATCCCAAGCGCCGATGCCACAGCGCTGCCGCCGAGTCTACTGACCCGGTCGCCGCACATGAGCGGCTATCGCTGACCGAACGCCCTGCTGCGTTGTAGCGAATTGCGTAGAGGTTTCCAACCTTCTCGCCTTGTAGAATAGTCCGTCCTTGATGCTGCACCAGAGCCTTCCCGTCGCCCAGCACCACTTTGGCGCCGCGGTCGTCAAGGATACCCGCCGAGATAAGCTTGACGGTAGCTTTCGGCACCACATACACGTTGAGTAGGTCAAGCTCCAACCCTTCGATCACGTTGCTCTTTAAGGTGCACGATCCCACATGCGTCGGCTGATGCCTGGAGCCATCGTAGCCGATAACGTTGAACAGTTCCTCCGTCTTGACTGCACGAACATTCTTCAACTCGGATGCATCGTAGGTAATGTGCCACTCCGATCCCGAGTCAATGTGCCAGTCCTTCAACCGGGATTCTCCTCCAAGCGCGAATGCCAACTTACTGGGCATTGCTGATGCGCTCCCGCCACGTTGCTTGCCGTCTCCTCCACGCCCCTTGCTCCCCTGATCTGCTAGACGCTTCCGGCAATCCCTCATAAAGTGTCCGGGCGTTCCGCAGTAGTGGCAGGTAACGTTAGGTCTGCCGCCAGTCCTTGCTCCTTGACCTCGCCCTGACGAACCGGCGTTGCCGCCTCCCTGGCGCGCACTAAACGCCGTCGTCTCCTTTCCTCTTGCCTCTCGTTCCACTGAGTCGTAAGCCATCAGCCTTGAAACGACTTGTTGAAAATCCAGCTCACCTTCGCGCGTCTCAAGGGCAGTCGTAATAACATGATACGTGCGTGGGAGACCCTTGATGATAATCGTAGTCAGCTCGGCATCAGTGACCACGTGTCCGACATCCAGCAAGTCTGACTGGAGCTGCCGCGCCCTGCTGACGTAGACCGGCATATGCTCTCCATTGGCCATCTTGAAGTCGCTGAGCTCCTGTCGTAGAGCTATCTTCCTCGTGTTGCAGGTTGAAGCGAACGTCGCCGCCAGAGCATCCCAGGCAGCCTTGGCGTTAGCTGCCCGCACAATGGTCTGGAGGTGGTGGTTCTTGACGTTCTTGGCCATGACGCTCTTGACCTTGTTTGACATATTAACGTCTGCTTCTGAAATCGGTGCAGCAAGCAGAGCGTGACCGTATCCGAGCTCGCCACATAGTAGCTCGAATCGTAGCTTCCAGGTTGCGTAGTTGTTAAGGTCAAGCGGTTCGTCCAACCTATCCTTCCCCATTGTGAAGACCTATAATCGCGAAGATCAACACTAATAGATGGGTGAAAGATGCCAAGCTCCGCGGCACACGTTGCCGGGGCTCATAACCTGTTGTGAGATAGTCTAGCGGACATTGGCAAAGCTTGGCCGTAATACGAGGAAGTATTAGTTACATAATTATATATTGGAATAAGATAAGAGAGAGCGAGAAAAACGTCTATAGAAGCAACGTCTGTCGGATTGGTCCATGCAGCGGTACGTAAAAGGATAGGAACTTCGCCCACAAAACATACCACAATATACATAATTCGAAACCTTATAACGTACCACAAATAGACCCCTGAAAAGCTCACTTCGCGTCCACGTCTAGGTCGTACTGCAAAGCTTGCTCACTGATACGCAAACCAGCTAGGACGGCTCGCTAAACATAACAAACGATAACGTTTTCATAACAGAAGTCCCCCGTTACAATCCTCCCCGCCTTGCAGCGAACGTCCTCGGGCGCCCCTGGCACCCCGTAGGGCAGCTTGTGCCTTGCACCCGTCGGATGGGGTTCTTTTGTTTTCCCAGCACTACTGCAGCTTTTGTTTGCTAATTGCGGCGGGTTGTAACCCTGACGCAGCGCCAACCCGGGCATCCACCGTAAGGCTGACGGGATTCATGCGCATCCTATAGCGAGTTGTTCAACCAGTGTCCACTAGTCCGGGTTCGACCCGGGGATCATAGATCAGATCCTAGCAATTCGCACCAATGTAACACTGGTGCAATAGCGCGTGATGCTGGGGTGCGAAGTCCCCCGTTACAGTCCTGGTAAAAGGAGTCCCAATGCGGCAAAGGTGTGACAAAGTTCTGCTCCAAAACCTGCAAATGCTGATTCAATATTATCATTATTATACAAACAAAACAGATTCGGCAAATTTGGAAGCCATAAGAAGGTTCGGGCATCAGTCGGGATGATTGTTGACCACCGTCAGCAGCCGCACTTTTGGCGGCCTAAATGGATTGAAGCAACAGGAGCCGTGGAAATTATGTAAGTCTCATATATATTATAGAAAGAATTCTATAATGTTATACGGAGCTACTTATGCTTGTTAGCGGTATTTTCTAGGTTTTCTCCACCCCCAGTTCAAGCCATTTTTTAAAGAACTCACAGGAATTTATTATGGCAGAAAACAAGATTTTTGACCAATTCGATGCTCACACTCGGAATCGACTAAACGACCCAGTTTAGGATAAGAAATGATAGAAAAGGTTAGACAGGGTAGTATTTTTCACCCCATTCAAAAACCCTTTCCAGTCCTGTAAAACATACGCCTTAAAAAAATGTATGCTGCTGATCTCAAGTTCTTCGCGAAAGACACGGTGAGCTGACACAAGAGGGATATACAATAACAAGCAAGCTTGCTTACAACTAACGGACGATCGATTAACAAATATATAAATATCAAATGTTATATATGACATTATTGTGAGATACTTAGGCGGACGACAGGGAAGAGAACAGGCGAAGATAGAGATGCCCTGAGATACGTGTTAAGGTGGCCGGGAAAACACTAAATAAGATGACTTACAAAAATAGAAGGAATAATATCATTGAAATTTAGCATATAATTTGAAAGATCAAAGACCGAGAGCAAAGCTAAGCTGTTACTGCTGCAAATTCAGTGACCGCTAGTTCACCCTCTGCATGCCGTACACAAAGTGCGCAAGTCATTCATGCATGCAGCCGTCAATGTGTAGCCGACTTCCGTAGATATAACTGCGTGCTATTCATTGTACTGTTGTGCAACCCCGTGCGATGAATTTGGTGATGCACCCCTCGCAAACGAGGCCTGTTTCAGAAGCCGACAATCCCTGTAGGCGTCGGTGATTTTTCGTAAACCATTGTTGCAGTTTTTGAGGCAAAAACGGTACAGAGCTCAACGAAAATCGCGTCTTCGGAGCTAATACGGAAACTGAATCCACGTTTACAGTGACACAGTGGTCAGCTTAAAGAGCTCGTTGTCAAGTTTTGCCTGCTTCATTTCTTCTTGGGTAGCAATAATCATGGGATATTGGCAATCGTCGGATTTTGTACTTATTTTTAACATGATTTTTGCACTATTAGTGCTAATGCTTAACTCTATTATGGATAAATGCGATGGTATCTAATGCATGACTACGAAGATAATAACTTTAATATGCGTGTTTGCTGATATGTTTGCCGGCTCAATGCCATCTTGCTTCGCTATTCAGGAAATGCTGCTTGGATGAATGACATAGATATAAAGCAATTTGTGTTCAATAAGAATCCGATCCATCAGTAAGGACTGTACACAGGTTGCAGTCTCACAATGTCGTCTGACTTTAGTTGAATCCAGCCAATGAGACCTCCCTCCCTTCCTCCCTGTGCCTGCCTCCATCACTCCCTGTGCCTTCTTTCCTTCCTGCTGTGCCTCCCTCCCTCGCAGTGCCTCCCTCCCTCGCAGTGCCTGCCTCCCTCCCTGTGCCTCCCTCCCTCCTTGTGCCTTTTTTCCTTCCTGTGCCTCCCTTCCCCCTCCCTGTCCCTTCCTGCCTGTTCTTCTTGTTCCTTGCCTGTTCTTCTTTCCTTCTTTCCCTTCTGCCTAGGCATCTAGGCCTGCTGGTATAAGGCTTTTGAGTGGCTAAACCTTAGTGTTTTTGTTAAAAACCTGATGTTATAATCCTGGAAAACCATACAAATCCATAAAAATTTCATACAGAAAACTTTCCGTAAAATGCTGTTTTCTGTCCGTAAAGGTTTTCCATAAACCCGGTGGGCATATTACGGAATCATTTTACGGAAACTTATTTTCCGTAAAATGGGGTTATTTTACGGAAAACATCCACCCCATTTTACGGAAAAATGACCCCCTGGTTTTCCCAGAATGGCACCAACAAGAAACCTAATTTTTTCAAACAAGAACTTTTTTCTCAAGAACTCGTAATTCGTAACTGCATCTTATTAATATCAATCTGCCGTAACGGACATGTTGGAACTGGACAGCAGCCAGTCAATGACTGACTTGCACCCTCTTGCACACAAGAGGTGCTCTAGCCCAACCCCGGATGCACGCACGTACGGGTCTCCAAGCTAGCAGAAGTATGCAGTGTATATCAAGCAAGAGAACGAACCGCAATGCAGCCATCTATCGATTGTTGCGAAGGAACGCACGGCGGAATAATACGACACTCGCTCGCTCCGCGACTCTGCTGGTTTCGCAAGTTGACGCAATTCTATCTCACAATAGGGATTCTCACTTACACGTATTCGCCAACATTTTATTCCGATCGAAAATCTCGTGATGTAAGCTGCTGATGGTTCAGAAGCCAGCGCGCATCATGTTATGCGTGCGTATACATTACTGCACATGCATACCAAATAAAACGTACCAAACTGTATGTACATGCGGAACACAGAGTCCAGCTCCAGCTATATACATCTCTCACAGACAGACGAAGCCACGTGCCCCTCCCCTGCGCTGTGGCTCGGGCCGGTCAGGCCCCTTGGTGCTCGCCCTTGTAGGGCGAGTCGCCCACAGTGTAACACCCCAAATCTCTCGCCAAACGTCCCACAAGCAAATCGATTGGCTGGCGCACGAATGAACAGACCAAATTTGTGATATTATGCGTTAAAGGCAGGGCCTTCGGGAATTCCGGGTTTCCCGGGTTTTAAATCCCGAAGGAATCAACCGTACGTTAATACTGAAACGCGAGAGCGTCAGTTGCTGCTGCGTCGTCGTTTTCTTTGTGTCTGTACATCTTTGCCAGACATGTTCATTCATGAGCATTTTTATACATTCCGATTAAGCTTCTTCCACGCACTCGCCATTCAAATTCTCCTAGCCACCAGAATCTACCAGGCGGCGGGTTTTTTGGATCCCGCCAAGATTGAATCTGCACGCCATCGCACTCTGAGTCATTTTCTCTCACCAGGTCCCGAGCTGAGGGGCACGCAGCAGTTGGAACTCACTATCTTCGCTTATGCTACGGGTCGTGCGAAGGGGAAACCGACACGGCACTGGTGTGTGTATGTATGTACGACCCAAGCAGCGATGATACAGGGACAGGATATGTAATAACCTCTGGTCAACTCTATCTGGGTCAAAGCAAGCTTGAGGGTTTGGACTCCCATTTGCGGTTTTGAACTTCAATCGTGACAGCAATGTATAGCTGCGTGGTAGAGGCCTGCAGGTTCAACATGGCACAGGTTCGTTTGTTGCTGACAGAGAAGTCTCGGGAGATATGTCCTGTCTGAAGGTGTCAGTAGTGTTATTATGCAGCTACATACGTACGTAGTTTTGACCTTTGTTCTTTTTGTTGGCTGGTGTGGATGGCGTGCTTCGTTTTCCTTTCCTGCGCCTCTTGCAGCGGCTAGGCTGGCGATCCGCACGATGGCGTTACTTATAAATACCTGTATGTGCGTCACGGCATCAGTCTGGCGGGAGAGGGGGAGCTCTAGGAGAGGTGGAGCACCTAGCCAGCAGCAGGTGTAACGAAAACACAAAAAGCAGTAGTCCTTACCTTGGTGGGGGCAGCTTGTACGTGTATGCTCCAACTGCCCGGAAAGGACGCGATAACTAACGCATTGAATCTCTCCTTTTCAAGTACCGGTAGCCAGCCTAACGCTGCTGATGGTTGTTTACGTCACGAAAGGCACCCTCTGATGAATTACTTGGCCTGTTGATAAAAACCTTCATTACCTATGAGTGATAATCCAACTAGTTGTATAAAACGAGGAGTTTGCGACATCCCTGCAATTTTACGTGCATTTGACAGTATGTAGCGAGCCGTAACCTCTGTCGTCAGTTGAATTAACTTGAAATCTAAATCGCGAAATTGTGACCTCAGTTACCTTTCACAAGCATTATGGTCATCATGTTTAAGAGGTACATATGAGAGCAGAAAAACATACCACAAATTGGTGCCTTTTACCTGTCATATCTTGGCTGTGGTATACATGATTCAATTGGCGCCGATCCTTCGTAACAAGCTAAGTAAAATCTTCAAAAAGTAAAGTTTAGATATGTACAATTTGTGATCAGTGGACACATTCTTATAATTATGACGCCAGTCTGCGGCCCAACATCGCGCTGAAATTGACGCATTTTAGCTTTATTTTCTTACGGCGTTTACTTCAGGTAATGGTCAAATCTTCAAACAACCAAAGTCTGACTCCGCTGGCGAAGAAAGGGCCGCAAGATGAACCTGCCCAAAAGCCGGTCGTGCCCTGGGTGAATCCGCGGCTTCTTGTCTTCATTTTATTCGTTTACTACACAACTATGGTAAGTCGTCATGGCAATGATCTCGGAACGTGGTTCCGATGCGATAAACTTCATCGCTTGGGCGTCGTCGCGGGACCGCGAAGCTATCGTGGTACAGTGATAAAAAAATTTGAACACAATACAAAATTTAAGCACCTTACCTGAAGCACCTCCTCATCGGACCGGATATGACACCACGCCTCTGTCTTGCATCTTAACCCTGCACCTACCACATCGAAGTTTATCCCAGGCAACCAGAAATCCAACACGGAACTCCTGCTACCAGATCCAATAGAGGTTACCCCTAGCGCTTCCCTCGCCCGCCTTGGCAGGCGGAGGAAAAGGACCTCTGTTATCCGATTATCGACGGCCCCCCAAACCGAGCCTGTATGTCACCCCAAAACCCCGGCACAGCATACCACATTACACCAATATACTTTTTACCTGACTTAATTGCCCGTACACTCTCAACCCCCATCTCACCTCGGGTGGGCCCTGCCCCTGCTCCCCTTCCCACTCCCCTTCCCGCTCCCACTCCTACTCCTGGCCCCTTCCTGCAGCTGCCCTTGATGGTTCAGCGTCTTCACTGGACTCCCCCTGTCCTGCCCGCCTCCTCACCCGCTGAGACCTTCAGCGAAGAGCGGGCCATGACACATGTGGAGGCGCTGGCGGGCAGACTGCCGGATAGACAGGTGGGGGCGGGGATGGGAGTACGAAAACTATACACACGGGCACATGAGGACACGGGAGCTGTTGGTGCTGATGTTGAGTGTGTATGTGTGCGTGGGTGTGCGTGGGTGTATGTGCCCGTGGAAAAGAATGGAATGGCCGAGAGATGAGGAGACGAGGAGGGAGAGAGGGAGAGGAGGATGTCTGCGCAGAAGAGTAGTACGTCTCCACCTTATCCCCTCCACCTCTCGTACACATCCTCATTTGTTTCTATGAGACTCTAGTGTCTGTCTAATTTCTGTCCAGCGAAGAAGCAATAGTCATGTATTTTTAAAATATGCACATGATGCCCTTGTACAGGATTGCCGTACTATTTTTGCCGTATGGTCCCACTGTCCAATGCAGATCTCCATGCCACAGCTACGCCAGGCGCACGACTACATTGTACGGCAAGGGGAGTTGCTGGCGGAGATGGCGGCGACGCGGGGTGGGGACGTGGAGGTCAAGGTGCGAATGCCGCCCACACGTTTAAAAAAACACATCAATACAATCAATACCAAGTTCGGTTGTTTTTCGGGTACCATAACACGTTAACACAATACAGCTACTTTGAATATTTGATAGAAAAGTTTTGGCGGATTCGTCCATTCCATGTTTGGCTACGTTTTTGAGTGCGTCGCTGTGTGGTGCTTGCATGAAACTAGAAGTCCGCCTTGATATGTTTAGGCATTACGAATAAAAAAATTGATTTTTCTCCTCAAGTCTAGGCGGGCCTTATTCCGCGAGAGATCTAATGTCCAGATAAATCCAGATAAACCCTAATAACCCGTTTGTAAATTCTTTCGCTAAATTTTTGTATAAATCGGAACTATAATGGGTGTTTTATATAGAAAATTGATTCAGGAAGCATTTTAGGAAATTTCGGACACGTTCTGAATAACTTCCCTTTGGGATTATGTTAAAACTCCCTTTGTTTTTTTAATTCCGCTTTATCAGGAGAAAAATTCCGTTTTCCGTTTTCCGTTTTCAGGTATTCCGGGAAAATGTCAGCGGTTCCGTATCCATGGACTTTGGCGGCGTGCCGTTCACCAACGCGTATCGAGAGCTGACTAATATAGTGGTGACCATCACGCCGCGGGGGACTGCGGGGCGGAGGGGCCTGCTGGTGGCGGCGCATCATGACAGCGCTGTGACGTCCCCCGGTGGGTCCGTCCGCTGGCGAACGGATCCTATGGTTCCGTACGTCTTTCTGTCCGTACGCCCGTTTCTCCATCCGTCAAATATCATTCTGATCTGCATGGTGAATGTGCGCATATGTTGAATGTGCTTTCGGATGATCTCATGAGGTCTCATTTCGACTCTTCACTTCCGTTTGTCGTGTCTTCCGTTTTCGGTTTTGCTTTTTTCCTTTCCTTCTCTTCCGTTTCTTCTTCTCTGGCACGTAGCAACCTTCTCTACGTTGGAGCCAAACAACGGGCCATGTATAAATTTAAGACCTGTTTTCTGAAGACCAGTTCAAAGCTTCGTGCGAAGCCAAAATTCAAACTCAAATTATCAATACGCTCCACTACAGGTGCCTCCGATGATGTTAGTATGGTGGCGGTAATGCTTGAGGCCGCCAGGGCCTTAATATCGCGCCCGCCCAACTTCCTACCTGCCGTACCATTGGTCCTCCTGTTTGACGGCGCAGAGGAGAGTATCTGTCAGGTGTGTTTAGGACTTTCAGAGTTTTGAAGAAATATGCTATTTTATTTTATATATTATTCCTGATGTTTTTGAGGATTACAAATATTCAATGGAGTTTTAAAATTTCCCAACTACACTCAAAAATGGACTCCTTACCAAAAGGAGTTCTGGAAAATTAAAAATATTAAAATTAATGTAGTTTAAAAAAGATGTGTGTTTAAGACACTCACATAATAAAAAAAATATATGTATATATATATATATTTTTTTTTTAAGGGGGTGTTACACTGCGCTGCTGAGGGCGACTCGCACCACCGGGGGCCCTGATGACAGGGCCGAGCCACAGCTATATGTATGTACATATATAATGTAGGTTTTCATCGCCGTACAGTGAGAAAGTGATATTGCCTGCACGAATCTGAGGTTCCCTTACCCCCCCCTCTTTCTGCCCCTCCCTCCCCCACCAAACCCCGGTCAGGGAGGTCACGGGTTTTTTCATTCTAGTCCCCATGCACGAGGGCTGGGTGCCTTCATCAATCTCGAGGTCTGTACGACTGTAACTTAACGACCAGCGTGTGTGTGTGTGTATTCATATTGGATTCGGTGCTTGGTGCTACTTCCTGTCTTTGTATTCATGCGGTCCGATTGCCGTACACCCTTACGAACCAGGCTAGAAGTAAAGCTAAAGAAAACACACCGTTGACCAAACGGGCGGCTCCTCCCCCCCCCCAGGCGATGGGGGCCGGGGGCCTCCCCATTCTCTTTCAGCACACAGGAGCGTGGACCGTAGCGGCGTGGGCCAAAGGGGCCAAGACCGCGCACGGGGCGAGGATTGCACAGGTGCGAACTATAACAAGACATTTGTCATCATCTTATTTAGAGGTCACGATCGGAAAGGTGGTTGGGCGACAGTTGTTAGTTGTAGGATACGGGAGTACGGTGGAACTATACGATGTTAAGTTTGTTCACCGGTTCACCGTCGCCTGGAGATGTCTTCATTTCAAGCCGTGACAGACGAAAAGATTTAATTAATTGTAATATTTTATGCGGAGCAATTTGATTCGGCCATTTTGTTTTTTAATTGATTTCGATGTCTGCTTTGTTCTCCGTCGGTCATAACCCCCCATGCCGTTGCCTCGCTGCTACTGCTAACAATGTTGTTGCTACTGCTTCCACGATATGGACGCTGTTCCGGTTCCGATTTCGTTGTTCCTACTGCTACTGCTACTGCTACTGTAACTTGCAGGATATTTTCGACACAGGGATCATCCCGGGAGATACGGACTACCGTATGTTCTCCGCACGCCACTTCGGCAGCCTGCCGGGTCTGGGTAGGTACGGCAATGCACTACGTCCGATAGATGTGTACGTGCGATTTCGCAGTGAGCTACAGCGAACTACCGCTTTTCACCTTCTCCCCTCTCTCCTCCACTCGGTTTCCGTATTTTCGTCTCTCCTCGCCACGCTTCTCCCCCCCTCCTGCCCTTCTCCCCCCCTCCTGCCCTTCTCCCCTTCTCCTGCCCCCTGGCCCCTGCCGACTCCCTTTCGTCTCGCCCTTTCCCGGGCGCGACCCAAAACACATCTTCCCCGCGCCTTTCACACGTTTGCGTCCACCCCGCTTCTACGCCCGTCCCCAACGCTTCTTCCTTTCCATCTATTCCTTTTTGTTGCGCGCTGCGACGACTCCTCCCATCTTCATCTCAAGAAGGACGTGTATTCGGTGATATGTACACCTATTGTCGCTTTGCTGCCTACACTCGCACTGCCCCGCCTCACACACGTATCCGTACACATGCAGATATCGCTTTTATTCGGGACAGCAAGGCCTATCACTCACACCTCGATAGCGTGGACCGGCTGAGGAAGGGGGTGATGCAGGTAACTCCCGCATGCGTGTGTGTTTTGGTACGAGTACGGCGGCCGGATAGAAGTAATGCCAACAGTACGGCAGGAGTAGGACCCTAAAAGGGGGGGGGTATTTGGGGGTGCGGACAGCAATGTACCCAGACCCAGCAGCTGTTGTCGTACGTGTGCATGTGTGTGTGTGTATAGGGGAGAAGGGACGTGTGTCATGCACGCTTTCCGCGTCTTCCGGGTCTTCACCCCTCATTTTATACTAAGGGAATGGGAAATGTTGAAGTGAGTGAAGAGTAGTTCAGGAAAACTCACAAAGCTTATTATGCAGTGTTGTTTAATGATTGCTTTTCTGCTCCTGTTTAGGACATGGGAGAGGCGCTGCTCGGTGGCCTTATGTCTATGGCGGAGACTCTGGCTGCGGACGTGGATGGCAGGCTGCTATCACCGAAAGCCCTCCGGGTGAGGGAGGACTGCGAAAGGCTGGGTAGGCGAAAGGAGGGGAACGCATTGTATAGCATAAACGACAGAGCCACGGGTCATATAACCTGAATCTTCTTATCATGGGCGTGTTTTGTACCTTCAAAGAAGTACCGGAAACTATTAACTGAACTTTTCAGTTTGAAATAATAACTAATACTACGCGGGCGCGCTGCCGCGCTGTACGGACACGACAGATGTCAGAAGAGGAAGTGCCGACATGTATCCGTGTGTGTGTGTGTATGTGTAGGGGGGAATATGAAGGGGGGGGAGGAAATCTAATGTTTCTGCATCGACTGGTTTTGTACTGCATGGCAACCGGCACCCGCAGCGCACCCAGACCCTCTTCTCCTTTAGGTACCTTGGAAGTTCGTACGGATTTTCTTTTACTTACACTTGCACACCGATTACTTATCCGCTCTTCCAACCTCCGTACAAATGTCCTTACATGGTTACGTAAGCATAGGGTTATGAGGGTTTTAGGTTCCTAAAACTGTAAAACCCTAAAACCCTAAATATCAACATCTCACAGTGTTAATGTCAGGTCGGCTCTTTCGTCTCTTCATGTTCCCCACTCACCTCCGCATCCCCCGTCGCGACCCCGGACAGGAGCGTTCTGTGTATTTCGACTTGATCGGTTGCGGCATGATCACCTACCCCGACCACATGGCGTCTCTCCTCCACACCGCACCGCTGGCGATGTTTGTGATGCTGCCGCTGGCGTCTGTGGCGGGGGTAAGGAAATTTCCTAAAACACGATCGCAAAATTAAAAATATAAAAAGTTAAAAAAAGGAAGAATGAAAATGAAAAAATAAGAAAATTAAGGAAACTCACTAATAAAAAATAATTAAAATGGGTCGATGCATGGATACGGATATTCGAAGGAATTTGATGACGTAACGAGCAGGGAGGCTGGGGGGAGGGGGAACGGGAGATGGTCAGGGGTTGGGGTTGGGGTGGGGTTGGGGTTGGGGTGGGGTTGGGGTGGGGGTGGGGTTGGGGTTGGGGTTGGGGTTGGGGTGGGGTTGGGGTTGGGGTGGGGTTGGGGTTGGGGTGGGGTTGGTGCAGAATGACAGTGTATTATAGCATTACGCCGTGTGTGTGTGTGTGTGTGTGTGTCAGCATAAACGTGCCATGTAATCCGTACAATCAGGATTTCGGGCTTTTAAACCTTTTAATTTAACCACTCACCAAGGAAACTAAACGTAAATGACGAACCATAACCGCCAGCCAAACGACTAACTAATTTGCCCGGATAATTAATCGCCTGCAGGGTCATACGGCCGCGGGGGTGATGCTACGGATGATGGCGGCGGCCGGAAGGGCCATTGTGGCGTTGATCTCTGCCGTACTGGCGCCGGCGCTGCTCGGCATCCTGATGGTGTGGATATCAGGTAATAAGGCCCTCTTATGCATTCACGTCAATCACGTACAGCTTTTCTTCTTTCAATACGGTTAGGCCGTTAGCAAAAAAACTGAATCCCGTCGTGGTTCAGTTGAAGGTTAGTTATTTCGTTATGAGGATATCACGAGTTATTGGCTTTACATACGTATATGTCGTGCATTGCTGCTGTTGGAATTCTATTCATCGAGTAGTTGTTGAACTAACCGAAACCGTTGTGCTTTAACTGATGACTGACCTAGGGGTCGCAATGAGCTGGTATGCGCGGCACTGGCTAGCCTACGCTATTTTCCTTCCGATCTCCGTTGCGGCTGCCGTACGACCCTGGATACGACTGAGGGAGGAGTCCCTGGAGCGACGGCCGCTGCAGCAAGGGCACTATGTGGCGTGTCAGGTGACATCCTTGTGTTTTGCCCCTTAGGGATTAGATGGGGATAAGCAACAGACCCCCAGTTCCGTCGCAACAGCCCTCTTACGGGCGGTTAGTAGTAACCGAAAACCGGTAGTCCGTTGTATTTTTGTCCTATCCATATTAGGAGCTTGGATTGGGCAGGATTGTGAGATGAGCGCCATCACACGTTTCCTTTGCTCTCATGCGCTGCTGTTACGGCTTGGAAGTAGAAGAGAGAGAATGTACTTGTTTGTGACTGCACACATCTGCGCGCGCGTGCAGGTGTACGGCATTGGCTTGGTGCTCTCAGCGCTGGCCGCCGGCCTGTGCCTCGCTGGGCTTCAGGGCTTCAGTCAAGTCTTGGCGATGGGAGGGTTTCTGTCGTACGCAGTCGGGAGCCTCCTGGACAATGGCGCGGTAGGTTGTGTAGACCGGGTTCGGGTGCGGGAGGGACGGGGGGTTCGCGTTTCGGAGCAGTTGGTTAGGGGTTTGAATGTTCGTTAGGTGATCGTGGTTAGTTTTTGAGACATACGGAAATTGTTGAACGTATTCTTCTTAGCGGCACGATGGGGGTTGGGGTTAGTGCTTGTGGGTTTCAGAGTTTCGTGCCGGGTTTGGGGAGTACGGCATATGGGTTGGGGAACATGCTGGGGTCGAGGGGCTGAAGCTGACCTCAAAACCCTGATCCAAACCCTGAACTTTCCCCCCTCTGTCGAAATGGATTCTCTAGGAAAGTGTTTGGATCCTGAATCCAACGTCCATTTGACGTACACATTCGCCATATCCTCTTCCGATATTCTCCCGCCGACTACAAATTCATCTTTTCCTCTCCCCAACCAACCAACCGACCAACTACCCAACTCAACGATTAAAACAAACATCAAACTGTGTCGTACAGGCCACATTCGGTTTCGGTGCGTTAGCCGGGGTGTTGGCAGTAGCCACAGTGCCGCTGGCGGTGATGGGGGCTATTTTGGGGACCTTCCTGGACGTGATGATGGAGCGCATGTCTTTGACAGGTAAAAGCTTGGATATTTGCAAACGCAGTGGATTGAGAAGATAAGATTAATAAGATTAATAAGATTGATAATAGTATGTATGTAAATGTACACATACACATATATATTCCGGTCAGGTCCCGGTGGTGCTCGTCTTTGCAGCAGGGCGAGTCGCCCACAGCGTAACAGTGTAACACCCCTTTAAAAAATATGTATATCGCCCACAGTGCAAAACCCTTCCTTACAAAAATATATATATATATATATATATATTTGTGTGTGTGGGGGGGTATATATTCATGTACGACACTACTGGCTTATACAGACCCAAGCCATGAGTCCACTCTTCGCCGCGTCCATAGTCCCCTCCAATACGAATTCATCCTCCGCCGCACCGTGTCGTGCATGTCGTACATGTATATATAAATATATGTACTCCTCATGACGTGATTAGTATGTAATGCTGTAGTACGATAGCTAGCGCACCGTACGTATTATGTACTTTTGTTCACGAAATTTGACATTCGGACTGCGCAGGCCATCACTCCATCTTCCTAGCGGACGGTATCATCGGCGTTTTAACGGGCTGTGCCGTACTCGGCTACAGCTGTTGCTGCTTGCTGCCGCTGTTCGGATATGCCCTTGGGGCATTATGGGATGGCAGCAGTAGCACCGGCAGTAGCACCGGCAGTAGTAACGGCGGATCCACCAGAAGAGGGGCCAATAACGGTAGCGGCGGGGGGCGTATGTGGCGGCGGTTGTTGCTGTCGGTGCTGGTGGCCATATCAATGGCGATGGCGATTTGGTCTAGTACGGCAAGGGTGCCGTACGACCTGGATAACCCGCGCCGTATCACGATCACGCACTTACACGAAACCGGCTCTTGGGTGCCTGAGGTAAGAGGCTTGTGTTAAATCATATTTTAATATCCTGAAAGCAGCGGTCGGTGGTTGTGGGTTGTTCGTTATTCGTTGAAAATTCGTTAATAGCTTTCCATATTTGAGCACCTGAAGGCCCGCTCTCACTTTGCGGATGTATGCGAAGGTAAGTGGCTGTACATTGATGTCATTCATTATAGCCTCGTACAAACGGTGTGGTATATTCGTACACCGGGCTGCTCGCAGGACGACGCGTTTCCGGCATCGTCGTCGTCGGCAATGTCAGCGGCAATGGCGGCGGCGGCGGTTCATCCTGCTGCTGCGGCGACGTCGGCGGGGGTGCAGGAGCCGCCTCCGTCGCCTGAGGAGGAGCGGCGGGTACGGCATTATAGCAGTACGGAAATTGGAAGGCTTAGGGTCTATATATATGTATATTTGCATATTGACGAGCGATCTACCTGGATTATATATATATATATATATATATATATATATAATTATAAGAAGTCATCTGCATACCGACAAGGATGTGCGGTATTAAAATATCAAAATATTAAAAAGTATTAACGTTCGCGATGACAAAGTGGCGCTCGTACCCTAAAGCACTCAGCTCATATCTTAACATGACTGCGCCTCGTGTAAGAAAACTGCGCCTCATTGAACTTGACATACTTGTGGGTGACAAGGACGCCAGCTGCATCTGGTTGTCCCACTTCTCCCTTCAAGCTGTTCGAAGCATTTATTTAACATTAATAAAAATAAATATCGAGAATAATATACAAGACCGGCTAGTTAATTAATTAATTAATTAATTACTAATTGATTAATAACTACCGGTTCCACAGGAGTAATTCACTTCCGTAACGAAATTGTTACTTCCTCCGTACAACAGTGCTTGGTGTCGTCGGGATTAGTCCCTTCCCTCCCCAGTCCCCACCCCTCCCCTCCGGGTGGAGCTCTTGATGTCTTCTCCGCGTGATGTCAAACCCGCGTGTTGCAAACCCCCCCCACCCCCACGGCCTTCAGGTGCTCGCATCCCAGCTTGAACCCAAACCCGACGTGACGGCTAAACTGGTACTGGGCATCGCCGACTCCAACCCATGGAGCCAGCTCTTCCCTGACGCTGCCGCCGCAGCCGCGGCGCTGCCCATTGTACGACAAGGTGCTGCCGTACGATACAGCGATTTAGGTCACGAGTACGCGTCTCTGCACCCGTTGGAACGACTGCTAGGCAAGATGGTGCTTGAGGCTGAGCCGGCGGCGCAACCGCCAGTTGCCGTACCGCCGTACGTACGGAAGGTACGGGTCTGTGCGGAAGAAACAAAATGCAGTACGGCCGGGATACTGTGTGAGGACGTCCTCTCTTGGGGAAAGGCTGAACCTTACGGTCTTACCTTGCATGCTATGCTCGCAGAAATCGCATACTAAACAATAGGTCGATGTGCCAATCGCGTTTACGTGTATTAAGATTAACATTTATTTTTTCGGTGCGTTATAGTTTATTTTACTAGGAGGTTCATCCACTGTTACATCGTGTATGAGCGTCGGGACCTGCATTATTATTTTTTACTTTTGCCTCCCGTACAGTTGTACGAAGAGACGCGGGAAATCGTGGTAGCCGATGGCAACGCTTCCTCTTCTAGCAAAGATGAAAAGCCCCTCAACCTCCGTACAACTCGCGTCGTACACCTACGCATCTTTTCGGAAGCCCACTGCTGGGGAATGCTCAATTTCACGACGGCAGCGCCGCTGCGTGCTTGGTCACTGCCGTCGGCACCAGTGGCAGCGGCGGTGCCGTCGTCTCGGTCGTACAATGGCAGTGGCCGTACACCACGAGATGCGTCAGGAAACAGCCGCCGCCGCCGCCGGGTGCCGTTCTTTACTCATATGGTACGATTTAGTCACGAAGCGACTTCGCCGTTCTGGGACATCTGGGTCGAATTGGACGCCGCGTCCGGAACCGGTATCGCCGACAACGAAGTTGACCCATGGGTCATTGTGGAGCTGTCGGCGACATACCTGCCTATGACGGCCGAACTGCGCGCCGTGCGCGACGCGTTACCGAACTGGGTGACGCCGACGTGGATTGGTACGACGTTCCATTCGTCGTACAAGTTTTAGAGGCCCCTTATATGGTTCACGCATTCTGCATACAACGCGATTACAAATTACCATAAGGATGCTGATAGCCATGTACGGCAGTTCGGACCAGATGCAAGTTGATGTACATCATTATACATATGTACATCTGTAGTACGGCGTCACGGTCATTACAGACCCGTGGGTCACAGGTAACCAATAGGCCAGTTTTGATTGTCCAGGAAAACTGCGCGGCCCGTTTTGATGAGTCAGTGGAATGGATAGATAGGGACAGGCCGAAACCCTAAAAGGAAAAAACAGGAAACAGGAAGGGATAAGATACACATATCCTAGAGCTCTGGAATGATAGGCAATCCTAAATAGGATCAAGGGAGTAAAGTAGGAAAATGAAAATAACGAAACAGCAGAACGGATAGGCGTGTGACAGTTAGGATGTCGAGATTGGCGGTTGGTGGTTGGTGGGTAGGTGCTTCTAAATGTTGACTGGTCCAGGAACCGCGTCAACTTGCTTGTAGTGGTCCACATGGAGAAGTGCTCTCGGAGACCCCCTCTCTAAGGCCCAGACGGTGGTCAGGGTGATGGTGAACATGTGGGGCGAATGACGTTGGCCCCCACATGTTAAGCAAAACATACTTCCAGGAAGGCAATATGCATAACTGTGCTCGGTTCTTAGGTTACCTGGATTAACTCGCGGATCGCTGCCACAACGCCTCTGACAACCTCGTAACCTCCGACGCCGCGTAACTTGGTGCTGCTCAATGACTTTCGTACATACGTTCGTAACGTTAGAATTACGTCATAGGCCAGCAGATGGAGTGGAGCCATATCCAGCTATCTGGTACAACAACCTACCCAATCTAAGGAGAGCCTCTGTACCGCAAAAACGCCGTACCTCCTGCGCACCTTACCTTCAAAGTACCTCCTGTGCAACACCCTTGTGTGTTTTGATGTGCAAATGCTGAGGACAACAAAGACCTTCACAAAAGGCATTGTATACTATCGTACAATGTATACGTATACATATTGCGGCTTGCGAACTGACCCTAAAGTTGAATCCGGCCAATGAGACCTTCCTCCCTGATCCTCCCTTCCGGAGCGGAGTTAAAAAGGCGCCGTTGATCTGCTGGGCTCCGCTGGACGCTGGTGCGTAGTGAGTCCCGAACCCCCGGGTTCGTAACAAACGCATGTTGAAGTGTATTGGGGCGAATAGATGGTGATGGGGCGCCCGCCTAGCACAGGAGGCAGAAGCAGGGCTACACCCAGCAGGTACGGTTAGTGGGGCGCTGGCGGGATTACCGCCAGAGCCCCACTAACCTGGCGGTAACACTGGCACATATATGCGTGTCGTACATTGCGATAATGAGCAGCCTATGTCCACGCCTTTCTACCTTCGCATTGGCGCCATTTTCGCAACAGCTCATCGTAGCCGCTGTCGCAAACTCCGCCGGCATAACAGCGGAAGATTAATATTATCCCAGAAAAATTAACTACAGCCGAATTCCACGAAAAATATACAGTATATGTGTCAATGAACAACAGATCATCATAAGCACCTCTTCACTTCAACTGGAACTTCGGCTAGAGATGCTGCTGCTACTTTTGTATCCTCCTCCTCTTCTCTAAGAGTCATTCCCATGCCAGTACTTGGATCCAGAAGATTCAGATGACCCAAATCCACGTCTGGATCGAAATCCAGATCTTCAAGAGATCCGTTCCACCAGGCCCCAGTACGTTTGTGCGACAATTGTGCGAAAGCCTCCGCAAGGCCCACGTGATTCGTGAGAACCTGCGAAGCCGCCTGCATGACTTTGACCATGTCAAAGTACTTTGACTGGCCTCCAAAATGCCGTATGTCCGAAACCACTTCACCAGTTTGTCTGACTACTCCTACTCCTATGTCCTTTAGCCATAAGGCCCAATTAATAAGCAAAACCCAGCTATTCCCTCCCTGCTGCCGATCCCCTACAAACATTTCATTCCGCTCTGTATTCCCGCCATATGCCATTTCTATGGTAAGGTAGCCGTACACTGCATGCATGGTGATTACAGTAGTGCTTTTAGAGGTTTACCGATGTGTCGTACCCTGGCGGTACAAACCAAGGCGACAGGTCTACGCCACGCTCCAGGAGGTTCTTCGTCTTGGGTGCTGTCCCGTCCAACATCTGATGAGCAAGACAGGAAGATAGGAATGTGAGGTGTAAGATGAACATGCGTCGTGATAATTTAAACTATACAACAGCAGCAGGATACGATATCGCTTAGTAGCTAGCGGATAAAGCAGGGAACGCAGGGGTCGAGACAGTGCGAACGGACCCCTCAATGCATATTCTGTCGTTGGCACATGGCGGGAGCCCAAGTAAGCAGAAGCAGGGGGAGCTTAGAGCGTCCCTGGACGTATTAAACAAGAGGTCATCACAGTGGGGGTGATGGCGGGGTTGAGTGGGGATGATGACGGGGGGTGAGTGGGGGTGATGACGGGGGGTGAGTGGGGGTGATGACGGGGGGTGAGTGGGGATGATGACGGAGGGTGAGTGGGGATGATGACGGAGGGTGAGTGGGGGTGATGACGGGGGGTGAGTGGGGGTGATGACACATGTATTATTATGACAGAACAGCGCCCGCTGGTAGACAGGTCCCGCCGCTGGGGACACCCATCACTTCTCTTCCATTCCAGAGAGGAGCCTTCATGCCGCCGATCCTTCGTTGGCCACCCACCCATCGGCAACACATGTGGTTCAAGAAGCTTCGGTGCTTTAATTTTGGTTTAAAAGAGCCGGACTGAAAAAAGTCAAAGTTAAAAATCGGGATATAGTACGACGGCAATAGTACGACGATTATACGACATAACTGTCGTTTACCTCTTTATGGAGATGGCCGTTGCTGGCGAGCATGGATCTCTCGAAGACGGAGAAGGGGCGGCCGTCCATAGTTGTGACAGTGGCACCGGCCTCCTTCGCTTGTACGACAACAGCAGGCACAGGAACGATCACGACGTTGGATTTGGATTATATATGGAACTAGGTTACGAGCACAAATGAAAACATCGTCAAGATAACAGAAATGGCAGAAATGACAAGCATGATTTTTTGATGATAATTGAAACACGTAGGTGAACATGAATATGAGGAAAGTAAGTATTATAATGAAATTGTGACAGTAATGCAAATGCTGGGTAATGAAGGAAAGGGCGCTCGGGGGGTGGGTTGGTTTATTCCAGGCCGCTCTGTTTGGCTGCTGCCCGGGGGGCATTCCAAGGCACCAACCAATGGCTTATGAAAAAGCCCAGTCGAAGAGTGCGTGTATAGTATGTCTCTCTCTCTCTCTCTCTCTCTCTCTCTCTCTCTCTATATATATATATATATATATATATATATATATATATATATATATACATACTATATACACACTGAGGAGCAACGCTGCTCAGCACGTGGGTGCCGATAATAGAAAGGATGGGGGAGAATTTGTGAAGAGAGGACCACGCATCCATCCAATACACAGAATGAGCTGAGCGATGAGAAACAAACTCAAACCAATGCAATGAGTAGTCTCTTAGTCATTTTCGCAGTGTATAATAAATGTTTAATAAATAATCCGAAATAAAATAAAACATTCAGATAAGACCGATATCTGCTTGCAACTGTAAAACCCACCTGTGCGATGATAACACCCGCCGCCATATCCCAGGGTTTCAGGCGGTACTCCCAGTACGCGTCCACGATGCCTAATTTGGCAACGTTCGAAGCCAGCAGAAAAAAACGGTTTGAATGGTGACCGGGGAATTGCAGTTAGATGCAGTTAAAACGTCGGTTACAAAGTTGATTTATGACGTCATAAATGTCATGCACGCACTTGTTAAAACATTTCCTTCTGGATTACGGAGATGGCCGTTGTCAGGAAATTGCCGTACTTATGCATGGTGGAGGTGGTGGTGGAGGAGGTTTGGTTGTAAAAGGAAGCCCTATCACCCGAGGGAGGTTTGATGGAGGGTAATGAGGGTAGGGGCGCGAAGATAGCAAGTACCCTAAGACCTCAACGCCTCAAAAAACATTGACGGCATGGCTTGCAATAGCCTAAACAGGCCATCCGTGCGATGAACCGTAATAAGTCATCGTCATATTAGGGCCCCTCGCTGCTTCTCTTCCATCGAATCACGAATGATCACGGCCCTCACTCACCCATGGAAAGATGGCAGAGATCAACCGCCGCCGCCCCCAGACGTCGTACACCCTGGCACACATCCGTGAACTCCTTGAAGAGCTCCATATTAGCGGTCCAGGCCTCATCGTGCTCGTACCCGAAACCCGTTACCAGCAACGACCGGCGTACCTCCGAAACCTGCCCGGCGTCGTTACAAGGATAAGAAGCAGCAGCTAAAACAAAATAAACATTGGTGAAAATTTGGCGTTGCTGTTTTTCTTGTTGTTTGAACATTCTTGCGCGTTTCCTACACGTTACGTGTCGTGTTTGTTCATGACAGCCTCAAGATGGCCGTACGGATGAAAGTTAAGAAAAAGGTAAGGTAAAAAGGTTTGCGAATGCGTGTATGAGGGCTTTAACCATTTTTTACATTTAACTTTTAGGGTTTTATAGTTGAGTCCAGGGTTTTAGGGTTTTAGGGTTTTGTATTCGATTTTAAACATCCCCCCGCTTCCTGCGCTCCCGGAGATCCGGATTGGGAGGCGCCACCTGGAATCCGAATCCGACCACAAACCAATCTCCCACGGAACCATTCCAACCAACGAACCAACTGACAGTCGTACCTCGCTAACCCGTACGGGTTTTCCATTGCAGGTGGTTGGCCGGCCCTTGTGCGCGGCAAACGTGCGGGTGGTCCAGGCGTGTGGGCCTCCTGGGGACAAAAAGCCCAGTTGGTCAGGCTTGCGTAATATTGTTTGTTATGACCGTTATGACCGTTATTGACCGTTACGCGATAAGTCCAGCTGTTTCACGGTGCCATATATGTGTTATCGGTCGGCAGTATGAAAATGTACGGCACAGGGCTCCTAACCACACAGGGCTTTGCTCACAAGAATACGGAATCGAGCTCTGTCTCCCCGCACCTCCCCCACTTCAGCCCCTTAACTGTAACAAAGACACACACACACATACACACACACGAGCATAACACACACACACACATACACACACACGAGCATAACACACACACACACACATACACACACACGAGCATAACACACACACACACACACACACACGCATATCACCTGTAAACTCCACTACGCAGCCAGCTACGGGTGTCGCACCGCGCACCACTCCCACGCTGACTGCGAAGGCCGGGTAGTTGTGGGCGAAGTTTGTCGTACCGTCCAGCGGGTCAACACACCTACACGAATATGGGGTGGGTGGGTATTTCAACAGCTGGATTCGGAGCCGAACGGATTCGGACGCATTTGGTATGAAGGTTGGGAAGACAGGGAGCCGGCAGTTGACCAACCGAACAACTTACCATGGAACCAATCTACATTGATATTTAATCCCCCCCGCAACTAGTGGCCTGAGCACCTGGCCCCATGGACCAACCAACTTAACTAACAACTCCTCGTTAACCAACCCAATCGTCCAGACGCCGTACCAGAGATATGGGCTGTTCGTATTCCCGCTGACGCCGCCTTCCTCGCCCAGAAGTGCGTGATGCGGGAAATGCCGCCGCAATACCTATGTCCCATGGGTCAATGGCGCGGATATAATCCGAGTGTACGGCTAACAGAAGGCCGAGACCTCGCGGATGTGCACATGCTCAGAATCTTATAGACCCAATGAACCCCGGGAAAAGGTCGAGTTTCGTGATTGTACAGCAAGACGATAAAAATGATGAAATGAATTAAAAGCCTGATAGACGATAAAAACCGTAGCCTTAAGGTGAGAGGGCTTTGGCAGGGTTAGGACGAATGTACGATTATACGATGATGCGATTTAAAGCTCAATACTAGCCGTCAAACTGCCCAGGTCACAAGGAAGCTAGAGAAGCTACGACCTATGCGCCGTACATCTTTCCGTAATGCGGATGATTCAGGAGCCAGTCAATCAATCGGGGCCGCGGACGGAAAGGAGGTTCTCATTTTTGCCGTTTTCATCTCTTTTTGCATTATGGAACCCAGTCGAGAAATATCTCATGATGCGAAAGGGGTGGTGGTGATATTTTCCCCTCATCCAAGGGGCGCTTCGGAGCAGCAGCTTCTCGTGACCGCCCTGTTTGATCCACATGACAGATTTCACGACACCGCACTCACCCTCGTTTTCTCCCAACATGACCAACCCGTTCCAACCGGTGGCAGCATAAACGAATAGGGTCAAATGGACACCGTACCAGCCCTAACTAACTGTACCACGGGTCGGTTCGTAAGCGGCTAACCTATGAGTAGGTGGAGCTGACCCCCTGGACCCCGGACCCACGGGACCCCAGCCTACACAAGACCATATCCTCTATTATGTCCTATAGCCTCCCTGGCTTGCTATACGGGGAAAAAACTGGCGGTGACTTAGGGCTGAAGCAACGGACGCTGTCTGCCAAGGGCCTTACACCACTGCAGACTCTTACTTACCCCAGCCTACACAAGACCATATCCTCTATCACGAACTCAAACCCACCGCTAGCACTGCCTCCTCGCTGGCTTGATCCGTCTCCGTGACGAGATCCGTTGCGCCCTTGAAGCTGATGTTGCGGGGCCGGTCAAGGGCCTCACGGACAACCTGGAAAAGCGACGGATACGGGAAGGATACGAGAACGGTGAAGCGGGTTATCGAGGAGGACTGGATATACCTACTCGCGACGTAGTGGAGATAGGTAAGCGGAGAAAATCGACATGGTGGAGAATTGAGATTCCGAGGCTTTTCCTTTCTCAGCTTTCCCACTTATCGATCTCACGCGCATCGTGGCAGATACGCATATAAACAGGGCAATAAAGCCCCTACACGCTACATATTCTGTGCGATACCGTAACGTATACGAACATGACTGACAGAAATCGACTATAATATGAAAGTTCCAATGTGCTATGTATGTCTGAGACACCATGAGTCTTCATAAAACCCCGTACCCTGCGAACGCCTATTATCGTATGCCTCAAGCACCAAACCCCTTAAATCCCAGTGAACAAGCGAATAATAACACCATTTACTGGGGTTCCCGGATATAGTCAAAGCGTGCGATAATGGACACGGATCGTTCTAATTTGTTTCCTTTCTATGCTGAAAATTTGTTGGGCCCATTAAAAAGGCAAAGCGATATACTGATACCGTCTTCAACGGCAGAAACATCGTCTATGCAGTCCGGTCCTTACCGCGGCACCTTTTTCCGCTGCGAGAATCGCCACTTCCAGCAGCTCGGAGAGTGCAGTGTCCTCCGTATGCATCTTTGTTGCCTCCTTCGATGAAGGTACTGATTTACATCGTGAACCAGATGGCCATTTTACAATGGCATGCCGTGCAAGCGCAGTCGACCGTGCAAGCCGTCCGAGTGAGCGCCGCTGACATTGCATCATCATGATCAGGTGCCAAACAAGTTCAAAAAGTGTACCTCTATTTAATTACTACCGCTTTCGACGGGGAAAATCAAACATGCGTCTTGACAATACCGTACAATGCGCTTTTGTTCTTGGGTTCTTGGCCATAGGTGTATGACTTTAATAATATGAATAAATACGTATTTTAATTTTTAGTACATCAATTGTCTTGATGCCTACGGCGTTAAAAACATGAATGCGAGGAATCACCGATACAACTTGAGATCTTTACAAAGACTTGATCTTCATCACCCTAACCATAATACGTACCATATCGGAACATACAATTGTGTGGTTTAAAAATATTTAGTAATCACTCCGAAACCACCTCGCAAAATAACCGTGGCTCCACGCTGCTCCGCAGCAGGCGGACGTCTAACGTCGTGCTAATGTCTTTGGACTGTATGGGGTTCTAAATTCCCAATTTAACCTGTAAACCTCACAGGGTACCATCGGAAATATTCTCACTTGCTTCAGTATTTTAAGGACGTGCGACCGCCGTCAATCCGTGCGTCCGTATCCGTTGCCCTCTCGACCAGGCTTAATCCACCGTAGTGGCCAGCTGTGTCACCAAGGCTCCATGCATAATCAACCAAACATTAAATTACCCTGGACAATCAATGACCTTCGGTGCCTGTGATTATGTTCTTCGTACATAAAGATATGTCTGGCATACAGGCAGGTACTGTATTGTCTGGTACTACTAGATCTGCCACGTTGTGTTATGCTCATGTCAGGTGGCCACACAGCAGCACCATCTGGGGGAACGGCGACGATGAACAAGGGCACAAAGCAGCATTCACATGAAGATTTATACGATGTGGATAACGACGGGCGGGGATAACAACACGGAAAACAAGGTAAAATTGATTCTGGATAACAACGTGGTTGATGATAGGGGAAACGACGCAGAAAACGACAGTGATAACGAATGGAAAACAACAGAAAACCGACGCAGATAACAACGGGAAAACTGACATATGTATTATATCTTTATTCCGTACATCTTGATAGCAAGCTCGGCCCGAATTGCGCAAGTTCGCAGGTTACCATCACTTCTTAACTTACAAACAAGATAGAATATTAGATTACAATTACTCATTCAACTTTATCCACTAAGCTTCTTACGCGACCAGGGCTGGTATTTTGCATCTTTGCGTTTCGTAACTTGTGACTCTTATTTCGTAACTCGCGACTCTTATATTTTTGAAAATATTGTTTTACATTACCTTCATTTTACTATCCGGCGAAATGATATTGGCATGGCATTTCCAACGGAACGAACGCCAACGAGAAGGCAACTTACTTGTATGTAGTAGCTTAAGCCAGCATGCTCTGCACGGCGCGACATAGCAGAACACAAACATGGCCTAGTAAATTTTTAAATTTAAGATACTACCTTATGTTGGCTACGTAGACCGCCCTTGACCGCCGAGCGAGCAACATATGTTACAGCAGGTCTATCTACCTCGCACCGGGAAGCCGTCGAGAAGGCAGCGAAGTCAGGTGTGCTCAGGGAGAGCGCAAATACGTAATGCCACACGCAAAGATTAAAGTCATTCAAAAAAATGGACAATCTGTTTTTTTTGGTGGACCTGCTCGCCAGGGATACTTTGCCGCCGCCACCAGCAGAGGTATTGCGCGTCGTCCCTACCTGCCTGTACGTACGTACGTACTTATGTGCTTATGTATCTATGTACCGAACCATGCACCGAACATATTTTCTGGTGCTGCTTGCCGCCTTCATAAAAGCCGTCCCCGCCACGGAATTGCTTCGGGACAATCAGAATCTCAGGTGCGTCTTCAAAAGAGTTTTAATATTAGCAAACCGATAATATTTTATCAGTTTTACAGCTGATGTGTTATGCATGTATAGTGCGTGCGTGCCGTACATATCTGCAGACGTACATACGTACATCCCCTGGACGGCTGGTGCTGTTCATTATATATTTGGCCCCTGCTTGCGTCATTGCTTTTCTTACTTCATTTCCCTCATTCCTAGATATATAGCCTGCTGGGGGCGGCCCCGCCCTGATAAGCCTCTTCAATTAGATGGCTCACTTACTCTAGCTATCCAGCTACATTGTCCCTCCAGAGGGGTAATTCTTAGAAAGACCCCGTAATAGCATTTCTTAGGCTTCCCGCCCCAGCCACCCCACACACACGCACTCCACCCAACCTACGTGACGCCTCATAAATTGCCTGCTGATGACAGCTAGCTGCCCAAACCCTGAACTGCTACATACCCAGCCCCGCCTGTGAGTTTTCACGTACATGACGAGACCATAGCGTGGATGCAAAACCGTGATCAACTCCACTACCGCCGGGCTCAAGTGCTACCAGCAGAAGAAGGGGACATGGAGCTAAAGGACAGCTCGGATTACAGGACGTTAGTGGGTGAGCTCAACTACCTGGCGACGAGCACTAGGCCAGACATCGCACAGGCGCTGAGCGTTTTGGCGCGCTTCATGGGAAAGCCCTCTAAAAGTCACATGGGGCTTGCTCTGGGCGTTCTGAGATACCTGGCACAGGTACACGGGAGCTTGGATTATGCTTTGGCGGAGCTGGAGAGTTTGTGCTGGAAGGGTACAGTGATTCGTTCTGACTGGGCAGGCGACCCAGCTACCAGGAGATCTATGACAGGGTATGTGTTCAAGCTAGGAGGGGCGGCAATCAGCTGGAATAGTGAGCTGCAGCGTACGTTGGCAGCTTCGTCTGTTGAGGCGGAATATCAGGCCACAGCTAGCGGGAGATCTGGACCTAGAAACCGGAGCTATGGGGATCTGGATGGATTCTCAGGGGGCGCTTAGTCTCGGGAACAACCTGACTACATCGGCCCGTTCCAAGCACATAGATGTGCAGCACCACCTAGTTCGAGAGCGGGTTTCCAGGGGTGAAGTCGTGCTATCCTACTGCTCAACGGAGGAAATGGTGGCGGATGTTTTGATGAAGGCGCTGGGGGAAATTAAATTTAAGAGGTGCAGAGAGGCGATAGGATTGGCAGAATAAATCTGCGGGTTTTTACCCATCCCTAGGTTGCTTGTGCTTTGCAGTACACTAGGGGCGCTCATCTTTTCCATCCTCTGCGTTGTCAGAGGGTGTTTATGCGTTCAGGCATGGTAAGGTCTATTTACTTACCTTGCGAAAGTTTAGTGCTAGGTACGTCCCGAGGGGTTGCACTCTGGGAAAACCGGGGGGTCATTTTTCCGTAAAATGGATATTTTCCGTAAAATGACCCCATTTTACGGAAAAATAAGTTTCCGTAAAATGATTCCGTAATATGCCCACCGGGTTTATGGAAAACCTTTAAGGACGGAAAACAGCAGTTTACGGAAAGTTTTCTGTATGAAATGTTTATGGATTTGTATGGTTTTCCAGGATTATAACATCAGGTTTTTAACAAAACCAACTGGCGAGTCGTCCTAGCAGTTATCGGGACGTTGGTCGAGCAGGCACGCATACGTACGGTTGAACCATGCAGTACCACGGACGAACAAACATCCAAGCATAACTATTTAACGTTATTTTATCTGTCTAGCCATATCATCACGAGCTAGCTAAAGTTGTGGGTTCGCTAGGCTGACTTTCCGAGACTTCCGTGAACCCGTGCTGCGCTGGTCAGACTTGCGTTACTATCGCGAGGCTATTTATGCCCATTTCGGGCCGTCCTTTTCGTTCCTCACAACTATCGAATACCATGTAATCTAATCTTTCCCGCTATAAGGCCAAGCTCTAATATGTTCGATAGTCGTCTTCTCAACAGGCCGGTCATGGCGGCCTTGCTTGATGAAGCATCTTTTAGCAATTATAATGCATGCATGTTTTATATATTTCGACTATTATCTGGATTAAAATCATCAAAGAGTAATCAGTTAGCTTGCAGAGCGAGGCAAATGAGCTTTATGTTCGTTAGCAAGCCCAAGCACGCACGGTCCGCACCACTGTTGTACGGAATGAAGCCTTGCTCAAGCGTTACAAACCCGGAAACGACATCATGGAAGTTTCTATGTTATTAATTTATGGAACTGAAATTATTAAGCTGACCACTGTGTCACTGTAAACGTGGATTCTGTTTCCGTATTAGCTCCGATGATGCGATTTTCGTAGCACCCTGTACCGTTTTCGTCTCCATAATTGCAACAATGGTTAAAGAAAAATCACCGAAGCCTACAGCAATTGTCGGCTTCTGAAACAGGCCTCGTTTGCGAGGGGTGCGTGCATCACCAAATTAGTCGCACGGGGTTGCACAACAGCACAAATAATACCATGCAATTATATCTACCGAAAGCGGCTACATATTGACTCGCGCTGTTTGTGTACGGCAGAAGGTGAAGAAGGTGTTGCTGTCAGCCGGTACAGTGACGTTTTAGTTGTAAGCACCGGTATTGGTATTTACTGCTATATTTAATTTGTTCATGACCAAAAACTACTCTCGTGCTTAGTACTCAACGCAGCAAATATTCTTATGCATGATGTTGAATGCCATGCGCATCACAGGTTGCCTGCTGTCTGTTAATCGTTCGTCCGTTACTTGTAAGCAACCTTGCTTGTTAATATTTCTCCCTCTTGTGTCAGCTCACCGTGTCTTTGGCGTGAAAATGAATAGAATTGTTGTTAATGTTATAAACGTAGAAACAGCTCCTACCTGCTCCTACGTAATAAGGTTACAAGCCAGCAGGCTCAAAGGACTGCAAGAAACAGTAAAAACAGACATAAAACAAAAATAAAGGTGACATCCAAAAAATCTGCTTGAACCATGAATTTTTGAATAGAAACTTTGTCGAAGGGAAATGGTGGAAGAAAACGTACGTATGTACTGCTGCAGGACAAGGTTAAATAAGTCGTCCCCACATACAACATGCGTCTTATCATTAGCTAGACGGATGCTTTCAATATATAACCTGGGCAAGTCGTAATTGATTATGCATTGACATAATCTGAAGCAAAGTCGACCTCTGCCCGCCCATCCACACCTAGGTTAATATAACTAAACCGGCACCAAGCAACTTCACCATAGGCACCAGGATATTTAAGCCACCACGTGGTACTCATCTTCCACAGAATCAACGTTCTTGCAAACACGGCACCAGCGTTGCTCTCTTGGCCGACCATTAAATAGGGCGGCTTACTTCCAATGCCCAAGCACCAAGACGGAAACGAAGAAGGGATGTGAAGACAGTCGCGCGCAGACGGAGGTACTGAGAAACGTGAAACGTGCCGGACTGAAGGGACGGACGGATGGATGGACAGATCAAGATAGATTTCCTAATTATGTTTAAGCATACGTGGTACCGTCAACATCATGTATGTGGACATATGTAACCCTAATAACTGGCACATAGAGGCTCGCTCTTCCCAGATGGACGAAACTAATTAGGACACACCATCTTGGATGTTGTACCGAATTGCTTTATTCTGTAGACCCTTGCTTAGCGCCAAAATCAGTCATAAGCCAAGCTGCCGAGTAAAACAAACTTAGGGGATGCATCTTAGCGAACTCGCTCACAGCGAGCAGGGCTAAAATTGACGTACTAAACTTATTACGTTAATAACCTACGGAATCATGCAAAGCACCCCACTTTGTATGTTGTTTGTAGATAGGGGCTGGACACTACTAGAATAGAACGTACAATTAATTGGTAGCAGTTTCTTTGTTCTCTCTGAGAATGACAAGCAGACCAAGCAAGGGGAGGGGTCCATCACTCTGGGAAAATGGGGGGGGCCGTCTTCCATAAAATTCATCTTCCTTTTCCATAATCTGGCCTCCATATTATTTCGGTATGGATTCCATAACCCTGCCACCAGGTTATGGAAGCACTTTATGGAACGGAGACCAGATTTTATGGAACGGAGAACCTAGACCGTTACAAAGATGTAACACGTGTAATCCGGATCGTGCTGAGCCTAGCTAAATCCGGAATTAGCGATATGACCAAGAAGAAAGCAACCTGGACGGAGGAATCTATGTCCGGACTTAGCTAGGCTTAGCACAATCCGGACTTAAGTACCACGCGACATCTTTGGCAGTCCGGATTGCTCGGATAAAAATTTTTTTTGTTGTTTATGTTTTAGTCGGACCTGCCTGAGTTTCCTGCACACAGTAAAAGAGTCGCGAACTTAGCATTGGGGCAACCAAGAGCGAGGTTTCTGGTCAGCAAACAAGCGCATTCTCATATCTCTTTTCATAGCTATTAGAAATGTGACTTACAGGTATTTTCAGGGCTCCTGCTGCAGCAAGCCGCCACGTTGACCTCCAAAAGCGCGGCGGCAGTCGCTGGTCAACAATACTCCCTACAATCCTCCATTGTTTTTATCTTCTTAGCTTATCTCAACTTGTTGTATCTAGAGTAATCCAGCCCTTGGAGCATAACATTTCGTCCTCACAACTTCGCATCTGCTGCATGCTTGATACCTTTTACCAGGACGGAAAGCATAGAAGAATGACATCTGTTATAAATATTACGATTAAACTTTATTACTGAAACTTGTTGTCCATAACTTGCCCATAGGAGGTATTTTCTGTTACAGTTGTACGTACAGCACCATAGGGCGACCTATGCACCGTACAGGATTGAACCTGGAAACTGTACCCATTAGGCTGCTTTTCTACACAAATATTTTTCGTTTCTTATTTTCTCTTCAACGACTGTTTTTGAGTTCTTGTAGTGATGTTTAATGGAAGGTAACGGGCTACCAAAAGGACAAAAGCCAACTGATGTCGCAGAAACACATGTTTCCATTCTCTGTATTGATAAAGCTTTAAATCTAATTAATATTTAGAGGTCTTTATGTCTGCACTCTAGCCTTCCATATGTATTTTATGGAAATCCATATCGATTTTATGGAAGTCCATATCAATTTTATGGATCCAACAGAAAATATGGATGATGGCTTTTCCCCGAGTGCATCCCCATGGCTTGGGCATGGATGGCCCCATAGCTGTTAGGGATTCATGATTAGAACACAAATATTCCTTTTTCAAGTCTCATACGTATTGTATCATGCGGTGAATAGTCATGGTTGTGCGTGTACATCCGAAAAGTGCTGAATATCATTATTACGGTAGCATACGGACTGCTTCATTGGGACGAGAATAAGACAGCGCCAGCACGTTATCCGCTTTTGAACTAAGGACCAAGGTTCCGAAACAGATCATCGAATGATAGTGTACTGCTTGTTTGAGTGTGCCTAAATAAGCCCAAAGGCGATTTCCGCGGTCCATCCTATGCCACGTACGCACGTACAGCAGCCCGCAGTTCGTGACATTCACTGTCGATCATGAAATAGCTGCAAGACAAAAACAAAGCCTGATATTCCAAATTATTAAGAGATTATTGATTTCAATTGTTTCGTAGCATCGCAAGCACCGAATTTGTTGTTATTTCATTTCTACATCGTCCTTGATAAGGTAGGGCGGCATGCAAGCAAAGGCCGGGCTTCTTAATAAGGAGCTGAAGAAACCCCCTCTTGTATATTTATTTCCAAATCCTTTCAGTTTTAAATTCCGGCATTTTTTGCAAATAAATAAAGACTAAAGAACAAAGTTATTCTGTCCACCCTTGCTTGATTGCCCTTACTTAACTCTAGTTACGTACTTGGTGATTGAGAACCCATAGGACAACAACGTATTTCAACACATGATAATAAAATACCCAAGATGGTCATATAATCTATAGTCTAATTTAGTGACATTTCCCCCAAATGGCTTGCTCGAACTCGTCGAATTTCGTCGTCATCGGCTGCACTTCTTTGGCCTTTATGTAACCACCGTTCGCAA
The DNA here is from genome assembly GCA_019650235.1 of Volvox reticuliferus. Taxonomy (NCBI): domain Eukaryota; kingdom Viridiplantae; phylum Chlorophyta; class Chlorophyceae; order Chlamydomonadales; family Volvocaceae; genus Volvox; species Volvox reticuliferus. The sequence continues at coordinate 590,260 of BNCP01000023.1, forward strand.
ACAGACTGCCTCTCACTTGAGCAGTTCTTGCTACAACCTTACATCCATGATGCCCCGGTTCAGAGAAATTAGCCATGCAGATTATTTATCCTGGATGTCCATATCTTTAATAATATCAGGTGCAGCTGCTGCGCCGATTTGAGGTAGGCTTGGCAGCAATCGCCAGGCCTGAAACTGCTAAGATCTAGAGCACCGCACGGCACCTGCTGTATTAAGGATAAAACAAACAGAAAGCGCTCGCCCCCGGTGCCCGCAGTGGGTCGACGGCGTCATCATCAACATACAGCATCATCAGCAGATACCTACGTTGGCTGGTTGGACCAGCCAGGCAGGCTGGACAAGCTTGCGCTGAATCGATGCCGCGGTTTTTCAAATGGTAGCAGTTATGTTATTGCCTTCTTGCCTCTATCTCGCAAATCAAGGCAGGCTTGCTCCGATGAGTCTCCTTTTATGGTTTCTGGTGGCTGGCGTTGCACGGCTCCATAGATTCACAGTATACAGCGTTGGCGCTCAGGTAAGCCCCAAAGCACCTGATTCCTTACGTTTCGCTCCAATCTTGGAGTGCGAACCAGAAGGCTCGATCAGGGCGGGCTGCCTGCTGCTGGATGGGCTGGCTCTGCTACCAGGGCTAGCTCTGCAGGCATGGCGGGCTCGCTCGCTTGCGCCAGCGCTCGTCCAAAAACGGATACATAGCAGTTTGCGGATGCCAAATGGCATGATTTAGCTTCTAGTGCTTGTCTGAGCCGTTATTAGGACATGAAATTTCGTAATCACGTCACGGTGATGATGCGATGCATGACGAACTCCGTGACGTCCCCCATATCATGCTGCTTGTATATGCATATATCACACATGAACGTGCGCCTGAATAATCGTGCGTCCATAAGTACGTCGATCCCCCACCCCAATGCATAGTAGTATGCCCATGCATGTGAGCACATCCATCATCACGCACTAATGGCATACCTGTTCATTTATTTGCAATCCTGATAATAATGGTCGTCTGCGGCCATGGTCATTACGTATACCTGCCTGATAAATCGCTGCTTTATTTGGGCCTTGCAGCCACTTCAGAAGGATTTGGCGTCGGCCGCCAATGGTGAGTGGCTTCGTTCGCTGGTCATGCGATGCTCATCCGCCGGTCGCTCGGTCGCCCGATAATCTATCGATCGAAATATATTATATCCAATAATTCGGTTTTGTGGATTTATGGTGTATCAATCATCGATTCGGATATCTGTATATCAGCACCTATATATATATATAAAACCCGCCTCCAGCTGTCGTACGTACTTTCAACCAGCACGCGCACTAGCTAGACGAAAACTGTGATGTACGTAAGCTTCAGAACGAAGCAAGCGCTCGCGATTAACCCGAGATAGATATATCATTGACTGCGTATATGTAATAATCAACACGCACGACCACGTCGTCCGCCTCGCCTACCATGCACGAGACCTGACGGTCTGAGCTCATCAATACGCAAGGGGCCCCTCCAGCGCACGGCTGGATAAACTGGTGCTGAACGTTACAGCCCGACAAAATATTCGCATGTAACCACATTTAAGCACAAATCGGTAGACGAGCACATTTAAGGGTGGCAGGTACCGGTGGAGGAGGGTGGGTGCAACAAAATGGACGGGAGGAACGGAAGGAGAGAGGTTGGGCGGACGCATGGAAGGCCAAAGAATGGACGTTGGAAGGCCAACGGAGATAGAGGATCTGGAGCGAGGGAGGGACGGATCTGGAGCGAGGGAGGGTTGGGCAACAGCATGGGACAAGATGGAACCGGATGGGATGCACCGATGGGCAGATGGGCACATATATACACTCTACGCTCAGATATATATAGGAGGGACGAACTTATCGAAGGAGAGGTTGGAGGCCAGGTCGATGGAGGGACACACGTGTGCATGTTGCTGGAGTGTCGGGGGAGTTTGTCGTTCGCATTATTGTTTCCCGGGGTCACTTATTAGTGTATGGAATAATGGGAAGATATGTATCCTGGATGCAATCTTTCCGTCCGATACGAAATCCGCTGCTGCTGCTGTATGAGCCTGTACAACATCTTTAAGTCGAGCCGGTGCGTGCTGTACGCACGCACGTAGGCGGATCGGATATCTATCTATCTATCTATCTATCTATCTATCTATCTATCTATCTATCTATCTATCTATCTATCTATCTATCTATCTATCTATCTATCTATCTATCTATCTATCTATCTATCTATCTATCTATCTATCTATCTATCTATCTATCTATCTATCTATCTATCTATCTAGATATTATAATATGATAATACATAGCTGCATTGATGCAGATCGAGATACGACAGATAAATACACATAATATAGATGTGGCATCGTGTAGCATCGACAACAGACAACACGGTGATGGCCGGCAGGCAGGCCGGCTTGGCAGGCAGAACAGAAGGATAGGCCCCGAGGGACGGAGGGACGGACATCGTACTTGCTTTCAAAATATCCATTGGTGTTGGCTTAGCGTCGTCGCCATGATAGGCAGGTCTCCTTATTAGATAGGGCTGGCTGAGTCAGGTGTGTATGTATATGCTTTACATGCACGGAAAGCTGTATCGCCAATTTTGACGCCACTTCTTTTCCCTTCCACCAATCGTGTAGCCAGAATGACATACAGCCATATTCCTCTTCCTAATGCTCTGCGTGCTTACCGCGCGCAGAGCGGCGATTATCATCATATCGAATGCTGGAATCACCGCCACCGCCACCGCCGCCACCACCGCCGCCAACGATGGGATGGTCGTCATCCATATCAATGCCGGAGCCATTGTCGCTACTGTCATCACCAATAACACCGCCACCGCCATTACGACAACCACCGCCATCGCCGCAACCTCCATTACGACAACCACCGCCATCGCCGCCACCTCCATTACGACAACCACCGCCATCACCACCGCCATCGCCACCACCGCCATCGCCGCCACCGCCATCGCCGCCACCTCCATTACGACAACCACCGCCATCGCCGCCACCTCCATTACGACAACCACCGCCATCGCCGCCACCGCCATCACCACCGCCATCGCCGCCACCGCCATCACCACCGCCATCGCCGCCACCGCCATCGCCGCCACCGCCATTGCCGCCACCTCCATTACGACAACCACCGCCATCGCCGCCACCGCCATCGCCGCCACCTCCATTACGACAACCACCGCCATCGCCGCCACCGCCATCACCACCGCCATCGCCGCCACCGCCATCGCCGCCACCGCCATCGCCGCCACCGCCATCGCCGCCACCGCCATCGCCGCCACCGCCATCGCCGCCATCTCCATTACGACAACCACCGCCATCGCCGCCACCGCCACCGCCACCGCCACCGCCGCCGCCGCCACCGCCACCTCCATTACGACAACCACCGCCATCGCCGCCACCGCCATCAGTGCAACCACTGTCACCACCATTACCGGTACCGTTGCCATCGCCGCCACCGCAATTACCGCAGCCATCACCGCAGCCGCCACTGGTCCCGCCGGCTCCGCCGACGCTGCCCCCGTTTCCCCGACCGCCGCCCATGCCCTCACCGCCACCACCCCCGCCACCGCTGGCATGGTCTTGGGCGTCATCACTACCGGAGCCATCATCGCTACTGCCAATTACACCAATTACACCAATTACACCGCCACCTCCATTACGACAACCACCGCCATCGCCGCCACCGCCATCGCCGCCACCGCCATCAGTGCAACCACTGCCACCTCCATTACCGGTACCGTCGCCATCGCCGCCACCGCAATTAGCGCAGCCATCACCGCAGCCGCCACTGGTCCCGCCGGCTCCGCCGCCGCTGCCCCCGTTTCCCCGACCGCCGCCCATGCCCTCACCACCGCCTCGACCGCCACCGCCTGTGGGTGCCAACATACCACGGCATGCATGACATATGCGCACAACTGCTAACAAACTGACCACCTACCTACATATCATTTCTTTCATATTTGCAAAGCTTAATGAATGTAAATGGAAACATTCGAAGGGGACCGGTATTGTTTGCTTTGCATCGGAATGAAAGCAAGGATAAGGTTTGTCAATACCTAATTAATATTTTACACCATATATTATATCATGCTTTTAAATATGCATTTGACTACCGCTTTCAATGCTGTTAACACCCAAAAGTGTACGGTGGTTGTGCGGGGACTGGGGCCTGCTGCCCCAGTTCCCCGTAGTTCCACCGTCTTGGTATACTGGGGTCCAAAGTAGGTTCTCGTTGAGACAGGTAAAGGCAGAAGAGTATATTATTTGTTGCATCATAAGGTTAGAAAGGCAATGTTGTAAATACATCGCGATGGCATAAATTCCCGATCGAGGGCCTTACATGACTAGCACTCCTTACAGGGGTGGAATGTACGACACGACTGCAAAAAATCCCAGGGGCCTTACATGACTACCACTTCTTACAGTAGAAGAAATGTACGGATGAAAGAAAAACATGTACGGCAAAACTAAAATAACTAACAGTAAGCTAAACTAAATAAACTAAACGCAAATATAGGATGTATTAAATACTACTTTTATCATTTTGATTTCTAGGCTAGCTAAGCAAAGCCGTAGCAATGACACGATGTATGTGACACTTTCATATTTACGTTCATGCGGCCACGCACGCACGGACACACACATATATATATATATATATGTATATATATATATACATCGCCCTGACATGTTCCTTCCTGCCTGAATCTCCTATCAATCGTTTTTAATGGTGTCAATCCATATAATACATTAATTAGAGGCATCCTTTATTTTGTTCCCTTGCATGCCCGCTGCTGCTTGCCTTCTCAGGTACCTCTTCCGCCAGTCCCAGTATTCTCATTTCCAGTGGGTAAGCAATATATAATGCGCAACTGCATGCACTTGCATACATGGCAGGAAATGAAGATGATATGTTTCGAATCAGCGGAAGTTTGGGGTGTTACACTGTGGGCGACGATGTTATGTCGGCCTACAGCAAAGGCCCGATCGGAAGATGACCAGCAGACGCAGTCATCACGGATACTACCCGTAGATAGATACAGCGCAAGATACTACATCATGAAGAGCAGGGCGCGTCAATTAAATATGCAGGCACTACATGCGTGCGGTGTTAATCATCATCATCAGGACTGATGACCTCAACTTCCCGGATGAACCTACAGCTAATCCTATGTAATATGATTTTTCTATCCACCGCAATCCACTATGGATAGGAGATGTAATGTTTCAGATCCGGGTTGTTGGCCCGTACGCGCCAAGAGAGGGTCTAATCGAGCTATTCGATGGCACGTTATGGGGCACACTTTGGTAAGTTATTAACACCCACGCACACGACCAAGTAACGAAACACATCATCCATGGATGTCATTATAAATTTCTGCCTTATTAAATGGCGGCGGCATTACTTCGGTGGTAATCTAGGCGATCGATTATTATATTGGCGGCTGCATTATTTCTTTTCGTGTATGGGCCTGCCTGTATGTTATTACTCTTAGAAATCCACTAGATAGCTTATTTACGATACGCATACATACAGATGATTCCCTGATCTGTTTTTATTTGCTTTATGCCAGTACTAATTATTTGTGCGTGCACGTATGTATAGATACTAATCCTTGAGATTCATACCTGCGTGAGCATGTGCCAACGCAGTGGCGACCACTTTCGTGAGCTAATCAACTATGCGAGCATGGTTTGTCAGGCCTTTGGCTTTGCCATTGGCCAACCATTGCAAAATTATGGAGGTGGCTCGGGCCCTATCTTCGTCCTTAAGGTGCGCAACATATATATATATATATATGTGTGTGTGTGCGTGTGTGTGTGTGTACAGCTAAATAAACACATCAATCTCTTGTGCGTGCTGTAGGAGAGCCGAACAAAGCCCCATGTCTCTCCCCTGCGCTGTGGCCCGGCACGGTCAGGGCCCCGGGTATCTTTGCAGCAGGGCGAGTCGCCCTCAATGTAACACCCTTTCATCTATCAGCTAGTTACGTGCTTCATCGTCATTATCATGCATAGAATAATGTTTTAATTGTGCTCCTTATTATTAGCTGGCAGTAGGGGTCATCCTGTGATGGATCATTTGCTTTTGCTAAAAATGCTTGCAGACAAATTCTGAAGTTGGATGGGACATGAATGAAACTCTTTGCGACCACAGTAAGGTATGCAATAATGTGAAAGTCAGAAATGCTTCGTTTAACTGCTTGCCTGTATTGTATGTATACTTTTGTATTGTATAACGGCGGGGTGTTGCATTGTGGGCGACTCACCCTGCAAAGGAGAGCACTGGGGGCCCTGACCGGACCGAGCCTGTGTTTGTATGTACACCGGGGGGTCATTTTTCCGTAAAATGGGGTCATTTTTCCGTAAAATGGGGTCATTTTACGGAAAACATCCACCCCATTTTACGGAAAAATGACTCCCGGTTTTCCCAGAGTGCTGGGCCTTTCCTCGAGTGGTGTTATTACATGTATATTCAGACATGGCATGAATCATTTCCGATAATTAAAGATTCGTATGCATGCATTACATTCCCGCATACATACAGCTGGGTAGGTCGGTGCGCATGCAGATAAAAAGAAGTACACAATTTTCTCACGCGTCCAGCAGCCGGCCTATCCGAGATGCGTATTTTGGGTTAAGCTACGTACGACACGTCTATCCTGTGGCTAGATATGCCAGATAGCAGCATGCGAACCAAACGACCTAGCAGTGATCCGTTATCACACGCATGATTCCACGAGACGAGGCGGATGGGTCAAGTGCTAATATGCTAATGTTACCTCAATCTATCCAACTAACCTCTTGTGTTTTGCCTCAAGCACGATTTTACAGTCCACGCATAACATACACATACACGCATACGCACGACATACACACCGACTCACGTACTCCTCCCCTGCACTGTGGCTCGGTCCGGTCAGGACTCCCGGTGCTCTTCTTTGCAGGGCGAGTCGCCCACAGTGTAACACCCCATACACACCGACCCGTCCAGCGGGCATGCAAGCATTGTGTGTTTTGTTCGTTCGTACCTTACTGATACATGATACAACTAACATTGTATTATGTGCTTGTTGCGTGTACATATATGTGTAATATACAAACGCACACACATATTGCCCGACCATGCGCAGGACGTCGGGCTAAGGTGCTTGACAGGTGAGCTAGATAGATTGGCGCTCATTTCATTAGTTCATATTTGCGCGCTGAATAGCTTCTCTGAAGTAGTGCCTCTAAAAAAGGGGGATGCAAGTATATACATAAGTGATGCAGCGAGCACCGTTTTCATTTTGTTGTATTATTTCGTGATCAATATATTATATCTTGGGGTGTTACACTGTGGGCGACTCGCCCTGCAAAGACGAGCACCGGGGGTCCTGACCGGACCGAGCCACAGCGCAGGGGCACGTGGCTTTTTATGTTATAGTATATTCTACTACATATACTATGTGGCTTTTTATAGTATGTGGCTTTTTATATACTATATAATATTATATAGAATATAGTATATATGGTATTATTGACGATCTCCATGGACGAGTAATACAGTAATAAGACACTCGCAGTAAAATTTTGATAAATGCTTATATGTGTTTATTTGATATCCTGACCTATAATTGTCTCCCAACACAAGTTCGTTGTACCTCATCACTTCAAGCACAGGAGAACTCGATGTTCGCATGCTTGAGGACAAGGCCAGACCAGGCTCTGGTGGTAAACTTGAGTTCTTCACGGGGAAAAATTGGACCTCTGTCTGGTACGCACGTGTAGTAGTTGAGTGCCTATGTATGTAATGGCAGACCAACAGATAGAATCATGCACTAAATAAAGCACTGTTGTATTCCCTGATAGGGATGTGGAGAGCGAGGTTGGGGTCTCAGGGCTTAGGACGAGTTTCGGGTCTCGATAGGTTTGGGTAAATATGTGTTGTAAACTTCAACTTGTTGTGCGTGACCCTAGTGACCCATATATAGTCATATGACCGTGGTGTGCGTGACGACCTTTATACGTGGAATTGAGCTGCTGATCTTGACCGGTTGGTCTGGGGCTGTTTACCACTATTTTGCATTATAGATTATTAAGCGGACCTGTAGTAGTCGTAGATAGATGTACGGCACATACTATCACAATATAAGGTGCAAGAAGCACCCTGTCAACATCTCGAGAGGCCTTTTCCGCAATCAACTACTACATGACCATGTCACTGTAAACGTGGATTCAGTTTCCGTATGGATGTGATTTTCGTAACACTCTGCACCTTTTTCGCCTCCATAATTGTTGCATCGGCTAAGGAAATATCGATCACCGACATCTATGGGGATTGTCGGATTCTGAAAACCCTAACTTTTATAACATTTTTTGCTTCTACACTAAATGCTAATTTTCCAGCCCTGATTAATTTATTTATACATACATCTTCTTAATGTTCTCGGTGGTGTCAGCTCACCAGTTCGTTTAGACATGCGGATAAATTTATGTAAAAGCTTAAGTGAAGAACAATCCATTTTGGCATATACATTACAAAACACGCGACATTAATAAATTGTGCATCATTGCGTGCGTGCATGCAGCTTCAACACGAAAAATCTTACGGCAGCAGGCAATATAATATGCAGACAGGTTGGCTATGGTGAGATAAAATACTTTCAATCTACCCCAACAAATGGCATCCCCTTACCTGTCCTGGTAAGTAATACAATAGATTGATGGATGGATAAATGGGTAGGTAACAAATATGTAGATGGATCGCCGTCTGATGACTGGATGGATGATGGGATAAGATAATAATATAATGTAAATATATTATTGTTGAGATTGAGCGACACATGGTGATATACCAGGGGATTGAGGAAGAAGTAATACGGCCGGGGGCCGGGCGCTTTTCTTTCTAACAATTATATATAATATGTATGTAATATATGTAATATACGCACCTATAATATATAATAATATAAGATAATATATAATAAGCTTAACAACTTACCATGATAAGAAATTTATTTTGGTTAATTGTTAGATTATTTGGTAGGTATATAGATGAGTACGAGATGAATATATAGATTGATTGATGTGTACGGAAAACGGAGGTTAGCACCTCGGAGGCATTTCCAGGATTAATTTGCAACATGTGCAGGCAAAATCATAGTAAGCATCGATTATAAGTTAACAGCTTAATAATAGGCGATGATGTCGGTAACTATACAAAGTGCATGCAGAATGAACTCAAAACTTTGCGACCAAAACGCAAGTAATGATGGTCGGTGGTTCCTGATCTTGACCCTGCCTAGGATTTTGCATCCCCCCCCCTACATGCAGAATGTTACTAATTGCGACAAGAATCCTGCACCTTCAAGCATCGCGGCATGTGCCTCTTTTAGCTCAGGCACAGACGGCTGCCAATACTGGGTGCGGTCATCTGTATGTACATGTTTATACTTGTGCTGCATAATAACTTATAGGCATGCGGTGTAACACTGATGCAGTAACGCGTGATGCTGGGGTGCGAATTCCCCCGTTACATGCGGCATAGGTTTAGTTGTGTTTATCCTAACAGATAGGGCGAGCAGCCCCTGTAGTCTTAAATGGCCTCAACTTTGCTCCTTGTGTGTCCTCTCGTGTCATATAATGGATCCCTCTTGTGTCGGCTCACCGTTATATATATAATTAATATTATACTAAAAAATACTATATATTATACTTAATGTACTTACACGTGTGTATGCTATCGCGTGCGTGTGTGCAATATGTCTCTGCGTACATACAGGATCCAATATTCTTCTGTGCGCCAGGTAGGTATATAAAACCCTAGGTACCTAATCTTTTTGCAGCCTGCGAATTAATCATATATTAGTGCCGGATCGAGAAGAAACAAACCCTGAAAGGCGTGAAATCCAATACTTTCATATTTAATGATGGCTGTCTATAAAATCTAGACCTAGAACCCCCTAGACGGAGGTGCCCTCAGAGACTAACACGCACGCGTACCAGTGGGTTCCCAAAGACATGGCAAATGGTGCATGGACATGGTTTTGCAGCCTGCCTTACGTGCATGTGATCGCGATTATCATCAATAAACGCTTCTAACTAACACCAAGTAACGGTCACGCGTAAGGCTGGCCATCGGTGTCTCTTCGCTGGATTATTGGCAAACTGTATGTGCGTACCTATATATTTGTTCTTAGCATCTTATTACCATTTCCATTTGCACGGCTCATATATACCATACATCTTAACGAGAACACGGTATACATATTACATATGACGTGTACATTTTACACGTTTTACATACCGACTCGACTAAATATTTCCACTACCCACCTACTACGACTACAGGGACGCGGCCATCACCACCACCGCCACTGCCACCCCTGTCACCACAGGTTAGACCTCGTTTTCCTTTGAAGGACGTTTGCTTTTTTCTCATTTGGTAATATATTTCGGAATAAATGTAGGGTCAAAATGGTCAGGATTGTGCCAAAATGGAACTCCGACGTGGCATTTAGCTTAATTAGCTTTTGTGCATTGAGGCCGTCGTTAGCAGCGTCAAAACCAAATATATGACACATATAGATTGTTGACAATAATCATGCATGCATGTCATATATAGTGATAAGACTGGTCGTTAATAATGTGCTCAATCCGTATGGACGATCGAAGCAGCAACAAAAACGTGAAACAATTAGACCCGAGCGACATACATATGGCATACTGTGTGAGTGCAAAATTAAAAGCAGTAGTGATGAAGTAACAGAATATGATGGTTGAAATGACCCTGAAGGTTAACAGACATATAGAAGCTGTAGTAGTTGAGCGCTGAAAAGGCCTCGCCTCTTGAGATGTTGACAGGGTGCTTCTTGCACCTTATATTGTGATAGGGTGTGCCGTACAAGTACGACTACTACAGAAGGGCCGAGCTATGCACCAAAACATAGTATATAATGTTCTCCAGAAGATACACACCAGTAGGCGTGCACAATTAGAGCCATTGATATCTACGCATGTTTATAATGGTTTTGTTTGTATGTGTCAGCAAGCTCACCTGCTCCTTATTATTTCAGGGGTGTTACACTGTGGGCTACTCTGTAGTAGTCGTACACACTCTAGCACAATATAGATGTGCAGATACACGCCATCAACATCTCGAGAGGCCTTTGCGGCTCTCAACTACTACATACTCACCCTGCTAAGATGAGCACCGGGGACCTTGACCGGATATTATTGTTGCTATTGATATTTTCATTGTTGCTAAACGTGATTCATGCCAGTCCATCATCAATCATGTAAAAATTAAATGCCCACATTTCCATTTATAAACTGAAATCTATGGATGTGGCTCACTCCTACTAAACGTATGACAATCTAACTTCAAACCCTCACAGAGACCACCTCCAAGTAGTCCAACGGTTCCATTCCTAAATGGTAAGGTTATATTTTAGCCGATGCAGCCAAGCAACATCATAACCAAGCAAGCATCACAACCTAGATGTATAAAAGCAAGCTAGATGGCGCATTTGCAAACCATTCTGCCAAGGAAGCCTTAACTTCAACAACGCGCATGTACATACCCAAGATAGACACTATGATGTCACGCACACTTTCCCCTACAATAGGCGCAATGGGAGAGGAGAGAAAATGTAATTACATACAGCCTCTATCTATTCGTCTATCAACAAGATCCAGCGTTGCTGCTGATTGCTTAATGTGATTCATTCCCTGCATATTAACCTCCATCCTGGAACTGTGCCTCAATTTATCATCAGCCAGGCATAGAAATTTCTAGTAAGAACCAGAACGGTCGTCATTTGCTTCTTGTAATATTACGTTCCAACATAGAAAACCTCCGGACAGGCGAGATCGATGATGAGTTGTCCAGCGGCGGACCGCCACCTCTATCTTTGGTTAGTCCGAACAATACCATATACACCTAAAATATGGGTTGAAATCCATAATACTATTTCCCCGAAAATCAACTTATTGGACAGGTGCGACTACGTATTTCATTCGAATGGTTGGCAGCCAGGTGCCGAAAGAGGGGCTCCTTCAAGTCAGCAACAATGGAACAGATTGGGGCACGATTTGGTGAGTATATATATATATGTATATATATGCACGTGTACATGTGCATTTATTGTTGAGTATGCATGTGCAACTGTTAACTATAAGTGGCTAGATTGGGCCATTATTACTGACAATGATCTGAAAGCAAGTTGTTGATATCTAGTCTGTCAGTGGCATATTATTTGCATGGCGGAGATAGTTATATTATATTCTTATTCTGCATGCATTTGCGTGCGTGACATGCGTGCGCATGCGTGACACCTACGTATGTACATACACCTGTTATGCAGCGGCGACAACTTCACTGAGATTGCCCAGGTGTACGGTAAAGCATTGTGTCAGCTGTATGGATACCAGGCGGTCACTGTGCTCATGAATTATAAGGGTGGCACGGGCCCTATCCTTATTAGCATGGTGAGCTACATACTATGGCGGTTCCTATGCATGGCGATTCAAACTGCAGCTAGGTAGATACATCGTCTGTAATGAAGATAAGTATATAGGAATTACCCCTTTCTATGAATGTTAATATGAATTTCCAGCTTCGCACATATTTGTGTGTTTCTATTTGTTTTGCCGGCCACATTAAAAGCACTTACCACACATCAACGTACTACATACCTAACTACCAATCATACCATTTCATTCATCTATCACCTCTGCTTTGACAAACCATTCCATTTGTTTAATTTTCTATCAATTTAACAACATTTATATCTGAAACTCTTTTCCTCTCTCCATTTTACAGAATAATTGTCAGGAAAGTACAGGGCCGCCGAAATCCAACTGCATTACCTTTGATGCCAATCATACACTGTGCGACCACAGCAAGGTACATACCTCATGAAGCAATATTCGTCGATTTGCTCAACATCTGTCCGTTTGTCTATTCAGCAGATGCAGCTTATTTGTTAATGCAATTCCCGATAGTCACGTACGCACTGCACGCACCTACCGAATGTAAAAACTTCCAGCATGCAGCGAACAGTACGCCTCGGTCAAATCAACTTCCACCCTTGCTTGTCTATCGCCCGTATATGTGAACGATCAATGATGGGCAGGAAAGAAGAAAACACCTGCATGCACGCATCTTCTTACCTCCTCTGCAACCTTCAGTTTTGCCACCCTTGCTTTGGTCTCGTTCTTCCCAAATGCGTGCAGGACCTCGGCCTAAGTTGCTCTTTGGGTAAGGATATATAAATATATATACATACATAATATAATATATCAACACACGCACACATATTTAAGCTCACATACTCAATTCTCTAGCACAGTACTCATTCTCGTTATCTACATTTATAATCTTATGATATAACTTGTCAATCAGCCGCATATATATATATATATATATATATAATATAAGAAACAGCACTGCATGCTGCATGCTGGGCGCCTACAGAATCGCTCCCGTCGTCGCCCCCAAGCCGTGCTCCGCCAAGTCCTCCGGACAAGAAAGGTGGTGGCCAACCTGATACACTGACCATCGTGTCAGCAGTCGTGGGCTCTGTCACAGGCACAATCTCCGCCGTCGCTGCTGTTTTCGGTTTGATGTGTGCCTGCAAGAATGCGAGTTTGTATAACAGTTGGAATCGATTCCGAAGGAGTTTCGGTTACAAGACGGCAGCCGAGCCCAAGGTTGATGGTACCAGTCCTGTGTCCAACACCTTTACGATTTCGGATGAGGTATGTGCACTTGTTCATCATGCGTACGCATGGCCTGATGGGCCAGCAACAACCACACATATGCAACAACTGGATTGATTAAAAAAGTCAATTTATGCAGGTCATAAGAATTTACTCATATATGATATATCATATATGATATATCATATATGGATATATCATATATCTAAAACCCCACGCCCCCCCACACTACCCCACCCCACCCCACGCCAACCCACCGCACCACCCCAGGGCAACCCACCCCACCAGATCACACCGCACCAGACCATACCGTACCACACCAGACCAGACCAGACCAGCCATATCATATGATATATGATATATGATATATCATATATGCGGTGTGGTCTGGTGCGCTTTGGTCTGGTGCGCTTTGGTCTGGTGCGGTATGGTCTGGGTGGGTGTGGTCTGGTGCGGTGGGTTGCCCTGGGGTGGTGCGGTGGGTTGGCGTGGGGTGGGGTGGGGTAGTGTGGGGGGGCGTGGGGTTTTAGTGGGGGTGGGGTCAGGTGGTGCATAATAGTGATAGATGGATTGGGGAAGGCCGGGGGGCCAAATAAAAAGCATTAAACGTCGGTAGGTGATGCTTGTTTCTGCTGAGCTAGGAGATGTGCACACCACGTGGTAGCTTGCGTAACAATGAATATATATCATCAGCCCTGTTCCAGCTGCATTTCGATTGCGTAATTGTACATTTATTCCAACCACCGCAGGATACATGGACGCCCCGTGACGCCAAGTCCTCTCCTGATGCAACTGTGTCCAATATTAGGGTTGCTGTGGATGATGAAGAGCCGAAAATAGGACACGATGCCCGATAATGGTCTTCAAGGTACAGTAGACGGCCTGCCTGGCTGACCGGTGACTGTGGTGACTGTTTTGGTGACTGTTGATTGCAATCCGGCATTTGATTCACAGTTTTGTTTACTTCAGCTCGGAGTATTAGTCAGTCAGTACTTCAGTTCTTTCATTCCATGAGTGCGCACAATTAGTTGGGAATGGATCTAGGCGGTGTAGGGCAAAGAATGTGTATGCCGCCCGAAATCAATACAGTGGCTGGCTGGGGTTGGGATGCGTGTGCCTGCATGCGTAAATATTAGCTTGTGTGCATTTTTATGTGAGCGTGGGGTGTATGTGTCGGGGTTGCTACTGTGTAGGAAAATGCGTGCGTATGTGTGATCTATGTGTGCGCGCGTGCATTGCGGGATGTGCGAATGCCATAAGATAGGCTTCCTTGGAGGTGGTCATAAATGTTCAGGGCTTATTGAATTTGATGTGCGTAGCAATGGAGAGACTAAGTACGGCGGGCCACCTTAATTATTGTATGCGTGCGTTTATTGTATGTGTACGTGCAAGCGGCAAACATTATTAATATTTAAACGTCTTCAGCTTCCATTTTCTAATCTACATCTTGTATATCATTAACATGCGCCCGCAGGAAAGTGTGTGAATGGTTGATGCATGAGTGTATACGAGTGTGTGGGTTTGAGAGAGATGAGATGTGCATTTTTGCACGTATTTATGGTTACGGTCTTTATAATATATCGCCCCAGCTGGCCATTTGCGTGAAGCCACATTTGTGTGATGCCACGCACCCCCCTTGTTAATTTGTAACCATGCAGACAATCATGATCAATCACGATAGCTGAGTCAATTTCCTTACAAACGTGATGCTAAGTGCATGATGAAGACACACATACATAAATAAACACGCACACACACACCATTATATATATATAGAGAGAGAGAGAGAGAGAGAAAAGAAGGAAAAAAGAGAAAGGGACCTGCTGAGAGGCAGCGTACAATCATCTCTGAACCCGACTTCCTATTTTTAAGCTGACCACTGTATGTGTCATTATGGTACAATCACGTACATATACACTTTATTCGCAGATGTCTGACTGATCTTGATTATTGCCTCAACGATTTAACGCACGCTTTTGCCTTTCGTTTCATGTATATTCGTAATAAATAATAAACTGGATTCATCCAATGTAGAATAGATAATGTATTTATCAATAATTGGGGAACCACATATTACAGACATAATAGAATAATGCTTTTATATATGCATTTGACTACCGCTTTCAATGCTGTTAACATCCAGAAGTGTTCGGTGGTTGTGCGGGGACTGGGGCCTGCTGCCCTAGTTCCCTGCACTTCCACCGTCTCTGTTTACTGGGATCCAAAGTAGGTTCTCGTTTAGACAAGTAAAGGCACAATAGTATATTATTTCTTGCATTATGAGTTTTAAAATTCAATGTTGTAAGTCAAGCGGGGGCAATTGTTATATACTTCTTATTACTAATTTCTGTCTAGGTATTTCCCCTAAGGTATTCCCCTGATTTTTCAGTTAGATATTTGTGATGATCTGTATGTAGCTAATATTTGGTCACCTCAAGCATCTCGTTCATCAGCTAGCTAGCAAATGATATATTTTATGAATCACATGTATGATTGTCTTCCTATCAGTATAGCATGTTATCCAACTAGTCTAAAAAGGTGTATCCTGATAATCCAGCACTGCAAGCCAGCAGCACTGCATGGCAGTGGCACTGTATGCCAGTGGCACGGCACGGTAGAGGCACCACGCAGCAGCGGCACTGCACGTCAGTGGCACCACATGCCAGCAGCACTGCATGCCAGCGCACTGCATGCCAGCGGCCCTGCACACAGCGACACTGTGCACCAGCGGCACTGCATGCTGGTGGCACCACATGGCAGTGGCTCACCTGGCTCACCTGGCTCTATAACATGTTAATAATAATAATAATAATAAAAAATACTCAAAGAGCAACCAAGAGATGCTGATTAAAATTATAATGGTTGTGCGTGATTACAAGAATATCTGAATGAAGTGTTATCATTAGGAATAGTATTACCCTACAATAGGATACCACATGGTACATGGGTGTACCACGGTACACAGTACCATGCAGCAGCTGCACAGCACAGCAGCTGCACAGCACGGCAGCTGCACAGCACGGCAGCTGTACAGCACGGCAGCTGTACAGCACGGCAGCTGTACAGCACGGCAGTGGCACCATGCAGCAGCTGTACAGCACGGCAGCGGCACCATGCAGCAGCTGTACAGCATGGCAGCGGCACCATGCAGCAGCTGCACCACGTGGCAGCTGCACCGTGTGGCAGTGGCACCAGCAGCATGGCATGCCAACAGCACCACATGCATGCCAGCGGTACCGGGTGCCAGCGGCGGCACCACACGGTAGCGGCCCTGCATGGCAGCCACACCACATGCCAGCGGCATTGCATGCCAGCAGCACCGCATGGCAGCCGCACCATGTGCCAGGAGCATGGCATGCCATTGGGGCCGCGCGGGAATGGCCCTGCACGGCATCCGCACCACGTGCCAGTGGCACCTCTTGCCAGCGGCACCATGCGGCAGCCACACCGCATGCCAGTGGCACTACATGCCGTGCTGACATTCAGTGCCGCTGGCATGCGGTGCCGTTGCCGTGCCGTGTGGCTGCTGCATAGTGCCGCTGGCATAAGGTGCCGCTGGCACATGGTGCGGCTGCCATGCAGGGTCACTGCCATGTGGCAGCTGCACCGTGCAGCAGCTGCACATCATGGCGGCAGTGGCCCTGCATGGCAGCCGCACCATGTGCCAGCGGCACCTTATGTGCCAGCGGCACCGCACGGCAGCGGCACAGCGTGGCAGCAGCACTGTGTTGTATCTCTGTTATATCCGCCTTAAGCAAAGGCTTGATCGAAAGATGACCAGGAGCCACCTTGGATATTACCCATAGATACCCCAGGATACTACAATTATCCCCCCTTTAGGCAGGCGTCCTCGCGCCAGAGAGGCCAGAGTGAATCACCACCCTAAGACCTCCACAGAGTTCATCTCCTCACGGCCTGGTGATGGGGCCCCCCTTACCTCCCACCAACCAGTGCAACCGCCCACTCCGTAGACAGGAGGGGGATTTGATCCCGGGTCAGTCTTAACCCGCTCGATACCAATTGTTGTATCTCTGTTATATCCGCCTTAAGCAAAGGCTTGATCGAAAGATGACCAGGAGCCACCTCGGATACTACCCGTAGATACCCCAGGATACTACACACTGTGCGGCACCGGCACCACACTGCAGCTGCACATCGTGGCACTGGCACCGGGCGATCCATCCTAAAATTTCATTCTAAATTTGCTTTCTAAAACCTATCTTGGCGAGTAATGCTACCTTTCACGACCAGGATGGCAAATATAAGCGCGATGTTGGCAATCCTCCTAAGTGAAGATCCAACAAATTGCTGAAGCTCCGTTTATTGGAAATCAAAGAAGTGGGTGTAAATAAAAGCGGTAGCTGTGATAGCGGACAATCATTGCTGTACGCATCAATCTAACTGCCAACTACCGTTGTAAGGATACACCTTGATTGACCCATTGGCAGGCCGTTCACTAGATAGAAACATTCAATATTCTAGAGGATAATTAAATCCTTAGAGCATGTCTTCTGCAGAGCTGGACAGTGCCCAGTAGAATACATAGCTAGTACATTGAACAAAAGACTGAAAAATCCTAGATAAAGAGGTCAGAAAATGCTTTTCATAGCCTAGAAATTGCCTAACAGAAATCAGTGCATTTACCACGCGACGGCATAAATTCCCAAGGGCCTTACACTACTAGGACTCCTTACAGGGACTCCCCACTTTAAGAATTCCCAGGGGCCTTACATACTGAATATACGACATGAAACTAAAATAACTAAAACTAAAAGCAACTAAAAATTACTAGACTAGGTAATAAAAGCGGTAGCAATTATGGACCAAAGAAAGTCCGCTGAAAGTCTATCTAGCTATCCCAGACGACAATGTTTATTTGCCCAGAGGGTTGCAAAGATTAGGGATTGCGTTCGGGTATTGGGCAGGCAGAGATTAGGATTTGAACCCCACCGTCAGGATTAGGATACGAAAGTGATGTCAGGTTAAGGATGAGGACCCCGACGGTAGGAATAGGGAATAGGATTGGGCCGCCACCCACAGGTAGGATTAGGATTAGGCGGGGTCGACCAGCTCCTCAAGCCGTTGCATCTTCTGCGTTATACATATACTACAAGTAGCTGAAATGTTGAGAAATGTCGGAATGCTTCTATTATTATGCGCACGTGCGTTTGACTCAACATCGCACGTCGTCAACATCATTTCATGAATCACGTTCTGCATATTTGGCTTTACTACATAGCCACGAAAATTCTTTGTATTTATAGCATTGCAGTCCTCTGCTTCGCTGCAAGTGACTTGCAAGACTGTCGTAACAAACTCCGCCAAGTCCCTACATACGATCGCTACATACGCTCCTTCGGTACTACGAATCGTCAGTCATTTGACTGCATTCAAGTATCGCCGGAGCAAGCGAAAAGCTTGCTAGGCCATAGCTGATTTTCTTTCCTGGGGCCCCGTTTCTCCTTCCGTCACGCTTGCGGTTACTGTCCATAATGGAAACTTATGTCAACGGTCAGTGAAATGGTCGTCGTAGTTCCGACATAGACGTGAACGACGATAGTCGTTCCGTCGTCGGAACGGAGACCTTACCCCGGCTTTTCGTTGTCGTCGTAGTTCCGACATAGACGTGAACGACGATAGTCGTTCCGTCGTCGGAACGGAGACCTTACCCCGATTTTTCGTTGTCCGTCCGTCTGTTCGGTTTTTTCTGGAAACTCGCGTTTTTCGGGCCGTCGTTCTCGGGTTTCGGAGCTCCGCGCGCGCTTAAGACATCGCGGCGTAAAAGGCGAGGTCGCGGGTTCGATTCCGGTCGTCACCGGATGGTTCTCGCTGAGCGATCGCGGCGCGACTCGATGCATCTCCGGGTGCGCGGTTCGCTATACATACTTGTAATATTGTAGTCGGACCGGATTGATATATACCCATACATATTTGATAGCCATATATTCGAACCTTCCGGCGTTGGATGACCGCGTCATCCAACGCCGGTGCGCGTCCCGTCCAACGTTGTTTGCGTAAAATGTGTGGCTTTTTGAAAGGCGTACGGCCTTCTTTGCGTGCGTCGGCTCGCCCCAGGTATCATATGCATCGTGGTCGCGGATATATATATATATATATCCGTTCGACTTCTTTCTCTTAACGTGCAGTCGCCGGCTTTTCCTGGACTTGGGCTCTTTACAGTTGTCGGATCGTTCCTCGTCGGTTCGTCCCCCCGTTGGCCCGGCCGTCGGTTCGTTTAGAGACGGCTCCCATCAGTTATGACGGACCGAATAAATGATTCGCCTCGGCGGGCTGAGGCTCGCGGTCGCGAGCGCCTGGGTACACTGGCCGGCGGTTTCCATTTGAGAGGTACGAGTGCGTCGAGCGTGCAGCTCAGCGCGGATGCAATACAGATGCGGGAAGCTCGTCTCGATCCGGAGCGCAGGGCTGCGGAGCAGGGGCGTGACGTCGCTGACGGGCAGAGGTCCGCGCTTGCCACTTCGCTCTGTGCGGCGCCGCAGTCCGAGGTGCGTAGTCGGGAGCGTCTGGGTACACTGGCCGGCGGTTTCCATTTCAGAGGTTTCAGAGGGACGAGTGCGTCGTGCGTGCAGCTCAGCGCGGATGCAGCACGGATGCGGGATGCTCGTCTCGATCCGGAGCGCGCGGCTGCGGAGCAGGAGCGTGACGCTGCTGCGCGAGCGGTTGCGCGTCAAGATCCGGAGCGCAGGGCTGCGGAACAGCGGCGTAACACCGCTGCACGAGCGGCTGCCCGTCGAGATCCGGAGTGCAGGGCTGCGGAACAGCGGCGTAACACCGCTGCACGAGCGGCTGCCCGTCGAGACCCGGAGTGCAGGGCTGCAGAGGCCGCGCACGCGCAGGCCCGTGCTCAGCTGCGTGGGATACAGCTTCCGCGAACTAGCTTGCTTGAGCGTTTGCGGGACCTGATGCGGTTTCCCTGCTTGCACGAGGGCCGGCACCCTGCGCCGCCTGATTTTCTTGGGGTGATTCCGGAAGGGCGCGTGCAGGATTTGCCTGGTGGTCAACTTCCGGTGGAGCGGCAGGTACCATATGAGAAACACCTGCAGCTTGCTTCCAGCATGGCCGCCGCACTGCGTCGGCGCATGCCTTCCCGGGTGTGTGCCGTCTGCTCGGAGCAGTGTTCGGAGGACCAATCCGCGCTTCGTGCTTGGGTGGACATCCCCAACGTGGACATCTTACGCGCTGACATCATGTGCACAGGCGCCGTGCCGCGTCATGCGCGTACCCTGGCTTGGCGGCGCATGCCCTGCACCGCCCAAGGTGTTGCACCACCGGCACCGGATCCGGTT
The DNA here is from genome assembly GCA_019650235.1 of Volvox reticuliferus. Lineage (NCBI taxonomy): Eukaryota > Viridiplantae > Chlorophyta > Chlorophyceae > Chlamydomonadales > Volvocaceae > Volvox > Volvox reticuliferus. The sequence continues at coordinate 611,294 of BNCP01000023.1, forward strand.
TTACCGGTGCGGTATCGTATCGGCAGATCGGAGCGCGGCAGTACTGCGGGTGCCAGCGCTGACGCCGATCCCACGGCATTCGTGGATGAAGATGCGGCGGCGGCTGACAGTGATGGTGGTGTCGATGGGGCTGACGAGTCGGATTCATCGACGGGTGCTGCAGAGGGCACGGCCCCATCGGAGTTGCGGCCATATCCACCACGGGTGCAGCCGCGACCTTGCTTCGACGATCCGCGGAGTGTGGAGGTGCCGTTCTGCATGCGCCTTGATGCGGATTTGCCGAACCGGACCGTGTTCTGCGGCGATGGTGGCTCCGAGCGATTCGTTATCTGCGCCTCTTGCGAGAAGGCACTGGCGGGTGAGGATCTTTTCCGGCTCGTTTAGGGGAACATGAACACATTTGATTCGTCGAGCCGCCTATATTGCCATTCGAGTTTGCTTAACCGATGTCCGCCTGTCGCCGCTCTCGTTGCAGTACGCCGAGTGCCTGAAGCGGCTCTGGCGCGTCTCGATCCGGGCGACGTGCCGTCTGTCAATCACCTGGGCGACCCGCTGCCTACACCGACGTTTGTGGAAAGTCAACTCTTGGGGCGGGGCCGTCTGATGCAGCAGCTGCTGATTGTGCATCTCACGGGCCGTCCCCCCCAGGTCTTCCCGTGTGCCGTTCAGTCGCATGGTATCGCGGTCGTCAACCCCGATCCCAACATGCTACGCGGTCAGCTGCCTGCGCGCATTGCGGATTTGGCAGGTGCGTTCACGGTGGTGTGCGTGGATCAGGTCCGAGACCGGCAGGACTTGCTGGATCGCGTTCGCCGTGCGCCTGGCGTTAAAGTGCGAGGACACGTCGTCGTCGCCTGGGTACGCTTTCTTCAACACAACGACGAGGATGAGCTCGTGGTGGATGAAGATGCTCTGCGGGAGTACGAGCGTATGGGATGTGTTGCGCAGGTACCCGAGGCGCTGCTGCGCTCCGCGATCGGTCCTACAGATCCGGAAGTCGCCGGCGTACTACGGAGCACGTTCCTCCATGACCGCACTGGCGCCGCTGATGTACGGCAGCTGCAGGAGACGTTACAAGAAAACACGGCTGGTGAAATCGTTCAGGGCGACGGTGCGTATGTATCGCCGTCTGATACAGGTGTGCTTCCTTCTTGTTGAAAGTCGGGGTAAGCCGACGGGGCTCACAGACGGGGAACGGTTGGGAGACGTGCCGGGCGGGAAACGTAGATACGTCACTATCGGACTGACAATTTTGGTTCCACGTGCTTTGCCCGCATCCTTCCGGCCTTGACATCTGCTGGAGGTCCCGATGTGCCCACGACCGGGCCTACCGTCTCGGACACTCCTATGGCGGGTATGTCTGTGAGGGCACAGCTGCGAGTTGCCCGTGCCGCTGCTGTGTTTTGCGACCTGTACGTACCCGTGGGTTTGCACGGGTCGCGGCTGCTGGTCTGTGTGTCGATCGGACGCGCTCAGCCTCCTGTCAGGTTAGGCGTGGGGAATACTCTACGTATTGCCACTTGTTGATCTACGGTGTGTGCGCGACTGTGACTACTGTTCACTGCAGAAGCTGGCGCTACGGGCTTACCGCCCCTCGCGGTCGTCGTGCGTCAGGCAGCTGACCCTGCTCCCATCCGGAGTGAGTGAGGGCGTGCATTTTATCACCTTCGTACACCTCCATTCGCGTATTCCGTCACATCCACCGAACGGCCTCGAAACAATTCGCGCATACATACGACCTCAAGAGGGTGCACCCGTCCATCTGTCTGCCCGTCGTGTTAAGCTTGTGGATTCCCGTCCCCTCTGTCCGACACAGCTGATGCCGACCTGGGCGCTCCGAATGAGCTGGAACTGGTCCTGCCGCAGCCCGCTGCCGTTCCGACCGACGGCAGCGAGTTTGATACCCGGCCCAACGTGGTGCATGATCTGCTGACCGGCCGTGCACGTCTTGCATTCGCCGCTGGCGGCCGTGACGCTCGGATCCTGGATGATCGTCATCCGGCCATCCTCAACGTCTGCTTCCCGGTCTCGTTTCCGTATGGCTTGTCCGGACAGCGGCCGCCGGGAATGTCCTTCGCATCATACTGCAGCCACCTGGTACGGCGGGTGCCTCGGGCACAGTTCAGCGGCAACTTGATGCTGCTTGCCCGCATGTACGACATCAATGTTCGGCAGCAGAGCATGGCGCAGGTGGGAGTGGCCCTGCGCATGCGACCACGACTGGGTGAACCAGCGGCGCGAGTTTCAAGGGATGTCGTACGCGCCATGGCGGACATCTTGGCGCTGCCGTACCGTCACGCCCAGCGACGGCAGCTGCTGTCGCAGCAGTCGCCCGTGGTGCGCGCTCTCCTCGAGGGCGCACGTGCCAGCTTGCTGCGAATTGACCTCACGGATGCCTACTACAACGGTGCGAAGGCCACGATGCGTGCAGCTGCCCTCACTATTGGCTGGCCGCCGCTGTTCTTCAACCTCAACCCGGCGGACATGCATGCTGCTTGCGCCGTTGTAGCGTCTGGCCGGTTCATCGAGTTCGACGACACCGGCCGTCCCGCCCAGATCACCAGCACGGTGGAAAAGTGGCGCCGCGTTAAGGAAGACCCGTACAGCTGCGCCGCGCTGCTCGTTGCCACGAAAGAAGTGGTGGTCGAGCAGCTGTTTGGCTTTGCACCTGGGGCAATGCGGCAGACTGACCCGAACTGCTTCTGCGGTGTCGTATTCGAGGTGGTTGTCAAGGTGGAGCAGAGCGGGCGATTGGCGTTACACCTGCACGGAGTTGCACATCTCGAGTGCTTCGCGCTGGAGAACCTGCAGGCGTTCTTTTGTGGACCCAACTGCCGGGCTCTGGCACTTGCGTATGCGCTCTGCGAAATGTGGTATCCTTCGCCGTACTACGCTCCGGCCCCGGACGGTGCAACGCAGCCTCTGGTCATGGGTATGTCTGAAGCGGAGGCGCAGCAGCACGGCCTGCCCGTGCCGGCGGTGCAGGTAGATTGCCCACCTGCCGCGTGCGACTTCGAACGACTGGCCGGGTGCGCGAACGGCGGGCTCCCTCCACCATCACGGCACGCCGCCTGCCGTGCCCACCACGCTGCCGTCATACACGGTACCCTCACCCACACCCACAATACGACCTGCAAGCGCCACGGCTGCCACGGCACCGACGACAGCTGCGGCATGGCCTTCCCCCGGCTCATCCGCACGGCCTTTCAGTGGATCGGCACCGGCGGCCTCTTCTTGTTGCCCCGCCTGGCGTCCAACCTCGTGCCGCACATGCCTGCCGTTGCGCTCGCGTTCGGCTGCAACCAGTTGATGTCCCTGGCCTGTGAGGTCGACCGGGAGTACACGGCTGACGTCGCCGCACAACTAGCACGCCCCGTCAACGAACGTGGTGACTGCCCCCTCCTACAGCCCGCCATCGACCGTGCCCGTGATGCTGCGTACTACAGTTCAAAGTACACCGCAAAGACAATCGAGCGCAGCCAGGCACACCTCACCTGTGCCGCCGTCGGGCGCGTGCAGGACTTCATGATGGCGGGGAGCCCGCCCAGCGCCAGCGGCGATGGCCCCAGCGCGTTCGCCAACCTATGCGCCGCGGTACACCGCATGACGGCCACCATCACGGCCGGCATGGCACTGATCGTCTTCAAGCTCTCGGGTCACGATACGTTTCAAGCGTCGTACAAACGTAACTACCTGCCGGTGGGCGCATTCACTGCACTGGCGGCCGAGTCCGCCGTGGAGCCAGAAGACGCGGAAACCGGCGTGGAGCTTGTGGAGGCAGAGGAGCACGGTGGCTACACTCTCGCCGACGCCGTACAGAACTATACGCAGCGCGGAGTGGAGCTCAGCGGCTTCGATTGCAGCGCCTACAATATCGTGGCCAACTTCGAAGTGCAACGTGTGACGCCCGCACAGCACCCCCACGCTGCTATCCTTGGCGCCCAAGTCCTTCCCGCGACTCGTCACCGCAAACGCAAGGCCTCTAACACCGCTGTGACCCCCGTGACTGATGCACCTTCCGGCCCATCTGGCGCCCAGCCCACCGCCGCCGCGACGTTCCTTGCGTCAGGCGGTTCAGCTGCGGACCAGCTACCGACCAGTCCAGCAACGACCATTCCCCCCAAGAAGGTGGCCTTCCAACCGACGCACCCGCTGTACCTGACACACGTCCTCCGTCGCCTGGCGCAGCCGAGGTACGTCCTGCTGGGCGGTGCACTGCCCCGCCGTCCTCAAGCAGGCAGTACCACCGCAGCCGCCGTCGCCTACTACGCATTCGTGTTGGGCATCTTCAAGGCTCACCGTGGCCAGCCGGTGGCTGCCAATCAAACGGTGAAGGAAGCGTACGATGCTTGGTGGACGGACCTGGGAACCACCGGTGCAGGCCGATCCTACAGAGCCTGCGTCAGTGCCCTGCTTGACAACATCGAAGCAGAGCACCTCGCCAGCGGCCGGCGCCAGGCCGAATACAACTTGCGACGTCGCCAGCGCCGCGCCGCCGCTGCGGCTGCCGGTCTCCCCCCGAACTACACCTCCAGTGACTCGGATGATGACGACCCGGACGCCGCGCGAGGCCGCCTCGAACCCGACCCTGACACACAGCCACCACACGACAATCAGGTCGAGCGATATGACTTCGTGCCAGGCCAAGGCGACCCGACGACGGGGCTCAACCTGTCTGACGTCGCCCTGACGGACCTGTACGACCGCACCACGGTGGAGGGGCTGTACGCATACGGTGCAGCCCGGCGTTGCCGTGCGCTTCCTCTACCCGACGCACTCGGTGCCAACACCAGCCCCTTCATTCGCCGTGTACGCGCCACCGACATCCCGCTGCTGAGTGAAGCTTCCAAGCGGTTGAAGCGCTACGTGGTCCTGACCGAAGGCGCCATCGCCACGCCGGCCACCGCCGTCCGCCCCCCCCCGCCTGTGTCTGGATCGCCGCCCCGGCTACCCGCTAGTGGCGGTACTCATGAACGACGGCCAACAATCTGACCGCGCACTCGTCACAGCGGAGATGCCGACATACCTGCGTCTGGCTCAGCCGCCTACCGTTGACGACACCATCGAGCTCTTCACCCTGGCGCCGGATCAGGCTGTACCGTTCATGCTCGTGGCACGCTACTTCGACCGCCGCAACGAACCCGATCCAGGCGTTCCGCCGCAGATGCTCATCATGGGTCCCCCGGGCACGGGCAAGACAAGGTTCGTGCACGCGCTGCTGTGGTACACGTACCAGCACGACAGCCCCGACTGGGCCGCCACATGCGCGTACTCCTGGGCCGCCGCGATCGCCTTCAACACCCCAGTGCACCGCAGCCTGTCGACCCACTCGATGTTCGGCATCTCTGCGAGCCAAAGCAGCTCGCGTGGCGCCAACCTTCCCAAGCGCGGTGCCCACGCCAGCCTTCAGGTACGATCCACTTGCCGGAGCACGTACGACAACCATCCCACGAATCCACACCTCCACGCGCTCCCCCCCACCCTTCGTAGGTCAAACGCAACGTCGGTGATGGCGCTGTCTTCATCGACGAAATCGGCATGCAGAGCCATGAGCACCTCGGCGCCATCAGCTACTCCTGTACGGCCAGCGTACCGCCCCCGTCACATCTTGGACCCACCCACTCGAGCACCCGTGTCCTGTCCGGCCGCGCCGCTGCCGGAATCGGCGACCTGCTACAGCATCCTCAACCGGGCGGTTCGCCACCATACCGCTTCGCGGCCGACGTTGAGCGGAACCCCAACTTCACTCCGTCGGCACCGAACACCCGGCGCCGGCCAGCCTCGGCTGACGAAGACGAAGGTCGCCGTGCGGATGGCAGCAACACCAGCAGCAGTGACGAGCACAACAACGACCGCGACACTGCCGCGACCATGCGTCGCCCTCGCCGACCCGTACCACAGACGCACGCCCGCCTGCACGATGGCTTCCAGCTGTACCGGCAGCTCGGCAACGTCGTGTTCATGCTGCAAAAACAACAACGACAAGACAACAGCCCGTCCGGTCAGCAGCTCACGCAGTTCGCGACCATGTTCGGCGGCGGCGAACCCACTGAAGCGCGCATGGCGGCATTGATAGACGCGCTCAACCAACGCGTCATCACCGACCTATCGGACCTCACGGACCTCGAGCCCCGCGTGGTGTTGCAACGCAACGAACCCAGGCACGTCCTCAACACACGACTGCTCATGCTCCAGGCGCGTCGCAAGGGTGCACGGTTGGTCAGCTGGAACGCGGACCACGTCCCGGTCCGCCAACACGGCACAGCCCAGCAGCCGCTACTCTCGCACGTCGAGAAGGCTGTCGCGATGCGAGTCAAAGACGCCGCCTTCGACCACACAACCGCCGACACTTGGTACTACGAAGGAGCACGCTACACGCTACTCGACACCGTTGCCGCCGACGCTGGCGCCTGCCACAACAATGAAGTCGAGGCGTGCGGCCTGCTCACCGACAGCCGCGAACCGCCCGACGACGGCCACGGCCCGTACTGGCGCCTTCACTACCTACCCGCAGCCGTCATGGTCCGTCCAATTAAAGGACACGCGCCCAATACGGTGCTAGCGGACTTGGCGGACTTCGCATCCAAAGGTGGTGCCTTCACCGTCGTACCACGCCCCTCACCAGCAGCCAATATCACCGTACCTGCTGTCAACACCGGCACCGCCACCAAGAACGTGCGTCGCATCAACGTGCCGCTGGGTGACTACTACGCCGTGACCGACTATTTCGTACAGGGTCGCAGTTTCAAGGAAGAATGCTGGGTTGCGGACCTCTCCGTCCCACCTGGCGGCTTGAAGCGCGCAACCGTGTATGTACTACTGACACGGTACAAGACACTCAACCACATCCGCCTCTTGCGCCCGCTCTCTACGACACCCGACGAGCGAAAACGAGTTGTCCAGCAGTTTCTGGCAGCAACAAAGCTCGACCCCGACCTGGCGGCCGAACTGCGCCTCCTTGACCGCCGCGCGACCGCAACCCGCAACCGCTATGCACCCGAATACGAGCACGCCCGGCACCTGGAGGAGCGTTGGACTACCGCAGCCACCACCACGTGACACGGCGACGATGGTGAGGGGTCTGCAACGGAGGCGACGGTGGCGAAAAACAGGGCGGCGGATGAAGATGAGGATGCGGGTGTGGATGAGAACGCTGTGGCAGGTTGCCGATTCCGAGTGCTAGGTGGGCCCGAGATGTGGCGGACGCGGTACGTTGATCGTACGTTGCTCGTCCCGGAGTGGCTGGTGACGCCGAGGTGCTCATGGCTCTGCATGCCGATTTCGTCGCGAAAATAGACTAGAGGGAGTAGACAGAACACCACCGTGTTACCGTGTCGTCACCGACGTTGCGTCCGACCTACGACGGATGGGGGGGAACGTGTGAAGAAGGAGGGTGCGTAGGATGCTGCGATGGGAGGTGTAAATATGTGCCGGACGTTAGCATTGCAATACATCTGCCGCATGCGGGCAACACGAGTCGCGCAAGTGTTGAGAGACGCAGGGACGACGTAGTCTGTGGGGCAAAGGTTGAGCACAAGAGACGGCCGTGGTCGAGTGTGTTGTAGCGGTCCAGCAGCGTGTTGGGGAGTCGAAGCAAGCACCGAAATGACACGGGTGTTTGTCCATGTGCTTTCGTCACCCGTACTTCACTCCGGCACCCAGGTCGTGGAACCTGGTACGCTGTAGAGTGAAGTACGGGTGATGCAAGCACACGGACAGGCACCTGTACCATTTCGGTGGTTGCCTGGAATCCCCAACATGCTGCTGGACCGCTACAACACACCTTTCCGCCTCCTGTGCCCGCTCTCTGCCACACCGCCGTCCCTACATCTCCCAACCCCTTTGCGACCTGTGTTGCCTGCATGCGGCCGACGTATTCTAATGTCAATGTCCGTACCATGACCATGACGGTGACCCTTGAGTCCATGACGCGCATTTCAACACAAGACCGGCACCCCTCGCGGCGGCAGCGACGGCGGCAGTGATGATGGAAGTGACGGACTCGGCAGATGGCTGCACGACGGCGACGGCAGTAACAAAGGCGCGAAGCGCGGAGAAGGAGAGCGCGTAGGATGGTGGGGAACTGGAGGTCTGACGGACTCGGCGGATAGCTGTACGACGACGGCGGCAGTGACAAGGGCAAGAGGCGTTGCATTTGACCTACGAAGGCGAAGGACGGAGCGCGCGAAGAAGGAGTGCACGTAGGGAGGGAGGTGTAGATCCGTGGTATGGGTCTCCTACGTGCTCCGGAGAGTGGATCTTACCTGACCAGGTAGCGCTTCGGCCGTAGGTGTAAGTATAGATATGTGCCGGACGTTGGCATTACGATACATCTGCCGCATGCAAGCAACGCAGATCACACAGGTGGGGCAGAGAATGAGTACAAGAGACGGCCGTAGTCAAGTGTGTTGTGGCGACTCGGCAGCATGTTCGAAGACTCTAGGCGAGCACCGAAGTGACACGGGTGCCAGTCCGTGTTCCACTTCGGCAGCCAGGCCATCCAGGTTGAAACTACGGGGTCGTGGAGCCTAAAGTACGCTGTGAATTGAAGGGGGCGTTGTAGATTGCGCTCGTCCGCAGTCGATTGCGCCTTAGGACGCGGTGGCGCACGGACAGCCCCCCCTCCCGTCTGTACGCCCCCTGCAATCCACAGCGTACCTTAGGTTCCGCGACCCTAGGTGGCCTGGGTGCCGGAGTGAAAGCACACGGACAAACACCCGTGTTCAGTGTTCGCTTCGAGTCTTCCAAAATGCTGCTGGACCGTTACGACACACGTTCCCGCCTCCTGTACCCGCTCTCTGCCACACCTGACGAACGAAACCGAATTGACAAGACCGTCCCTGCGAACGTCTGTGCAACCTGCGTTGCCAACACCAGCCCCTTCATTCGCCACACTCGGTGCCAACACCAGCCCTTTCATTCGCCGTGTGCGCGCCACCGACATCCCGCTGCCAAAGTCCGTAAAAGCACGCCCGGCACCGGACTATCGCATCCATCACCACCTGACGCAACAAACCGGGATTTCGCACTTGAGGACCTAGTCTACACACGAGCCGTCCGCAGCTATCAGGCGTCTAGCCCACCACGTGACACGGCGACGATGGTGGGGGTTCTGCAACGAAGGTCTGCAACGAAGGCAACGATGACGAAGGACAAGGCGGCGGCAACGACGGCGACAGTCGTGATGGAAGTGGCAGAGTGGCGAAGTGGTGACCGCGGCAATAGCGAAGGCAGAAGGCGCGAAGAAGGGGAGGTAGGAGGTGTGGATCGGACGGGTTGGCGCTGGACGACGGATGCCTTGTAATGCCGATGCCCGACAATCGTGTGACTTGCAGCTGGGTAACGAAGCCGTCGGACGGACGGACTCTGCGCGTCCGAAAGATGCCGAGAACGGGGCCGTCGAGGTTGCCGCGCGCAGCAAGTGGACCGCGGTGACCCGTGGGTTGATGAGGCGGATTTGAACACAAGATTGCCAATCTTGTACAGGCGTTGTACCGCGGTGTCCAGCGTTGCACAGCGTTAAACACACGGAGCTTCCCATAACTTGTACTCTACCTTAACGTCTCTCTACCCATATACTGCGCCGCTTTCCGTCGTCCCTTCCCGCCCCGAATGGATCGCCCGACCCCAAACGCCGGCGACTCACCCCGGCACCGTCTACAAGCAGCACGTCCACCTTCGGCAGCCCCACCGACGCTGCCTCCGCGTCCACGTAAGCGATAGCTACGGGCCATCTTTAAGGATGAGGACTAACATGCGACTAACGACCCCATCCGTAGGTCGCGAACCGTCACCTGCCACGTCACCTTCACCGCCGGCCCGGTGACTAAAGATGAAGACCGGCTCTTTGCCGGCGCACCCAACCGAAACGGCAGCTTCGTCGCAGGCGTGAACACAGTCGGACAGGGCGTCATCATCCTGCAGCTCGATAACCGCGCCCTAGCCGACATGGAAACCAACCACGCCTTTGCACGGGCCGTCACGTTCACGAACGTGGAGCCAGCTGCCCTGCCCGCCTTCGTCACCTCCCGCTTCGCCGGACCGACACTGGCCCAATACAAGGTCACCCCGACGACTCAAATTTCCGTGGCCAGCACCTCCGTCCTCCGATGCTTTACACCGCCAAGCTGCGTTATCCGACGTACAACGCGGCAACCGACAAAGCGGACGCCGAGGACAAGTACCCGGCCGACGGCAGCGCCCTCCTGGTCGTCCCGCACGGTAAGCTGTTCCGCGGCGGACCCTTCCGCAAGTTCAACGCCTGGGTCGCGTGCGGCAACCCCGACGCCCCCGACCACGGCTGCGTGGAGCTGGCGGTCAAGCAATCCGCGCCCGACGACTTCGTTGCCCAGCTACAAGCGGCGGCTGACGACAACACGCCGCTATACATCTACGCCGCCAAAATCAGCGCGCCGTCCAATACTCAGTACAACAACAGCATCTTCCTCAACGGAGCGCTAGTCGCGGCCAGCAGCTGCCCCGGGCAAGCGCCCTCCCAAGCGGGTGCAGACCTTCCGAGCAGCTACCCAGCAGACCACTGCGGCCACCGACAGCCGCGCCGACACGAACGACATGATGGTTGCGTGGGAGCAACGCGACCGGGCCGCCGTTGTCCTACCGTCGGATGGAGCACACGCCGCCGCCAGCCTCTCCCCGAATCCCAGCTCCGTCACGACGGTCGGCTCCCGGCCCGTGATACCGCTCGTCCTCAGCGTCGGCAATAGCAAGTATCCAGTCTGCACGGACAGCCCCGGCGTCCTCCAACAGCTGCCCAACTACGCGGACTTCTTCGCCGACGCGAGCTTCGCGGACGACAACGACCGGGTCGCGTACACCGCCTACGACTCCTTCGCCATCACCGGCACCGTCACCACCAGCACGGAGGGCCGGACCACTTTCGTCACGGCCCTCCAGCAGTAAGTCACTCCGGTTGCCCCAAACACAACGTGCATGGAGCGTGCATGGAGTTGCCGCCACTGGATGGCGTTAAATGCCAGCGTCAAACGGCCACCTCGCTGTATGACGACACACTTGCACGGCCGAGTGCGATCCGCGCGCTCGTGGGTTCGACTCCCACGCTGGTGAACTGCATCTCTGCATCCCTCTGCATTCTTGTATTACCCCTTCCATTCGGCACGCGTGCCCTCGCCTCCGCCGCGGGGACGGGGAACTACGGCCCCCCTCGCGGGCCCACAGCCCGCGTCTAGTCCGTCTGTTCGGGATTTTCTGGAAACTCGCGTTTTTCGGGCCGTCGTTCTCGGGTTTCGGAGCTCCGCGCGCGCTTAAGACATCGCGGCGTAAAAGGCGAGGTCGCGGGTTCGATTCTGGTCGTCCCCAGATGTTTCGCGGCACGAATCATCGCCGCGTCGTCACCGGACGTTTCACGGCGCGTTCAGGTGCGACATCTCAATATATGCATGGGCACGCACATATGCAAGGGCATGCCTTTTATCGTCACCGGACGTTTCACGGCGCGAACCGGACGTTTCACGGCACGAATCGTCGCCGCGTCGTCACCGGATGTTTCGCGGCGCGTTCAGGTGCGACATCTCAATATATGCAAGGGCACGCACATATGCAAGGGCATGCCTTTTATCGTCACCGGACGTTTCACGGCGCGAACCGGACGTTTCGCGGCACGAATCGTCGCCGTGTCGTCACCGGACGTTTCGCGGCACGAATCGTCGCCGCGGCGGCGTCTGGCCGTGTATGATATTATGATATTATGGCACATCGAATACGGCACGTCGAATTGCGCACCTGGACGCAACGATGCGCCTTGCGCACCTGACATATGTGATATGCTGATGCATGTGCAAGTCCGTCTGTTCGACTCTTTGTTGTGTGCGCAAGTATGCGCACACGTGCAAGGGCACACATTTTATCGTGAATGACATGATCTCATATAACATAATATGACATATGTAATATGCTGATGCATGTGCAAGTCGTCGCACCGGATGTTTCGCGGCGCGAATCATTGCGTTCGGGTGCGCGATTCGACATGCGACATGCCAATATATTGTAGCCATCTATGATTATGGCTACGATCAGGGAAGATCACCGGCGTCGAAGTGCGCAATCTGCGGCCGTCCAACGTTGTCCGCGTGAAATGTAGGGTTTTTTGTAAGATGTACGGCCTTCTTCGCGTGCGTCGGCTCGCTGCAGTAGGTCGGATTGCATCGCGGATATACATATCCGTCCGATTTCTTTCTCTTAACATACGGTACTGCGGCTGCACACTGCATTACTGCACACTGGTCGGGTGGCGCCGCCAACGTAAGCTGCACGGATGTTTCGCCATCGTCGCACCGGATGTTTCGCGCCGCGGTACAGGTGCGCGATTCGACGTGCGACATGCCAATATATATTGTAGCCATCTATGATTATGGCTACGATCAGGGAAGATCACCGGCGTCAAAGTGCGCATCTGCGGCCGTCCAACGTTGTCCGCGTGAAATGTAGGGCTTCTTGTAAGATGTACGGCCTTCTTCGCGTGCGTCGGCTCGCTACAGTAGGTCGGATTGCATCGCGGATGTACACATCCGTCCGATTTCTTTATCTTAACATACGGTACTGCGGCTGCACACTGCATTACTGCACACTGGTCGGTGGCGCCGCCAACGTAAGCTGCACGGCCTTTCACGAAGCTGGGCTATTTACAGGCGTCGGCTCGCTACTGTGGGATTGTATCGCATATAGATCGCGTATATATCACACGATGCGTGGTATTGCGGCTGAAGACAGCTTCCATCCGTTCAGTCACATGGCATCACGGTCCTCAACCCCGACCCCAATATGCTACGTGGCCAGCTGCCTGCGCGTGTTGGACGGACGGACAGACGGACAATGTCCCTCTAAGATCGGCGTAAGGTCTCCGTTCCGACGACGGAACGACTATCGTCATTCACGACGGACAACGCACAAAGACGGAACGACAGATCGGCGGACCTCGGCGAGACGGAGGCAAGTGCAGCGCGGGGGTCGACGCCGAGACGGACGCAGCCGCGCAGGCACGTTCACGGTGGTGTGCGTGGACGAGGGTCCCAGACCGGCAGGACTTGCTGGATCGCGTCCGCCGTGCACCTGGCATTAAAGTGCGAGGACACGTCAGCGTCGCCTGGGTGCGCTTTCGTCCGCACAACGATGAGGACGAACTTGCGGTGGATGAAGATGCTCTGCAGGAGTACAAGCGTATGGGATGCGTTGCACAAGTACCTGAGGCACTGCTGCGCTCCGCGATCGGTCCTACAGATCCGGAGGTCGCCGGCGTACTGCGAAGCACACTCCTTAATGACCGCACTGGCGCCGCTGGTGTATGGCCGCTGCAGGAGACGTTACAAGGAAACACGGCTGGTGAAATGCTGCATGGCAGCGGCGCGTATGCATCGCCGTCTGATACAGGTGTGCTTCCTTCTTGTTGAAAGACGGGGTAACCCGACGGGGCTCACAGACGGGAAACGGTGGGGGGAGGGGGCGGCGGGGAAACATACGTACATCGCTTTCGACGGACTATCGTCGTTCTTGACGGACAACGCACAAAAGGCCGGCGCGCACTACAATGACGAGAACATCCGACGGAACGACAGACCGGCGGACCTCGGTGAGACGGAGGCAAGTGCAGCACGGCGTCGACGCCGAGACGGACGGATCACGTCATCGTCGCCTGGGTGTGCTTTCGTCCGCGGCTGAAGACGGCTTCCATCCGTTCAGTCACATGGCATCGCGGTCCTCAACCCCGACCCCAATATGCTACGTGGCCAGCTGCCTGCGCGTGTTGGACGGACGGACAGACGGACAACGTCCCCCTAAGATCGGCGTAAGGTCTCCGTTCCGACGACGGAACGACTATCGTCGTTCACGACGGACAACCGCACAAAAAGACGGAATGACAGATCGGCGGACCTCGGCGAGACGGAGGCAAGTGCAGCGCGGGGTCGACGCCAAGACGGACGCAGGCGTGCAGGCGCGTTCACGGTGGTGTGCATAGACCAGGTCCGAGACCGGCAGGATTTGCTGGATCGCGTCCGCCGTGCGCCTGGCATTAAAGTGCGCGGACACGTCATCATCGCCTGGGTGCGCTTTCGTCCGCACAACGATGAGGATGAACTTGCGGTGGATTACCCCCCTGCACCTCGCTTCCGCATGGCCACCGTGCTGCGTCGGCACGCATACCCTCACCTCCATGATGGTCGCTCCACGGGGAACTACGGCCCCCCTCGCGGGCGGACGGCCCGCGTCTAGTTCGATTCCGGTCGTAACCGGACGTTCACGGCACGAATCGTCGCCGTGTCGTCACCGGACGTTTTGCGGCACGAATCGTTGCCGCGGCGGCGTCTGGCCGTGTATGATATTATGATATTATGGCACGTCGAATTGCGCACCTGGACGCAATGATGCGCCTTGCGCACCTGACATATGTGATGTGCTGATGCATGTGCAAGTCCGTCTGTTCGACTCTTTGTTGTGTGCGCAAGTATGCGCACACGTGCAAGGGCACACATTTTATCATGAATGACATGATCTCATGTAACATAAGATGACATATGTAATATGCTGATGCATGTGCAAGTCGTCGTGCCGGATGTTTCGTGGTGCGAATCATTGCGTTCAGGTGCGCGATTCGACGTGCGACATGCCAATATATTGTAGCCATCTATGATTATGGCTACGATCAGGGAAGATCACCGGCGTCAAAGTGCGCATCTGCGGCCGTCCAACGTTGTCCGCGTGAAATGTAGGGCTTTTGTAAGATGTACGGCCTTCTTCGCGTGCGTCGGCTCGCTACAGTACGCCGGATTGCATCGCGGATATACATATCCGTCCGATTTCTTTCTCTTAACATACGGTACTGCGGCTGCACACTGCATTACTGCACACTGGTCGGTGGCGCCGCCAATGTAAGCTGCACGGCTTTTCGCGAAGCTGGGCTATTTACAGGCGTCGGCTTGCTACTGTAGGATTGTATCGCATATAGATCGCGTATATATCACACCCATATTACTCTCTTCCGTGCGTGGTATTGCGGCTGAAGACGGCTTCCATCCGTTCAGTCGCATGGCATCGCGGTCGTCAACCCCGACCCCAATATGCTATGTGGCCAGCTGCCTGCGCGCATTGGATGGACGGACAGACGGACAACGTCCCCCTGAAAACGGCGTAAGGTCTCCGTTCCGACGACGGAATGACTGTCGTCGTTCACGACGGACAACGCACAAAAGACGGAACGACAGACCGGCGGACCTCGGCGAGACGGAGGCAAGTGCAGCGCGTTGTCGACGCCAAGACGGACGCAGGCGTGCAGGCGCGTTCACGGTGGTGTGCGTGGACCAGGTCCGAGACCGGCAGGGCTTGCTGGATTGCGTCCGCCGTGCGCCTGGCATTAAAGTGCGAGGACACGTCATCGTCGCCTGGGTGCGCTTTCTTCTGCACAACGATGAGGATGAACTTGCGGTGGATGAAGATGCTCTGCAGGAGTACGAGCGTATGGGGTGCGTTGCACAAGTACCTGAGGCACTGCTGCGCTCCGCGATCGGTCCTACAGATCCGGAGGTCACCGGCCTACTGCGAAGCACACTCCTTAATGACCGCACTGGCGCCGCTGGTGTACGCAGCTGCAGGAGACGTTACAAGGAAACATGGCTGGTGGAATGCTTCACGGTGGCCGCGCATATGCATCGCCGTCTGATACAGGTGTGCTTCCTTCTTGTTGAAAGACGGGGTAACCCGACGGGGGGGCGGGGAAACATAGGTACATCGCTTTCGACGGACTATCGTCGTTCTTGACGGACAACACACAAAAGGCCGGCGCGCACTACGACGACGAGAACATCCGACGGAGCGACAAGACCGGCAGACCTCGGCGAGACGGAGGCAAGTGCAGCGCGGCGTCGACGCCAAGACGGACGCAGGCGTGCAGGCGCGTTCACGGTGGTGTGCATAGACCAGGTCCGAGACCGGCAGGGCTTGCTGGATTGCGTCCGCCGTGCGCCTGGCATTAAAGTGCGCGGACACGTCATCATCGCCTGGGTGCGCTTTCGTCCGCACAACGATGAGGATGAACTTGCGGTGGATTACCCCCCTGCACCTCGCTTCCGGCATGGCCACCGTGCTGCGTCGGCACGCATACCCTCACCTCGATGGTCGCTCCACGGGGAACTACGGCCCCCCTCGCGGGCGGACAGCCCGCGTCTAGTATGACAGCCTGTTTGTACATGTGAGGTCGCCGGTTCGAATCTTGCCATTTCTGACTTTTTTCATTATTTTTTTTTGTTAATTGAAATGTGCCTTAGAGCCTGAAATAGTTTTCATTCAACATGGCATCCATTTCCATTGGTGTCAGCCTGTCAGGTTTATGTATGAGCGGCCATGCATTGCATGTTTGTCTCTCCCACAACACAGCCAAATTCTGCCTCTCCCACAACTCAGCCATATTTGCAAGCAAGACAGAATATCTGGCACGAGCAATTAGACAGACGACGTAAAATGCATGTGTGAAATTTGGGCTCTTGTCAAAATCGGTTCACTCTGCTGTCGTATTATCCATTTGGATAGTACGACGGGAAGAGCGGTCGCTAAAGGTGACGGAATTTCATAAAAACTTTGAGTCGTTTTCTATCCATAATTAGGCATATTGTAATGTATATTGTATGTTTTAAATGAGCGGCCATGTATTGCTTGTTTGTTGCTCGCACAACACAGCCAAATATGCAAGCCAGTCAGGATTTCTGGGCACGAGCAATAACACAGACGATGTGAAATGCGTGTGCAAATTATCGCCTGCTTGTCAAAATTGGTTCATTCTGCTGTCGTATTATCCATTTGGATAGTACGACGGAAGAGCGGTCGCGATGGGTGACGGAATTTCGTGAAAATTTTGAGTCGTTTTAGCATCCATTATTAGCCAAATTGAAATGTATCTTTTGTGCTTTGTTGTTTTATATGAGCGACCATGTTGTTCGCAAAACACAGCCAAGTATGCAAGCCAGACAGGATTTCTGGGCACGAGCAATAACACAGACGATGTGAAATGCGTGTGCAAATTATCGCCTGCTTGTCAAAATCGGTTCATTCTGCTGTCGTATTATCCATTTGGATAGTACGACGGGAAGAGTGGTCGCGATGGGTGACAGAATTTCGTGAAAATTTTGAGTCGTTTTAGCATCCATTATTAGCCAATTTTAAATGTATCTTTTGTGCTTTGTTGTTTTATATAAGCGGCCATGCATTGCTTGTTTGTTGCTCGCACAACACAGCCAAATGTGCAAGCCAGACAGGATTCTGGGCACAAGCAATAACACAGACGATGTAAATGTGTTTGCACAAATTTCGTCTCTTTGTCAAAATCGGTTCATTCTGCTGTCGTATTATCCATTTGGATAGTACGACAGGAAGAGCGGTCGCGACAGGTGACGGAATTTTGTTAAAATTTTGAGTCGTTTTAGCATCCATTATTAGCCAAATTGAAATGTATCTTTTGTGCTTTGTTGTTTTATATGAGCGGCCGTGTTTGTCTCTCCCACAACACAGCCAAATTTGCAAGAAGGACAGGATTTCTGGGCAAGAACAACAAGACAGACAAAATAAAAAATGAGCGTGCAAATTTTTGCCTGTTTGTGAGAATCGGTTCAATCTGCTGTCGTATTATCCATTTGGATACGACGACGGGAAGAGCGGTCGCGAAAGGTGACGGAATTTGTGAAAATTCGAATCGTTTGCCATATATAATGTACTCACACGAGTGTAGTATCTAACCCACAACATCATCCTAGAACCTACAACACATCCAATCTTCCATTGGGGCCACTCGCGTTTAAGTGGACCGAATTGGAGAACGGATGAAGACCATATACGCACTCATCGATTCACTCCCGTCCGGCCATTCGCGTTTAAATGGGTTTCCGGGAGGAATGTCTGAGGACACCGACGATGGGCCGGGACGGTCGACAAGATAATCAAGAGAATGTTGTGCACGTGTATCCAGAAAATAAGATTTGGTTATCATTATTGTTAGATAGCTCGCCCTGCATAGACTCCAGTCTATTTCTTATAGTATGATTGCTCATTTTTTGTGTTAAGCCGTTCAGTTCACCTCATAATAGTTTTGCCGTAGTCAGTTGCAGAGACAAGGCATTTTCCCCAGTCGTTTTACTTACAGAGCTAACCGATGGGTTACCCCTCCAAAAGGATACCCGCCCACCCCAATAGCACCGCTACCCATGGGTTACCCACCCAGTACCCACCCATTACCCTCCCAACCAATGCCATAGGGACGGTGACGGAATTTTGTGAAAATTTCATGTCATTTGCCATATATAATGTGCGTACACGAGTGTAGTATCTAACCCACAACATCATCCTAGAACCTACAACACATCCAATCTTCCATTGGGGCCACTCGCGTTTAAGTGGACCGAATTGGAGAACGGATGAAGACCATATACGCACTCATCGATTCACTCCCGTCCGGCCATTCGCGTTTAAATGGGTTTCCGGGAGGAATGTCTGAGGACACCGACGATGGGCCGGGACGGTCGACAAGATAATCAAGAGAATGTTGTGCACGTGTATCCAGAAAATAAGATTGGTTATCATTATTGTTAGATAGCTCGCCCTGCATAGACTCCAGTCTATTTCTTATAGTATGATTGCTCATTTTTTGTGTTAAGCCGTTCAGTCACCTCATGATAGTTTTGCCGTAGTCAGTTGCAGAGACAAGGCATTTTCCCCAGTCGTTTTACTTACAGAGCTAACCGATGGGTTACCCCTCCAAAAGGATACCCGCCCACCCCAATAGCACCGCTACCCATGGGTTACCCACCCAGTACCCACCCATTACCCTCCCAACCAATGCCATAGGGACGGTGACGGAATTTTGTGAAAATTTCATGTCATTTGCCATATATAATGTGCGTACACGAGTGTAGTATCTAACCCACAACATCATCCTAGAACCTACAACACATCCAATCTTCCATTGGGGCCACTCGCGTTTAAGTGGACCGAATTGGAGAACGGATGAAGACCATATACGCACTCATCGATTCACTCCCGTCCGGCCATTCGCGTTTTAAATGGGTTTCCGGGAGGAATGTCTGAGGACACCGACGATGGGCCGGACGGTCGACAAGATAATCAAGAGAATGTTGTGCACGTGTATCCAGAAAATAAGATTTGGTTATCATTATTGTTAGATAGCTCGCCCTGCATAGACTCCAGTCTATTTCTTATAGTATGATTGCTCATTTTTTGTGTTAAGCCGTTCAGTTCACCTCATAATAGTTTTGCCGTAGTCAGTTGCAGAGACAAGGCATTTTCCCCAGTCGTTTTACTTACAGAGCTAACCGATGGGTTACCCCTCAAAAGGATACCCGCCCACCCCAATAGCACCGCTACCCATGGGTTACCCACCCAGTACCCACCCATTACCCTCCCAACCAATGCATAGGGACGGTGACGGAATTTTGTGAAAATTTCATGTCATTTGCCATATATAATGTGCGTACACGAGTGTAGTATCTAACCCACAACATCATCCTAGAACCTACAACACATCCAATCTTCCATTGGGGCACGAGCAATAAGACAGACGGCGTAAAATGCTTGTGGAAATTTTGCGTCTTTGTAAAAATCGGTTACTTTCGCTGTCGTATTATCAAATTGGATAGTACGATGGGAAAGACCGCTCGTGAAAGGTGACAACATTTCATAAAATTTTTGAATCGTTATTGCATCTGTGATCTGCCAAATTGTAATGTATCTTTTATGCTTTGTTGTTTTTTATGAGCGGTTGTGCATTGCATTTTGTTTCTCGCACATGACAGGCACCGTCCAAACGAACTTTGCAAGTCAGACAGGAATTCTGGGCACGAGCAATAAGACAGACGGCGTAAAATGCTTGTGGAAATTTTTGCGTCTTTGTAAAAATCGGTTACTTTCGCTGTCGTATTATCAATTTGGATAGTACGACGGGAAGACCGCTCGCGAAAGGTGACGACATTTCATAAAATTGTCAAATCGTTTTTGCATCTGTGATCTGCCAAATTGTAATGTATCTTTTGTGCTTTGTTGTTTTGTATGGGCGGCTGTGCATTGCAAGTTTTACCTCGCACATCACAGGCACCGTCCAAATGAAATTTGCAAGCCAGACAGGATTTTCTAGGCACGCACAATAAGACAGGCGATTTAAAATGCGTGCGCAAATTTTCGCCTCTTTGTAAGAATCGGTTACTTGTGCTGTAGTATTATTCATTTGGATAGTACGACAGGAGAGTGCTCGCAAAACATGACAGAGTTTCATGAAAATATCTAGTCGTTTTTTGCATCCATATTTGCCAGATTCTAATGTATCATTTGTGCTTTGTTCTTTTGTATGAGTGGCCATGCATTGCAGTGCATAATGGTGTAAATGTATATAGCTACTACATCAAGTAGAATGTGTGCACACAAGTATAGTATCTAACCCACAACATCATCCGAGAACTACAACGCATCCGATCATCCATTGGGGCCACTCGCTATTAAGTGGACTTAATAGGAGAACGGATGAGGACCATTAACGCACTCATCGATTCACTCCAGTCCGACCATTCGCTATTAAATGGGCTTCGGGGAGGAATGTCTGAGGACACCGACACCAGGCCGGGACGGTCGACAAGGTATAAAATCGTTAACTTACCTGTATCTCCTTACCTGAAATGCTGCTGCCCCTTGGGGTCATGCCCAAAGCTGATGATTAAGGGAAGGAAATAAAACAGCAGAAGGCCACAGGCATAGAACCCCTTGACATTAGGTCTGCCTGAGGGAGACAATGATCATGGCACAAAGGAGGGGGCTTACTCACAGGCTAGGTTGGAAGAGCTGGCTGTGACTGATGGTGGGTCTATGTGGTGGGTCCCTATGGCTGTACTGATCTCTATGTGCCAGCTGGACTGTGCCATAAACATGCCAATAGGACAACAGAAGACTGCTGCAAGTATCAGGACCCAATAAAATATGATTGGCATAACACCCCAAAGTAAAGTTCCCAGTGTAACTAACCTGTACTGCAGATCCACCACCTCAGTCCCTGAAGATCTTGCTGTGCCTTGGGGTGTCCAGAGCCGATGTCTCTTACACAATACATAGTGTAAAGGTGACATGCATGCAGTGCATAATGGTGACGATATAACTATATAGCAAGGCTACATCATATATAATGTGCGCACACGAGTATAGTATCTAACCCACAAACATCATCCGAGAACCTACAACGCATCCGATCATCCATTGGGGCCACGCGCTCTTACGTGGACTTAATAGGAGAACGGATGAAGACCATTAACGCACTCATCGATTCACTCCAGTCCGACCATTCGCTATTAAATGGGCTTCGGGGAAGGAATGTCTGAGGACACCGACACCAGGCCGGGACGGTCGACAAGGAAAAATATTATCAAAAAGTGAAACTCGTTAACTTACCTGTATCTGCTTACCTGAAGATATTGCAGTGCCTTGGCATGGTGTCCAGAGCTGATGAGACAAGAGACTTTGAGACGAGAGTCAGTTTGCTGTGTGGCGGAGAGCTAAGGGGTGCAGCAGACATGTTTGAAAGGTTTGTAAAAGCAAGTTGAATTCAACAAGGCAAGCACCAGTACATCGTTTCCCAGCAACTGTTTGTTATGGAAGAATGAATCC
This sequence comes from Volvox reticuliferus, assembly GCA_019650235.1. Classification (NCBI taxonomy): domain Eukaryota; kingdom Viridiplantae; phylum Chlorophyta; class Chlorophyceae; order Chlamydomonadales; family Volvocaceae; genus Volvox; species Volvox reticuliferus. Next base: position 632,969 of record BNCP01000023.1, read on the forward strand.
CTAAGTCCAGACCAAATCAATACACATGGTAAACTTCGTTTGGAGCACATGGTACGGATGCTGGAGGCTCCTATTGTTTTTCAGGCATTAGGGGAATCACTGCCAAGTCCAGATCAGCCAAAACACACGGAACTTTGTTTGGGACATTAGGTTCAGATGCTGGGAGGCCTCAGCATAATTGTCAGGCGTCAGGGGGAATCACTGCCAAGTCCACATCGCGCGAAAAACACACCAAAACTTTGTTTGGGACAGTTGGTTCGGACGGTGGAGGCTCGGAATAATGCCAGGCGTGGGGGGAATCACTGTCAAGTCCAGATCGAGCCAAAAACACACGGAAAATTTGTTTAGCACAGTTGGCTCGGATGGTGGGAAGCTTCAGAAGAATGCCAGGTGTGGGGGAATCACTGCCAGTCCACATCAAGCCAAAACACATGGCAATCTTTGTTTTGAGACTGACTGGATGGATGGTGGAGGCACGGAAATAATTGCCAGGCGTCAGGGGGAATCACTAACTTGTCCATATCTGAGGAAAATACACATAGTTTCACTATGATTATACCATTATTATGGCTCCTGGGAGGCTAGCAATAATTGTTAGGTGTTAGGAGAATCACTGCCATGTCGGCATCTATCCAAAACACACAGCAAACTTCGTTTGTGGCAGATGGTATGGATGAAAGGTGTCGGGGCAATGACTGCCACATCCAGATCTAACATTATACACACACACTCAATGTGGGAAACATCATGGCACAACGAAGGCTTGCCTCCGTCGCCCTTCCCCATGCCTCCGTCAGCCCTCCACCTGTCTCCGTCAGCCCTCCCCCCGGCTCCTCCACCCTTCTCCACCCTCGATTACTCCTTCCCCTTTGCCTCCATCACCCCTTCATCCCATTGCGGCCCTAAGCCAGCCCCCACAACTTACCATGGTGTCAGCCAGTGCCCATGCAGACTCCTACATGTAGCTGGTGTTGCCACGGCTCAGGACCTGTGGCAGCAGACAAGAATGCAAGCAAGGCAGCAGACGTTAGGTGCTGTACAGACAGGGAAAACACACACAAGGATAAGCGACAAACAGACACAAACCCAGCAGAATAGGAGCGGGGGCTTGCACGGATGTCATGCCATTACTAACACGCGGAAAACACACGAGACATACATGTGATGAAGTCCTGATGGCAGCAGTACAGCACGACATCAGGAACGAATGAAGGCAGCACGACAGGATAGCCGCACACTGAGACAGCGGCATCGCAAGACGGCAGCAAAGCAAGGCAACAACATGGCAAGACGACGGATTGCCCCCGTCACCCCTCCCCATGCCTCCGTCATCCGTCCTCTCCCCTCCTCAGCCCTCCTGCCTTAAGGATGCACCATATCCCCCCCACCTCCGCCACCCCTTCCCCAGCCTCCGCCGCCCCTTCTCCACCCTCGATTGCCCCTTCCCCCTTGCCTCCGTCAGCCCTCCAACTTTGCCTCCGTCACCCCTTCATCCCATTGCGGCCCTAAGCCAGCCCCCACAACTTACCATTGGTGTTGTCGCTTCAAGTTCGTAGCCAGTGTCCATGCAGACTCCTACATGTAGCCGGTGTTGCCACAGCTCAGGACCTGTGGCAGCACACAAGACACGCAAGCAAGGCAGCAGACGTGAGTTGCTGTACAGACATGGTAAAAACACACAAGGAAAAGCAAATAAACAGGCACAATCCGAGCAGAATAGGAGCGGGCACTTGCACAGATGTCGTGCCATCACTAACATGCGGAAAACACACGACAAATACATGTGATGAAGTCGTGATGGCGGCACTACAGCACGGCATCAGGAACGGATGCACCATATCCCCCCGCCTCTACCACCCGTTTCCCCCACCTCCGCCGCCCCTTCCCCCGCCTCTGCCGTCCCTTCCCCCGCTCCGCCACCCCTTCCCCAACCTCCGCCGCCCCTCCCCCGCTTCGGCCGCCCCCTTCCCCCCAACTCCATCGCCCCTCCCCCTGCCTCCGCCGCCCCTTTTGCACCCTCTTCTGCCCCTCCCCCCCGCCTCTGCCGCCCCTCCCCCGGCCTCTGCCGCCCCTTCCCCCCGCCTCCGTCACCCCTCTTCCCCCATCCGCCCCTCCTCCCGCATTCGTTGGCAGCCCCTAATCCGCCGCCCCTCCTCCCCCTTCCGTCCGCCCCCTCTTTCCGTCGCCCCTGCCATGACTGGGGCACGGCAATTTTGCGGCATGGCACAATGGTGGCACAGAACGACGGCAGCACGACATGTGACGGTGGCACAGCGGGATGGCGGCAACAAATAATGGTGGCACTGCGCACCACCAACCCGCACCTCCCTGCACACACCAGCCCCAAAGATTCACCCACCTGCGCCATTGCGCCTTAATCGCAGTCCTGGGCAAGCCTCCTGTCGACAGAAACTCGCTGTTGCCAGGAAAGCCATGAGATTATTAGCGCACCTGGGAGCAGGAACACGAAGACATGAGCCATGACACCGATAACCAAACAAATATCACGAATGTCTATTTCGCGCAATACATGATCTGCAACATGAACATCCCAGCAAGATCAACCCATTTTCGCTGCCCGCATTTTATCCACCGCCGATCACTAGTTATCGCGGCTGATCACTCTGATCACCGCGCCAATCACCGCCGCCTATCTTTCTCCCTCTCCGTCGCTGCTTGCAACATGCTGTTATGACTTACTTACTGTGATTACATCTCAATTATTGCTTCTCGCCGCGTCATGTAGAGGAGCAGCGACTTGTCCGCCTGCATCGTGGCTTGTAGGAAGGCATCCGTGCGAATAGAGACCGTGGATATCTTAATAAAAGAGGAAATTTAGCTATAAAAGAAAATCTTTCGCGCCTTGCTATTGGAAAGTGATCCTACGATGCGAAAACATACTAGCTCTACACAACAGAATACAGAATACAGAGGTAGGAATATAGTTATCGGCTAAACTTTTAAGTAAATTAATTTTAAAAACCTAGGTAAGTGCTATAGGCGTTACATCACATGGCGTGATGTGCTGTGGTACACTGTAGTACCGGTAGGCCAGCCACCCACCCACCCCGTAATGCAGACATGCACGCCCTTTTTGCCAGCCCTCCCCCTCACTCACTGCCGTTCCTGGCCCCCATTTCCCATAACTCTCGCTTCCAGCCCCTTCACACATGCACACCGCCCCCCTTTTGCCTACCTAGCCCATGCATGAACACCGCCCCACTTTCGCCTACCTAGCCATGCACACCGCCCCCTTTTCGCTAACCTAGCCCATCCATGCAATGCCTGGCGGGGGCTCCAGTGGTGAACATTACAGTCACAACCATGCACCTGCAAGAACACAAAAAACACAGCAAACAGACGTCAAGTCCTTTCAAAATCCCCTGCAAATCCTAATGCACGCCCCATCTCCCCTCCTGTCTGTAACCCCCATTGCCAGGCCTTCAAGCCCCCCTTTATTATGTGGCCCCTCCATCGGCCCCCCAACTCGGTTGCCTGTGCAACGCACCCAAACCTTGAAGCCGCACCCACCTCCCGACCCCGTCACACCCCTCCCCTGCTGCAGTCGCCACCCAATGTCATCGACGACTGTGCAGTGCACCCAACCCTTTGAAACCGCACTCATGTGCCTGCCCCCGTCAACCCCCTTCCCTGCCGCCATCACCGCCACACCCCTTCGTCATTTGCCAACCCTTCTAGGAACGGCTCTCCCTCCGCATCCACCTGCCCCCTTCCTGACCCTTCTGTGCATGCTGCAGCCATACATCATCACCCCTGAGCTACCCAGCCAAGGATGATACACTCACTGGACATGCCTTGTTGATACTGGTAGGCCTGCAGCAGGACAATCATCTTGGCCAGCTAGCGCACCTGATTGCATGCGGCATTTGTGCATCTGCGGGCAGATCGTAGCAAGCAAGAAAAAATAAATGGATCACAGCGCAGTAGATCCTGTGCAAACGAACAGTAGCAGTAGCAACCCTTCCAAACCGCACTCATCTGCCCGCCCCAGTCACCCTCCTTCCCCTGCCACTGTCGCCACCCAACTCCGTTGCCCCTGCCATGCACCCAACCTTTGAAACCGCACCCACCTGCCCGCCCCCGTCACCCCCCCCTCTCCTGCTGCCGTCGCCACCCCATGCCGTCCCCTGCTGTGTAACCATATGCAACCCACGCATCCAACCTTTTGAAACCGCACCCACCTGCCCACCCCCGTCACACCCCTCTCCTGCTGCCGTCGCCACCCAATGCCGTCGCCTGTGCAGTGCACCCAACCCTTTGAACCGCATTCATGTGCCTACCCCGTCACGCTCCTTTCATGCATGCTGCCGTTGCCACCCAATGCCGTCGCCTGTGCCACACACCCAAACCTTTTGAAACCGACGCCATCGACTCGTCCCCGTCACACCCCTTCCCCTGCCGCCGTTGCCACCCAACTCTGTCGCAGGTGCCGTGCACCCAACCCTTTGAAACCGCACCCACCTACCGCCCCCGTCACACCCCTCCCCTGCTGCAGTCGCCACCCAACGCTGTCGCCTGTGCAGCACACCTTACCATCAACACTGCGGCATTACCAGAGTCACTGTTCAGCGGTTCCTGCTTGTCTCTCGGTGTCACCACTGATGCCACATGCACACCTGTGCATGGTGGCAACACAGGAGAGCGGCCCACTGGCAGATTGGGATGCGGCAGTGGGGATCCATTTGGGTCGTTAATACACGTCTAATTAACCTAATGTCCATATACATCGTCCTATTAGCCATACCACCGTGACCACTGGATCATCGGAGGGCCGCTGGTGTAGCATTAGCGCCAGTGGTAGCGGCAGCAGTGCGGTGGTGCCATCAGGCTGCCAAGGAGTTCTCAATGCCCGCCACCACCAGGTTTGTACATGAGATGGGACAAGCTATCTCATATGTGGCGGTGTGATGCTTATTTCGGAGGCCAGCATCTTAAATAAGGTGCCTACACCGCTGATGAGGGCGCCGGTTCTCCAGCTGGTTGTTTGCGGAGCAATGGCTGCCCGTAGGTCAATTAATGGTTTCATAAGTTGGGGGCGGCATCTCTGCGACATCCAGAGGTCACGCTTAATGGGGGCGCTTGGAGTAAATTAACAAGGGTGGATTATTGGAGGTTTCAGTTGGGAAGCACCTGCGTGGTGAAGGGGGGTCGCACAGGTGGCAAAGGTGGCGAAACAAGAACAGCAGATCACCGCCCCACAGGTGGTCCCCAGGCGGGGTCCTCTCGAGGATTGTAACACATTGGTCTATAGGTGGTGGGGGCGGCGGCAGTGCCGTCAAAAAGCACGGCAATGAGAGCAACCCTTGCGATACAAGTTGGGTAATTTCTACCACGTGTAGCCGTTGCCTGGCTGCCCAGCAGCTGGTGGCGGGGCTTATAGGGGCGTACAGGGCAGTGGGAAAGCTGAGGCAGCACATTCAGGTGCATATGTGAGTTTAGGTGGGTGTTATGTTGCGGAAAAACCCAGAATGTAAAGGGTTGCAGGCTGCTGTCACCCGGGTCGGAGCCAAGGGTGGTATGAAGTTATTTTGAGGGCAAGGGTAAAAGGCGACGGCGGGATTGTTGACTCCTCTCAATACGTAAGGAGCTAGTGATTACTGTGCCCCAACCTGGCCTGCACAGGCAGAAGACGTCAGTGAACCATCGTAATGTGAAGCTTCCAGACATTTGGATCTTTGTGACACTCGACCACTTGGCTGTTTCATCATTTTGGTTGTATTCATTAACACGGTCCTGGTGCCGCTGAAGTGTTGTATCACGGTTTGCCCCACGCCCATGCACCGGACTATAGGACCCGGTAAGGCGCCCGGCAACCAGTGATTAGAAGCATTATCAGATTGGCACCATGCTCTCGGTGTAGCGCTTGCAATGTGACCGGTATCCACCCTGTCGTACTAACCAGCTGGATAGTACGACAGGACAAGCACTCGCAAAAAGTAGGTTTTTCACAAATCTCTTTGCATAATATTATAAGCAATAATATTCGGTTCCTTATCATGCGAATGGTTCGACCAATATGACGCACAAATGTGAGAAGAGACGCCGCGTGGAAGCTCTAGTCATGCGACCAGGGCAAGTCCGCGTACGTGCACTGAAATAATTATCTGAGAGCGCGCATTCTCTTATACTGATTTATCATGCAATATCCACTTCACGTGCACGAGCGGAATGCGACTGAGTGAATGATATTCGCATCGACTCACATGGCGGTTGAGCCACATAACGAACGTTGCCAAGTATTGCATTTGCATTGCCTTAATGCTGTGAAGGCTAGAGGACGATAGAATATCGTCTGCGACATGATTACGAACATGTCACACATGCGGATCAGCGATCTGGTGTGATATGTACTATGGACGACGTCGTGAGTATAAGTCGCGCGATGACGGCCTTGTTTATATATTGAATATTATATGCTATCGATCTCCCTTGATCGTATGCTCTTACTTATTGACGTCCTGAGTCTGGATACGCTTTTACTTGGCCTGAGTGAAGCCTGAGCATTGAAGGAGTGTGAAGTGATGATAGCGTGTTTCCGGTTCTGATAGCCTTCACTGGATATTCTGCATTCTGGATCGTACATTGTAATCCCTGGCCTCTGAAGACTTCCGCTGTGCCTGACTCTCATTACGGTACACTTGGCTTGCTGTGCTTGCATCTTAGCACTTAACACCAAAGCGTGCAGAGATATGCTTGAAGGGCAGGAGGGGTACATGGGGCTCCTCCTTCTTGGATATCCCACATGCTTACCTCCACCACGCAGGCTGAATGGGCACCTGCAGCCTCCAGTCTGCCACCCATTCAGCATGCGGTGGTTGCCGCTGCCAATTCTGTTCTGGTGCTCTGGCTGTGGAACTACTGGTTCGACAGCCCCACAGTACTGGGGCCTCTGCATGGGGCTGATCTGGACCAGGAGCTGTGGCCGCCACTGGATACGTACTGTAATGGGGGACTTCGCACCCCAGTATCATGCGCTATTGCACCAGTGTTATATTGGTATGAACTGCTAGGATCTGCCTTTAGATCCCTGTGTCGAACCCTGTCTAGTGTAGTATCCTGGGGTATCTACGGGTAGTATCCGAGGTTGGCCAGTTGTCTGGCATCCTTTCAATCGAGCCTTTGCTGTAGGCGGATATAACAGAGATACAACATCTAGTGCACACTGCCTGAACACTCACAACAGAATGCGCATGAATCCCTTCAGCCTTAAGGTGGTTGCCCGGGTTGGCACTGTATCAGGGTTACAACCAGCCGTTATGAGCAAAGAAAAACTGCAGTAGTGCCAGGAAAACAAAAGAACCCCATCCGTTGGGTGCAAGGCAGAAGCTGCCCTACGGGGTGCCAGGGGTGCCCATGGAGGTTCACTGCAAGGCGGGGAGGATTGTAATGAGGGATTTCACACCCCAGAATCAATCGCTATTGCACCAGTGTTACAGGTACGGAGTGTGCAGTGTAGAGGGTCTCCATGTCACCAGTTATATTGATGGCTTTGATGCCCACCATGGACACTGGTTGCTAAGTCATGTGCATATGCACACATGCATAGATAAGCAGCTAAACATGCAATAATGCGTCACAACACGGTGAATAGCCATGGAGTGACATCCCGTTCCTTCGTTCAGTAAATCTTAAGTGATAGTTGTTGTACCATCATCTAAGAACCTGCTGTCTCATCCTGAGAAACCTATGCTTCTTATCCTCAGTATGTTACAATTCATAACCTAGCGAGCCATGACAGAAGTGGTCCCCTTTCGGCTCTCTACATACCCCTGTGCTGTCCAACTGATGAGCTTGGTGATCCCCTGTGCTGCCTCACTGATCGGCTTGGCAATCCCCTGTACCCTGTGGCCCCCACTAATCGGCCTGGCACCTGTAGTATCTTGGGGTATCTCATGGCTAACATCCAGGTTGGCCATACAAATTGGCATGAAGATGGGTAGGGACTGACCCAGGTACAAAGCCCCCATCCAAACACTGGAATGCAAGTGCGGCTGATGTGTGTGGGATATATAACCACAAGTATGAGGCCATCAGGGACAAGAACGCAATGAAACATGATTGCCCCTGTAGGTGTGGGGACACACCCACAGAAAGGGGGATGATTGCAGTATCCTGGGGTATCTCATGGCTCATATCTAGGTTGGCCAGTTGTTTGGCATCCTTCGATCGAGCCTGTGCTTTAGGTGTAATGACAGAGATACAACTAACAGCATGTAGTGCATTAAAGTGCGCAATTTCCGCTTGTTGGAAACTGGTCAGTTGCTCGTCCTGTCGTACTTGCCATTTTGCTAGTCAAAACATCAAAACACAATTCACATGCACTGTTTCGGGTGTTACACTGTGGGCGACTCACCCTACAAGGGCGAGAAGCAAGGGGCCTGACCGGCAGGTCCACAGCGAAGGGGAGGGGCACATGGCTTTGTCTGTCTGTCCTGCCATGTTGTTTTGGTTGAGCGGTCATGCACTTCATGTTTGTCTTTGCACACTGCAGCATTCAGCCAAACGATTTTAAAGCACTACTATGGACACAATATTATCATCGACAATGTATGACATAAATGCACATTCCTGCTTGTTGGGAACTAGTCAGATGCTCATCGCCGGAGCAAGCGAAAAGCTTGCTAGGCCATAGCTGATTTTCGCCGGAGCAAGCGAAAAGCTTGCTAGGCCATAGTTTCCTGGGGCCCCGTTTCTCCTTCCGTCACGCTTGCGGTTACTGTCCATAATGGAAACTTATGTCAACGGTCAGTCGTCGTAGTTCCGACATAGACGTGAACGACGATAGTCGTTCCGTCGTCGGAACGGAGACCTTACCCCGATTTTTCGTTGTCCGTCGTCGTAGTTCCGACATAGACGTGAACGACGATAGTCGTTCCGTCGTCGGAACGGAGACCTTACCCCGATTTTTCGTTGTCCGTCCGTCGTCGTAGTTCCGACATAGACGTGAACGACGATAGTCGTTCCGTCGTCGGAACGGAGACCTTACCCCGATTTTTCGTTGTCCGTCGTCGTAGTTCCGACATAGACGTGAACGACGATAGTCGTTCCGTCGTCGGAACGGAGACCTTACCCCGATTTTTCGTTGTCCGTCCGTCTGTTCGGTTTTTTCTGGAAACTCGCGTTTTTCGGGCCGTCGTTCTCGGGTTTCGGAGCTCCGCGCGCGCTTAAGACATCGCGGCGTAAAAGGCGAGGTCGCGGGTTCGATTCCGGTCGTCACCGGATGGTTCTCGCTGAGCGATCGCGGCGCGACTCGATGCATCTCCGGGTGCGCGGTTCGCTATACATACTTGTAATATTGTAGTCGGACCGGATTGATATATACCCATACATATTTGATAGCCATATATTCAAACCTTCCGGCGTTGGATGACGCGGTCATCCAACGCCGGTGCGCGTCCCGTCCAACGTTGTTTGCGTAAAATGTGTGGCTTTTTGAAAGGCGTACGGCCTTCTTTGCGTGCGTCGGCTCGCCCCAGGTATCATATGCATCGTGGTCGCGGATATATATATATATCCGTTCGACTTCTTTCTCTTAACGTGCAGTCGCCGGCTTTTCCTGGACTTGGGCTCTTTACAGTTGTCGGATCGTTCCTCGTCGGTTCGTCCCCCCGTTGGCCCGGCCGTCGGTTCGTTTAGAGACGGCTCCCATCAGTTATGACGGACCGAATAAATGATTCGCCTCGGCGGGCTGAGGCTCGCGGTCGCGAGCGCCTGGGTACACTGGCCGGCGGTTTCCATTTGAGAGGTACGAGTGCGTCGAGCGTGCAGCTCAGCGCGGATGCAATACGGATGCGGGAAGCTCGTCTCGATCCGGAGCGCAGGGCTGCGGAGCAGGGGCGTGACGTCGCTGACGGGCAGAGGTCCGCGCTTGCCACTTCGCTCTGTGCGGCGCCGCAGTCCGAGGTGCGTAGTCGGGAGCGTCTGGGTACACTGGCCGGCGGTTTCCATTTCAGAGGTTTCAGAGGGACGAGTGCGTCGTGCGTGCAGCTCAGCGCGGATGCAGCACGGATGCGGGATGCTCGTCTCGATCCGGAGCGCGCGGCTGCGGAGCAGGAGCGTGACGCTGCTGCGCGAGCGGTTGCGCGTCAAGATCCGGAGCGCAGGGCTGCGGAACAGCGGCGTAACACCGCTGCACGAGCGGCTGCCCGTCGAGATCCGGAGTGCAGGGCTGCGGAACAGCGGCGTAACACCGCTGCACGAGCGGCTGCCCGTCGAGACCCGGAGTGCAGGGCTGCAGAGGCCGCGCACGCGCAGGCCCGTGCTCAGCTGCGTGGGATACAGCTTCCGCGAACTAGCTTGCTTGAGCGTTTGCGGGACCTGATGCGGTTTCCCTGCTTGCACGAGGGCCGGCACCCTGCGCCGCCTGATTTTCTTGGGGTGATTCCGGAAGGGCGCGTGCAGGATTTGCCTGGTGGTCAACTTCCGGTGGAGCGGCAGGTACCATATGAGAAACACCTGCAGCTTGCTTCCAGCATGGCCGCCGCACTGCGTCGGCGCATGCCTTCCCGGGTGTGTGCCATCTGCTCGGAGCAGTGTTCGGAGGACCAATCCGCGCTTCGTGCTTGGGTGGACATCCCCAACGTGGACATCTTACGCGCTGACATCATGTGCACAGGCGCCGTGCCGCGTCATGCGCGTACCCTGGCTTGGCGGCGCATGCCCTGCACCGCCCAAGGTGTTGCACCACCGGCACCGGATCCGGTTTTACCGGTGCGGTATCGTATCGGCAGATCGGAGCGCGGCAGTACTGCGGGTGCCAGCGCTGACGCCGATCCCACGGCATTCGTGGATGAAGATGCGGCGGCGGCTGACAGTGATGGTGGTGTCGATGGGGCTGACGAGTCGGATTCATCGACGGGTGCTGCAGAGGGCACGGCCCCATCGGAGTTGCGGCCATATCCACCACGGGTGCAGCCGCGACCTTGCTTCGACGATCCGCGGAGTGTGGAGGTGCCGTTCTGCATGCGCCTTGATGCGGATTTGCCGAACCGGACCGTGTTCTGCGGCGATGGTGGCTCCGAGCGATTCGTTATCTGCGCCTCTTGCGAGAAGGCACTGGCGGGTGAGGATCTTTTCCGGCTCGTTTAGGGGAACATGAACACATTTGATTCGTCGAGCCGCCTATATTGCCATTCGAGTTTGCTTAACCGATGTCCGCCTGTCGCCGCTCTCGTTGCAGTACGCCGAGTGCCTGAAGCGGCTCTGGCGCGTCTCGATCCGGGCGACGTGCCGTCTGTCAATCACCTGGGCGACCCGCTGCCTACACCGACGTTTGTGGAAAGTCAACTCTTGGGGCGGGGCCGTCTGATGCAGCAGCTGCTGATTGTGCATCTCACGGGCCGTCCCCCCCAGGTCTTCCCGTGTGCCGTTCAGTCGCATGGTATCGCGGTCGTCAACCCCGATCCCAACATGCTACGCGGTCAGCTGCCTGCGCGCATTGCGGATTTGGCAGGTGCGTTCACGGTGGTGTGCGTGGATCAGGTCCGAGACCGGCAGGACTTGCTGGATCGCGTTCGCCGTGCGCCTGGCGTTAAAGTGCGAGGACACGTCGTCGTCGCCTGGGTACGCTTTCTTCAACACAACGACGAGGATGAGCTCGTGGTGGATGAAGATGCTCTGCGGGAGTACGAGCGTATGGGATGTGTTGCGCAGGTACCCGAGGCGCTGCTGCGCTCCGCGATCGGTCCTACAGATCCGGAAGTCGCCGGCGTACTACGGAGCACGTTCCTCCATGACCGCACTGGCGCCGCTGATGTACGGCAGCTGCAGGAGACGTTACAAGAAAACACGGCTGGTGAAATCGTTCAGGGCGACGGTGCGTATGTATCGCCGTCTGATACAGGTGTGCTTCCTTCTTGTTGAAAGTCGGGGTAAGCCGACGGGGCTCACAGACGGGGAACGGTTGGGAGACGTGCCGAACGTAGATACGTCACTATCGGACTGACAATTTTGGTTCCACGTGCTTTGCCCGCATCCTTCCGGCCTTGACATCTGCTGGAGGTCCCGATGTGCCCACGACCGGGCCTACCGTCTCGGACACTCCTATGGCGGGTATGTCTGTGAGGGCACAGCTGCGAGTTGCCCGTGCCGCTGCTGTGTTTTACGACCTGTACGTACCCGTGGGTTTGCACGGGTCGCGGCTGCTGGTCTGTGTGTCGATCGGACGCGCTCAGCCTCCTGTCAGGTTAGGCGTGGGGGAATACTCTACGTATTGCCACTTGTTGATCTACGGTGTGTGCGCGACTGTGACTACTGTTCACTGCAGAAGCTGGCGCTACGGGCTTACCGCCCCTCGCGGTCGTCGTGCGTCAGGCAGCCGACCCTGCTCCCATCCGGAGTGAGTGAGGGCGTGCATTTTATCACCTTCGTACACCTCCATTCGCGTATTCCGTCACATTCACCGAACGGCCTCGAAACAATTCGCGCATACATACGACCTCAAGAGGGTGCACCCGTCCATCTGTCTGCCCGTCGTGTTAAGCTTGTGGATTCCCGTCCCCTCTGTCCGACACAGCTGATGCCGACCTGGGCGCTCCGAATGAGCTGGAACTGGTCCTGCCGCAGCCCGCTGCCGTTCCGACCGACGGCAGCGAGTTTGATACCCGGCCCAACGTGGTGCATGATCTGCTGACCGGCCGTGCACGTCTTGCATTCGCCGCTGGCGGCCGTGACGCTCGGATCCTGGATGATCGTCATCCGGCCATCCTCAACGTCTGCTTCCCGGTCTCGTTTCCGTATGGCTTGTCCGGACAGCGGCCGCCGGGAATGTCCTTCGCATCATACTGCAACCACCTGGTACGGCGGGTGCCTCGGGCACAGTTCAGCGGCAACTTGATGCTGCTTGCCCGCATGTACGACATCAACGTTCGGCAGCAGAGCATGGCGCAGGTGGGAGTGGCCCTGCGCATGCGACCACGGCTGGGTGAACCAGCGGCGCGAGTTTCAAGGGATGTCGTACGCGCCATGGCGGACATCTTGGCGCTGCCGTACCGTCACGCCCAGCGACGGCAGCTGCTGTCGCAGCAGTCGCCCGTGGTGCGCGCTCTCCTCGAGGGCGCACGTGCCAGCTTGCTGCGAATTGACCTCACGGATGCCTACTACAACGGTGCGAAGGCCACGATGCGTGCAGCTGCCCTCACTATTGGCTGGCCGCCGCTGTTCTTCAACCTCAACCCGGCGGACATGCATGCTGGCTGCGCCGTTGTAGCGTCTGGCCGGTTCATCGAGTTCGACGACACCGGCCGTCCCGCCCAGATCACCAGCACGGTGGAAAAGTGGCGCCGCGTTAAGGAAGACCCGTACAGCTGCGCCGCGCTGCTCGTTGCCACGAAAGAAGTGGTGGTCGAGCAGCTGTTTGGCTTTGCACCTGGGGCAATGCGGCAGACTGACCCGAACTGCTTCTGCGGTGTCGTATTCGAGGTGGTTGTCAAGGTGGAGCAGAGCGGGCGATTGGCGTTACACCTGCACGGAGTTGCACATCTCGAGTGCTTCGCGCTGGAGAACCTGCAGGCGTTCTTTTGTGGACCCAACTGCCGGGCTCTGGCACTTGCGTATGCGCTCTGCGAAATGTGGTATCCTTCGCCGTACTACGCTCCGGCCCCGGACGGTGCAATGCAGCCTCTGGTCATGGGTATGTCTGAAGCGGAGGCGCAGCAGCACGGCCTGCCCGTGCCGGCGGTGCAGGTAGATTGCCCACCTGCCGCGTGCGACTTCGAACGACTGGCCGGGTGCGCGAACGGCGGGCTCCCTCCACCATCACGGCACGCCGCCTGCCGTGCCCACCACGCTGCCGTCATACACGGTACCCTCACCCACACCCACAATACGACCTGCAAGCGCCACGGCTGCCACGGCACCGACGACAGCTGCGGCATGGCCTTCCCCCGGCTCATCCGCACGGCCTTTCAGTGGATCGGCACCGGCGGCCTCTTCTTGTTGCCCCGCCTGGCGTCCAACCTCGTGCCGCACATGCCTGCCGTTGCGCTCGCGTTCGGCTGCAACCAGTTGATGTCCCTGGCCTGTGAGGTCGACCGGGAGTACACGGCTGACGTCGCCGCACAACTAGCACGCCCCGTCAACGAACGTGGTGACTGCCCCCTCCTACAGCCCGCCATCGACCGTGCCCGTGATGCTGCGTACTACAGTTCAAAGTACACCGCAAAGACAATCGAGCGCAGCCAGGCACACCTCACCTGTGCCGCCGTCGGGCGCGTGCAGGACTTCATGATGGCGGGGAGCCCGCCCAGCGCCAGCGGCGATGGCCCCAGCGCGTTCGCCAACCTATGCGCCGCGGTACACCGCATGACGGCCACCATCACGGCCGGCATGGCACTGGTCGTCTTCAAGCTCTCGGGTCACGATACGTTTCAAGCGTCGTACAAACGTAACTACCTGCCGGTGGGCGCATTCACTGCACTGGCGGTCGAGTCCGCCGTGGAGCCAGAAGACGCGGAAACCGGCGTGGAGCTTGTGGAGGCAGAGGAGCACGGTGGCTACACTCTCGCCGACGCCGTACAGAACTATACGCAGCGCGGAGTGGAGCTCAGCGGCTTCGATTGCAGCGCCTACAATATCGTGGCCAACTTCGAAGTGCAACGTGTGACGCCCGCACAGCACCCCCACGCTGCCATCCTTGGCGCCCAAGTCCTTCCCGCGACTCGTCACCGCAAACGCAAGGCCTCTGACACCGCTGTGACCCCCGTGACTGATGCACCTTCCGGCCCATCTGGCGCCCAGCCCACCGCCGCCGCGACGTTCCTTGCGTCAGGCGGTTCAGCTGCGGACCAGCTACCGACCAGTCCAGCAACGACCATTCCCCCCAAGAAGGTGGCCTTCCAACCGACGCACCCGCTGTACCTGACACACGTCCTCCGTCGCCTGGCGCAGCCGAGGTACGTCCTGCTGGGCGGTGCACTGCCCCGCCGTCCTCAAGCAGGCAGTACCACCGCAGCCGCCGTCGCCTACTACGCATTCGTGTTGGGCATCTTCAAGGCTCACCGTGGCCAGCCGGTGGCTGCCAATCAAACGGTGAAGGAAGCGTACGATGCTTGGTGGACGGACCTGGGAACCACCGGTGCAGGCCGATCCTACAGAGCCTGCGTCAGTGCCCTGCTTGACAACATCGAAGCAGAGCACCTCGCCAGCGGCCGGCGCCAGGCCGAATACAACTTGCGACGTCGCCAGCGCCGCGCCGCCGCTGCGGCTGCCGGTCTCCCCCCGAACTACACCTCCAGTGACTCGGATGATGACGACCCGGACGCCGCGCGAGGCCGCCTCGAACCCGACCCTAACACACAGCCACCACACGACAATCAGGTCGAGCGATATGACTTCGTGCCAGGCCAAGGCGACCCGACGACGGGGCTCAACCTGTCTGACGTCGCCCTGACGGACCTGTACGACCGCACCACGGTGGAGGGGCTGTACGCATACGGTGCAGCCCGGCGTTGCCGTGCGCTTCCTCTACCCGACGCACTCGGTGCCAACACCAGCCCCTTCATTCGCCGTGTACGCGCCACCGACATCCCGCTGCTGAGTGAGGCTTCCAAGCGGTTGAAGCGCTACGTGGTCCTGACCGAAGGCGCCATCGCCACGCCGGCCACCGCCGTCCGCCCCCCCCGCCTGTGTCTGGATCGCCGCCCCGGCTACCCGCTAGTGGCGGTACTCATGAACGACGGCCAACAATCTGACCGCGCACTCGTCACAGCGGAGATGCCGACATACCTGCGTCTGGCTCAGCCGCCTACCGTTGACGACACCATCGAGCTCTTCACCCTGGCGCCGGATCAGGCTGTACCGTTCATGCTCGTGGCACGCTACTTCGACCGCCGCAACGAACCCGATCCAGGCGTTCCGCCGCAGATGCTCATCATGGGTCCCCCGGGCACGGGCAAGACAAGGTTCGTGCACGCGCTGCTGTGGTACACGTACCAGCACGACAGCCCCGACTGGGCCGCCACATGCGCGTACTCCTGGGCCGCCGCGATCGCCTTCAACACCCCAGTGCACCGCAGCCTGTCGACCCACTCGATGTTCGGCATCTCTGCGAGCCAAAGCAGCTCGCGTGGCGCCAACCTTCCCAAGCGCGGTGCCCACGCCAGCCTTCAGGTACGATCCACTTGCCGGAGCACGTACGACAACCATCCCACGAATCCACACCTCCCGCCCCAACATCCTACGCACCCCCCTTCTCCACGCGCTCCCCCCCACCCTTCGTAGGTCAAACGCAACGTCGGTGATGGCGCTGTCTTCATCGACGAAATCGGCATGCAGAGCCATGAGCACCTCGGCGCCATCAGCTACTCCTGTACGGCCAGCGTACCGCCCCCGTCACATCTTGGACCCACCCACTCGAGCACCCGTGTCCTGTCCGGCCGCGCCGCTGCCGGAATCGGCGACCTGCTACAGCATCCTCAACCGGGCGGTTCGCCACCATACCGCTTCGCGGCCGACGTCGAGCGGAACCCCAACTTCACTCCGTCGGCACCGAACACCCGGCGCCGGCCAGCCTCGGCTGACGAAGACGAAGGTCGCCGTGCGGATGGCAGCAACACCAGCAGCAGTGACGAGCACAACAACGACCGCGACACTGCCGCGACCATGCGTCGCCCTCGCCGACCCGTACCACAGACGCACGCCCGCCTGCACGATGGCTTCCAGCTGTACCGGCAGCTCGGCAACGTCGTGTTCATGCTGCAAAAACAACAACGACAAGACAACAGCCCGTCCGGTCAGCAGCTCACGCAGTTCGCGACCATGTTCGGCGGCGGCGAACCCACTGAAGCGCGCATGGCGGCATTGATAGACGCGCTCAACCAACGCGTCATCACCGACCTATCGGACCTCACGGACCTCGAGCCCCGCGTGGTGTTGCAACGCAACGAACCCAGGCACGTCCTCAACACACGACTGCTCATGCTCCAGGCGCGTCGCAAGGGTGCACGGTTGGTCAGCTGGAACGCTGTTGTATTAGAAACCAATTGATGGTGGCATCGAAAGATACCGGTTGTTGGGCCAGAGCCCGATTATATAGCATCACAGAGCCGGAGATCCAAGTCGTACTTGGGTGATGTCGTAGAGTCTCGAATCAGACGTGACGGCCAGAGGTCACTCCAACAACCGGAAAATCAGTGAACCAGGAACCAGGCGTTCCACTATTTACCATTCAGTCGGTAAATAGCCCAATCCAGACAGGTTCTGGACTTCTGTCAAGTACGGACACTTGGAAGGGTTGGTTAGTAAATGGCGGGCGGCGGTTAACTAATTCGTAATCCTGGTTACGAATTGGTTACCGTCAGTTAGTAAGTTAGTTAGTTAAACAGGTATTAACAACGGTTAACAGAGTGCTAAATATCTCTTAAGCATGCACGGAAATGCTTAAGGATACAACAACTGTTCCCCCTCTAGATGCAGCGTCCCCGATGCATAAGACAGAAGCCACAGGCAGGTAGTATAGGGCAATGGATCAGAGAGAGCCCTGCTTAGCTTGTGCCCGTTGCTTAGCTTCGTCCAGCATGGGTTTCATGTCAGAGGTGAAGTTGCGTGCAGGTTCCCAGCTATTATGCTCAGAGGAATACCCAGACCACTTGACTAGGTACTCATGCATGATGCGCTTGCGTCTACCTTTGCCAACACGGCGTGCCCTGTGGTCTAATATGCGTTCCACAGCATACAGGGTTTGCTTGCCCGACAGCCACGTAGTGGGGCTGGCCTCCGTGACAGGGGGAGTGCTTTTTTCAGTTTCAGGCAGGGTACCCCGGTATGGGCGTATGAGGGAGACATGGAACGTGGGGTGAATGCGCAGATCAGATGGCAGTTGCAGCTCTACGGCTACTGAGCCTACCATGCGCACTACAGGGTATGGCCCCACGAAGCGTGGTAACAGCTTACGGGAACCATCAGCCAGGGAGCGTAAGTTCTTAGTGCTCAACATGACCAATTGACCCTTGGTGAAGGTGACGTCCTTCTTGGACTTGTTGTAATAGTCCGTAGCCCGTTGCTGTGCAGCTTCCAGGCAAGCCTTAGCATCAGTTAGTCGGGACACAAAGGATTTGGCAAAGGTCTTTGCAGCGGGTACATTAACATCCAGCTCCCGCCAGACAGGTAAGGCAGGGTTATACCCGTAGTTCAGGAAGAACGGACTGTTACCAACTGAACGGTTGGTGGCATTGTTAATGGCAAACTCAGCAGCGGTAAGGTATGTATCCCATGCAGTGGGTGTGCGACCAGTAAAGTTACGCAGCATATCACCCAGGACATGGTTTACCCGCTCTGTCTGCCCATCGGACTGGGGGTGGTAGGCGGTGGACAGGTTCACCCGCATTCCTACCAGTGTTCCCAGGGCGCCCCAAAACTTACTTGCAAACTGAGTACCGCGATCAGACACCACGGACTTGGGGACCCCATGCAAACGTACCACGTTATCAAAGAACAGACGGGCCGTTTGCTCAGCTGTGCAGGATGATGTCGTGGGGGCCAGGTGGACCATCTTTGTGAAGCGGTCGACAAGGACCAACACGGCGTCGTATCCTCCCTCAGTTTTGGGCAGCGCAACTACAAAGTCCATGGAAACACTCTCCCAGGGGGCGTCAGGAATAGGTAAAGGTTGAAGGTGCCCGTGAGGTTTCCCAGATTGGGCCTTATTGCGCTGGCAAAGGTCACAGGAGAGGACGTAATTCTCAGCGTCCTTAGCCATGCGAGGCCACCAGAATTGGCGACGCAAAAGCTCCAGAAGTCGCGTGCAGCCAGGGTGCCCAGCCAGAGGACCATCATGCAAACGTGACAACAGCTCACGGCGCAGGGAGTCGTCATTAGGAATGACAATTTGGCGGTTGGAACCTTCCTGTCGGATCCATAACCCATGCTCGTTTACCAAGTGCCCCGTGTTACTAGGATCAGAGAACGACGGGTCAGATGCATAAGCAGTTTTTAAGCGCTTGGCAAAGTCAGAGGGCACAACAGACTGTGGCACCTGAGACTTACTGCGTGTGGTTACCGCCAGGATGGCTGCATGCAACGAAGGGTGCCTGCTGAGAGCATCGGCGATGTTCAGTGAGCCGCTCAGGTACTCCCAGTCAAAGTTGAACCGGGCCAAGTACTCCATCCAGCGGGTCTGGCGACGGTTAAGGGATGGCACACCTTGCAGAAAGGTAAGGGGTTTGTGATCAGTCTTAAGGGCGAATGGACGACCCTCAAGATAACACCGCCATTCCTTCAAGGCATGTAAGACCGCCAACAACTCCTGCTCCCCTGTAGTATAACGGGTTTCTGCTCCCGAGAACTTCTTACTCGTGAATGCAATGGGGCGTCCCTGTTGCAGCAGTACAGCCCCCGTGCCGTGTAGAGATGCATCAGTTATGACCTCAACACGAAACGGCAATGAGTAATCAGGGAAGTGCAGGATGATGTCATCAGAGACAGCATGCTTCAGGGCATTGAATGCTTCTTGGCATGCAGGGGTCCAGGCCTCAGGTGAAGAGAATGCTCCCTTACGTGTCAGATTTGTCAGAGGTGCGGCTATGACTGAGTAGCGCTCTATGAACTTACGGAAGTAGTTGGTCAGGCCCAAAAACTTACGAAGTTCCTGCAGGCTGGAGGGCACAGGCCAATCCCGTACAACCGAAGTTTTCCGGGGGTCCATCCGAACGCCATCCTGAGACACTATATGCCCCAGGTACTCCACCTGTGGTTGTGCCCAGTGGCACTTAGTGCGCTTAGCATACAGCTGCTCACGCCGCAGTATCTCAAAGACCTGGCGAAGGTGCTGCAGATGCTCCTCGCGGGTCTTTGAAAACACCAGGATGTCATCCAGATAACAGATGATGAACTTGTCGATGTATGGCCTGAAGATACGGTCCATGACAGCTTGGAACGTTGCCGGAGCATTAGTTAGTCCGAAGCTCAGGACGGTATACTCATAATGGCCAAACGGCGTACGGAAAGCCGTTTTAGGGATATCAGACTCAGATATCCGGATCTGATTATACCCCTGCTGGAGATCAATGGAGCTAAAGTACGCAGAACCCTTCAGCTTATCCAGCAAATCATCGACACGTGGAAGGGGGTAACGGTTTTTGACCGTAGCAGCATTCAGCCCCCTATAGTCAATGCACATTCTCAGGGTCCCATCCTTCTTACCCACGAACAGAATAGGGGCGGAGTATGGGGATGTGCTCGGCCGTATCATACCTTTCTTCATCAGATCAGTGACCTGTCGCTTAACCTCATCCAGCTCCAAGGGGCTTAGCCGGTACATGGGCCGGGAGATGGGGTGCGAGCCAGGTGCAAGAGGTATGGTGTGATCCACAGGCCGCATTGGAGGTTTGCCAGGGACCTCCTGGAATATATCTGCATATTCCTGTAACAGGGCCTCAAGCTCAGGGTCAGTAGTATCAGATGGGATGGAAGTTGCATTCAGGTGCAACTTGGGCCGTACTAATAAGGCATGGGCCCCCTTGCGGATCATGCGTACCGCAGCTTTTCGGCCAATAGCTTCGGGTTCAGCATGTTGGCAGATAGCAGTGGCAGCATAATTAAAGCAAGGCTCAGGTTTCATCTGCTCTGATGGCTGTCCGGCAGTAGTAAAGGGAACCTTGTAAACTAGAGTCCCCTTACGCAGGCGCAAGGTCTTAGACTCATAGTCCAGGGCAGCCCCATACTGCGCTAGGGTGGATGACCCCAGGATATACGTGGCAGCATCTGTGAGCTCAGGCAACACGTATGGACGGACATTTAACCTCAAAGGACCTGCAGAAAGACGGAGATTGACCTGCCCCAATATACTTTGCTTACCCCCATCGGCGAGAGTAACTTGTGACCAGGAGCATGGGCTTGGCTTGAGTCCGAGCTGCGAGACCACTGATACTGATATGAAGTCATCGCTGGCTCCAGAATCAGCGAGGGCGGTGAATGTGCGACCAGCCGTACTTACGGGGATCAAAGGTACACCAGCGCCTATCAGGGCAGCAGCTTCAGGACATAGGAGGGCTGAAATACAGGGTTCAGCCTCAGGTATCCCCTCCTTAGCCATTCCAGGGGCAGCAAACCAGACGTCAACAGAGTATGGGCTCCCAGGAATCTGGACGGCCTCACCTGCCATATCTATGCTATGGAAGAGAGCCGTACCTGGGGAAAACCTTAGAACCCGTTGCATCCCAGCCAAGAAGGAAGGGCTACGTCGGGACACATACTCAGGCAATAGGAGACAACCTGAAGTCTCAGGGCGTTGACGTTTGCATGCCCTAAAGTGAGCCAACTGCTTCTGAAGCTCACACAGTGAAGAGGGGGTGAACAAGACAGTATGCCCGCCCAAATTAACAGCAGTGAGGGGACGACCTTGAGGCTCAAACAGGTTACACAGGGCATCAAAGCCAGCACGGACCGTTCGAGCGTCAAAAGAAAAACGTCGCCCTATTGCTTGCTCAATCTGACTCAGGACGGCAGGTAGTAGTGCCCGTACTGCACGGCACTTAGCAACTGTCTTGCACACGACAGAGATCCCAGGTGGTGACCCCTCTATCCCAGCCTGGGCAAGGTCCTAGTGACCCTTGCCCTTCGGGTCCTCTGCCAACATAATGGGGCAAGTATCTACCCGATGCTGGTCGGACCCACAGCGGAGACAGATCCCCTTCTGCTTGCGGTGCAAGAACTCCCGACGAGTGCACTTAAAGGTGCCGAGGAACTCCATGGGGTCCTTTCCCTTATGGCCCTTCTGCACTTGGCCTTCCTTGGGGGCCAAGTTCTTCCCCTTCTGCCCTCCACGCTTAGACTTACCGGCGTCCTTGCCCTCACGCGGCTGCCCTTCCTGCCCGTTGGTATCTGTTCGAGCGGATGCAGTCCGCGGCCTCTTGGGTGGGGGCGCCGGGGTCTCATCCAAGGGATCCTCATCAGCTCCCATATCCTGAATGGACAAAGCGTTAAGTTTGGGGCGGGCCTGCTTTTCAGCAATCCTACGAGCAGTAAACCTGGTTTCAGCTCCCAGGGCGAACCGAACCAAGTCCTTGTAGGACTCAAAGGTGCTACCCGTCAGATCCGTGGCACATTCCCCACTAAGGTCAGCAGAAAGACCTTGCTGGAACCAAAACACACGCTCACTATCAGACAGTCCTGCAATGGGGGTGACAAGGGCCTCAAAGCGGCTATGATAGGAGGAGACAGATTCCCCAGGGCGCATGCGGTATTTGCCAGCAGACAGTTTGTGGCGTGCCTCTGTAGCACGTGACTGGATCTGGGGTGCAAAACGGGCAAGCAGCGCTTCCAGCAGTTCCTCAGATGTATAGGTATCCCTCGCATTAGTCCACTGATCATGCCATGTCTTCGCCGCACCCTCAAGGGCATTGGCCAGGAAAAGACAGCGCATAGAGTCCTGGTGACCCCCACGGACTAAGGTGAAGTACTTCCTAACATCACGGACAAAGGACCTGGTGCGCGGTGCAGTCACTCGCCCTAAATCAGATAGCTTAACATCTGCAGCAATATTAAGCTTAGGCACCGGAATCCTCATTTTCATCACCTCATCCTCATGTCCAGTATGAGGGGGCGCAGATGGCCCAGCAGAGGTGCCCGCAGCAGCAGCATCAGTGGTAGCAGCAGCAGCGGCCATCCCAGCAGCTTCAGTGGCATTAGGCACCAGGTAATTTTGCACTACAGGGCCACGAGCATAAAAAGGGGATGGGACATAAGCTGGGGACATTGGTGCCTCAGGGGTTGCTATGCCGCCTGATGCCAAAGGTGGTGGGGCTCTAGCCTGCAGAGTTGGACAGCCTGCCACAGGAGCACTTGATGGCTGTGTCAACCAGGAGAGACGTTCCCACCTATTAGCCAGGCTAACATTTGTAGCAACCCGGCCAACATACTGAAATGCGTTGGCGACAGCAGCAGATACAGCATTTGCAAAGTTCGCGGCTTGCATAATCTATGCCTGAAAGCCTAACAGAGCGAACAGCAAACGTCTGCTAAAGTTGAAGGCAAAGGTTAGGGCCAGGGCCTACCCAAAACTTCGATGCCTTCAATGAAACTCAAATATTCAGCAGTCCGCGAGCGGAGCTTGCTGAGAAGAGCTCGGAGCGACGGTGCAGAAATGTCGCTCTGGCTGGCCGAACCTGCGAACGCACTTGCAGCAAGCGAAACAGGCGCAATACCTTTCAAGAAAATAAGAGGTATAATTACTGCAAAAGCGCAAAGTAAATCTGCGAGGTTGGCTCCTGAGTTCGGTCAGGCACAATGGCACAGTCGAAGCTGCGACCTCACAAAATTGCAATGCGAACTGCAAAACAGATTCTAAATATAAACCTATATTGCAGGCAATTAATTCGGGACAGTAAAAACAAGACGTCGGCAAAGCGAGTTCCGGTCGTCGCACCAACTAATAAGTGCGACCTAGCAAAAGCAAAGCCGAAATCACAGAAAACAGATTCTAATTATCGCCTATTAATTGCCAAATTTACAGACCAGTATTGGCAGCGGCAGCAAAGATAGCGGCTCCCAATTCGTCGTCCATTTCCATAGCGAGTTCAGGAGGGGGGAGGTCTTGGTCGACGTCCATTGCTTGAGAGCTTTACTGGGCTAAATCAGACGGATAATTGTAGGCGATCAGGGAGACTGGAGCGGAAGACTTGAACGGAAGGCTTTCGAGACGTCCCAGGGAGGAACAGTCTCGCTACCAGCTTGTTGTATTAGAAACCAATTGATGGTGGCATCGAAAGATACCGGTTGTTGGGCCAGAGCCCAATTATATAGCATCACAGAGCCGGAGATCCAAGTCGTACTTGGGTGATGTCGTAGAGTCTCGAATCAGACGTGACGGCCAGAGGTCACTCCAACAACCGGAAAATCAGTGAACCAGGAACCAGGCGTTCCACTATTTACCATTCAGTCGGTAAATAGCCCAATCCAGACAGGTTCTGGACTTCTGTCAAGTACGGACACTTGGAAGGGTTGGTTAGTAAATGGCGGGCGGCGGTTAACTAATTCGTAATCCTGGTTACGAATTGGTTACCGTCAGTTAGTAAGTTAGTTAGTTAAACAGGTATTAACAACGGTTAACAGAGTGCTAAATATCTCTTAAGCATGCACGGAAATGCTTAAGGATACAACAAACGCGGACCACGTCCCGGTCCGCCAACACGGCACAGCCCAGCAGCCGCTACTCTCGCACGTCGAGAAGGCTGTCGCGATGCGAGTCAAAGACGCCGCCTTCGACCACACAACCGCCGACACTTGGTACTACGAAGGAGCACGCTACACGCTACTCGACACCGTTGCCGCCGACGCTGGCGCCTGCCACAACAATGAAGTCGAGGCGTGCGGCCTGCTCACCGACAGCCGCGAACCGCCCGACGACGGCCACGGCCCGTACTGGCGCCTTCACTACCTACCCGCAGCCGTCATGGTCCGTCCAATTAAAGGACACGCACCCAATACGGTGCTAGCGGACTTGGCGGACTTCGCATCCAAAGGTGGTGCCTTCACCGTCGTACCACGCCCCTCACCAGCAGCCAATATCACCGTACCTGCTGTCAACACCGGCACCGCCACCAAGAACGTGCGTCGCATCAACGTGCCGCTGGGTGACTACTACGCCGTGACCGACTATTTCGTACAG
This sequence comes from Volvox reticuliferus, assembly GCA_019650235.1. NCBI lineage: Eukaryota > Viridiplantae > Chlorophyta > Chlorophyceae > Chlamydomonadales > Volvocaceae > Volvox > Volvox reticuliferus. The sequence goes on from BNCP01000023.1 coordinate 657,591, forward strand.
GGTCGCAGTTTCAAGGAAGAATGCTGGGTTGCGGACCTCTCTGTCCCACCTGGCGGCTTGAAGCGCGCAACCGTGTATGTACTACTGACACGGTACAAGACACTCAACCACATCCGCCTCTTGCGCCCGCTCTCTACGACACCCGACGAGCGAAAACGAGTTGTCCAGCAGTTTCTGGCAGCAACAAAGCTCGACCCCGACCTGGCGGCCGAACTGCGCCTCCTTGACCGCCGCGCGACCGCAACCCGCAACCGCTATGCACCCGAATACGAGCACGCCCGGCACCTGGAGGAGCGTTGGACTACCGCAGCCACCACCACGTGACACGGCGACGATGATGAGGGGTCTGCAACGGAGGCGACGGTGGCGAAAAACAGGGCGACGGATGAAGATGAGGATGCGGGTGTGGATGAGAACGCTGTGGCAGGTTGCCGATTCCGAGTGCTAGGTGGGCCCGAGATGTGGCGGACGCGGTACGTTGATCGTACGTTGCTCGTCCCGGAGTGGCTGGTGACGCCGAGGTGCTCATGGCTCTGCATGCCGATTTCGTCGCGAAAATAGACTAGAGGGAGTAGACAGAACACCACCGTGTTACCGTGTCGTCACCGACGTTGCGTCTGACCTACGACGGATGGGGGGGAACGTGTGAAGAAGGAGGGTGCGTAGGATGCTGCGATGGGAGGTGTAAATATGTGCCGGACGTTAGCATTGCAATACATCTGCCGCATGCGGGCAACACGAGTCGCGCAAGTGTTGAGAGACGCAGGGACGACGTAGTCTGTGGGGCAAAGGTTGAGCACAAGAGACGGCCGTGGTCGAGTGTGTTGTAGCGGTCCAGCAGCGTGTTGGGGAGTCGAAGCAAGCACCGAAATGACACGGGTGTTTGTCCATGTGCTTTCGTCACCCGTACTTCACTCCGGCACCCAGGTCGTGGAACCTGGTACGCTGTAGAGTGAAGTACGGGTGATGCAAGCACACGGACAGGCACCTGTACCATTTCGGTGGTTGCCTGGAATCCCCAACATGCTGCTGGACCGCTACAACACACCTTTCCGCCTCCTGTGCCCGCTCTCTGCCACACCGCCGTCCCTACATCTCCCAACTCCTTTGCGACCTGTGTTGCCTGCATGCGGCCGACGTATTCTAATGTCAATGTCCGTACCATGACCATGACGGTGACCCGTGAGTCCATGACGCGCATTTCAACACAAGACCGGCACCCCTCGCGGCGGCAGCGACGGCGGCAGTGATGATGGAAGTGACGGACTCGGCAGATGGCTGCACGACGGCGACGGCAGTAACAAAGGCGCGAAGCGCGGAGAAGGAGAGCGCGTAGGATGGTGGGGAACTGGAGGTCTGACGGACTCGGCGGATAGCTGTACGACGACGGCGGCAGTGACAAGGGCAAGCGGCGTCGCATTTGACCTACGAAGGCGAAGGACGGAGCGCGCGAAGAAGGAGTGCACGTAGGGAGGGAGGTGTAGATCCGTGGTATGGGTCTCCTACGTGCTCCGGAGAGTGGATCTTACCTGACCAGGTAGCGCTTCGGCCGTAGGTGTAAGTATAGATATGTGCCGGACGTTGGCATTACGATACATCTGCCGCATGCAAGCAACGCAGATCACACAGGTGGGGCAGAGAATGAGTACAGGAGACGGCCGTAGTCAAGTGTGTTGTGGCGACTCGGCAGCATGTTCGAAGACTCTAAGCGAGCACCGAAGTGACACGGGTGCCAGTCCGTGTTCCACTTCGGCAGCCAGGCCATCCAGGTTGAAACTACGGGGTCGTGGAGCCTAAAGTACGCTGTGAATTGAAGGGGGCGTTGTAGATTGCGCTCGTCCGCAGTCGATTGCGCCTTAGGACGCGGTGGCGCACGGACAGCCCCCCCTCCCGTCTGTACGCCCCCTGCAATCCACAGCGTACCTTAGGTTCCGCGACCCTAGGTGACCTGGGTGCCGGAGTGAAAGCACACGGACAAACACCCGTGTTCAGTGTTCGCTTCGAGTCTTCCAAAATGCTGCTGGACCGTTACGACACACGTTCCCGCCTCCTGTACCCGCTCTCTGCCACACCTGACGAACGAAACCGAATTGACAAGACCGTCCCTGCGAACGTCTGTGCAACCTGCGTTGCCAACACCAGCCCCTTCATTCGCCACACTCGGTGCCAACACCAGCCCTTTCATTCGCCGTGTGCGCGCCACCGACATCCCGCTGCCAAAGTCCGTAAAAGCACGCCCGGCACCGGACTATCGCATCCATCACCACCTGACGCAACAAACCGGGATTTCGCACTTGAGGACCTAGTCTACACGCGAGCCGTCCGCAGCTATCAGGCGTCTAGCCCACCACGTGACACGGCGACGATGGTGGGGGTTCTGCAACGAAGGTCTGCAACGAAGGCAACGATGACGAAGGACAAGGCGGCGGCAACGACGGCGACAGTCGTGATGGAAGTGGCAGAGTGGCGAAGTGGTGACCGCGGCAGTAGCGAAGGCAGAAGGCGCGAAGAAGGGGAGGTAGGTGGTGTGGATCGGGCGGGTTGGCGCTGGACGACGGATGCCTTGTAATGCCGATGCCCGACAATCGTGTGACTTGCAGCTGGGTAACGAAGCCGTCGGACGGACGGACTCTGCGCGTCCGAAAGATGCCGAGAACGGGGCCGTCGAGGTTGCCGCGCGCAGCAAGTGGACCGCGGTGACCCGTGGGTTGATGAGGCGGATTTGAACACAAGATTGCCAATCTTGTACAGGCGTTGTACCGCGGTGTCCAGCGTTGCACAGCGTTAAACACACGGAGCTTCCCATAACTTGTACTCTACCTTAACATCTCTCTACCCATATACTGCGCCGCTTTCCGTCGTCCCTTCCCGCCCCGAATGGAATCGCCCGACCCCAAACGCCGGCGACTCACCCCGGCACCGTCTACAAGCAGCACGTCCACCTTCGGCAGCCCCACCGACGCTGCCTCCGCGTCCACGTAAGCGATAGCTACGGGCCATCTTTAAGGATGAGGACTAACATGCGACTAACGACCCCATCCGTAGGTCGCGAACCGTCACCTGCCACGTCACCTTCACCGCCGGCCCGGTGACTAAAGATGAAGACCGGCTCTTTGCCGGCGCACCCAACCGAAACGGCAGCTTCGTCGCAGGCGTGAACACAGTCGGACAGGGCGTCATCATCCTGCAGCTCGATAACCGCGCCCTAGCCGACATGGAGACCAACCACGCCTTTGCACGGGCCGTCACGTTCACGAACGTGGAGCCAGCTGCCCTGCCCGCCTTCGTCACCTCCCGCTTCGCCGGACCGACACTGGCCCAATACAAGGTCACTCCGACGACTCAAATTTCCGTGGCCAGCACCTCCGTCCTCCCGATGCTGTACACCGCCAAGCTGCGTTATCCGACGTACAACGCGGCAACCGACAAAGCGGACGCCGAGGACAAGTACCCGGCCGACGGCAGCGCCCTCCTGGTCGTCCCGCACGGTAAGCTGTTCCGCGGCGGACCCTTCCGCAAGTTCAACGCCTGGGTCGCGTGCGGCAACCCCGACGCCCCCGACCTCGGCTGCGTGGAGCTGGCGGGACCCCGCAGACGCGGGCGGGACAGCGACGCGGGACCCCGCCTACGCGGCCGCCTACCGGTCCGCCTACGCACAGCGGGGCCCACCGTGGGCCCGGATACTGCCCCGTGGGCCCCGCACCCGCCCCGTACTAGGGCCCGGATGCCCGGTGCGATGCTCCGGGGCCGGCACCGCGACGGGCCGTGACGTGGCCCCGCGTGTGGCCGCGTCGCGGGGTCCCCCGCTGGTGCCCCACGTGCCCCCCGGCAAGTGCAGCACGGCGTCGATCACGTCATCGTCGCCTGGGTGCGCTTTCGTCCGCGGCTGAAGACGACTTCCATCCGTTCAGTCGCATGGCATCGCAGTCATCAACCCCGACCCCAATATGCTACGTGGCGCGTTGGACGGACGGACAGACGGACAACGTCCCCCTAAAAACGGCGTAAGGTCTCCGTTCCGACGACGGAACGACTATCGTCGTTCACGACGGACAACGCACAAAAGACGGAATGACAGACCGGCGGACCTCAGCGACACGGAGGCAAGTGCAGCGCGGCGTCGACGCCAAGACGGACGCAGGCGTGCAGGCGTGTTCACGGTGGTGTGCGTGGACCAGGTCCGAGACCGTCCGGACTTGCTGGATCGCGTCCACCGTGCGCCTGGCATTAAAGGCCGAGGACACGTCATCGTTGCCTGGGTGCGCTTTCTTCCGCACAACGATGAGGATGAACTTGCGGTGGATGAAGATGCTCTGCAGGAGTACGAGCGTATGGGGCGCCGCTGGTGTACGGCGTTCCAAGGAAACACGGCTGGGGAAATGCTTCACGGTGGCGGCGCGTATGCATCGCCGTCTGATACAGGTGTGCTTCCTTCTTGTTGAAAGATGGGGTAACCCGACGGGGCTCACAGACGGGAAACGGTGTGGGGAGGGGGGGGGCGGGAAACATAGGTACATCGCTTTCGACGGACTATCGTCGTTCTTGACGGACAACGCACAAAAGGCCGGCGCGCACTACGACGACGTGAACATCCGACGGAACGACAGACCGGCGGACCTCGGCGACACGGAGGCAAGTGCAGCGCGGCGTCGACGCCATGACGGACGCAGGCGCGCAGGCGCGTTCACGGTGGTGTGCGTGGACCAGGTCCGAGACCGTCCGGACTTGCTGGATCGCGTCCGCCGTGCGCCTGGCATTTAAGTGCGAGGACACGTCATCGTCGCCTGGGTGCGCTTTCTTCCGCACAACGATGAGGATGAACTTGCCGTGGATGAAGATGCTCTGCAGGAGTACGAGCGTATGGGATGCGTTGCACAAGTACCTGAGGCACTGCTGCGCTCCACGATCGGTCCTACAGATCCGGAGGTCGCCTACGTACTGTGAAGCACATTCCTTAATTACCGCACTGGCGCCGCTGGTGTACGGCAGCTGGAAGGAAACACGGCTGGTGAAATCCTTCACGGTGGTGGCGCATATGCATCGCCGTCTGATACAGGTGTGCTTCCTTCTTGTTGAAAGATGGGGTAACCCGACGGGGCTCACAGACGGGAAACGGTGGGGGGAGGGGGGGGCGGGAAACATAGGTACATCGCTTTCGACGGACTATCGTCGTTCACGACGGACAACGCACAAAAGACGGAATGACAGACCGGCGGACCTCGGCGACACGGAGGCAAGTGCAGCGCGGCGTCGACGCCATGACGGACGCAGGCGCGCAGGCGCGTTCACGGTGGTGTGCGTGGACCAGGTCCGAGACCGGCAGGACTTGCTGGATCGCATTCGCCGTGCGCCTGGCGTTAAAGTGCAAGGACACGTCGTCGTCGCCTGGGTACGCTTTCTTCAACACAACGATGAGGATGGACTCGCCGTGGATGAAGATGCTCTGCAGGAGTACGAGCGTATGGGATGCGTTGCGCAGGTACCTGAGGCGCTGCTGCGCTCCACGATCGGTCCTACAGATCCGGAGGTCGCCTACGTACTGCGGAGCACATTCCTCCATGACCGCACTGGCGCCGCTGGTGTACGGCAGCTGCAGGAGACGTTACAAGAAAACACGGCTGGTGAAATCGTTCAGGGTGGTGGCGCATATGCATCGCCGTCTGATACAGGTGTGCTTCCTTCTTGTTGAAAGACGGGGTAAGCCGACGGGGCTCACAGACGGGGAACGGTGGGGAGAGGGGGGGGCGGGAAACATAGGTACATCGCTTTCGACGGACTATCGTCGTTCACGATGGACAACGCACAAAAGGCCGGCGCGCACTACGACGACGAGAAAATCCGACGGAACGACAGACTGGCGGACCTCGGCGACACGGAGGCAAGTGCAGCGCGGCGTCAACGCCATGACGGACGCAGGCGTGCAGGCGTGTTCACGGTGGTGTGTGTGGACCAGGTCCGAGACCGTCCGGACTTGCTGGATCGCGTCCGCCATGCGCCTGGCATTCAAGTGCGAGGACACGTCATCATCGCCTGGGTGCGCTATCGTCCGCACAACGATGAGGATGAACTTGCGGTGGATTACCCCCCTGCACCTCGCTTCCGGCATGGCCACCGTGCTGCGTCGGCACGCATACCCTCACCTCCACGATGGTCGCTCCACGGGGAACTACGGCCCCCCTCGCGGGCGGACGGCCCGCGTCTAGTCCGTCTGTTCGGTTTTTTCTGGAAACTCGCGTTTTTCGGGCCGTCGTTCTCGGGTTTCGGAGCTCCGCGCGCGCTTAAGACATCGCGGCGTAAAAGGCGAGGTCGCGGGTTCGATTCCGGTCGTCACCGGATGGTTCTCGCTGAGCGATCGCGGCGCGACTCGATGCATCTCCGGGTGCGCGGTTCGCTATACATACTTGTAATATTGTAGTCGGACCGGATTGATATATACCCATACATATTTGATAGCCATATATTCAAACCTTCCGGCGTTGGATGACGCGGTCATCCAACGCCGGTGCGCGTCCCGTCCAACGTTGTTTGCGTAAAATGTGTGGCTTTTTGAAAGGCGTACGGCCTTCTTTGCGTGCGTCGGCTCGCCCCAGGTATCATATGCATCGTGGTCGCGGATATATATATATATCCGTTTGACTTCTTTCTCTTAACGTGCAGTCGCCGGCTTTTCCTGGACTTGGGCTCTTTACAGTTGTCGGATCGTTCCTCGTCGGTTCGTCCCCCCGTTGGCCCGGCCGTCGGTTCGTTTAGAGACGGCTCCCATCAGTTATGACGGACCGAATAAATGATTCGCCTCGGCGGGCTGAGGCTCGCGGTCGCGAGCGCCTGGGTACACTGGCCGGCGGTTTCCATTTGAGAGGTACGAGTGCGTCGAGCGTGCAGCTCAGCGCGGATGCAATACGGATGCGGGAAGCTCGTCTCGATCCGGAGCGCAGGGCTGCGGAGCAGGGGCGTGACGTCGCTGACGGGCAGAGGTCCGCGCTTGCCACTTCGCTCTGTGCGGCGCCGCAGTCCGAGGTGCGTAGTCGGGAGCGTCTGGGTACACTGGCCGGCGGTTTCCATTTCAGAGGTTTCAGAGGGACGAGTGCGTCGTGCGTGCAGCTCAGCGCGGATGCAGCACGGATGCGGGATGCTCGTCTCGATCCGGAGCGCGCGGCTGCGGAGCAGGAGCGTGACGCTGCTGCGCGAGCGGTTGCGTGTCAAGATCCGGAGCGCAGGGTTGCGGAACAGCGGCGTAACACCGCTGCACGAGCGGCTGCCCGTCGAGATCCGGAGTGCAGGGCTGCGGAACAGCGGCGTAACACCGCTGCACGAGCGGCTGCCCGTCGAGACCCGGAGTGCAGGGCTGCAGAGGCCGCGCACGCGCAGGCCCGTGCTCAGCTGCGTGGGATACAGCTTCCGCGAACTAGCTTGCTTGAGCGTTTGCGGGACCTGATGCGGTTTCCCTGCTTGCACGAGGGCCGGCACCCTGCGCCGCCTGATTTTCTTGGGGTGATTCCGGAAGGGCGCGTGCAGGATTTGCCTGGTGGTCAACTTCCGGTGGAGCGGCAGGTACCATATGAGAAACACCTGCAGCTTGCTTCCAGCATGGCCGCCGCACTGCGTCGGCGCATGCCTTCCCGGGTGTGTGCCATCTGCTCGGAGCAGTGTTCGGAGGACCAATCCGCGCTTCGTGCTTGGGTGGACATCCCCAACGTGGACATCTTACGCGCTGACATCATGTGCACAGGCGCCGTGCCGCGTCATGCGCGTACCCTGGCTTGGCGGCGCATGCCCTGCACCGCCCAAGGTGTTGCACCACCGGCACCGGATCCGGTTTTACCGGTGCGGTATCGTATCGGCAGATCGGAGCGCGGCAGTACTGCGGGTGCCAGCGCTGACGCCGATCCCACGGCATTCGTGGATGAAGATGCGGCGGCGGCTGACAGTGATGGTGGTGTCGATGGGGCTGACGAGTCGGATTCATCGACGGGTGCTGCAGAGGGCACGGCCCCATCGGAGTTGCGGCCATATCCACCACGGGTGCAGCCGCGACCTTGCTTCGACGATCCGCGGAGTGTGGAGGTGCCGTTCTGCATGCGCCTTGATGCGGATTTGCCGAACCGGACCGTGTTCTGCGGCGATGGTGGCTCCGAGCGATTCGTTATCTGCGCCTCTTGCGAGAAGGCACTGGCGGGTGAGGATCTTTTCCGGCTCGTTTAGGGGAACATGAACACATTTGATTCGTCGAGCCGCCTATATTGCCATTCGAGTTTGCTTAACCGATGTCCGCCTGTCGCCGCTCTCGTTGCAGTACGCCGAGTGCCTGAAGCGGCTCTGGCGCGTCTCGATCCGGGCGACGTGCCGTCTGTCAATCACCTGGGCGACCCGCTGCCTACACCGACGTTTGTGGAAAGTCAACTCTTGGGGCGGGGCCGTCTGATGCAGCAGCTGCTGATTGTGCATCTCACGGGCCGTCCCCCCCAGGTCTTCCCGTGTGCCGTTCAGTCGCATGGTATCGCGGTCGTCAACCCCGATCCCAACATGCTACGCGGTCAGCTGCCTGCGCGCATTGCGGATTTGGCAGGTGCGTTCACGGTGGTGTGCGTGGATCAGGTCCGAGACCGGCAGGACTTGCTGGATCGCGTTCGCCGTGCGCCTGGCGTTAAAGTGCGAGGACACGTCGTCGTCGCCTGGGTACGCTTTCTTCAACACAACGACGAGGATGAGCTCGTGGTGGATGAAGATGCTCTGCGGGAGTACGAGCGTATGGGATGTGTTGCGCAGGTACCCGAGGCGCTGCTGCGCTCCGCGATCGGTCCTACAGATCCGGAAGTCGCCGGCGTACTACGGAGCACGTTCCTCCATGACCGCACTGGCGCCGCTGATGTACGGCAGCTGCAGGAGACGTTACAAGAAAACACGGCTGGTGAAATCGTTCAGGGCGACGGTGCGTATGTATCGCCGTCTGATACAGGTGTGCTTCCTTCTTGTTGAAAGTCGGGGTAAGCCGACGGGGCTCACAGACGGGGAACGGTTGGGAGACGTGCCGAACGTAGATACGTCACTATCAGACTGACAATTTTGGTTCCACGTGCTTTGCCCGCATCCTTCCGGCCTTGACATCTGCTGGAGGTCCCGATGTGCCCACGACCGGGCCTACCGTCTCGGACACTCCTATGGCGGGTATGTCTGTGAGGGCACAGCTGCGAGTTGCCCGTGCCGCTGCTGTGTTTTACGACCTGTACGTACCCGTGGGTTTGCACGGGTCGCGGCTGCTGGTCTGTGTGTCGATCGGACGCGCTCAGCCTCCTGTCAGGTTAGGCGTGGGGGAATACTCTACGTATTGCCACTTGTTGATCTACGGTGTGTGCGCGACTGTGACTACTGTTCACTGCAGAAGCTGGCGCTACGGGCTTACCGCCCCTCGCGGTCGTCGTGCGTCAGGCAGCCGACCCTGCTCCCATCCGGAGTGAGTGAGGGCGTGCATTTTATCACCTTCGTACACCTCCATTCGCGTATTCCGTCACATTCACCGAACGGCCTCGAAACAATTCGCGCATACATACGACCTCAAGAGGGTGCACCCGTCCATCTGTCTGCCCGTCGTGTTAAGCTTGTGGATTCCCGTCCCCTCTGTCCGACACAGCTGATGCCGACCTGGGCGCTCCGAATGAGCTGGAACTGGTCCTGCCGCAGCCCGCTGCCGTTCCGACCGACGGCAGCGAGTTTGATACCCGGCCCAACGTGGTGCATGATCTGCTGACCGGCCGTGCACGTCTTGCATTCGCCGCTGGCGGCCGTGACGCTCGGATCCTGGATGATCGTCATCCGGCCATCCTCAACGTCTGCTTCCCGGTCTCGTTTCCGTATGGCTTGTCCGGACAGCGGCCGCCGGGAATGTCCTTCGCATCATACTGCAACCACCTGGTACGGCGGGTGCCTCGGGCACAGTTCAGCGGCAACTTGATGCTGCTTGCCCGCATGTACGACATCAACGTTCGGCAGCAGAGCATGGCGCAGGTGGGAGTGGCCCTGCGCATGCGACCACGGCTGGGTGAACCAGCGGCGCGAGTTTCAAGGGATGTCGTACGCGCCATGGCGGACATCTTGGCGCTGCCGTACCGTCACGCCCAGCGACGGCAGCTGCTGTCGCAGCAGTCGCCCGTGGTGCGCGCTCTCCTCGAGGGCGCACGTGCCAGCTTGCTGCGAATTGACCTCACGGATGCCTACTACAACGGTGCGAAGGCCACGATGCGTGCAGCTGCCCTCACTATTGGCTGGCCGCCGCTGTTCTTCAACCTCAACCCGGCGGACATGCATGCTGGCTGCGCCGTTGTAGCGTCTGGCCGGTTCATCGAGTTCGACGACACCGGCCGTCCCGCCCAGATCACCAGCACGGTGGAAAAGTGGCGCCGCGTTAAGGAAGACCCGTACAGCTGCGCCGCGCTGCTCGTTGCCACGAAAGAAGTGGTGGTCGAGCAGCTGTTTGGCTTTGCACCTGGGGCAATGCGGCAGACTGACCCGAACTGCTTCTGCGGTGTCGTATTCGAGGTGGTTGTCAAGGTGGAGCAGAGCGGGCGATTGGCGTTACACCTGCACGGAGTTGCACATCTCGAGTGCTTCGCGCTGGAGAACCTGCAGGCGTTCTTTTGTGGACCCAACTGCCGGGCTCTGGCACTTGCGTATGCGCTCTGCGAAATGTGGTATCCTTCGCCGTACTACGCTCCGGCCCCGGACGGTGCAACGCAGCCTCTGGTCATGGGTATGTCTGAAGCGGAGGCGCAGCAGCATGGCCTGCCCGTGCCGGCGGTGCAGGTAGATTGCCCACCTGCCGCGTGCGACTTCGAACGACTGGCCGGGTGCGCGAACGGCGGGCTCCCTCCACCATCACGGCACGCCGCCTGCCGTGCCCACCACGCTGCCGTCATACACGGTACCCTCACCCACACCCACAATACGACCTGCAAGCGCCACGGCTGCCACGGCACCGACGACAGCTGCGGCATGGCCTTCCCCCGGCTCATCCGCACGGCCTTTCAGTGGATCGGCACCGGCGGCCTCTTCTTGTTGCCCCGCCTGGCGTCCAACCTCGTGCCGCACATGCCTGCCGTTGCGCTCGCGTTCGGCTGCAACCAGTTGATGTCCCTGGCCTGTGAGGTCGACCGGGAGTACACGGCTGACGTCGCCGCACAACTAGCACGCCCCGTCAACGAACGTGGTGACTGCCCCCTCCTACAGCCCGCCATCGACCGTGCCCGTGATGCTGCGTACTACAGTTCAAAGTACACCGCAAAGACAATCGAGCGCAGCCAGGCACACCTCACCTGTGCCGCCGTCGGGCGCGTGCAGGACTTCATGATGGCGGGGAGCCCGCCCAGCGCCAGCGGCGATGGCCCCAGCGCGTTCGCCAACCTATGCGCCGCGGTACACCGCATGACGGCCACCATCACGGCCGGCATGGCACTGGTCGTCTTCAAGCTCTCGGGTCACGATACGTTTCAAGCGTCGTACAAACGTAACTACCTGCCGGTGGGCGCATTCACTGCACTGGCGGTCGAGTCCGCCGTGGAGCCAGAAGACGCGGAAACCGGCGTGGAGCTTGTGGAGGCAGAGGAGCACGGTGGCTACACTCTCGCCGACGCCGTACAGAACTATACGCAGCGCGGAGTGGAGCTCAGCGGCTTCGATTGCAGCGCCTACAATATCGTGGCCAACTTCGAAGTGCAACGTGTGACGCCCGCACAGCACCCCCACGCTGCCATCCTTGGCGCCCAAGTCCTTCCCGCGACTCGTCACCGCAAACGCAAGGCCTCTGACACCGCTGTGACCCCCGTGACTGATGCACCTTCCGGCCCATCTGGCGCCCAGCCCACCGCCGCCGCGACGTTCCTTGCGTCAGGCGGTTCAGCTGCGGACCAGCTACCGACCAGTCCAGCAACGACCATTCCCCCCAAGAAGGTGGCCTTCCAACCGACGCACCCGCTGTACCTGACACACGTCCTCCGTCGCCTGGCGCAGCCGAGGTACGTCCTGCTGGGCGGTGCACTGCCCCGCCGTCCTCAAGCAGGCAGTACCACCGCAGCCGCCGTCGCCTACTACGCATTCGTGTTGGGCATCTTCAAGGCTCACCGTGGCCAGCCGGTGGCTGCCAATCAAACGGTGAAGGAAGCGTACGATGCTTGGTGGACGGACCTGGGAACCACCGGTGCAGGCCGATCCTACAGAGCCTGCGTCAGTGCCCTGCTTGACAACATCGAAGCAGAGCACCTCGCCAGCGGCCGGCGCCAGGCCGAATACAACTTGCGACGTCGCCAGCGCCGCGCCGCCGCTGCGGCTGCCGGTCTCCCCCCGAACTACACCTCCAGTGACTCGGATGATGACGACCCGGACGCCGCGCGAGGCCGCCTCGAACCCGACCCTAACACACAGCCACCACACGACAATCAGGTCGAGCGATATGACTTCGTGCCAGGCCAAGGCGACCCGACGACGGGGCTCAACCTGTCTGACGTCGCCCTGACGGACCTGTACGACCGCACCACGGTGGAGGGGCTGTACGCATACGGTGCAGCCCGGCGTTGCCGTGCGCTTCCTCTACCCGACGCACTCGGTGCCAACACCAGCCCCTTCATTCGCCGTGTACGCGCCACCGACATCCCGCTGCTGAGTGAGGCTTCCAAGCGGTTGAAGCGCTACGTGGTCCTGACCGAAGGCGCCATCGCCACGCCGGCCACCGCCGTCCGCCCCCCCCGCCTGTGTCTGGATCGCCGCCCCGGCTACCCGCTAGTGGCGGTACTCATGAACGACGGCCAACAATCTGACCGCGCACTCGTCACAGCGGAGATGCCGACATACCTGCGTCTGGCTCAGCCGCCTACCGTTGACGACACCATCGAGCTCTTCACCCTGGCGCCGGATCAGGCTGTACCGTTCATGCTCGTGGCACGCTACTTCGACCGCCGCAACGAACCCAATCCAGGCGTTCCGCCGCAGATGCTCATCATGGGTCCCCCGGGCACGGGCAAGACAAGGTTCGTGCACGCGCTGCTGTGGTACACGTACCAGCACGACAGCCCCGACTGGGCCGCCACATGCGCGTACTCCTGGGCCGCCGCGATCGCCTTCAACACCCCAGTGCACCGCAGCCTGTCGACCCACTCGATGTTCGGCATCTCTGCGAGCCAAAGCAGCTCGCGTGGCGCCAACCTTCCCAAGCGCGGTGCCCACGCCAGCCTTCAGGTACGATCCACTTGCCGGAGCACGTACGACAACCATCCCACGAATCCACACCTCCCGCCCCAACATCCTACGCACCCCCCTTCTCCACGCGCTCCCCCCCACCCTTCGTAGGTCAAACGCAACGTCGGTGATGGCGCTGTCTTCATCGACGAAATCGGCATGCAGAGCCATGAGCACCTCGGCGCCATCAGCTACTCCTGTACGGCCAGCGTACCGCCCCCGTCACATCTTGGACCCACCCACTCGAGCACCCGTGTCCTGTCCGGCCGCGCCGCTGCCGGAATCGGCGACCTGCTACAGCATCCTCAACCGGGCGGTTCGCCACCATACCGCTTCGCGGCCGACGTCGAGCGGAACCCCAACTTCACTCCGTCGGCACCGAACACCCGGCGCCGGCCAGCCTCGGCTGACGAAGACGAAGGTCGCCGTGCGGATGGCAGCAACACCAGCAGCAGTGACGAGCACAACAACGACCGCGACACTGCCGCGACCATGCGTCGCCCTCGCCGACCCGTACCACAGACGCACGCCCGCCTGCACGATGGCTTCCAGCTGTACCGGCAGCTCGGCAACGTCGTGTTCATGCTGCAAAAACAACAACGACAAGACAACAGCCCGTCCGGTCAGCAGCTCACGCAGTTCGCGACCATGTTCGGCGGCGGCGAACCCACTGAAGCGCGCATGGCGGCATTGATAGACGCGCTCAACCAACGCGTCATCACCGACCTATCGGACCTCACGGACCTCGAGCCCCGCGTGGTGTTGCAACGCAACGAACCCAGGCACGTCCTCAACACACGACTGCTCATGCTCCAGGCGCGTCGCAAGGGTGCACGGTTGGTCAGCTGGAACGCGGACCACGTCCCGGTCCGCCAACACGGCACAGCCCAGCAGCCGCTACTCTCGCACGTCGAGAAGGCTGTCGCGATGCGAGTCAAAGACGCCGCCTTCGACCACACAACCGCCGACACTTGGTACTACGAAGGAGCACGCTACACGCTACTCGACACCGTTGCCGCCGACGCTGGCGCCTGCCACAACAATGAAGTCGAGGCGTGCGGCCTGCTCACCGACAGCCGCGAACCGCCCGACGACGGCCACGGCCCGTACTGGCGCCTTCACTACCTACCCGCAGCCGTCATGGTCCGTCCAATTAAAGGACACGCACCCAATACGGTGCTAGCGGACTTGGCGGACTTCGCATCCAAAGGTGGTGCCTTCACCGTCGTACCACGCCCCTCACCAGCAGCCAATATCACCGTACCTGCTGTCAACACCGGCACCGCCACCAAGAACGTGCGTCGCATCAACGTGCCGCTGGGTGACTACTACGCCGTGACCGACTATTTCGTACAGGGTCGCAGTTTCAAGGAAGAATGCTGGGTTGCGGACCTCTCTGTCCCACCTGGCGGCTTGAAGCGCGCAACCGTGTATGTACTACTGACACGGTACAAGACACTCAACCACATCCGCCTCTTGCGCCCGCTCTCTACGACACCCGACGAGCGAAAACGAGTTGTCCAGCAGTTTCTGGCAGCAACAAAGCTCGACCCCGACCTGGCGGCCGAACTGCGCCTCCTTGACCGCCGCGCGACCGCAACCCGCAACCGCTATGCACCCGAATACGAGCACGCCCGGCACCTGGAGGAGCGTTGGACTACCGCAGCCACCACCACGTGACACGGCGACGATGATGAGGGGTCTGCAACGGAGGCGACGGTGGCGAAAAACAGGGCGACGGATGAAGATGAGGATGCGGGTGTGGATGAGAACGCTGTGGCAGGTTGCCGATTCCGAGTGCTAGGTGGGCCCGAGATGTGGCGGACGCGGTACGTTGATCGTACGTTGCTCGTCCCGGAGTGGCTGGTGACGCCGAGGTGCTCATGGCTCTGCATGCCGATTTCGTCGCGAAAATAGACTAGAGGGAGTAGACAGAACACCACCGTGTTACCGTGTCGTCACCGACGTTGCGTCTGACCTACGACGGATGGGGGGGAACGTGTGAAGAAGGAGGGTGCGTAGGATGCTGCGATGGGAGGTGTAAATATGTGCCAGACGTTAGCATTGCAATACATCTGCCGCATGCGGGCAACACGAGTCGCGCAAGTGTTGAGAGACGCAGGGACGACGTAGTCTGTGGGGCAAAGGTTGAGCACAAGAGACGGCCGTGGTCGAGTGTGTTGTAGCGGTCCAGCAGCGTGTTGGGGAGTCGAAGCAAGCACCGAAATGACACGGGTGTTTGTCCATGTGCTTTCGTCACCCGTACTTCACTCCGGCACCCAGGTCGTGGAACCTGGTACGCTGTAGAGTGAAGTACGGGTGATGCAAGCACACGGACAGGCACCTGTACCATTTCGGTGGTTGCCTGGAATCCCCAACATGCTGCTGGACCGCTACAACACACCTTTCCGCCTCCTGTGCCCGCTCTCTGCCACACCGCCGTCCCTACATCTCCCAACTCCTTTGCGACCTGTGTTGCCTGCATGCGGCCGACGTATTCTAATGTCAATGTCCGTACCATGACCATGACGGTGACCCGTGAGTCCATGACGCGCATTTCAACACAAGACCGGCACCCCTCGCGGCGGCAGCGACGGCGGCAGTGATGATGGAAGTGACGGACTCGGCAGATGGCTGCACGACGGCGACGGCAGTAACAAAGGCGCGAAGCGCGGAGAAGGAGAGCGCGTAGGATGGTGGGGAACTGGAGGTCTGACGGACTCGGCGGATAGCTGTACGACGACGGCGGCAGTGACAAGGGCAAGAGGCGTTGCATTTGACCTACGAAGGCGAAGGACGGAGCGCGCGAAGAAGGAGTGCACGTAGGGAGGGAGGTGTAGATCCGTGGTATGGGTCTCCTACGTGCTCCAGAGAGTGGATCTTACCTGACCAGGTAGCGCTTCGGCCGTAGGTGTAAGTATAGATATGTGCCGGACGTTGGCATTACGATACATCTGCCGCATGCAAGCAACGCAGATCACACAGGTGGGGCAGAGAATGAGTACAGGAGACGGCCGTAGTCAAGTGTGTTGTGGCGACTCGGCAGCATGTTCGAAGACTCTAAGCGAGCACCGAAGTGACACGGGTGCCAGTCCGTGTTCCACTTCGGCAGCCAGGCCATCCAGGTTGAAACTACGGGGTCGTGGAGCCTAAAGTACGCTGTGAATTGAAGGGGGCGTTGTAGATTGCGCTCGTCCGCAGTCGATTGCGCCTTAGGACGCGGTGGCGCACGGACAGCCCCCCCTCCCGTCTGTACGCCCCCTGCAATCCACAGCGTACCTTAGGTTCCGCGACCCTAGGTGACCTGGGTGCCGGAGTGAAAGCACACGGACAAACACCCGTGTTCAGTGTTCGCTTCGAGTCTTCCAAAATGCTGCTGGACCGTTACGACACACGTTCCCGCCTCCTGTACCCGCTCTCTGCCACACCTGACGAACGAAACCGAATTGACAAGACCGTCCCTGCGAACGTCTGTGCAACCTGCGTTGCCAACACCAGCCCCTTCATTCGCCACACTCGGTGCCAACACCAGCCCTTTCATTCGCCGTGTGCGCGCCACCGACATCCCGCTGCCAAAGTCCGTAAAAGCACGCCCGGCACCGGACTATCGCATCCATCACCACCTGACGCAACAAACCGGGATTTCGCACTTGAGGACCTAGTCTACACGCGAGCCGTCCGCAGCTATCAGGCGTCTAGCCCACCACGTGACACGGCGACGATGGTGGGGGTTCTGCAACGAAGGTCTGCAACGAAGGCAACGATGACGAAGGACAAGGCGGCGGCAACGACGGCGACAGTCGTGATGTGTTGTATCACCCCCAACTAGTGGTAGTGATAACTACCGGTTGATAGGAAGAGCAGAGCATAGGTACTCTGAGCTTAGTACGGCAAGTCTCCAAAAAGAACTGTAATCCCTAAGGAAGAGAAAACAGAGCTATGTATTAAGGAAATACATAGGATCAACCAGTGAAACCGAACTCAACTGAGTCTACCAGTGACAGTGTCACAGTTGCACTAGGGCATGCAACCCTTAGCCTCTACATATAAGCATATAGAGGGTGTAGCCACGGGGCTACTTACTTAGCAAGGAGCTAAGGCCGGTACCGTAATACAACAACTATTCCCCCTTTAGGACGCGGCGTCCTCGCAGCGCCCTCGTGCACGGGCTCGAGCTGCTTCAAGATCAGGGATCAGGTCAGGGGTAAAGTTCTGCGCAGGTTCCCAGCTGTTTTGGTCGGAAGAATAACCCTTCCACTTGACAAGGTACTCATGCACCAGCCGTTTTCGTTTCTTCCCAATACGGCGAGCACGGTAGTCAAGAATGCGCTCAACCGAGTAGAGAGGTTCGTTGTTCAACCAATCTACTGGTGGCGGTCCATCAGGACTGGTCCCGGGGTTTCCAGAGGAAATATTGGATCCATTGGTAACCGACGTATCTGGTGCTGCCCTGTAAGGACGCAGCAGAGACACGTGGAAGGTGGGGTGAATACGCATATTCGAGGGAAGGACAAGCTCGGCCGCTGCCTGACCAACCATGCGTTTCACAGGGTAAGGTCCCACCCATCGCGGCAAAAGTTTGCGCGGACCTGTGGCAAGTTGCCGTAGGTTTTTAGTACTGAGGAGTACGGAATCACCAGGCTTGAAGGTGGTTTCCTTCTTACCACGGTTGTAGTACTCAGTGGTACGCTGCTGTGCAGCCTCAAGGAGGTGCTTAGCTTCATCCATGCGGTCATTATACGACCTCACGAAAGCTTTGGCAGCTGGGGCAGGCACATCCAACTCCCGAGCAAGTGGAATTGCGGGGTGGAAGCCATAGTTCAAGAAGAACGGAGACTGTCCCGTAGACCGGTTAACAGCATTGTTCATGGCAAACTCAGCAGCAGAGAGGAAAGTATCCCACGCGCGAGGATTGCTGCCAGCGTAAGTACGCAGCATGTCACCAAAGGTGCGGTTCATGCGTTCCGTCTGCCCATCCGTTTGGGGATGGTAGGCAGTGGAAAGGTTCACACGAACATTGACAAGGTCACCCAGGGACGCCCAGAACTTGCCACCAAACTGGGGCCCACGGTCAGAAATGACCGACTTGGGTATGCCATGCAAACGCACGACATTATCAAAGAACAGACGAGCCGTCTGCTCTGCAGTCACCGAGGTGGTGGTAGGCGCAAGGTGCACCATCTTGGTCAAACGATCAACCATGACGAGCACGGCATCGTTCCCCCCCTCAGACGGAGGAAGACCAACAACAAAATCAAGGGAAACACTCTCCCAGGGAGCCACCGGAATGGGCAAGGGTTGAAGCAACCCTGCTTGTTTACCGGAAAGTGGCTTAGAGCGCTGGCAATCGTCACACTGCTGCACAAATCGAGCAGCATCCTGGGCCAAGGAGGACCACCAGAAATTGCGACGTGCTAGCTCCACCAAGCGGGTAACACCCACGTGTCCAGCCAGGGGGTCCTTATGCAAGCGTGCAAGGATATCCCGGCGAAGAAGGTCGTCGTTAGGCACGACAATCTGGCGACGTTCACCATCAGTGCGGATCCATAGGCCGCGCTCCTGTTTATAGGGCTCAAGATTGCGGGCATCCTTAAACCAGGAGTCAGAGGCATATCCCTGCACAATGCGCTGTGCAAAGCCAGAGGTAGTGACCTCAGAGGCAGCAGATTGACGTCGAGTGACCACAGAAAGGATCACGGCATGCAGGGATGGATGGCGACTCAATGCATCGGCAACATTGAGGGATCCGGAGAGATGCTCCCAGGTGAAGTTGAAACGTGCCATGTATTCCAACCAACGCGCCTGGCGGCGGTTAAGGGTAGGAACGCCCTGAAGGAAGGTCAAGGGCTTATGGTCTGTCTTTACCACGAAGGGACGGCCCTCCAGGTAACAACGCCATTCACGCAAGGCATGAATGATAGCCAGAAGCTCTTGCTCACCGGTAGTATAGCCCCGCTCCGCCGGAGAGAACTTCTTACTGGTGAACGCAATGGGACGCCCGTTCTGCACCAGAACAGCGCCTGATCCTTGCAGCGAGGCATCAGAGATGAGCTCGACATGAAAGGGCAAGGAGTAATCAGGAAAGTGCAGCACCACGTCATTAGCAACAGCGTGCTTGATCGCATCAAACGCAGCTTGGCAATCAGGAGTCCAAGCCTCAGGAGACTGAAAAGCGTCTTTGCGAGTGAGTGACGTGAGAGGTGCGGCAAGGGAAGAGTACCCAGAGATAAACTTACGGAAGTAATTGGTAAGGCCCAAAAACTTGCGCAGCTCCGGCAAAGAGGTCGGAGTCGGCCAGTCCTTTACGGCAGCAGTCTTACGGGGGTCCATGCGGATGCCATCGGCAGACACCACATGCCCCAAGTACTCCACCTGGGAAAGAGCCCAGTAGCACTTGGACTGCTTGGCATACAGCTGCTCACGCCGTAAGACCTCCAGCACCTGACGGAGATGCTTAAGGTGTTCCTCCTTAGTCTTCGAGTAGATCAGGATATCGTCCAGGTAACACACGACAAACTTGTCGATGTAGGGCCTGAACATACGGTCAATGACAGCTTGGAAGGTCGCAGGGGCGTTAGCCAAACCAAAGCTCAGGACCGTAAACTCGAAATGACCAAAGGGGGTACGGAAAGCCGTCTTAGGAATGTCAGATTCCAAGATACGGATCGGATTATAGCCCTGCTGCAGGTCGATAGAGCTGAAGTAAGCAGAGCCACGCAGCTTATCAAGCAGGTCATCGATCCGGGGTAAAGGATACCGGTTTTTGACCGTAACGGCATTAAGGCCACGGTAGTCAATGCACATGCGCAGTGTGCCATCCTTCTTACCCACGAACAAGATAGGCGCGGAGTAAGGGGAAGTGCTCGGACGGATCAAGCCCTTAGCAAGCAAGTCAGTAACCTGCCGCTTTACCTCATCAAGCTCCAAAGGGCTGAGACGGTACATGGGGCGTGAGACGGGTTGCGCGCCAGGCACCAAAGGAATGGTGTGATCCACCGGTCGTTCCGGCGGGATCCCTGGAAGGTCGCGGAACACATCTGCATACTCCGTGAGCAACGCAGAGACTTCAGTGTCCTGCGTGGAAGTCTGAGCACCAACAGAGTTGAGCCGAAGAGAGGGGCGCACTAGAATGCCATGAGCACCCTTACGCAGCATACGGACAGCTGCTTTACGGCTAACAGACTCTGGGGTATTCTTGGTTTCACGCATGGCAGTGATAACATGATTGACCTGAGGAGCGTCATCAGGAACAGCTTCCTCTGCGGCTGTAGGCAGCCATCGAAGCACGCAAGTTGCTGAACCCTTAGACAGGCGAAGGGTGCGTTCCTCATAGTCAAACGCGGCAGCATGCTTCTGGAGTGAGGCAGAGCCTAGAATGAAAGATGCGGCATCTGTGAGGGTCGGCAGCACATAGGGCTGCAAGCAAGCACGAAAAGAGCCTGCAGACACCCGCAGAGACACCTGCCCCAAGATGGCTTGCTTGCCCCCGTCGGCTAAGGAAACCGAAGACCACGGGCAAGAGCGAACAGGCAAACGCAAGCGCTGAACCAGTGACTCACTGATAAAGTCGTGGGTAGCACCCGAGTCCACCAAGGCGGTGAAACTGAGTCCAGCCGTTGCCAGAGAGATAAGAGGAAGAGATGAACCTGCAGTCATAGCACCCGACGCAGCTACCAAAAGGGCAGAAGTGAAAGGATCAGGTGACACAGGTGTGTATGGCTGCGGCGCATCAAACCATACCTCTGCAGGATACGGGGTGCCAGGTAAAGCAACCTGCTGGCCTGAAAGGTCAAGACCATTAAAGAGACCCGTACCTGTTGGAAAGGACCGAACCTTGCGCATACCTGCAAGCTCAGCAGAGGCCAGACGAGCTACATGCTGTGGCAAAAGAATACCAGCTGCTGTATCAGGTCGACGCTGCTTGCAGGTGCGGTAATGACTGAGCAAGGCCCGAAAATGATGAAGTGAGGAGGGGATCAGAAGGACGGTGTGCCTACCAAGGTCAGCCGATGAGAGGGGACGTCCACGAGGTGCCAAGAGGTTACACGTGGAGTCAAACCCAGCCTTGACAGCCAAGGCGTCAAACGAAAACCGGCGACCAACAGCGGTCTCAAGGTCAGCAAGGACCTCTGGGCGCAAGGCGCGCACAAAGCTACGCACACCCGAACCTATCTGTCCGGACTTAGAAAACCCAGGCAAGCTCTCCTCAGCACCAGCCTGGGCAAGGCCCTAGTGGCCATTGCCTTGTGCCGCGGCGGCACGAGCCTCAGGGGGACGCAACGTGCACTCATCATATGAGTGGCCAGCAGCCCGGCAGCAAAAACAAACGTTGCCCCCTGCCTCCTTACGCAAATCCCTCAAGTCACCACGGGTGAGCTGGCGACCGTACCGGTTATAGTACCGGGTGAGCTCACGCTCCTGATCGGCCGTCAAGGACTGCGGGTTGACACCACCACCACCACGACCCTGCTGGTGACCACGGCGGTCCCCACGCGCATTCCCCCTGCCTCCCGAACTAGGACGCTTGCCACGCTGACGGGGACGAGACGCTGAGGAAGGGCCGGCGCCTACGGCAGCAGCGGCAGCCTGCGGTGCGTGAGCGCGCACACGCTTAGCTGGGGGCTCTCCATCAGAGGCCTCCATAGCGTCGTCTCCATCTACATCCTGCATAGCGATGGCATTAGAGCGAACACCAGAACGGAACCGGCGCTCAGCGAGGATGCGGGCCTCTTCGCCAGAGGCATGACGCACAAGGTCATCGTAGCTGGTGAAGGGTCTACCCTTTTCGTCAGCTGCACACTTAGGCTGCAGGACACCAGACAACCCTTGCTGAAACCAAAACAGTTTCTCACGAGGGTGGATATCAGGGATATCCTGGAATAATGCCTCAAGGCGGGCATGATATGCAGGGACATTTTCACCAGTCCTCATATAGAAGGACTTGTCAGCAAGCTTCTGACGAGCCTCCTGCTCAACCGACAGAATTTGTGGTGCAAAACGAATGCGCAAATTCTCTAGGATAGATTCCACGGTGAGCTGAGTCTGGGAGAGAGACCACTCGTCATACCAGACCTTAGCATTGCCACGCAATGCCTGAGACAGGAACAGACAGCAAGAACGCTGGTCCTGACCCCACGGAATGATCCCAAAGAATAGGTTAACATCCCGAATGAAAGCACGAACCCGGGCGGAAGCCTTCTTAGCATCTAGTTTGTCATCCAGCATCAACGCCGGAGTTGGCAAACTGACCCGCGGAAGCTCTGCAGCCGAGTGAGTCGTAGACGGACTCTGTTCCGCAATAAGCAAAATAGGTTGCCCGTCGCGCGTGCGCCTGCTGGGCGTTTGCGTGGCTGGCACAGGCGGCGCAGCAGCAAGAACGTTCACAGGTTCATTAGCAATTCCCATAGAAGGAACATGATTTAAAGTGGTTTCATTGCCACTATTGGCTACGGCGCGACCCGTGTGTTGGTGGACAGCATCAGGCAATGCACCAACAGCTGGCACAGCTTGCCGAGCCTGAGAACCAGAAGCCATTGCAACAGCAATAGGACGAGGATTAGGTAATCCGGAATAGGTATTCACGCGATTACGTCCTCCAGCCAAGGCAAAGAGAGATGCCATTGTAGGTTACTTTCTAGGAAGGACCCAGAAACGTACCCTTCTCAAACGTAAAGAACGTTTGCGTTGCAATATCCACTCCACTGGAGCGTCTGATATTGTGCAACAAAGGTGCTTGCTCTTCACACGAAGAAGCAGGCGAAATCTCGCCGTCGTCTGCAAGAAGCACGACTTAGCCTAAATTTTACAGCAATAAATATATTATGAAATACTCTATTTACCAGAGTAAAGTGCAGCTTTAATCGCTTCCAGGTTCAGACTAACGTCCATATCCATGATTAGCGAAAAGCACAGAAAGAAGTGTCCAGAAAGACCGTCTCGCTACCAGTTTTGTTGTATCACCCCCAACTAGTGGTAGTGATAACTACCGGTTGATAGGAAGAGCAGAGCATAGGTACTCTGAGCTTAGTACGGCAAGTCTCCAAAAAGAACTGTAATCCCTAAGGAAGAGAAAACAGAGCTATGTATTAAGGAAATACATAGGATCAACCAGTGAAACCGAACTCAACTGAGTCTACCAGTGACAGTGTCACAGTTGCACTAGGGCATGCAACCCTTAGCCTCTACATATAAGCATATAGAGGGTGTAGCCACGGGGCTACTTACTTAGCAAGGAGCTAAGGCCGGTACCGTAATACAACATGATGGAAGTGGCAGAGTGGCGAAGTGGTGACCGCGGCAGTAGCGAAGGCAGAAGGCGCGAAGAAGGGGAGGTAGGTGGTGTGGATCGGGCGGGTTGGCGCTGGACGACGGATGCCTTGTAATGCCGATGCCCGACAATCGTGTGACTTGCAGCTGGGTAACGAAGCCGTCGGACGGACGGACTCTGCGCGTCCGAAAGATGCCGAGAACGGGGCCGTCGAGGTTGCCGCGCGCAGCAAGTGGACCGCGGTGACCCGTGGGTTGATGAGGCGGATTTGAACACAAGATTGCCAATCTTGTACAGGCGTTGTACCGCGGTGTCCAGCGTTGCACAGCGTTAAACACACGGAGCTTCCCATAACTTGTACTCTACCTTAACATCTCTCTACCCATATACTGCGCCGCTTTCCGTCGTCCCTTCCCGCTCCGAATGGAATCGCCCGACCCCAAACGCCGGCGACTCACCCCGGCACCGTCTACAAGCAGCACGTCCACCTTCGGCAGCCCCACCGACGCTGCCTCCGCGTCCACGTAAGCGATAGCTACGGGCCATCTTTAAGGATGAGGACTAACATGCGACTAACGACCCCATCCGTAGGTCGCGAACCGTCACCTGCCACGTCACCTTCACCGCCGGCCCGGTGACTAAAGATGAAGACCGGCTCTTTGCCGGCGCACCCAACCGAAACGGCAGCTTCGTCGCAGGCGTGAACACAGTCGGACAGGGCGTCATCATCCTGCAGCTCGATAACCGCGCCCTAGCCGACATGGAGACCAACCACGCCTTTGCACGGGCCGTCACGTTCACGAACGTGGAGCCAGCTGCCCTGCCCGCCTTCGTCACCTCCCGCTTCGCCGGACCGACACTGGCCCAATACAAGGTCACTCCGACGACTCAAATTTCCGTGGCCAGCACCTCCGTCCTCCCGATGCTGTACACCGCCAAGCTGCGTTATCCGACATACAACGCGGCAACCGACAAAGCGGACGCCGAGGACAAGTACCCGGCCGACGGCAGCGCCCTCCTGGTCGTCCCGCACGGTAAGCTGTTCCGCGGCGGACCCTTCCGCAAGTTCAACGCCTGGGTCGCGTGCGGCAACCCCGACGCCCCCGACCTCGGCTGCGTGGAGCTGGCGGTCAAGCAATCCGCGCCCGACGACTTCGTTGCCCAGCTACAAGCGGCGGCTGACGACAACACGCCGCTATACATCTACGCCGCCAAAATCAGCGCGCCGTCCAACACTCAGTACAACAACAGCATCTTCCTCAACGGAGCGCTAGTCGCGGCAGCAGCTGCCCCGGGCAAGCGCCCTCCCAAGCGGGTGCAGACCTTCCGAGCAGCTACCCAGCAGACCACTGCGGCCACCGACAGCCGCGCCGACACGAACGACATGATGGTTGCGTGGGAGCAACGCGACCGGGCCGCCGTTGTCCTACCATCGGATGGAGCACACGCCGCCGCCAGCCTCTCCCCGAATCCCAGCTCCGTCACGACGGTCGGCTCCCGGCCCGTGATACCGCTCGTCCTCAGCGTCGGCAATAGCAAGTATCCAGTCTGCACGGACAGCCCCGGCGTCCTCCAACAGCTGCCCAACTACGCGGACTTCTTCGCCGACGCGAGCTTCGCGGACGACAACGACCGGGTCGCGTACACCGCCTACGACTCCTTCGCCATCACCGGCACCGTCACCACCAGCACGGAGGGCCGGACCACTTTCGTCACGGCCCTCCAGCAGTAAGTCACTCCGGTTGCCCCAAACACAACGTGCATGGAGCGTGCATGGAGTTGCCGCCACTGGATGGCGTTAAATGCCAGCGTCAAACGGCCACCTCGCTGTATGACGACACACTTGCACGGCCGAGTGCGATCCACTCGCTCGTGGGTTCGACTCCCACGCTGGTGAACTGCATCTCTGCATCCCTCTGCATTCTTGTATTACCCCTTCCATTCGGCACGCGTGCCCTTGCCTCCGCCACGGGGACGGGGAACTACGGCCCCCCTCGCGGGCCCACGGCCCGCGTCTAGTCTGTTCGGATTTTATGGAAACTCGCCGTTTTTCTCAGCGTCGTAGCGCCTTTGGAGCGTCGCTCGCGCTTAAGACGTCATCGTTTAAAACGCGAGGTCGCCGGTTCGATTCCGGGGTAACCCGACGGGGCTCACAGACGGGAAACGGTGGGGGGAGGGGGGGGCGGGAAACATAGGTACATCGCTTTCGACGGACTATCGTCGTTCTTGACGGACAACGCACAAAAGGCCGGCGCGCACTACGACGACGAGAACATCCGACGGAACGACAGACCGGCGGACCTCGGCGACACGGAGGCAAGTGCAGCACGGCGTCGATCACGTCATCGTCGCCTGGGTGCGCTTTCGTCCGCGGCTGAAGACGGCTTCCATCCGTTCAGTCGCATGGCATCGCGGTCGTCACCCCGACCCCAATATGCTACGTGGCGCGTTGGACGGACGGACAGACGGACAACGTCCCCCTAAAAACGGCGTAAGGTCTCCGTTCCGACGACGGAACGACTATCGTCGTTCACGACGGACAACGCACAAAAGACGGAATGACAGACCGGCGGACCTCAGCGACACGGAGGCAAGTGCAGCGCGGCGTCGACGCCATGACGGACGCAGGCGCGCAGGGTACGCTTTCTTCAACACAACGACGAGGATGAACTTGCGGTGGATGAAGATGCTCTGCAGGAGTACGAGCGTATGGGGCGCCGCTGGTGTACGGCGTTCCAAGGAAACACGGCTGGGGAAATGCTTCACGGTGGCCGCGCATATGCATCGCCGTCTGAGGGTGGACAGGTGGGTGGGGCTCACAGACGGGAAACGGTGGGGGGAGGGGAGGGCGGGAAACATAGGTACATCGCTTTCGACGGACTATCGTCGTTCACGACGGACAACGCACAAAAGGCCGGCGCGCACTACGACGACGTGAACATCCGACGGAACGACAGACCGGCGGACCTCGGCGACACGGAGGCAAGTGCAGCGCGGCGTCGACGCCATGACGGACGCAGGCGCGCAGGCGCGTTCACGGTGGTGTGCGTGGACCAGGTCCGAGACCGTCCGGACTTGCTGGATCGCGTCCGCCGTGCGCCTGGCATTTAAGTGCGAGGACACGTCATCGTCGCCTGGGTGCGCTTTCTTCCGCACAACGATGAGGATGAACTTGCCGTGGATGAAGATGCTCTGCAGGAGTACGAGCGTATGGGATGCGTTGCACAAGTACCTGAGGCACTGCTGCGCTCCACGATCGGTCCTACAGATCCGGAGGTCGCCTACGTACTGTGAAGCACATTCCTTAATTACCGCACTGGCGCCGCTGGTGTACGGCAGCTGGAAGGAAACACGGCTGGTGAAATCCTTCACGGTGGTGGCGCATATGCATCGTCGTCTGATACAGGTGTGCTTCCATCTTGTTGAAAGATGGGGTAACCCGACGGGGCTCACAGACGGGAAACGGTGGGGGGAGGGGGGGGCGGGAAACATAGGTACATCGCTTTCGACGGACTATCGTCGTTCACGACGGACAACGCACAAAAGACGGAATGACAGACCGGCGGACCTCGGCGACACGGAGGCAAGTGCAGCGCGGCGTCGACGCCATGACGGACGCAGGCGCGCAGGCGCGTTCACGGTGGTGTGCGTGGACCAGGTCCGAGACCGTCCGGACTTGCTGGATCGCGTCCGCCGTGCGCCTGGCATTTAAGTGCGAGGACACGTCATCGTCGCCTGGGTGCGCTTTCTTCCGCACAACGATGAGGATGAACTTGCCGTGGATGAAGATGCTCTGCAGGAGTACGAGCGTATGGGATGCGTTGCACAAGTACCTGAGGCACTGCTGCGCTCCACGATCAGTCCTACAGATCCGGAGGTCGCCTACGTACTGTGAAGCACATTCCTTAATTACCGCACTGGCGCCGCTGGTGTACGGCAGCTGCAGGAGACGTTACAAGAAAACACGGCTGGTGAAATCGTTCAGGGTGGTGGCGCATATGCATCGCCGTCTGATACAGGTGTGCTTCCTTCTTGTTGAAAGACGGGGTAAGCCGACGGGGCTCACAGACGGGGAACGGTGGGGAGAGGGGGGGGCGGGAAACATAGGTACATCGCTTTCGACGGACTATCGTCGTTCACGATGGACAACGCACAAAAGGCCGGCGCGCACTACGACGACGAGAAAATCCGACGGAACGACAGACTGGCGGACCTCGGCGACACGGAGGCAAGTGCAGCGCGGCGTCGACGCCATGACGGACGCAGGCGTGCAGGCGTGTTCACGGTGGTGTGTGTGGACCAGGTCCGAGACCGTCCGGACTTGCTGGATCGCGTCCGCCGTGCGCCTGGCATTCAAGTGCGAGGACACGTCATCATCGCCTGGGTGCGCTTTCGTCCGCACAACGATGAGGATGAACTTGCGGTGGATTACCCCCCTGCACCTCGCTTCCGGCATGGCCACCGTGCTGCGTCGGCACGCATACCCTCACCTCCACGATGGTCGCTCCACGGGGAACTACGGCCCCCCTCGCGGGCCCACGGCCCGCGTCTAGTCCGTCTGTTCGGATTTTATGGAAACTCGCCGTTTTTCTCGGCGTCGTAGCGCCTTCGGAGCGTCGCTCGCGCTTAAGACGTCGTCGTTTAAAACGCGAGGTCGCCGGTTCGATTCCGGTCGTGACCGGACGTTTCGCGGCACAAATCGTCGCCGCGTCGTCACCGGACGTTTCGCGGCACGAATCGTCGCCGCGGCGGCGTCTGGCCGTGTATGATATTATGATATTATGGCACGTCGAATATGGCACGTCGACTTGCGCACCTGGACGCAACGATGCACCTTGCGCACCTGACATATGTAATATGCTGATGCATGTGCAAGTCCGTCTGTTCGACTCTTTGTTGTGTGTGCAAGTATGCGCACACGTGCAAGGGCACACATTTTATCATGAATGACATGATCTCATATAACATAATATGACATATGTAATATGCTGATGCATGTGCAAGTCGTCGCGCCGGATGTTTCGTGGCGCGAATCATTGCGTTCACGTGCGCGATTAGACGTGCCACATGCCAATATATTGTAGCCATCTATGATTATGGCTACGATCAGGGAAGATCACCGGCGTCGAAGTGCGCATCTGCGGCCGTCCAACGTTGTCCGCGTGAAATGTAGGGCTTTTTGTAAGATGTACGGCCTTCTTCGTGTGCGTCGGCTCGCTACAGTAGGTCGGATTGCATCGCGGATATACACATCCGTCCAATTTCTTTCTCTTAACATACGGTACTGTGGCTGCACACTGCATTACTGCACACTGGTCGGTGGCGCCGCCAACGTAAGCTGCACGGCCTTTCACGAAGCTGGGCTATTTACAGGCGTCGGCTCGCTACTGTGGGATTGTATCGCATATAGATCGCGTATATATCACACCCATATTACTCTCTTCCATGCGTGGTATTGTGGCTGAAGACGGCTTCCATCCGTTCAGTCGCATGGCATCGCGGTCGTCAACCCCAACCCCAATATGCTACGTGGCCAGCTGTCTGCGCGTGTTGGACGGACGGACAGACGGACAACGTCCCCCTAAAAACGGCCTAAGGTCTCCGTTCCGAAGACGGAACGACTATCGTCGTTCACGACGGACAACGCACAAAAGACGGAACGACAGACCGGCGGACCTCGGCGAGACGGAGGCAAGTGCAGCGCGGCGTCGACACCAAGACGGACGCAGGCGCGCAGGCGCGTTCACGGTGGTGTGCGTGGACCAGGTCCGAGACCGTCCGGACTTGCTGGATCGCGTCCGTCGTGCGCCTGGCATTAAAGTGCGAGGACACGTCATTGTCGCCTGGGTGCGCTTTCTTCCGCACAACGATGAGGATGAACTTGCGGTGGATGAACATGCTCTGCAGGAGTACGAGCATATGGGATGCGTTGCTTAAGTACCTGAGGCACTGCTGCGCTCCGCGATTGGTCCTACAGATCCGGAGGTCGCCGGCGTACTGCGAAGCACACTCCTTAATGACCGCACTGGCGCCACTGGTGTACGGCAGCTGCAGGAGACGTTACAAGGAAACACGGCTGGGGAAATCCTTCACGGTGGCCGCGCATATGCATCGCCATCTGATACGTCCATGACGGACGCGGGCGCGCAGGTGCGTTCACGGTGGTGTGCGTGGACCAGGTCCGAGACCGTCCGGACTTGCTGGATCGCGTCCGCCGTGCGCCTGGCATTTAAGTGCGAGGACACGTCATCGTCGCCTGGGTGCGCTTTCTTCCGCACAACGATGAGGATGAACTTGCGGTGGATGAAGATGCTCTGCAGGAGTACGAGCGTATGGGGCGCCGCTGGTGTACGGCGTTCCAAGGAAACATGGCTGGGGAAATGCTTCACGGTGGCCGCGCGTATGCATCGCCGTCTGATACAGGTGTTCTTCCTTCTTGTTGAAAGACGGGGTAACCCGACCGGGCTCACAGACGGGAAACGGTGGGGGGAGGGGGGGGCGGGAAACATAGGTACATCGCTTTCGACGGACTATCGTCGTTCTTGACGGACAACGCACAAAAGGCCGGCGCGCACTACGACGACGAGAACATCCGACGGAACGACAGACCGGCGGACCTCGGCGACACGGAGGCAAGTGCAGCACGGCGTCGATCACGTCATCGTCGCCTGGGTGCGCTTTCGTCCGCGGCTGAAGACGGCTTCCATCCGTTCAGTCGCATGGCATCGCGGTCGTCAACCCCGACCCCAATATGCTACGTGGCGCGTTGGACGGACGGACAGACGGACAACGTCCCCCTAAAAACGGCGTAAGGTCTCCGTTCCGACGACGGAACGACTATCGTCGTTCACGACGGACAACGCACAAAAGACGGAATGACAGACCGGCGGACCTCAGCGACTCGGAGGCAAGTGCAGCGCGGCGTCGACGCCAAGACGGACGCAGGCGCGCAGGTGCGTTCACGGTGGTGTGCGTGGACCAGGTCCGAGACCGTCCGGACTTGCTGGATCGCGTCCACCGTGCGCCTGGCATTAAAGGCCGAGGACACGTCATCGTTGCCTGGGTGCGCTTTCTTCCGCACAACGATGAGGATGAACTTGCCGTGGATGAAGATGCTCTGCAGGAGTACGAGCGTATGGGATGCGTTGCTTAAGTACCTGAGGCACTGCTGCGCTCCGCGATTGGTCCTACAGATCCGGAGGTCGCCGGCGTACTGCGAAGCACACTCCTTAATGACCGCACTGGCGCCACTGGTGTACGGCAGCTGCAGGAGACGTTACAAGGAAACACGGCTGGGGAAATCCTTCACGGTGGCCGCGCATATGCATCGCCATCTGATACGTCCATGACGGACGCGGGCGCGCAGGTGCGTTCACGGTGGTGTGCGTGGACCAGGTCCGAGACCGTCCGGACTTGCTGGATCGCGTCCGCCGTGCGCCTGGCATTTAAGTGCGAGGACACGTCATCGTCGCCTGGGTGCGCTTTCTTCCGCACAACGATGAGGATGAACTTGCGGTGGATGAAGATGCTCTGCAGGAGTACGAGCGTATGGGGCGCCGCTGGTGTACGGCGTTCCAAGGAAACACGGCTGGTGAAATCCTTCACGGTGGCGGCGCGTATGCATCGCCGTCTGATACAGGTGTGCTTCCTTCTTGTTGAAAGATGGGGTAACCCGACCGGGCTCACAGACGGGAAACGGTGGGGGGAGGGGGGGGCGGGAAACATAGGTACATCGCTTTCGACGGACTATCGTCGCTCTTGACGGACAACGCACAAAAGGCTGGCGCGCACTACGACGACGAGAACATCCGACGGAACGACAGACCGGCGGACCTCGGCGACACGGAGGCAAGTGCAGCGCGGCGTCGACGCCATGACGGACGCAGGCGCGCAGGCGCGTTCACGGTGGTGTGCGTGGACCAGGTCCGAGACCGTCCGGACTTGCTGGATCGCGTCCGCCGTGCGCCTGGCATTTAAGTGCGAGGACACGTCATCGTCGCCTGGGTGCGCTTTCTTCCGCACAACGATGAGGATGAACTTGCGGTGGATGAAGATGCTCTGCAGGAGTACGAGCGTATGGGGCGCCGCTGGTGTACGGCGTTCCAAGGAAACACGGCTGGGGAAATGCTTCACGGTGGCCGCGCATATGCATCGCCGTCTGATACAGGTGTTCTTCCTTCTTGTTGAAAGACGGGGTAACCCGACGGGGCTCACAGACGGGAAACGGTGGGGGGAGGGGGGGGCGGGAAACATAGGTACATCGCTTTCGACGGACTATCGTCGTTCTTGACGGACAACGCACAAAAGGCCGGCGCGCACTACGACGACGAGAACATCCGACGGAACGACAGACCGGCGGACCTCGGCGACACGGAGGCAAGTGCAGCACGGCGTCGATCACGTCATCGTCGCCTGGGTGCGCTTTCGTCCGCGGCTGAAGACGGCTTCCATCCGTTCAGTCGCATGGCATCGCGGTCGTCAACCCCGACCCCAATATGCTACGTGGCGCGTTGGACGGACGGACAGACGGACAACGTCCCCCTAAAAACGGCGTAAGGTCTCCGTTCCGACGACGGAACGACTATCGTCGTTCACGACGGACAACGCACAAAAGACGGAATGACAGACCGGCGGACCTCAGCGACACGGAGGCAAGTGCAGCGCGGCGTCGACGCCATGACGGACGCAGGCGCGCAGGGTACGCTTTCTTCAACACAACGACAAGGATGAACTTGCGGTGGATGAAGATGCTCTGCAGGAGTACGAGCGTATGGGGCGCCGCTGGTGTACGGCGTTCCAAGGAAACACGGCTGGGGAAATGCTTCACGGTGGCCGCGCATATGCATCGCCGTCTGAGGGTGGACAGGTGGGTGGGGCTCACAGACGGGAAACGGTGGGGGGAGGGGAGGGCGGGAAACATAGGTACATCGCTTTCGACGGACTATCGTCGTTCACGACGGACAACGCACAAAAGGCCGGCGCGCACTACGACGATGTGAACATCCGACGGAACGACAGACCGGCGGACCTCGGCGACACGGAGGCAAGTGCAGCGCGGCGTCGACGCCATGACGGACGCAGGCGCGCAGGCGCGTTCACGGTGGTGTGCGTGGACCAGGTCCGAGACCGTCCGGACTTGCTGGATCGCGTCCGCCGTGCGCCTGGCATTTAAGTGCGAGGACACGTCATCGTCGCCTGGGTGCGCTTTCTTCCGCACAACGATGAGGATGAACTTGCCGTGGATGAAGATGCTCTGCAGGAGTACGAGCGTATGGGATGCGTTGCACAAGTACCTGAGGCACTGCTGCGCTCCACGATCGGTCCTACAGATCCGGAGGTCGCCTACGTACTGTGAAGCACATTCCTTAATTACCGCACTGGCGCCGCTGGTGTACGGCAGCTGGAAGGAAACACGGCTGGTGAAATCCTTCATGGTGGTGGCGCATATGCATCGTCGTCTGATACAGGTGTGCTTCCATCTTGTTGAAAGATGGGGTAACCCGACGGGGCTCACAGACTTGAAACGGTGGGGGGAGGGGGGGGCGGGAAACATAGGTACATCGCTTTCGACGGACTATCGTCGTTCACGACGGACAACGCACAAAAGACGGAATGACAGACCGGCGGACCTCGGCGACACGGAGGCAAGTGCAGCGCGGCGTCGACGCCATGACGGACGCAGGCGCGCAGGCGCGTTCACGGTGGTGTGCGTGGACCAGGTCCGAGACCGTCCGGACTTGCTGGATCGCGTCCGCCGTGCGCCTGGCATTTAAGTGCGAGGACACGTCATCGTCGCCTGGGTGCGCTTTCTTCCGCACAACGATGAGGATGAACTTGCCGTGGATGAAGATGCTCTGCAGGAGTACGAGCGTATGGGATGCGTTGCACAAGTACCTGAGGCACTGCTGCGCTCCACGATCAGTCCTACAGATCCGGAGGTCGCCTACGTACTGTGAAGCACATTCCTTAATTACCGCACTGGCGCCGCTGGTGTACGGCAGCTGCAGGAGACGTTACAAGAAAACATGGCTGGTGAAATCGTTCAGGGTGGTGGCGCATATGCATCGCCGTCTGATACAG
This sequence comes from Volvox reticuliferus, assembly GCA_019650235.1. NCBI lineage: Eukaryota > Viridiplantae > Chlorophyta > Chlorophyceae > Chlamydomonadales > Volvocaceae > Volvox > Volvox reticuliferus. Next base: position 691,159 of record BNCP01000023.1, read on the forward strand.
GTGTGCTTCCTTCTTGTTGAAAGACGGGGTAAGCCGACGGGGCTCACAGACGGGGAACGGTGGGGAGAGGGGGGGGCGGGAAACATAGGTACATCGCTTTCGACGGACTATCGTCGTTCACGATGGACAACGCACAAAAGGCCGGCGCGCACTACGACGACGAGAAAATCCGACGGAACGACAGACTGGCGGACCTCGGCGACACGGAGGCAAGTGCAGCGCGGCGTCGACGCCATGACGGACGCAGGCGTGCAGGCGTGTTCACGGTGGTGTGTGTGGACCAGGTCCGAGACCGTCCGGACTTGCTGGATCGCGTCCGCCGTGCGCCTGGCATTCAAGTGCGAGGACACGTCATCATCGCCTGGGTGCGCTTTCGTCCGCACAACGATGAGGATGAACTTGCGGTGGATTACCCCCCTGCACCTCGCTTCCGGCATGGCCACCGTGCTGCGTCGGCACGCATACCCTCACCTCCACGATGGTCGCTCCACGGGGAACTACGGCCCCCCTCGCGGGCCCACGGCCCGCGTCTAGTCCGTCTGTTCGGATTTTATGGAAACTCGCCGTTTTTCTCGGCGTCGTAGCGCCTTCGGAGCGTCGCTCGCGCTTAAGACGTCGTCGTTTAAAACGCGAGGTCGCCGGTTCGATTCCGGTCGTGACCGGACGTTTCGCGGCACAAATCGTCGCCGCGTCGTCACTGGACGTTTCACGGCGCGTTCAGGTGCGACATCTCAATATATATGCAAGGGCACGCACATATGCAAGGGCATGCCTTTTATCGTCACCGGACGTTTCACGGCGCGAACCGGACGTTTTCGGCACGAATCGTCGCCGCGTCGTCACCGGACGTTTCGCGGCACGAATCGTCGCCGCGGCGGCGTCTGGCCGTGTATGATATTATGATATTATGGCACGTCGAATATGGCACGTCGACTTGCGCACCTGGACGCAACGATGCACCTTGCGCACCTGACATATGTAATATGCTGATGCATGTGCAAGTCCGTCTGTTCGACTCTTTGTTGTGTGTGCAAGTATGCGCACACGTGCAAGGGCACACATTTTATCATGAATGACATGATCTCATATAACATAATATGACATATGTAATATGCTGATGCATGTGCAAGTCGTCGCGCCGGATGTTTCGTGGCGCGAATCATTGCGTTCACGTGCGCGATTAGACGTGCGACATGCCAATATATTGTAGCCATCTATGATTATGGCTACGATCAGGGAAGATCACCGGCGTCGAAGTGCGCATCTGCGGCCGTCCAACGTTGTCCGCGTGAAATGTAGGGCTTTTTGTAAGATGTACGGCCTTCTTCGTGTGCGTCGGCTCGCTACAGTAGGTCGGATTGCATCGCGGATATACACATCCGTCCAATTTCTTTCTCTTAACATACGGTACTGTGGCTGCACACTGCATTACTGCACACTGGTCGGTGGCGCCGCCAACGTAAGCTGCACGGCCTTTCACGAAGCTGGGCTATTTACAGGCATCGGCTCGCTACTGTGGGATTGTATCGCATATAGATCGCGTATATATCACACCCATATTACTCTCTTCCATGCGTGGTATTGTGGCTGAAGACGGCTTCCATCCGTTCAGTCGCATGGCATCGCGGTCGTCAACCCCAACCCCAATATGCTACGTGGCCAGCTGTCTGCGCGTGTTGGACGGACGGACAGACGGACAACGTCCCCCTAAAAACGGCCTAAGGTCTCCGTTCCGAAGACGGAACGACTATCGTCGTTCACGACGGACAACGCACAAAAGACGGAACGACAGACCGGCGGACCTCGGCGAGACGGAGGCAAGTGCAGCGCGGCGTCGACACCAAGACGGACGCAGGCGCGCAGGCGCGTTCACGGTGGTGTGCGTGGACCAGGTCCGAGACCGTCCGGACTTGCTGGATCGCGTCCGTCGTGCGCCTGGCATTAAAGTGCGAGGACACGTCATTGTCGCCTGGGTGCGCTTTCTTCCGCACAACGATGAGGATGAACTTGCGGTGGATGAACATGCTCTGCAGGAGTACGAGCGTATGGGATGCGTTGCTTAAGTACCTGAGGCACTGCTGCGCTCCGCGATTGGTCCTACAGATCCGGAGGTCGCCGGCGTACTGCGAAGCACACTCCTTAATGACCGCACTGGCGCCACTGGTGTACGGCAGCTGCAGGAGACGTTACAAGGAAACACGGCTGGGGAAATCCTTCACGGTGGCCGCGCATATGCATCGCCATCTGATACGTCCATGACGGACGCGGGCGCGCAGGTGCGTTCACGGTGGTGTGCGTGGACCAGGTCCGAGACCGTCCGGACTTGCTGGATCGCGTCCGCCGTGCGCCTGGCATTTAAGTGCGAGGACACGTCATCGTCGCCTGGGTGCGCTTTCTTCCGCACAACGATGAGGATGAACTTGCGGTGGATGAAGATGCTCTGCAGGAGTACGAGCGTATGGGGCGCCGCTGGTGTACGGCGTTCCAAGGAAACACGGCTGGTGAAATCCTTCACGGTGGCGGCGCGTATGCATCGCCGTCTGATACAGGTGTGCTTCCTTCTTGTTGAAAGATGGGGTAACCCGACCGGGCTCACAGACGGGAAACGGTGGGGGGAGGGGGGGGCGGGAAACATAGGTACATCGCTTTCGACGGACTATCGTCGCTCTTGACGGACAACGCACAAAAGGCTGGCGCGCACTACGACGACGAGAACATCCGACGGAACGACAGACCGGCGGACCTCGGCGACACGGAGGCAAGTGCAGCGCGGCGTCGACGCCATGACGGACGCAGGCGCGCAGGCGCGTTCACGGTGGTGTGCGTGGACCAGGTCCGAGACCGTCCGGACTTGCTGGATCGCGTCCGCCGTGCGCCTGGCATTTAAGTGCGAGGACACGTCATCGTCGCCTGGGTGCGCTTTCTTCCGCACAACGATGAGGATGAACTTGCGGTGGATGAAGATGCTCTGCAGGAGTACGAGCGTATGGGGCGCCGCTGGTGTACGGCGTTCCAAGGAAACACGGCTGGGGAAATGCTTCACGGTGGCCGCGCATATGCATCGCCGTCTGATACAGGTGTTCTTCCTTCTTGTTGAAAGACGGGGTAACCCGACGGGGCTCACAGACGGGAAACGGTGGGGGGAGGGGGGGGGCGGGAAACATAGGTACATCGCTTTCGACGGACTATCGTCGTTCTTGACGGACAACGCACAAAAGGCCGGCGCGCACTACGACGACGAGAACATCCGACGGAACGACAGACCGGCGGACCTCGGCGACACGGAGGCAAGTGCAGCACGGCGTCGATCACGTCATCGTCGCCTGGGTGCGCTTTCGTCCGCGGCTGAAGACGGCTTCCATCCGTTCAGTCGCATGGCATCGCGGTCGTCAACCCCGACCCCAATATGCTACGTGGCGCGTTGGACGGACGGACAGACGGACAACGTCCCCCTAAAAACGGCGTAAGGTCTCCGTTCCGACGACGGAACGACTATCGTCGTTCACGACGGACAACGCACAAAAGACGGAATGACAGACCGGCGGACCTCAGCGACACGGAGGCAAGTGCAGCGCGGCGTCGACGCCATGACGGACGCAGGCGCGCAGGGTACGCTTTCTTCAACACAACGACGAGGATGAACTTGCGGTGGATGAAGATGCTCTGCAGGAGTACGAGCGTATGGGGCGCCGCTGGTGTACGGCGTTCCAAGGAAACACGGCTGGGGAAATGCTTCACGGTGGCCGCGCATATGCATCGCCGTCTGAGGGTGGACAGGTGGGTGGGGCTCACAGACGGGAAACGGTGGGGGGAGGGGAGGGCGGGAAACATAGGTACATCGCTTTCGACGGACTATCGTCGTTCACGACGGACAACGCACAAAAGGCCGGCGCGCACTACGACGATGTGAACATCCGACGGAACGACAGACCGGCGGACCTCGGCGACACGGAGGCAAGTGCAGCGCGGCGTCGACGCCATGACGGACGCAGGCGCGCAGGTGCGTTCACGGTGGTGTGCGTGGACCAGGTCCGAGACCGTCCGGACTTGCTGGATCGCGTCCGCCGTGCGCCTGGCATTTAAGTGCGAGGACACGTCATCGTCGCCTGGGTGCGCTTTCTTCCGCACAACGATGAGGATGAACTTGCCGTGGATGAAGATGCTCTGCAGGAGTACGAGCGTATGGGATGCGTTGCACAAGTACCTGAGGCACTGCTGCGCTCCACGATCGGTCCTACAGATCCGGAGGTCGCCTACGTACTGTGAAGCACATTCCTTAATTACCGCACTGGCGCCGCTGGTGTACGGCAGCTGGAAGGAAACACGGCTGGTGAAATCCTTCACGGTGGTGGCGCATATGCATCGTCGTCTGATACAGGTGTGCTTCCATCTTGTTGAAAGATGGGGTAACCCGACGGGGCTCACAGACGGGAAACGGTGGGGGGAGGGGGGGGCGGGAAACATAGGTACATCGCTTTCGACGGACTATCGTCGTTCACGACGGACAACGCACAAAAGACGGAATGACAGACCGGCGGACCTCGGCGACACGGAGGCAAGTGCAGCGCGGCGTCGACGCCACACGGTGGTGTGCGTGGACCAGGTCTGAGACCGTCCGGACTTGCTGGATCGCGTCCACTGTGCGCCTGGCATTAAAGTGTGAGGACACGTCATCGTCGCCTGGGTGCGCTTTCTTCCGCACAACGATGAGGATGAACTTGCGGTGGATGAAGATGCTCTGCAGGAGTACGAGCGTATGGGGCGCCGCTGGTGTACGGCGTTCCAAGGAAACACGGCTGGGGAAATGCTTCACGGTGGCCGCGCATATGCATCGCCGTCTGATACAGGTGTGCTTCCTTCTTGTTGAAAGACGGGGTAACCCGACGGGGCTCACAGACGGGAAACGGTGGGGGGAGGGGAGGGCGGGAAACATAGGTACATCGCTTTCGACGGACTATCGTCGTTCACGACGGACAACGCACAAAAGGCCGGCGCGCACTACGACGACGTGAACATCCGACGGAACGACAGACCGGCAGACCTCGGCGACACGGAGGCAAGTGCAGCGCGGCGTCGACGCCATGACGGACGCAGGCGCGCAGGCGCGTTCACGGTGGTGTGCGTGGACCAGGTCCGAGACCGTCCGGACTTGCTGGATCGCGTCCGCCGTGCGCCTGGCATTTAAGTGCGAGGACACGTCATCGTCGCCTGGGTGCGCTTTCTTCCGCACAACGATGAGGATGAACTTGCCGTGGATGAAGATGCTCTGCAGGAGTACGAGCGTATGGGATGCGTTGCACAAGTACCTGAGGCACTGCTGCGCTCCACGATCGGTCCTACAGATCCGGAGGTCGCCTACGTACTGTGAAGCACATTCCTTAATTACCGCACTGGCGCCGCTGGTGTACGGCAGCTGGAAGGAAACACGGCTGGTGAAATCCTTCACGGTGGTGGCGCATATGCATCGTCGTCTGATACAGGTGTGCTTCCATCTTGTTGAAAGATGGGGTAACCCGACGGGGCTCACAGACGGGAAACGGTGGGGGGAGGGGGGGGCGGGAAACATAGGTACATCGCTTTCGACGGACTATCGTCGTTCACGACGGACAACGCACAAAAGACGGAATGACAGACCGGCGGACCTCGGCGACACGGAGGCAAGTGCAGCGCGGCGTCGACGCCACACGGTGGTGTGCGTGGACCAGGTCTGAGACCGTCCGGACTTGCTGGATCGCGTCCACTGTGCGCCTGGCATTAAAGTGTGAGGACACGTCATCGTCGCCTGGGTGCGCTTTCTTCCGCACAACGATGAGGATGAACTTGCGGTGGATGAAGATGCTCTGCAGGAGTACGAGCGTATGGGGCGCCGCTGGTGTACGGCGTTCCAAGGAAACACGGCTGGGGAAATGCTTCACGGTGGCCGCGCATATGCATCGCCGTCTGATACAGGTGTGCTTCCTTCTTGTTGAAAGACGGGGTAACCCGACGGGGCTCACAGACGGGAAACGGTGGGGGGAGGGGAGGGCGGGAAACATAGGTACATCGCTTTCGACGGACTATCGTCGTTCACGACGGACAACGCACAAAAGGCCGGCGCGCACTACGACGACGTGAACATCCGACGGAACGACAGACCGGCGGACCTCGGCGACACGGAGGCAAGTGCAGCGCGGCGTCGACGCCATGACGGACGCAGGCGCGCAGGCGCGTTCACGGTGGTGTGCGTGGACCAGGTCCGAGACCGTCCGGACTTGCTGGATCGCGTCCGCCGTGCGCCTGGCATTTAAGTGCGAGGACACGTCATCGTCGCCTGGGTGCGCTTTCTTCCGCACAACGATGAGGATGAACTTGCCGTGGATGAAGATGCTCTGCAGGAGTACGAGCGTATGGGATGCGTTGCACAAGTACCTGAGGCACTGCTGCGCTCCACGATCAGTCCTACAGATCCGGAGGTCGCCTACGTACTGTGAAGCACATTCCTTAATTACCGCACTGGCGCCGCTGGTGTACGGCAGCTGCAGGAGACGTTACAAGAAAACACGGCTGGTGAAATCGTTCAGGGTGGTGGCGCATATGCATCGCCGTCTGATACAGGTGTGCTTCCTTCTTGTTGAAAGACGGGGTAAGCCGACGGGGCTCACAGACGGGGAACGGTGGGGAGAGGGGGGGGCGGGAAACATAGGTACATCGCTTTCGACGGACTATCGTCGTTCACGACGGACAACGCACAAAAGGCCGGCGCGCACTATGACGACGAGAAAATCCGACGGAACGACAGACTGGCGGACCTCGGCGACACGGAGGCAAGTGCAGCGCGGCGTCGACGCCATGACGGACGCAGGCGTGCAGGCGTGTTCACGGTGGTGTGTGTGGACCAGGTCCGAGACCGTCCGGACTTGCTGGATCGCGTCCGCCGTGCGCCTGGCATTCAAGTGCGAGGACACGTCATCATCGCCTGGGTGCGCTTTCGTCCGCACAACGATGAGGATGAACTTGCGGTGGATTACCCCCCTGCACCTCGCTTCCGGCATGGCCACCGTGCTGCGTCGGCACGCATACCCTCACCTCCACGATGGTCGCTCCACGGGGAACTACGGCCCCCCTCGCGGGCCCACGGCCCGCGTCTAGTGAAATGGTATGACAGCCTGTTTGTACATGTGAGGTCGCCGGTTCGAATCTTGCCATTTCTGACTTTTTTCATTATTTTTTTTGTTAATTGAAATGTGCCTTAGAGCCTGAAATAGTTTTCATTCAACATGGCATCCATTTCCATTGGTGTCAGCCTGTCAGGTTTATGTATGAGCGGCCATGCATTGCATGTTTGTCTCTCCCACAACACAGCCAAATTCTGCCTCTCCCACAACTCAGCCATATTTGCAAGCAAGACAGAATATCTGGCACGAGCAATTAGACAGACGACGTAAAATGCATGTGTGAAATTTGGGCTCTTGTCAAAATCGGTTCACTCTGCTGTCGTATTATCCATTTGGATAGTACGACGGGAAGAGCGGTCGCTAAAGGTGACGGAATTTCATAAAAACTTTGAGTCGTTTTCTATCCATAATTAGGCATATTGTAATGTATATTGTATGTTTTAAATGAGCGGCCATGTATTGCTTGTTTGTTGCTCGCACAACACAGCCAAATATGCAAGCCAGTCAGGATTTCTGGGCACGAGCAATAACACAGACGATGTGAAATGCGTGTGCAAATTATCGCCTGCTTGTCAAAATTGGTTCATTCTGCTGTCGTATTATCCATTTGGATAGTACGACGGGAAGAGCGGTCGCGATGGGTGACGGAATTTCGTGAAAATTTTGAGTCGTTTTAGCATCCATTATTAGCCAAATTGAAATGTATCTTTTGTGCTTTGTTGTTTTATATGAGCGACCATGTTGTTCGCAAAACACAGCCAAGTATGCAAGCCAGACAGGATTTCTGGGCACGAGCAATAACACAGACGATGTGAAATGCGTGTGCAAATTATCGCCTGCTTGTCAAAATCGGTTCATTCTGCTGTCGTATTATCCATTTGGATAGTACGACGGGAAGAGTGGTCGCGATGGGTGACGGAATTTCGTGAAAATTTTGAGTCGTTTTAGCATCCATTATTAGCCAATTTTAAATGTATCTTTTGTGCTTTGTTGTTTTATATAAGCGGCCATGCATTGCTTGTTTGTTGCTCGCACAACACAGCCAAATGTGCAAGCCAGACAGGATTCTGGGCACAAGCAATAACACAGACGATGTAAATGTGTTTGCACAAATTTCGTCTCTTTGTCAAAATCGGTTCATTCTGCTGTCGTATTATCCATTTGGATAGTACGACAGGAAGAGCGGTCGCGACAGGTGACGGAATTTTGTTAAAATTTTGAGTCGTTTTAGCATCCATTATTAGCCAAATTGAAATGTATCTTTTGTGCTTTGTTGTTTTATATGAGCGGCCGTGTTTGTCTCTCCCACAACACAGCCAAATTTGCAAGAAGGACAGGATTTCTGGGCAAGAACAACAAGACAGACAAAATAAAAAATGAGCGTGCAAATTTTTGCCTGTTTGTGAGAATCGGTTCAATCTGCTGTCGTATTATCCATTTGGATAGTACGACGGGAAGAGTGGTCGCGATGGGTGACGGAATTTCGTGAAAATTTTGAGTCGTTTTAGCATCCATTATTAGCCAATTTTAAATGTATCTTTTGTGCTTTGTTGTTTTATATAAGCGGCCATGCATTGCTTGTTTGTTGCTCGCACAACACAGCCAAATGTGCAAGCCAGACAGGATTCTGGGCACAAGCAATAACACAGACGATGTAAATGTGTTTGCACAAATTTCGTCTCTTTGTCAAAATCGGTTCATTCTGCTGTCGTATTATCCATTTGGATAGTACGACAGGAAGAGCGGTCGCGACAGGTGACGGAATTTTGTTAAAATTTTGAGTCGTTTTAGCATCCATTATTAGCCAAATTGAAATGTATCTTTTGTGCTTTGTTGTTTTATATGAGCGGCCGTGTTTGTCTCTCCCACAACACAGCCAAATTTGCAAGAAGGACAGGATTTCTGGGCAAGAACAACAAGACAGACAAAATAAAAAATGAGCGTGCAAATTTTTGCCTGTTTGTGAGAATCGGTTCAATCTGCTGTCGTATTATCCATTTGGATACGACGACGGGAAGAGCGGTCGCGAAAGGTGACGGAATTTTGTGAAAATTTCGAATCGTTTGCCATATATAATGTACTCACACGAGTGTAGTATCTAACCCACAACATCATCCTAGAACCTACAACACATCCAATCTTCCATTGGGGCCACTCGCGTTTAAGTGGACTGAATTGGAGAACGGATGAAGACCATATACGCACTCATCGATTCACTCCCGTCCGGCCATTCGCGTTTAAATGGGTTTCCGGGAGGAATGTCTGAGGACACCGACGATGGGCCGGGACGGTCGACAAGATAATCAAGAGAATGTTGTGCACGTGTATCCAGAAAATAAGATTTGGTTATCATTATTGTTAGATAGCTCGCCCTGCATAGACTCCAGTCTATTTCTTATAGTATGATTGCTCATTTTTTGTGTTAAGCCGTTCAGTTCACCTCATGATAGTTTTGCCGTAGTCAGTTGCAGAGACAAGGCATTTTCCCCAGTCGTTTTACTTACAGAGCTAACCGATGGGTTACCCCTCCAAAAGGATACCCGCCCACCCCAATAGCACCGCTACCCATGGGTTACCCACCCAGTACCCACCCATTACCCTCCCAACCAATGCCATAGGGACGGTGACGGAATTTTGTGAAAATTTCATGTCATTTGCCATATATAATGTGCGTACACGAGTGTAGTATCTAACCCACAACATCATCCTAGAACCTACAACACATCCAATCTTCCATTGGGGCCACTCGCGTTTAAGTGGACCGAATTGGAGAACGGATGAAGACCATATACGCACTCATCGATTCACTCCCGTCCGGCCATTCGCGTTTAAATGGGTTTCCGGGAGGAATGTCTGAGGACACCGACGATGGGCCGGGACGGTCGACAAGATAATCAAGAGAATGTTGTGCACGTGTATCCAGAAAATAAGATTTGGTTATCATTATTGTTAGATAGCTCGCCCTGCATAGACTCCAGTCTATTTCTTATAGTATGATTGCTCATTTTTTGTGTTAAGCCGTTCAGTTCACCTCATAATAGTTTTGCCGTAGTCAGTTGCAGAGACAAGGCATTTTCCCCAGTCGTTTTACTTACAGAGCTAACCGATGGGTTACCCCTCCAAAAGGATACCCGCCCACCCCAATAGCACCGCTACCCATGGGTTACCCACCCAGTACCCACCCATTACCCTCCCAACCAATGCCATAGGGACGGTGACGGAATTTTGTGAAAATTTCATGTCATTTGCCATATATAATGTGCGTACACGAGTGTAGTATCTAACCCACAACATCATCCTAGAACCTACAACACATCCAATCTTCCATTGGGGCACGAGCAATAAGACAGACGGCGTAAAATGCTTGTGGAAATTTTTGCGTCTTTGTAAAAATCGGTTACTTTCGCTGTCGTATTATCAATTTGGATAGTACGACGGGAAGACCGCTCGTGAAAGGTGACAACATTTCATAAAATTTTTGAATCGTTATTGCATCTGTGATCTGCCAAATTGTAATGTATCTTTTATGCTTTGTTGTTTTTTATGAGCGGTTGTGCATTGCATTTTGTTTCTCACACATGACAGGCACCGTCCAAACGAACTTTGCAAGTCAGACAGGAATTCTGGGCACGAGCAATAAGACAGACGGCGTAAAATGCTTGTGGAAATTTTTGCGTCTTTGTAAAAATCGGTTACTTTCGCTGTCGTATTATCAATTTGGATAGTACGACGGGAAGACCGCTCGCGAAAGGTGACGACATTTCATAAAATTGTCAAATCGTTTTTGCATCTGTGATCTGCCAAATTGTAATGTATCTTTTGTGCTTTGTTGTTTTGTATGGGCGGCTGTGCATTGCAAGTTTTTACCTCGCACATCACAGGCACCGTCCAAATGAAATTTGCAAGCCAGACAGGATTTCTAGGCACGCACAATAAGACAGGCGATTTAAAATGCGTGCGCAAATTTTCGCCTCTTTGTAAGAATCGGTTACTTGTGCTGTAGTATTATTCATTTGGATAGTACGACAGGGAGAGTGCTCGCAAAACATGACAGAGTTTCATGAAAATATCTAGTCGTTTTTTGCATCCATATTTGCCAGATTCTAATGTATCATTTGTGCTTTGTTCTTTTGTATGAGTGGCCATGCATTGCAGTGCATAATGGTGTAAATGTATATAGCTACTACATCAAGTAGAATGTGTGCACACAAGTATAGTATCTAACCCACAACATCATCCGAGAACCTACAACGCATCCGATCATCCATTGGGGCCACTCGCTATTAAGTGGACTTAATAGGAGAACGGATGAGGACCATTAACGCACTCATCGATTCACTCCAGTCCGACCATTCGCTATTAAATGGGCTTCGGGGAGGAATGTCTGAGGACACCGACACCAGGCCGGGACGGTCGACAAGGTATAAAATCGTTAACTTACCTGTATCTCCTTACCTGAAATGCTGCTGCCCCTTGGGGTCATGCCCAAAGCTGATGATTAAGGGAAGGAAAATAAAACAGCAGAAGGCCACAGGCATAGAACCCCTTGACATTAGGTCTGCCTGAGGGAGACAATGATCATGGCACAAAGGAGGGGGCTTACTCACAGGCTAGGTTGGAAGAGCTGGCTGTGACTGATGGTGGGTCTATGTGGTGGGTCCCTATGGCTGTACTGATCTCTATGTGCCAGCTGGACTGTGCCATAAACATGCCAATAGGACAACAGAAGACTGCTGCAAGTATCAGGACCCAATAAAATATGATTGGCATAACACCCCAAAGTAAAGTTCCCAGTGTAACTAACCTGTACTGCAGATCCACCACCTCAGTCCCTGAAGATCTTGCTGTGCCTTGGGGTGTCCAGAGCCGATGTCTCTTACACAATACATAGTGTAAAGGTGACATGCATGCAGTGCATAATGGTGACGAATATAACTATATAGCAAGGCTACATCATATATAATGTGCGCACACGAGTATAGTATCTAACCCACAACATCATCCGAGAACCTACAACGCATCCGATCATCCATTGGGGCCACGCGCTCTTACGTGGACTTAATAGGAGAACGGATGAAGACCATTAACGCACTCATCGATTCACTCCAGTCCGACCATTCGCTATTAAATGGGCTTCGGGGAGGAATGTCTGAGGACACCGACACCAGGCCGGGACGGTCGACAAGGAAAAATATTATCAAAAAGTGAAACTCGTTAACTTACCTGTATCTGCTTACCTGAAGATATTGCAGTGCCTTGGCATGGTGTCCAGAGCTGATGAGACAAGAGACTTTGAGACGAGAGTCAGTTTGCTGTGTGGCGGAGAGCTAAGGGGTGCAGCAGACATGTTTGAAAAGGTTTGTAAAGCAAGTTGAATTCAACAAGCAAGCACCAGTACATCGTTTCCCAGCAACTGTTTTGTTATGGAAGAATGAATCCCTAAGTCCAGACCAAATCAATACACATGGTAAACTTCGTTTGGAGCACATGGTACGGATGCTGGGAGGCTCCTATTGTTTTTCAGGCATTAGGGGAATCACTGCCAAGTCCAGATCAAGCCAAAAACACACGGAAACTTTGTTTGGGACATTAGGTTCAGATGCTGGGAGGCTCAGCATAATTGTCAGGCGTCAGGGGGAATCACTGCCAAGTCCACATCGCGCGAAAAACACACCAAAACTTTGTTTGGGACAGTTGGTTCGGACGGTGGGAGGCTCGGAATAATTGCCAGGCGTGGGGGGGAATCACTGTCAAGTCCAGATCGAGCCAAAAACACACGGAAAATTTGTTTAGCACAGTTGGCTCGGATGGTGGGAAGCTCAGAAGAATTGCCAGGTGTGGGGGGAATCACTGCCAAGTCCACATCAAGCCAAAAACACATGGCAATCTTTGTTTGAGACTGACTGGATGGATGGTGGGAGGCACGGAATAATTGCCAGGCGTCAGGGGGAATCACTAACTTGTCCATATCTGAGGAAAATACACATAGTTCACTATGATTATACCATTATTATGGCTCCTGGGAGGCTAGCAATAATTGTTAGGTGTTAGGAGAATCACTGCCATGTCGGCATCTATCCAAAAACACACAGCAAACTTCGTTTGTGGCAGATGGTATGGATGAAAGGTGTCGGGGCAATGACTGCCACATCCAGATCTAACATTATACACACACACTCAATGTGGGAAACATCATGGCACAACGAAGGCTTGCCTCCGTCGCCCTTCCCCCATGCCTCCGTCAGCCCTCCACCTGTCTCCGTCAGCCCTCCCCCCGGCTCCTCCACCCCTTCTCCACCCTCGATTACTCCTTCCCCCTTTGCCTCCATCACCCCTTCATCCCATTGCGGCCCTAAGCCAGCCCCCACAACTTACCATGGTGTCAGCCAGTGCCCATGCAGACTCCTACATGTAGCTGGTGTTGCCACGGCTCAGGACCTGTGGCAGCAGACAAGACATGCAAGCAAGGCAGCAGACGTTAGGTGCTGTACAGACAGGGAAAACACACACAAGGATAAGCGACAAACAGACACAAACCCAGCAGAATAGGAGCGGGGGCTTGCACGGATGTCATGCCATTACTAACACGCGGAAAACACACGAGACATACATGTGATGAAGTCCTGATGGCAGCAGTACAGCACGACATCAGGAACGAATGAAGGCAGCACGACAGGATAGCCGCACACTGAGACAGCGGCATCGCAAGACGGCAGCAAAGCAAGGCAACAACATGGCAAGACGACGGATTGCCCCCGTCACCCCTCCCCCATGCCTCCGTCATCCGTCCTCTCCCCTCCTCAGCCCTCCTGCCTTAAGGATGCACCATATCCCCCCACCTCCGCCACCCCTTCCCCAGCCTCCGCCGCCCCTTCTCCACCCTCGATTGCCCCTTCCCCCTTGCCTCCGTCAGCCCTCCCCCTTTGCCTCCGTCACCCCTTCATCCCATTGCGGCCCTAAGCCAGCCCCCACAACTTACCATTGGTGTTGTCGCTTCAAGTTCGTAGCCAGTGTCCATGCAGACTCCTACATGTAGCCGGTGTTGCCACAGCTCAGGACCTGTGGCAGCACACAAGACACGCAAGCAAGGCAGCAGACGTGAGTTGCTGTACAGACATGGTAAAAACACACAAGGAAAAGCAATAAACAGGCACAATCCGAGCAGAATAGGAGCGGGCACTTGCACAGATGTCGTGCCATCACTAACATGCGGAAAACACACGACAAATACATGTGATGAGGTCGTGATGGCGGCACTACAGCACGGCATCAGGAACGGATGCACCATATCCCCCCGCCTCTACCACCCGTTTCCCCCACCTCCGCCGCCCCTTCCCCCGCCTCTGCCGTCCCTTCCCCCGCCTCCGCCACCCCTTCCCCAACCTCCGCCGCCCCTCCCCCCGCTTCGGCCGCCCCTTCCCCCCAACTCCATCGCCCCTCCCCCTGCCTCCGCCGCCCCTTTTGCACCCTCTTCTGCCCCTCCCCCCGCCTCTGCCGCCCCTCCCCCGGCCTCTGCCGCCCCTTCCCCCCGCCTCCGTCACCCCTCTTCCCCCATCCGCCCCTCCTCCCGCATTCGTTGGCAGCCCCTAATCCGCCGCCCCTCCTCCCCCTTCCGTCCGCCCCCTCTTTCCGTCGCCCCTGCCATGACTGGGGCACGGCAATTTTGCGGCATGGCACAATGGTGGCACAGAACGACGGCAGCACGACATGTGACGGTGGCACAGCGGGATGGCGGCAACAAATAATGGTGGCACTGCGCACCACCAACCCGCACCTCCCTGCACACACCAGCCCCAAAGATTCACCCACCTGCGCCATTGCGCCTTAATCGCAGTCCTGGGCAAGCCTCCTGTCGACAGAAACTCGCTGTTGCCAGGAAAGCCATGAGATGATTAGCGCACCTGGGAGCAGGAACACGAAGACATGAGCCATGACACCGATAACCAAACAAATATCACGAATGTCTATTTCGCGCAATACATGATCTGCAACATGAACATCCCAGCAAGATCAACCCATTTTCGCTGCCCGCATTTTATCCCACCGCCGATCACTAGTTATCGCCGCTGATCACTCTGATCACCGCGCCAATCACCGCCGCCTATCTTTCTCCCTCTCCGTCGCTGCTTGCAACATGCTGTTATGACTTACTTACTGTGATTACATCTCAATTATTGCTTCTCGCCGCGTCATGTAGAGGAGCAGCGACTTGTCCGCCTGCATCGTGGCTTGTAGGAAGGCATCCTGTGCGAATAGAGACCGTGGATATCTTAATAAAAGAGGAAATTTAGCTATAAAAGAAAATCTTTCGCGCCTTGCTATTGGAAAGTGATCCTACGATGCGAAAACATACTAGCTCTACACAACAGAATACAGAATACAGAGGTAGGAATATAGTTATCGGCTAAACTTTTAAGTAAATTAATTTTAAAAAACCTAGGTAAGTGCTATAGGCGTTACATCACATGGCGTGATGTGCTGTGGTACACTGTAGTACCGGTAGGCCAGCCACCCACCCACCCCGTAATGCAGACATGCACGCCCTTTTTGCCAGCCCTCCCCCTCACTCACTGCCGTTCCTGGCCCCCATTTCCCATAACTCTCGCTTCCAGCCCCTTCACACATGCACACCGCCCCCCTTTTGCCTACCTAGCCCATGCATGAACACCGCCCCACTTTCGCCTACCTAGCCCATGCACACCGCCCCCTTTTCGCTAACCTAGCCCATCCATGCAATGCCTGGCGGGGGCTCCAGTGGTGAACATTACAGTCACAACCATGCACCTGCAAGAACACAAAAAACACAGCAAACAGACGTCAAGTCCTTTCAAAATCCCCTGCAAATCCTAATGCACGCCCCATCTCCCCTCCTGTCTGTAACCCCCATTGCCAGGCCTTCAAGCCCCCCTTTATTATGTGGCCCCTCCATCGGCCCCCCAACTCGGTTGCCTGTGCAACGCACCCAAACCTTGAAGCCGCACCCACCTCCCGACCCCGTCACACCCCTCCCCTGCTGCAGTCGCCACCCAATGTCATCGACGACTGTGCAGTGCACCCAACCCTTTGAAACCGCACTCATGTGCCTGCCCCCGTCAACCCCCTTCCCTGCCGCCATCACCGCCACACCCCTTCGTCATTTGCCAACCCTTCTAGGAACGGCTCTCCCTCCGCATCCACCTGCCCCCTTCCTGACCCTTCTGTGCATGCTGCAGCCATACATCATCACCCCTGAGCTACCCAGCCAAGGATGATACACTCACTGGACATGCCTTGTTGATACTGGTAGGCCTGCAGCAGGACAATCATCTTGGCCAGCTAGCGCACCTGATTGCATGCGGCATTTGTGCATCTGCGGGCAGATCGTAGCAAGCAAGAAAAAAATAAATGGATCACAGCGCAGTAGATCCTGTGCAAACGAACAGTAGCAGTAGCAACCCTTCCAAACCGCACTCATCTGCCCGCCCCAGTCACCCTCCTTCCCCTGCCACTGTCGCCACCCAACTCCGTTGCCCCTGCCATGCACCCAACCTTTGAAACCGCACCCACCTGCCCGCCCCCGTCACCCCCCCCTCTCCTGCTGCCGTCGCCACCCCATGCCGTCCCCTGCTGTGTAACCATATGCAACCCACGCATCCAACCTTTTGAAACCGCACCCACCTGCCCACCCCCGTCACACCCCTCTCCTGCTGCCGTCGCCACCCAATGCCGTCGCCTGTGCAGTGCACCCAACCCTTTGAACCGCATTCATGTGCCTACCCCGTCACGCTCCTTTCATGCATGCTGCCGTTGCCACCCAATGCCGTCGCCTGTGCCACACACCCAAACCTTTTGAAACCGACGCCATCGACTCGTCCCCGTCACACCCCTTCCCCTGCCGCCGTTGCCACCCAACTCTGTCGCAGGTGCCGTGCACCCAACCCTTTGAAACCGCACCCACCTACCGCCCCCGTCACACCCCTCCCCTGCTGCAGTCGCCACCCAACGCTGTCGCCTGTGCAGCACACCTTACCATCAACACTGCGGCATTACCAGAGTCACTGTTCAGCGGTTCCTGCTTGTCTCTCGGTGTCACCACTGATGCCACATGCACACCTGTGCATGGTGGCAACACAGGAGAGCGGCCCACTGGCAGATTGGGATGCGGCAGTGGGGATCCATTTGGGTCGTTAATACACGTCTAATTAACCTAATGTCCATATACATCGTCCTATTAGCCATACCACCGTGACCACTGGATCATCGGAGGGCCGCTGGTGTAGCATTAGCGCCAGTGGTAGCGGCAGCAGTGCGGTGGTGCCATCAGGCTGCCAAGGAGTTCTCAATGCCCGCCACCACCAGGTTTGTACATGAGATGGGACAAGCTATCTCATATGTGGCGGTGTGATGCTTATTTCGGAGGCCAGCATCTTAAATAAGGTGCCTACACCGCTGATGAGGGCGCCGGTTCTCCAGCTGGTTGTTTGCGGAGCAATGGCTGCCCGTAGGTCAATTAATGGTTTCATAAGTTGGGGGCGGCATCTCTGCGACATCCAGAGGTCACGCTTAATGGGGGCGCTTGGAGTAAATTAACAAGGGTGGATTATTGGAGGTTTCAGTTGGGAAGCACCTGCGTGGTGAAGGGGGTCGCACAGGTGGCAAAGGTGGCGAAACAAGAACAGCAGATCACCGCCCCACAGGTGGTCCCCAGGCGGGGTCCTCTCGAGGATTGTAACACATTGGTCTATAGGTGGTGGGGGCGGCGGCAGTGCCGTCAAAAAGCACGGCAATGAGAGCAACCCTTGCGATACAAGTTGGGTAATTTCTACCACGTGTAGCCGTTGCCTGGCTGCCCAGCAGCTGGTGGCGGGGCTTATAGGGGCGTACAGGGCAGTGGGAAAGCAGAGGCAGCACATTCAGGTGCATATGTGAGTTTAGGTGGGTGTTATGTTGCGGAAAAACCCAGAATGTAAAGGGTTGCAGGCTGCTGTCACCCGGGTCGGAGCCAAGGGTGGTATGAAGTTATTTTGAGGGCAAGGGTAAAAGGCGACGGCGGGATTGTTGACTCCTCTCAATACGTAAGGAGCTAGTGATTACTGTGCCCCAACCTGGCCTGCACAGGCAGAAGACGTCAGTGAACCATCGTAATGTGAAGCTTCCAGACATTTGGATCTTTGTGACACTCGACCACTTGGCTGTTTCATCATTTTGGTTGTATTCATTAACACGGTCCTGGTGCCGCTGAAGTGTTGTATCACGGTTTGCCCCACGCCCATGCACCGGACTATAGGACCCGGTAAGGCGCCCGGCAACCAGTGATTAGAAGCATTATCAGATTGGCACCATGCTCTCGGTGTAGCGCTTGCAATGTGACCGGTATCCACCCTGTCGTACTAACCAGCTGGATAGTACGACAGGACAAGCACTCGCAAAAAGTAGGTTTTTCACAAATCTCTTTGCATAATATTATAAGCAATAATATTCGGTTCCTTATCATGCGAATGGTTCGACCAATATGACGCACAAATGTGAGAAGTGACGCCGCGTGGAAGCTCTAGTCATGCGACCAGGGCAAGTCCGCGTACGTGCACTGAAATAATTATCTGAGAGCGCGCATTCTCTTATAATGATTTATCATGCAATATCCACTTCACGTGCGCGAGCGGAATGCGACTGAGTGAATGATATTCGCATCGACTCACATGGCGGTTGAGCCACATAACGAACGTTGCCAAGTATTGCATTTGCATTGCCTTAATGCTGTGAAGGCTAGAGGACGATAGAATATCGTCTGCGACATGATTACGAACATGTCACACATGCGGATCAGCGATCTGGTGTGATATGTACTATGGACGACGTCGTGAGTATAAGTCGCGCGATGACGGCCTTGTTTATATATTGAATATTATATGCTATCGATCTCCCTTGATCGTATGCTCTTACTTATTGACGTCCTGAGTCTGGATACGCTTTTACTTGGCCTGAGTGAAGCCTGAGCATTGAAGGAGTGTGAAGTGATGATAGCGTGTTTCCGGTTCTGATAGCCTTCACTGGATATTCTGCATTCTGGATCGTACATTGTAATCCCTGGCCTCTGAAGACTTCCGCTGTGCCTGACTCTCATTACGGTACACTTGGCTTGCTGTGCTTGCATCTTAGCACTTAACACCAAAGCGTGCAGAGATATGCTTGAAGGGCAGGAGGGGTACATGGGGCTCCTCCTTCTTGGATATCCCACATGCTTACCTCCACCACGCAGGCTGAATGGGCACCTGCAGCCTCCAGTCTGCCACCCATTCAGCATGCGGTGGTTGCCGCTGCCAATTCTGTTCTGGTGCTCTGGCTGTGGAACTACTGGTTCGACAGCCCCACAGTACTGGGGCCTCTGCATGGGGCTGATCTGGACCAGGAGCTGTGGCCGCCACTGGATACGTACTGTAATGGGGGACTTCGCACCCCAGTATCATGCGCTATTGCACCAGTGTTATATTGGTATGAACTGCTAGGATCTGCCTTTAGATCCCTGTGTCGAACCCTGTCTAGTGTAGTATCCTGGGGTATCTACGGGTAGTATCCGAGGTTGGCCAGTTGTCTGGCATCCTTTCAATCGAGCCTTTGCTGTAGGCGGATATAACAGAGATACAACATCTAGTGCACACTGCCTGAACACTCACAACAGAATGCGCATGAATCCCTTCAGCCTTAAGGTGGTTGCCCGGGTTGGCACTGTATCAGGGTTACAACCAGCCGTTATGAGCAAAGAAAAACTGCAGTAGTGCCAGGAAAACAAAAGAACCCCATCCGTTGGGTGCAAGGCAGAAGCTGCCCTACGGGGTGCCAGGGGTGCCCATGGAGGTTCACTGCAAGGCGGGGAGGATTGTAATGAGGGATTTCACACCCCAGAATCAATCGCTATTGCACCAGTGTTACAGGTACGGAGTGTGCAGTGTAGAGGGTCTCCATGTCACCAGTTATATTGATGGCTTTGATGCCCACCATGGACACTGGTTGCTAAGTCATGTGCATATGCACACATGCATAGATAAGCAGCTAAACATGCAATAATGCGTCACAACACGGTGAATAGCCATGGAGTGACATCCCGTTCCTTCGTTCAGTAAATCTTAAGTGATAGTTGTTGTACCATCATCTAAGAACCTGCTGTCTCATCCTGAGAAACCTATGCTTCTTATCCTCAGTATGTTACAATTCATAACCTAGCGAGCCATGACAGAAGTGGTCCCCTTTCGGCTCTCTACATACCCCTGTGCTGTCCAACTGATGAGCTTGGTGATCCCCTGTGCTGCCTCACTGATCGGCTTGGCAATCCCCTGTACCCTGTGGCCCCCACTAATCGGCCTGGCACCTGTAGTATCTTGGGGTATCTCATGGCTAATATCCAGGTTGGCCATACAAATTGGCATGAAGATGGGTAGGGACTGACCCAGGTACAAAGCCCCCATCCAAACACTGGAATGCAAGTGCGGCTGATGTGTGTGGGATATATAACCACAAGTATGAGGCCATCAGGGACAAGAACGCAATGAAACATGATTGCCCCTGTAGGTGTGGGGACACACCCACAGAAAGGGGGATGATTGCAGTATCCTGGGGTATCTCATGGCTCATATCTAGGTTGGCCAGTTGTTTGGCATCCTTCGATCGAGCCTGTGCTTTAGGTGTAATGACAGAGATACAACTAACAGCATGTAGTGCATTAAAGTGCGCAATTTCCGCTTGTTGGAAACTGGTCAGTTGCTCGTCCTGTCGTACTTGCCATTTTGCTAGTCAAAACATCAAAACACAATTCACATGCACTGTTTCGGGTGTTACACTGTGGGCGACTCACCCTACAAGGGCGAGAAGCAAGGGGCCTGACCGGCAGGTCCACAGCGAAGGGGAGGGGCACATGGCTTTGTCTGTCTGTCCTGCCATGTTGTTTTGGTTGAGCGGTCATGCACTTCATGTTTGTCTTTGCACACTGCAGCATTCAGCCAAACGATTTTAAAGCACTACTATGGACACAATATTATCATCGACAATGTATGACATAAATGCACATTCCTGCTTGTTGGGAACTAGTCAGATGCTCATCTTATTGTACTCACTCTAAACGTCAAAACACGATTCACTTCGAGTGAATTGCGACGGCGCCTTTGCGAGGAATGCTCGCAACCTTGTAAGGGAGGTTCGTGCATGGCGATAAGGGCGGCCTGTACTCCATGCATCCGCATGGATGGGGTTAATCCTCGTCCCATGGTGGCCACCGCCGATTTTCCTTAATTCCAGCCTATTTATGCGGCGGCGTATTGTTTTGCTAATGCCCCTCATGATATATTCCCGTACATTTTTCCTCGTTGCGTTTACCTTGTGCGGGTTCTTCGTTTCAGAGATCATATCGGGCGATGTGAACAGTGATGGCAGCTGTATGTCTCGCAGCCGGCCGTTTGGGCTCTAGCTCTTTACTTAGGCTGGCGTTCTCAGGTATGGCGGTTGCTGGGCGAGGCAGACAAGTCGCTTCCTTGACACTTTGGTGCGCGGCCGTTTGTAATCACCGCGCGCATGCAGTTGAAATCAGCGCCAAGTCGTTCGGGTGGAGCTCGTATAGACTGCGTTACATAGCGTATGTACGTACGTGCCTGGCTGTGTGCAGGTGATTACCTGTTCCTTGTCTATCTGGTATGTGTGCGTGCGTGGTGCCACAACTTGCTAGTTGCTATTGGAAACACTGCCGTAACTAATTAAACAACATTCCTGAGTACAGCAATGTTTACTTCTCCATATATTCTATTAATGCAGTAAAGTACGTACATACGGTACAGTTCCCCGCTGCTGCCTCGGCCAGTACGTCTTGTTTCCTCAATGGCGCTGAATGCAGCACCAGATTCCTTGAAGATCTCAGATTTGCACACGGGTGCCCAGTAAACCCTCGTCGATGTGACCACGCCTTTCGAGTTGTCGTGTTCACAGCCATGTAACAAAAAAAATGGCAGTCGTGCTTCCCAACTTCAGTTAACGAGTTTGTAACAATCAATCAATCTCTAAAATGGGGCAAGTTATGTACATACTGCTAAAAATAACTGGTCTCGGTATATGAAAAAATAAATTTAACCACGAAGCACATTTATATTATGAAACACAATCTTTCCCAGAGCCACATGTATTCTGCAGCTAACGAAACGCTTTGCTCAATTCTATCAATACTAAATAAAATTCATTACCAATTGTATATAAGAACTAAACACTCCCGCGTGGTCAGGTATATGATCCCCAGTGCTCCCTTTCCTCGCGACCGCGCGCGCCCAGTCTGCTGCTGTCGGATATGTTACAACTCCTGCAAACCGTGGTCAAACAATTGATTCCGCAGAAAATTGATAAAAATGTGATAAGTATATAACTTGATATCGATGTTTCCTTAGTTACAGTTAATTGCGTTGTTCCGTCCACGATGCGGCACTACTTTGATACTCATTCGCGACCGAGTACGAAATTTCTCCACCAATCCTGAATCGTAATACATAAGTCTTCAATATTTATTCGATAACCTTTTAATACAAAATCAACCCTCGCATTGTGCGTATGAAAGTGTACAACAGTGGTCACGCCCCAATTCCGCCAGCCTTGACTCATCATATTCCATGTGATAACATATACAGTTAATTGAGACATAATTAGAAAGTATAAATCAGAATTTAAACAGCCCCTGATATTGTAACAAAAGCTATGACGGAGGTCACGTAAATCTAGGTTATCGCACTGCGCTTATAGCAACGACTACTTGGTGCAGGCGCTCGTCAGTGCTCCTGCGGCAATTTGGCGCAATCAACGTTAGACCCCAAGAGAAGGATACGCTGGATGGACCAGGCCGGACAGGCTCACGCTGAACCACAGACGCTCCATGCCTTGGCTCTTCTGATGGTAGCGACGATGGCTAGTTCATATATTCAACGTACAGATCAATGCAGAGGTCGATCGACGCTTGCTTTACATCACCTGCTGTTTCTGGCTGTCGTGGCGAGCATCCATCCACTCCCACCACACTTCGTGGACGCGCAGGTACTTATGTAAATCCACGAACTATAATGTTGTTGAAATTATTTCATTTTTCGCTCTTCCTATGTGATGTACGACTCGATGTCGTGGGCCTGGACCCATACATACGTATATTGGGGTGTTACGTATTATATACATACGTGTATTGGGGTTATACGTATATATAACAGTACATACCGAAAAAACAAAGAACGACGCCAGAAGCAAGGCATCCACTGACACTCGCTTGCACTCTGATCTTTGAAAAATTTTCGTTATCCTGGAGAAAAAGCACTTTATGCCGAACTGCGTGCGATGCTGCGTGTTACATACCTAATAGCATACAAGCAACGAATTCACGTGCATGCATGCACGCTTGCACATACATGAACGCCGCTCCCCAATCTGCATATATATCTGCAAGTAAATGCGTGCTCCAACATCTACAGCTGCTTGCTTGCTAAAATTGGCTAGCTGGCTATACTCGTCGTCCAAAGGTTAATAGTGAAGATTAATAAATACACGCACATCACAGCAGGAAATTTCCTGTCACATACACGTACAACGACCCCATGCATGCCAAGCAATATATTCATCCTTCATCCAAATCAAACATATATATATATATATATCTTATCCTCACTACGTTACAATCGTAACCTAGTGAGCCATGGCAGCGATGCTCCACTTTTGGCTCTCTACCTAGCCCTGTGCCGCCCCGCTGATCGGCTTGGCGATTCCCTGTATCCTGTGCAGCCCCGCTAGTCGGCTTGGCAACTACATCCAAATCCCCCCAAGTCCACGACTCCTGCCTGCGAAATCTTAAAACTCCTGAGGGCCATGTTAATAACAGCTAAATGTTTTAAGTTGGACCAGTGGCCGGCCATGACACATTCCGCTTGAAGCCACCGATTTTCTAGGCGTAGACAGGTTCTCTGCAACTGGGTGGGTTCATAAGGGTTTCAGGGTTTCATAAGGGTTCAGAAAACATGGCCGTGGTGTGACGTTCCATACCTTAAGTAGAACCCAAGTACAAGTTATCGTACTATCGTCTAAAAACCTGCCTTCTTATTCTGAGAAACCTAAGCGTATACGTATGCCTATGCATCTCAGCACGCCCGTCCATAGGATTGGTTTGACCAGCCAGCTAGCTTTTCGGGCGGGGTATGGTTATGCTGCTGCTGTGCCATTCAATATTCTAATAATGTACGTACCAAGCAAATAATCCGTATGTACTATGCATACATATTTACATACCGTGTCCATTTGTGATGCCTCTACCCTCCTGTTGCAGAATACAAGTATCCCTTCCAGCGGTGAGTTGGGGCGGCACTGATTACCGTTCCAATAATGCCTTGAGGAATGGCCACCAATAATAGAGGATAATAGAGGAAGCATTGGCCGTTCATTATTTAGGGGACACACATATACACACACATACACACAAATACACACCAACCCTTACCCGCCACACATGCGTCATAGCATTCGTTCACAGGTCTTTCAATCATAAGACACCTATTTCGGATGTTCAACTACTATTCTGACTGATTGCTACCGCTTTTATTAGCTAGTCTAGTATTTTTTAGTTGCTTTTAGTTTTTTATTTAGTTTATTTCGTTTTAGTTAATCTAGTTTTTGTCGTTTACGTAATCGTTTATGTAAGGCCCCTGGGAATTTTTAGAGTCGTCCGCCCTGTAAGGAGTCCTAGTAGTGTAAGGCCCTCGGGAATTTATGCCGTCGCGAGGACAATGCATTGATTTTTATTAGGCAATTCCTAGGCTATTAAAAGCATTTCTTGACCTCTTTAGCTAGTTTTTTTCAGTCTTTTGTTGCATGTATTAGCTATGTATCCTGCAGGGCACTGGCCAGCCCTGCAGGATTCATGCTCTAAAGTTTATATTAATTTGTTATGCTCTAGAACATTAAAATCTTTCAGTGAACGGCCTGCTAACAGCTCAAACACGGAATATCCTTACACCGTTAGTTGACAGTTAATCTGAATCGTACAGCAATGATTGTCCACTACTATAGCTACCGCTTTACTTGAAGCCTGCAATTATAGATATGTTTTCTTTGTTTACCAATTATTGGAGCTTCAGAAATTACGCAGATCTTCACTTAATGCCAACATCGTAAGGTAAGCATTACTCACCAAGGTATGTCGCCAAGAAATTTTAGAATGCGATTTAAGAAGGCAATTTTATGATCCTAGGATTTCAGGATTTTAGGATGCGTGATGCTGCCAGCGTGGGGTGCCACTGCCCTGCAGTAGGTGCTGCTGCCGCGCGGTGCTGCTGCTGCGCGGTACCGCTGCCGTGGGGTGCAGCTGCCGCATGGCGCAGCTGCCGCACAGTGCAGCTGCCGTGGGGTGCAGCTGCCGCATGGCGCAGCTGCCGCACAGTGCAGCTGCCGCCTGGTGCAGCTGCCGTGCTGTGCAGCTGCCACGCCATGCCACTGCCACACAGTGTCGCTGCCGTGCGTGTGGTGCCACTGCTACGTGGTACCACTGCCACACAGTGCCACTGCCATGCAGTGCTGCTGCGGTGTGGTGCTGCTGCCATGCGGTGCCGCTGCCACGTGGTTCAGCTGCTGCATGGTGCCGCTGCCATGCTATACAGCTGCCGTGCTGTGCAGCTGCTGCATGGTACTGTGTACCGTGGTACACCCATGTACCATGTGGTATGCTATTGTGGGGTAATACTATTTCTAATGATACCACTTCATTCAGCTGCGCTTGTAATCACAAGTATTATAATTTTAATCAATATCTTTTGGTTGCTCTTTGAGTATATATTATTATACATTATTATTATTATTATTGTTATTATTATTGTTGTTATTATTATTGTAAACATGTTATAGAGCCAGGTGAGCCACTGCCATGCCATGCCACTGGCATGCAGTGCCGCTGGTGCACAGTGGCGCTGTGTGCAGTGCCGCTGGCATGCAGTGCGCTGGCATGCAGTGCTAGATTATCAGGATACACCCGTTTAAACTATTTGGATCACATGCTATACTGATAGGAAGACAATCATACACGTGATTCATAAAATATATCATTTGCTATCTAGCTGATGAACGAGATGCTTTAGGTGATCAAAAATATTAACTACATACAGAACACCACAAATATCAAAGAGAAAAATCAATACCTTAGGGGAATACCTAGACAGAAATTATTAATAAGAAATGTATTACAATTGGCCCCCCTTGACTTACAACATTGGATTTTAAACCTTATAATAATATAATAATAATATACTATTCTGCCTTTACTTGTCTAAACAAGGATCTACTTTGGACCCCAGTAAACCGAGACGGTGGAAGTGCAGGGAACTGGGGCAGCAGGCCCCAGTCCCTGCACAACCACCGAACACTTCTGGGTGTTAACAGCATTGAAAGCGGTAGTGAAATGCATATATAAAAGCATGATGTTCATAAACGCGACACCTTATCAATTTGACTACGACAGTAGTAACTCATCGGATTCGAACTTAGGTCCCATCAATGACGAAATGGTCTCAATACCACTTGTAGTACTTGAGTGCCGAAAAGGCCTCTCAAGAGCTTCATAGGGTGCTTCTGCAACTTATTGCTACCGCTTTTATTAGCTAGTCTAGTATTTTTTAGTTGTTTTTAGTTTAGTTATATAGTTTATTTCGTTTTAGTTATTTTAGTTTTGGTCGTTAATTTATGTAAGGCCCCTGGGAATTTTTACAGTCGTCCGCCCCTGTAAGGAGTCCTAGTAGTGTAAGGCCCTCGGGAATTTATACCATCACGAGGTGAATGCACTGATTTCTGTTAGGCAATTTCTAGGCTTTTAAAAGCATTTTCTGACCTCTTTAGCTAGGTTTGCTCAGTCTTTTGTTTCATGCAGTCACCATGTTTCCTGCAGGGCACTGGCCAGCCCTGCAGGATTTATGCTTAAAGGATATATAATGGTATAGAATATGAAAAATTTTAGGCAAACGCTTCCAGCCTGGTCAATCAAGAACTATCCTCACAATGCTCGTTGACAGTTAATCTTAGTCGTACAGCATTAATCTGCTATTGTAGCCTGCAAATTGTATAGTCAGCTACTTTTTTGGCTAGTACATATTGAAGCTGAACTATTGCTGGACCTTTCTGGAAGATGATTACCAAGCCACCGCCGCCAAGCAATCTTGCTAAAGGTAAGCATCATGGCCAAAGTTTTAAGCATAATAAAGATTTAGTTATATAGGAAATGATTCGTTCGGTTTGGTACTCGCACAGTAGTGGTACTCGTGCACTGAACCACGCGCGTTTTCCCGCGCGCGTTGTCGCGCATCGTCGCGTGTCGTCGCACGCATTGCCTGACCGCCCGAAAGGAAAATTTAGTCTGTGCAGGGAGCGGGATTTGAACCCACACAGTCCGCATTCATAGCTACCACAGTAGAACTCTATATCTTGAAAGCTGGGTATAATTTAACAATTATATAAGCTTACCCCCATTTGAATGGGGGTGGCACCTATGGAGCACGTGCTAGGCTATCTATCAACTCTGCTGGAGTTCTGGTGCACAGCAATAAAACACCCCATTCAGGTAGTGTTCACCGCATCTTGGCATGTTGCTTTATCATTACCACTGCAAAGGCAATCAAATGGCATAGGCTTAACTACCCTTGTGTCATTTAATTGCTTCCCTTTGCAGATAGAGCAAGAATGGTATGTAATGGCTGGCCACCTCACACCATCAATAATCACATTTTGCTCTGGTAATGTCTTGTTATTTGCTACTGCTTTTATTAGCTAGCCTAGTTGCTACCGCTTTTATTAGCTAGCCTAGTCATTTTTAGTTGCTTTTAGTTTATTTTTTCGTTGATTTTAGTTTATTTAGTTAATTGTTGTACATTCAGCCGTCCCTGTAAGGAGTGCCAGCCATGTCTGCCCTCGGGAATTTTTGCCATCGCGAGGGAAATGCACTGACTTTTGTTAGGCAAATTCTAGGCTATTAAAAGCATTTTTGAACTCTTTAGCTAGGTTTTTTCAGTGTTTCGTTTCGTGTAGTAGCAATGTATCCTGCAGGGCATTGGCCAGCCCTGCAGGATTCATAATCTAAAGGTATTATTGTTACCGCTTTTATTAGCCAGTCTAGTATTTTTTAGTTATTTTTAGTTTGTTTATTTAGTTTATTTATTTTTGGTTATGTTAGTTTTTGTCGGTTATGTAAAGCCCTTGGGAATTTTTACAGTTGTCCGCCCCTGTAAGGAGTCCTAGTAGTGTAAGGCCCTCGGGAAGTTATGCCGTCACGACAAAAATGCAATCATTTCTGTTGGGCAATTTCTAGGCTATTAAATCCATTTCCTGACCTCTTTAGCTAGGTGTTTTCAGTCTTTTGTTGCATGTAGTAGCTATGTATCCTGCAGGGCACTGGCCAGCCCTGCAAGATTCATGCTCTAAAGGTTTTATTTTTGTTTAGGATATAAAATGTTTCTAGTCAATGGCCTGTTAATGGGTCTAGAAAGAATTGTCCGCTATGATTGTCCGCTATTATAGCTACCGTTTCATCTATAGCCGGAAATTTGTATAGATATTAAGCATTTTGGCTGCCAAACTTGGAGCTTCAGCAATTTGTTGGATCTTGCCAACATCACCTTTGCCATTCTGCTCGCGAAGGGTAAGCATTACTCGCTCAGGTAAGTCTCCAAATAATAATAATAATAATATAATTCTAAATGTGATTTCAGAACGCTGCTGCTGCCGCATGTTGCAGCTGCAACATGTTGGCGCTGCCACATGCATGTTGCCGGTGCCATGCACTGCCATTGCCGCGTGCTGCCACTGCCATGTGCTGCTGCTGCTGCTGCACGGTGCTGCTGCCGTGCACTGCCACTGCTGCCGCATAGTGCAGCTGCCATGTGCTGCCGCTGCTGCCGCATAGTGCAGCTGCCATGCACTGCTGCTAGCTGCCGCTTGGTGTCACTACTGCGCACTGCCACCTCTGCCGCATGCTGCTGCTGCCGTGCACTGCCATTGCCATTCACTGCCGCTGCCATGCACTGCCACTGTCACATATTGCCACGCACTGCTGCGTCCTGCTGCTGCTGCACAGTGCCGCTGCCACACACTGTCGCTGCTGCTGCATAGTGCAGTTGCCATGCACTGCTGCTGCCATGCAGTGCAGCTGCCATGCAGTGCAGCTGCCATGCAGTGCTGCTGCTGCTGTGTGCGGCCACTGCCACGTGCTGTGGCTGCTGCCGCACTGTGCTGCTGCCGCGTGCTGCTGCTGCAGTGTGCTGCCACGGCCACATCTGTATTGTACAGCAATGATTTTCAGCTGTTATAGCTACCGCTTTATTTCTAACCTGTAATATCTATAGATACATACTTCTTTGCATCTTCAGCAATTTTATGGAGCTTCACAGAGGATTTAGTCGCCCACAGTGTAACACCCCTTAAATTCCTTGCTAGCTAGCTGATGAATGGGACCAAAACATATTAACTACATAGAGACCACCACAAATATCTAAGAGGAAAATCAGAGGCGCACATAGGGGGAAATATCTAGTGGTTAATTAATAATATGGACTATATTACAACTGCCTGTCTTTACTTAGGGATTTTAAGCCTTATAATGTAATAAATAATATACTATTCTGCCTTTACTTGTCTCAACAAGAATCTATTTTGGACCCCAGAACACCAAGACGGTGGAAGTGTGGGGAACTGGGGCAATGAATATACTTGGGACCCCAGTACACCAAGACGGTGGAGGTGCGGGGAACTGGGGCGGCAGGCCCCAGTCCCCGCACAACCACCGTACACTTCTGGGTGTGAGCAGCTTTGAAAGCGGTAGTGAAATGCATATTTAAAAGCATGATATTGTTGTAGTGTGTGCCGTACGTCTACGACTACTACAGTATCAGCTAGATAGCCGGTCCCATGGAAGGTCTGTTGTATGTATGCATGTGGTATGCTGGATGTAGGAAACTACAAACAAATCCAGTATCCTGCAAACATCGTTAGAACGACGACTGCTACACTGGATATCATCTGACATGCAGTCTGTATGCATGCCTCGGCATGTTATTGAATCCCTTTCATCTGAGAAGGCTGATTGGATCCAGCCACCTCCAAGGATTGACTTGATCCATCGATTGCTTCAAACACATAACATAGTTCCTCCATCACTACTCACGGCACTTGATCCGTCGCTCCCTCCGTTCCTCCATCCATTCAGATGGAGCTTCCGAGTATTCGGTGCGATTAGTCAACGATACTCGGATCCAAATTTATTATGACCAGCAATGGAACACGGTCTGGTAAGTTATGAATCAATTACTTGAACAAATGACAGATAGATCAACACGCACTACTGTAAATGCAGAGCCTGGCTTGATTCATTTCATTCTCTAGCTCGTCCCACAATTACTCCGTACACAACATACATGCATGTACGTATGGTAACGAAGATATCTGGTAGTAGACGACATCTGTGAATATATGCAATCTATCTAACGGCGTACCCCATATCTGTTTAAATGCTGGCAGCTATCCTGGCTTCCATGACACGCTATTTGCCGAGTTGGCTTGCGGAGAACTGGGTTTCCCCACTGGCATTGGGATAGAATATTCGGCTGCTACAACCAATGTGTTGTATTACGGTACCGGCCTTAGCTCCTTGCTAAGTAAGTAGCCCCGTGGCTACACCCTCTATATGCTTATATGTAGAGGCTAAGGGTTGCATGCCCTAGTGCAACTGTGACACTGTCACTGGTAGACTCAGTTGAGTTCGGTTTCACTGGTTGATCCTATGTATTTCCTTAATACATAGCTCTGTTTTCTCTTCCTTAGGGATTACAGTTCTTTTTGGAGACTTGCCGTACTAAGCTCAGAGTACCTATGCTCTGCTCTTCCTATCAACCGGTAGTTATCACTACCACTAGTTGGGGGTGATACAACAAAACTGGTAGCGAGACGGTCTTTCTGGACACTTCTTTCTGTGCTTTTCGCTAATCATGGATATGGACGTTAGTCTGAACCTGGAAGCGATTAAAGCTGCACTTTACTCTGACGACGGCGAGATTTCGCCTGCTTCTTCGTGTGAAGAGCAAGCACCTTTGTTGCACAATATCAGACGCTCCAGTGGAGTGGATATTGCAACGCAAACGTTCTTTACGTTTGAGAAGGCCACGCAAACGCCCAGCAGGCGCACGCGCGACGGGCAACCTATTTTGCTTATTGCGGAACAGAGTCCGTCTACGACTCACTCGGCTGCAGAGCTTCCGCGGGATGTAGATGGAGACGACGCTATGGAGGCCTCTGATGGAGAGCCCCCAGCTAAGCGTGTGCGCGCTCACGCACCGCAGGCTGCCGCTGCTGCCGTAGGCGCCGGCCCTTCCTCAGCGTCTCGTCCCCGTCAGCGTGGCAAGCGTCCTAGTTCGGGAGGCAGGGGGAATGCGCGTGGGGACCGCCGTGGTCACCAGCAGGGTCGTGGTGGTGGTGGTGTCAACCCGCAGTCCTTGACGGCCGATCAGGAGCGTGAGCTCACCCGGTACTATAACCGGTACGGTCGCCAGCTCACCCGTGGTGACTTGAGGGATTTGCGTAAGGAGGCAGGGGGCAACGTTTGTTTTTGCTGCCGGGCTGCTGGCCACTCATATGATGAGTGCACGTTGCGTCCCCCTGAGGCTCGTGCCGCCGCGGCACAAGGCAATGGCCACTAGGGCCTTGCCCAGGCTGGTGCTGAGGAGAGCTTGCCTGGGTTTTCTAAGTCCGGACAGATAGGTTCGGGTGTGCGTAGCTTTGTGCGCGCCTTGCGCCCAGAGGTCCTTGCTGACCTTGAGACCGCTGTTGGTCGCCGGTTTTCGTTTGACGCCTTGGCTGTCAAGGCTGGGTTTGACTCCACGTGTAACCTCTTGGCACCTCGTGGACGTCCCCTCTCATCGGCTGACCTTGGTAGGCACACCGTCCTTCTGATCCCCTCCTCACTTCATCATTTTCGGGCCTTGCTCAGTCATTACCGCACCTGCAAGCAGCGTCGACCTGATACAGCAGCTGGTATTCTTTTGCCACAGCATGTAGCTCGTCTGGCCTCTGCTGAGCTTGCAGGTATGCGCAAGGTTCGGTCCTTTCCAACAGGTACGGGTCTCTTTAATGGTCTTGACCTTTCAGGCCAGCAGGTTGCTTTACCTGGCACCCCGTATCCTGCAGAGGTATGGTTTGATGCGCCGCAGCCATACACACCTGTGTCACCTGATCCTTTCACTTCTGCCCTTTTGGTAGCTGCGTCGGGTGCTATGACTGCAGGTTCATCTCTTCCTCTTATCTCTCTGGCAACGGCTGGACTCAGTTTCACCGCCTTGGTGGACTCGGGTGCTACCCACGACTTTATCAGTGAGTCACTGGTTCAGCGCTTGCGTTTGCCTGTTCGCTCTTGCCCGTGGTCTTCGGTTTCCTTAGCCGACGGGGGCAAGCAAGCCATCTTGGGGCAGGTGTCTCTGCGGGTGTCTGCAGGCTCTTTTCGTGCTTGCTTGCAGCCCTATGTGCTGCCGACCCTCACAGATGCCGCATCTTTCATTCTAGGCTCTGCCTCACTCCAGAAGCATGCTGCCGCGTTTGACTATGAGGAACGCACCCTTCGCCTGTCTAAGGGTTCAGCAACTTGCGTGCTTCGATGGCTGCCTACAGCCGCAGAGGAAGCTGTTCCTGATGACGCTCCTCAGGTCAATCATGTTATCACTGCCATGCGTGAAACCAAGAATACCCCAGAGTCTGTTAGCCGTAAAGCAGCTGTCCGTATGCTGCGTAAGGGTGCTCATGGCATTCTAGTGCGCCCCTCTCTTCGGCTCAACTCTGTTGGTGCTCAGACTTCCACGCAGGACACTGAAGTCTCTGCGTTGCTCACGGAGTATGCAGATGTGTTCCGCGACCTTCCAGGGATCCCGCCGGAACGACCGGTGGATCACACCATTCCTTTGGTGCCTGGCGCGCAACCCGTCTCACGCCCCATGTACCGTCTCAGCCCTTTGGAGCTTGATGAGGTAAAGCGGCAGGTTACTGACTTGCTTGCTAAGGGCTTGATCCGTCCGAGCACTTCCCCTTACTCCGCGCCTATCTTGTTCGTGGGTAAGAAGGATGGCACACTGCGCATGTGCATTGACTACCGTGGCCTTAATGCCGTTACGGTCAAAAACCGGTATCCTTTACCCCGGATCGATGACCTGCTTGATAAGCTGCGTGGCTCTGCTTACTTCAGCTCTATCGACCTGCAGCAGGGCTATAATCCGATCCGTATCTTGGAATCTGACATTCCTAAGACGGCTTTCCGTACCCCCTTTGGTCATTTCGAGTTTACGGTCCTGAGCTTTGGTTTGGCTAACGCCCCTGCGACCTTCCAAGCTGTCATTGACCGTATGTTCAGGCCCTACATCGACAAGTTTGTCGTGTGTTACCTGGACGATATCCTGATCTACTCGAAGACTAAGGAGGAACACCTTAAGCATCTCCGTCAGGTGCTGGAGGTCTTACGGCGTGAGCAGCTGTATGCCAAGCAGTCCAAGTGCTACTGGGCTCTTTCCCAGGTGGAGTACTTGGGGCATGTGGTGTCTGCCGATGGCATCCGCATGGACCCCCGTAAGACTGCTGCCGTAAAGGACTGGCCGACTCCGACCTCTTTGCCGGAGCTGCGCAAGTTTTTGGGCCTTACCAATTACTTCCGTAAGTTTATCTCTGGGTACTCTTCCCTTGCCGCACCTCTCACGTCACTCACTCGCAAAGACGCTTTTCAGTCTCCTGAGGCTTGGACTCCTGATTGCCAAGCTGCGTTTGATGCGATCAAGCACGCTGTTGCTAATGACGTGGTGCTGCACTTTCCTGATTACTCCTTGCCCTTTCATGTCGAGCTCATCTCTGATGCCTCGCTGCAAGGATCAGGCGCTGTTCTGGTGCAGAACGGGCGTCCCATTGCGTTCACCAGTAAGAAGTTCTCTCCGGCGGAGCGGGGCTATACTACCGGTGAGCAAGAGCTTCTGGCTATCATTCATGCCTTGCGTGAATGGCGTTGTTACCTGGAGGGCCGTCCCTTCGTGGTAAAGACAGACCATAAGCCCTTGACCTTCCTTCAGGGCGTTCCTACCCTTAACCGCCGCCAGGCGCGTTGGTTGGAATACATGGCACGTTTCAACTTCACCTGGGAGCATCTCTCCGGATCCCTCAATGTTGCCGATGCATTGAGTCGCCATCCATCCCTGCATGCCGTGATCCTTTCTGTGGTCACTCGACGTCAATCTGCTGCCTCTGAGGTCACTACCTCTGGCTTTGCACAGCGCATTGTGCAGGGATATGCCTCTGACTCCTGGTTTAAGGATGCCCGCAATCTTGAGCCCTATAAACAGGAGCGCGGCCTATGGATCCGCACTGATGGTGAACGTCGCCAGATTGTCGTGCCTAACGACGACCTTCTTCGCCGGGATATCCTTGCACGCTTGCATAAGGACCCCCTGGCTGGACACGTGGGTGTTACCCGCTTGGTGGAGCTAGCACGTCGCAATTTCTGGTGGTCCTCCTTGGCCCAGGATGCTGCTCGATTTGTGCAGCAGTGTGACGATTGCCAGCGCTCTAAGCCACTTTCCGGTAAACAAGCAGGGTTGCTTCAACCCTTGCCCATTCCGGTGGCTCCCTGGGAGAGTGTTTCCCTTGATTTTGTTGTTGGTCTTCCTCCGTCTGAGGGGGGGAACGATGCCGTGCTCGTCATGGTTGATCGTTTGACCAAGATGGTGCACCTTGCGCCTACCACCACCTCGGTGACTGCAGAGCAGACGGCTCGTCTGTTCTTTGATAATGTCGTGCGTTTGCATGGCATACCCAAGTCGGTCATTTCTGACCGTGGGCCCCAGTTTGGTGGCAAGTTCTGGGCGTCCCTGGGTGACCTTGTCAATGTTCGTGTGAACCTTTCCACTGCCTACCATCCCCAAACGGATGGGCAGACGGAACGCATGAACCGCACCTTTGGTGACATGCTGCGTACTTACGCTGGCAGCAATCCTCGCGCGTGGGATACTTTCCTCTCTGCTGCTGAGTTTGCCATGAACAATGCTGTTAACCGGTCTACGGGACAGTCTCCGTTCTTCTTGAACTATGGCTTCCACCCCGCAATTCCACTTGCTCGGGAGTTGGATGTGCCTGCCCCAGCTGCCAAAGCTTTCGTGAGGTCGTATAATGACCGCATGGATGAAGCTAAGCACCTCCTTGAGGCTGCACAGCAGCGTACCACTGAGTACTACAACCGTGGTAAGAAGGAAACCACCTTCAAGCCTGGTGATTCCGTACTCCTCAGTACTAAAAACCTACGGCAACTTGCCACAGGTCCGCGCAAACTTTTGCCGCGATGGGTGGGACCTTACCCTGTGAAACGCATGGTTGGTCAGGCAGCGGCCGAGCTTGTCCTTCCCTCGAATATGCGTATTCACCCCACCTTCCACGTGTCTCTGCTGCGTCCTTACAGGGCAGCACCAGATACGTCGGTTACCAATGGATCCAATATTTCCTCTGGAAACCCCGGGACCAGTCCTGATGGACCGCCACCAGTAGATTGGTTGAACAACGAACCTCTCTACTCGGTTGAGCGCATTCTTGACTACCGTGCTCGCCGTATCGGGAAGAAACGAAAACGGCTGGTGCATGAGTACCTTGTCAAGTGGAAGGGTTATTCTTCCGACCAAAACAGCTGGGAACCTGCGCAGAACTTTACCCCTGACCTGATCCCTGATCTTGAAGCAGCTCGAGCCCGTGCACGAGGGCGCTGCGAGGACGCCGCGTCCTAAAGGGGGAATAGTTGTTGTATTACGGTACCGGCCTTAGCTCCTTGCTAAGTAAGTAGCCCCGTGGCTACACCCTCTATATGCTTATATGTAGAGGCTAAGGGTTGCATGCCCTAGTGCAACTGTGACACTGTCACTGGTAGACTCAGTTGAGTTCGGTTTCACTGGTTGATCCTATGTATTTCCTTAATACATAGCTCTGTTTTCTCTTCCTTAGGGATTACAGTTCTTTTTGGAGACTTGCCGTACTAAGCTCAGAGTACCTATGCTCTGCTCTTCCTATCAACCGGTAGTTATCACTACCACTAGTTGGGGGTGATACAACACAATGGTCCGATCGTCACGGTAAGCTTCCGCAAACCAACAAACATAATCAGGGAAATACGTTCCATTAAGGTTTATGCAGCATAGCTAACGGAGGTAACAAGGGCGGCTTAAGCATGCATGCGTGTATGTATGTGCTCGCTTGTTATTATGTACGTGCATATGATCCAGCCAGCACTGATGTTGAAGTATTCAGCGCTACATTTGTTTGATGAGTATATATGGATCAATACATCGATAAATATATGGATCGATACACCGAACCACAGTGCCAGGGTGGCTACATGGCTTTATCCGTCTGTCCTGCGATGTGCTCCGTCCCTGCCTCCCTCAAGCCAGCATGAACACACAAACCCCACCAGACCCTAGCCTGGCTACTCAGAAGAATAGAGCCACGCACGAAGAACAACACAAATCCCCCTAAAACGAGGGGACAGAACGACCCATAAGATCAGCCACCCAAACTCTAGAATCACGCCCTTCTCTGCCACAGTACCCACTGATAGATTGCACAACAAAGTATAACATTTGATAAAAGGGTGGTAGGTAGTAAGAACTACTGATTGATAGAGCTCAAGACCTTCGTAGGCATTGGTGTACGATGGATCCCCTACGCGTGGCAGTTCTGACGTGATGTTGTTGTGAGATAGTCCAGCAGACATTGGCAAAGCTTGGCCGTAATATGAGGAATTTTTTGTTACATAATTATAGATTAGATAATAGAAAGAGAGAGAGATAAAAAACGTTAATAGAAGCAATGTCTGTCGGATGGGTCCATGCAGCTGTACGCAAAGTGATAGGAACTTCACCCACAAAACATACCAAAATATACATAATTCGAAACCTTATAACGTACCACAAATAGATCCCTGAAAGGCTCTCTTCGCGTACACGACTAGGCCGTACTACATAGCTCCCTCACGGATAGACAAACCAGCTAGGACGGCTCGCTTAACTTATCTGGCTATAACATTTTCACAACACGCCCCCTCGAGACGTTCCTAGCTCTGAAAAACGTCAGTCTGGCAAGTTAATGGTTCCAGCACTACGAAGATGTTGCGTGCTCACACCATCACCCTAAGTCACCATAGCACGCAAAAGAAATGATAGGACATCACAAGCAGACCTGGCGCTATTTATCAAGAAGGATGAGAATGGGATCGTTTATCTGCTGGTTCATGTCGACAATATTGTCACTACGTCCAACGAAGTGGAGCTAATCAAGAAGGTGAAGGCGGCAGTGGGAGAAGCCTTTAAGATTCGAGATCTTGGTGAGGCTAAAGTTTTCTTGGGGATGGAGATCAGCAGGGGAGAGAACGGCGAAGTTAAGCTTTTGCAAACCCGAGCTTGTCCAGCACCGCCACCAGTTTCACGTACCAGCAGTGCGGGGCCTGCTTTAGCCCGTAGATAGACCTTTTAAGTCTGCACGCCAGGTTGGGATCCTTCAACTCATAGCCCGGCGGCTGCTGCATCCATAGCTCTTCCATAGCTCCTCCAGCTCTCCATTCAGAAAAGCCATTGACACGTCCAGCTGATGGATGGGCATACCCTTAGCTGCCGCCACCGCCAGCAAAGCTCTTAGTGAAGCGAAACGCGAGGTAGGGGCAAACAACTCCCCATAATCAATCCCCGCCCGCTGCTCATAGGCCTTCGCCACCAAACACGCCTTGAAGCGCTCAATTTCCCCATCTGCTCCACGCTTAACTTTGTATACCCACCGGCAAGGTAGCAGTCGTGTGCCCTCCGGCGGTCGTGCCAGCTCCCATGTTCCATTGGCAAGCTGTACCGCAATCTCCTCATCCATCGCCTTCTTCCATTCTTCTGCATGCGGCCCATTCGTAGCCTCAGTGTACGTTGACGGTTCTGGTATTTCTCCAGTAGATGCCGCATTGATCCGCCCATAGGTCATCCTCCCGTTGGGCTCCCGTCTCCATTCGATCAGCCGCTTGTGTTCACACAATGGATAGCGGCGATCCTGCATCTCCACATCTGCATTTCCTGCGGGTGCTAGTTGTCCTCTGCTGGTTGAAGGCCCTCCACCGCCATCGCCGCCACCACCACGTGACTGCTCTGTGTTATGTGTCCGTGGGAATAGCGCCAGCGGCATATTTGCTTGGCCTCTTGGTGGCGCCATCTGCCCACTGCTGGTTGACGGCCCACTGATGTTCTCCACCATCTCAATGTCCATATTTGAACCATCCAGGGTGCCTCCGCCACCCCCTGACGGCAGTACCATCCCAGCGCCATCGTCAGCCTCCTCCTCATCGTCATCAGAGTCCATACGGCTATTTCCAATGGCCGTCTTGTTGAACCTCACTGCAGAATGTTTAGTGATGCTGCCGTCGTCGAAAAGGATGCGATAGTGCCCACCGTGCTCGTATCCGACGAAAATCCCCTTCCGGCTCACCGGGTGCAGCTTGTTGTGTTTCTCCTTAGGCACGTGCGCGTATGCTGCACAGCCAAAGACCCTTAGGTGACTGATATCTGGCTTTGTGCCCATGAACGCCTCATGTGGTGTTACCTTAGCGCCAGTGACAGGCGAGATGTTGCGAAGGTAGTTCACCGTCGCAAGTGCTTCTGCCCATAGCTGCTGTGCCAGTTCAGACTCCACCAGCATAGCCCACTTTTCTCCAGAAGAGTCCTGTTTAGGCATTCTGCTGCCCCATTTTGCTCTGGAGTGTACCCCACTGTTGTGCCGTGGATAATGCCTTTGTTGCTGAAGTAGTCACCCATGGCCTGGTTGACGAATTCCCGTCCACAGTCCTTGTGTACCTCCTTGACACGATGTCCAGCAATATTCTCCAGCGCCTCAAAAATAGCGTGAACCTTCTTGCCGATGGCGTCCTTGGTCTCTGTGAAGGCCACCGCTGAAAGTCCCGTGCAATCGTCCAGCACCGTAGTCACATACTGGGATCCGCCAAGTGACGTCTTGGGCATGGGACCACAGACGTCCATATGAACCAGCCCAAGCGGTTTCACCGCCTTGTGTCCAGTAGCTGGGAACGGTCCACGTGATTGCTTCGCATAGATGCACGGCTCGCAGATCCGTGAGCTGGCTGCCTCCAAGCTCCCGCGATCAAGCTCCATGCCGGTTACCATATTCTCCCGGCACATCCGTTCCAGGCTCCCGAAGCCCAGATGTCCCAAGCGCCGATGCCACAGCGCTGCCGCCGAGTCTCCTGACCCGGTCGCCGCACATGAGCGGCTATCGCTGACCAAACGCTCTGCTGCGTTGTAGTGAATTGTGTAGAGGTTTCCAACCTTCTCGCCTTGTAGGATAGTCCGTCCGTGATGCTGCACCAGAGCCTTCCCATCGCCCAGCACCACTTTGGCGCCACGGTCGTTGAGGATACCCTCCGAGATAAGCTTGACGGTAGCTTTCGGCACCAGGTACATGTACATGTTGAGTAGGTCAATCTCCAACCCTTCGATCATGTTGCTCCTTAAGGTGCACGATCCCACATGCGTCGGCTGATGCCTGGAGCCATCATAGCCGATAACGCTGAACAGTTCCTCTGCCTTGACTGCACGTACGTTCTTCAACTCGGATGCATCGTAGGTAATGTGCCACTCCGATCCAGAGTCAATGTGCCAGTCCTGCAAACGGCATTCTCCTCCAAGCGCGAATGCCAACTTACTGGGCATTGCTGATATGCTCCCACCACGTTGCTTGCCGTCTCCTCCACGCCCTTTGCTCCCCTGATCTGCTAGACGCTTCCGGCAATCCCTCATAAAGTGTCCGGGCGTTCCGCAGTAGTGGCAGGTAACGTTGGGTCTGCCGCCAGTCCTTGCTCCTCGACCTCACCCTGATGAACCGGCAATGCCGCCACCCCGGCGCGCACTAAATGCCGTCGTCTCCTTTCCTCTTGCCTCTCGTTCCGCTGAGTCGTAAGCCATCAGCCTTGAAACGACTTGTTGAAAATCCAGCTCACCTTCGCGCGTCTCAAGGGCAGTCGTAATAACATGATACGTGCGTGGAAGGCCCTTGATGATTATCGCCGGAGCAAGCGAAAAGCTTGCTAGGCCATAGCTGATTTTCTTTCCTGGGGCCCGTTTCTCCTTCCGTCACGCTTGCGGTTACTGTCCATAATGGAAACTTATGTCAACGGTCAGTGAAATGGTCGTCGTAGTTCCGACATAGACGTGAACGACGATAGTCGTTCCGTCGTCGGAACGGAGACCTTAGGCCGTTTTTGGGGCGCTTGTCGTCCGTCTGTCCGGAACATATTTGGTAACTCGCCGTTTTTCTCGGCGTCGTAGTGCCTTCGGAGCGTCGCTCGCGCTTAAGACGTCGCGGCGTAAAAGGCGAGGTCGCGGGTTCGATTCTGGTCGTCACTGGACGTTTCGCGGCACGAATTGTCACCGCGTCGTCACAGGACGTTTCGCGGCGCGTTCAGGTGCGACATCTCAATATCGTCGTAGTTCCGACATAGACGTGAACGACGATAGTCGTTCCGTCGTCGGAACGGAGACCTTACCCCGGCTTTTCGTTGTCTGTCTGTTCGGGATTTTCTGGAAACTCGCGTTTTTCGGGCCGTCGTTCTCGGGTTTCGGAGCTCCGCGCGCGCTTAAGACATCGCGGCGTTAAAGGCGAGGTCGCGGGCTCGATTCCGGTCGTCACCGGATGGTTCTCGCTGAGCGATCGCGGCGCGACTCGATGCATCTCCGGGTGCGCGATTCGCTATGGACTGTAGGCGGACCGGATCGATAAAAATAATATATATATAAAAATAAACCCATATACTTGATATAGCCATACTCGAACCTTCCGGCGTTGGATGAGGCGGTCATTCCAACGCCGTCCAACGTTGTTCGCGTGAAATGTGTGGCTTTTTGAAGGACGTTCGGCCTTCTTTGCGTGCGTCGGCTCGCCCCAGGTATCATTTGCATCGCGGGTATATATACATCCGTCCGATTTATTTCTCTTAACCGATTTAGTTCTCTCCTGCCGCCGACTGCACGGCCTTTCGTGGAGTTGGGCTCTTTGCAGGCGTCGGCTCGTTCCTGGAGGATTGTATCGCGTGGACATGTTGCTCTCCTCCGTGCGCGGTATTGTGGCGGACCGGTTATGACGGACCGAACAAGTGATTCACCCCGGCGGGCTGGGGCTCGCGGTCGCGAGCGCCTGGGTATGTTGCCTGGCGGCTTTCTCCCTGCAGGATTTCGTCCGTTAAGCGCGGACCTCGGCGCGGTTGCCGCTTCGGCCGGTGCAGCACCGCAGTCCGGGGTGCGTAGTCGCGAGCGTTTGGGTACACTGGCCGGCGGTTTCCATTTCAGAGGGACGAGTGCGTCGAGTGTGCAGCTCAGCGCGGATGCAGCACGGATGCGGGATGCTCGTCTCGATCCGGAGCGCAGGGCTGCGGAGCAGCGGCGTGACACCGCTGCACGAGCGGCTGCCCGTCGAGACCCAGAGTGCAGGGCTGCGGAGCAGCGGCGTGACACTGCTGCGCGAGCGGCTGCTCGTCGAGACCCGGAGTGCAGGGCTGCAGAGGCCGCGCACACGCAGGCTCGTGCTCAGTTACGTGGGATACAGCTTCCGCAAGCTAGCTTGCTTGAGCGTTTGCGGGACCTCATGCGATTTCCCTGCTTGCACGAGGGTCAGCACCCTGCACCACCTGATTTTCTTGGGGTGATTCCGGAAGGGCGTGTGCAGGACTTGCCTGGCGGTCAACTTCCGGTGGAGCGGCAGGTACCATATGAGAAACACCTGCAGCTTGCTTCCAGCATGGCCGCCGCGCTGCGTCGGCGCATGCCTTCCCGGGTGTGTGCCGTCTGTTCGGAGCAGTGTTCGGAGGACCAATCCGCGCTTCGTGCTTGGGTGGACATCCCCAACGTGGACATCTTACGCGCTGACGTCATGTGCACAGGCGCCGTGCCGCGTCATGCGCGTACTCTGGCTTGGCGGCGCATGCCCTGCACCACCCAAGGTGTTGCACCACCGCCGCCGGATCCGGTTTTACCGGCACGGTATCGTGTCGGCAGATCCGAGCGCGGCAGTACTGCAGGTGCCAGCGCTGACGCCAATCCCGCGGCATTCGTGGATGAGGATGCGGTGGCGGTTGACAGTGATGGTGGTGTCGATGGGGCTGACGAGTCGGATTCATCGACGGGTGCTGCAGAGGGCACGGCCCCGGTGCAGCTGCCATCGGAGTTGCGGCCATATCCACCACGGGTGCAGCCGCGACCTTGCTTTGACGATCCGCGGAGTGTGGAGGTGCCGTTTTGCATGCGCCTTGATGCGGACTTGCCGAAT
Organism: Volvox reticuliferus; assembly: GCA_019650235.1. Classification (NCBI taxonomy): domain Eukaryota; kingdom Viridiplantae; phylum Chlorophyta; class Chlorophyceae; order Chlamydomonadales; family Volvocaceae; genus Volvox; species Volvox reticuliferus. The sequence continues at coordinate 733,686 of BNCP01000023.1, forward strand.
CGGACCGTGTTCCGCGGCGATGGTGGCTCCGAGCGATTCGTTATCTGCGCCTTTTGCGAGAAGGCACTGGCGGGTGAGGACCTTCTCCGGCCCGTTTAGGGGAACATGAACGCCTCTGATTCATCGAGCCGCCTATATTGCCATTCGAGTTTGCTTAACTGATGTCCGCCTGTCGCCGCTCTCATTGCAGCACGCCGAGTGCCTGAAGCGGCTCTGGCGCGTCTCGATCCGGGCGACGTGCCGTCTGTCAATCACCTGGGCGACCCGCTGCCTACACCCACGTTTGTGGAAAGTCAGCTTTTGGGGCGGGGCCGTCTGATGCAGCAGCTGCTGATTGTGCATCTCACGGGCCGTCCCCCCCAGGTCTTCCCGTGTGCCGTTCAGTCGCATGGTATCGCGGTCGTCAACCCCGACCCCAATATGCTACGCGGCCAGCTGCCTGCGCGTATTGCGGATTTGGCAGGTGCGTTCACGGTGGTGTGCGTGGACCAGGTCCGAGACCGGCAGGACTTGCTGGATCGCGTGCGCCGTGCGCCTGGCGTTAAAGTGCGAGGACACGTCATCGTCGCCTGGGTGCGCTTTCTTCAACACAACGATGAGGATGAGCTCGCGGTGGATGAAGATGCTCTGCAGGAGTACGAGCGTATGGGATGTGTTGCACAGGTACCTGAGGCACTGCTGCGCTCCGCGATCGGTCCTACAGATCCGGAGGTCGCCGGCGTACTGCGGAGCACGTTCCTCCATGACCGCACTGGCGCCGCTGGTGTACGGCAGCTGCAGGAGACGTTACAAGGAAACGCGGCTGGTGAAATCGTTCAGGGCGGTGGTGCGTATGCATCGCCGTCTGATACAGGTGTGATTCCTTCTTGTTGAAAGACGGGGTCAGCCGACGGGGCTCACAGACGGGGAACGGTGGGGGGGCGGGCCGGACGGGAAACGTAGATACGTCACTATCGGACTGACAATCCTGGTCCCACGTACTTTGCCCGCATCCTTCCGGCGTTGGTATTTCTGTACTTCTACATCTGCTGGAGGTCCCGACGCACCCACGACCGGGGCTACCGTCTCGGACACTCCTATGGCGGGTATGTCTGCGAGAGCACAGCTGCGAGTTGCCCGTGTCGCTGTTGTGTTTTACGAGCTGTACGTACCCGTGGGTTTGCACGGGTCGCGTCTGCTGGTCTGTGTGTCGACCGAACGTGCTCGGCCTCCTGTCAGGTTAGGCGTCGCGGAATACTCTACGTATTGCCACTTGTTGATCTGCGGTGTGTGCGCGACTGTGACTACTGTCCACTGCAGGAGCTGACGCTACGGGCTTACCGCCCCTCGCGGTCGTCGTGCGCCAGGCAGCCGACCCTGTTCCCATCCGGAGTAAGTGAGGGCGTGCATTTTATCACCTTCATACACCTCCATTCGCGTATCCCGCCACATCCACCGAACAGCCTCGGAACAATTTGCGCATACGTTACAAGTACCGTTCCTGCTCCATCTGTCTGCCCGTCGTGTTAAGCTTGTGGATTTCCGTCCCCTCTGTCCGACACAGCTGATGCCGACCTGGGCGCTCCGGATGAGCTGGAACTGGTCCTGCCGCAGCCCGCTGCCGTTCCGACCGACGGCAGCGAGTTTGATACCCGGCCCAACGTGGTGCATGATCTGCTGACCGGCCGTGCACGTCTTGCATTCGCCGCTGGCGGCCGTGACGCTCGGATCCTGGATGATCGTCATCCGGCCATCCTCAACGTCTGCTTCCCGGTCTCGTTTCCGTATGGCTTGTCCGGACAGCGGCCGCCGGGAATGTCCTTTGCATCATACTGCAGCCACCTGGTACGGCGGGTGCCTCGGGCACAGTTCAGCGGCAACTTGATGCTGCTTGCCCGCATGTACGACATCAACGTTCGGCAGCAGAGTATGGCGCAGGTGGGAGTGGCCCTGCGCATGCGACCACGGCTGGGTGAACCAGCGGCGCGAGTCTCAAGGGATGTCGTACGCGCCATGGCGGACATCTTGGCGCTGCCGTACCGTCACGCCCAGCGACGGCAGCTGCTGTCGCAGCAGTCGCCCGTGGTGCGCGCTCTCCTCGAGGGCGCACGTGCCAGCTTGCTGCGAATCGACCTCACGGATGCCTACTACAACGGTGCAAAGGCCACGATGCGTGCAGCTGCTCTCACTATTGGCTGGCCGCCGCTGTTCTTCAACCTCAACCCGGCGGACATGCATGCTGGCTGCGCCGTTGTAGCGTCTGGCCAGTTCATCGAGTTCGACGACACCGGCCGTCCCGCCCAGATCACCAGCACGGTGGAAAAGTGGCGCCGCGTTAAGGAAGACCCGTACAGCTGCGCCGCGCTGCTTGTTGCCACGAAAGAAGTGGTGGTCGAGCAGCTGTTTGGCTTTGCACCTGGGGCAATGCGGCAGACTGACCCGAACTGCTTCTGCGGTGTCGTATTCGAGGTGGTTGTCAAGGTGGAGCAGAGCGGGCGATTGGCGTTACACCTGCACGGAGTTGCACATCTCGAGTGCTTCGCGCTAGAGAACCTGCAGGCGTTCTTTTGTGGACCCAACTGCCGGGCTCTGGCACTTGCGTACGCGCTCTGCGAAATGTGGTATCCTTCGCCGTACTACGCTCCGGCCCCGGACGGTGGAACGCAGCCTCTGGTCATGGGTATGTCTGAAGCGGAGGCGCAGCAGCACGGCCTGCCCGTGCCGGCGGTGCAGGTAGATTGCCCGCCTGCCGCGTGCGACTTCGAACGACTGGCCGGGTGCGCGAACGGCGGGCTCCCTCCACCATCACGGCACGCCGCCTGCCGTGCCCACCACGCTGCCGTCATACACGGTACCCTCACCCACACCCACAATACGACCTGCAAGCGCCACGGCTGCCACGGCACCGACGACAGCTGCGGCATGGCCTTCCCCCGGCTCATCCGCACGGCCTTTCAGTGGATCGGCACCAGCGGCCTCTTCTTGTTGCCCCGCCTGGCGTCCAACCTCGTGCCGCACATGCCTGCCGTTGCGCTCGCGTTCGGCTGCAACCAGTTGATGTCCTTGGCCTGTGAGGTCGACCGGGAGTACACGGCTGACGTCGCCGCACAACTAGCACGCCCCGCCGACGAACGTGGTGACTGCCCCCTCCTACAGCCCGCCATCGACCGTGCCCTTGATGCTGCGTACTACAGTTCAAAGTACACCGCAAAGACAATCGAGCGCAGCCAGGCACACCTCACCTGTGCCGCCGTCGGACGCGTGCAGGACTTCATGATGGCGGGGAGCCCGCCCAGTGCCAGCGGCGATGGCCCCAGCGCGTTCGCCAACCTATGCGCCGCGGTACACCGCATGACGGCCACCATCACGGCCGGCATGGCACTGGTCGCCTTCAAGCTCTCGGGTCACGATACGTTTCAAGCGTCGTACAAACGTAACTACCTGCCGGTGGGCGCGTTCACTGCACTGGCGGCCGAGTCCGCCGTGGAGCCAGAAGACGCGGAAACCGGCGTGGAGCTTGTGGAGGCAGAGGAGCACGGTGGCTACACTCTCGCCGACGCCGTACAGAACTATACGCAGCGCGGAGTGGAGCTCAGCGGCTTCGATTGCAGCGCCTACAATATCGTGGCCAACTTCGAAGTGCAACGTGTGACGCCCGCACAGCACCCCCACGCTGCCATCCTTGGCGCCCAAGTCCTCCCCGCGACTCGCCACCGCAAACGCAAGGCCTCTGACACCGCTGTGACCCCCGTGACTGATGCACCTTCCGGCCCATCTGGCGCCCAGCCCACCGCCGCCGCGACGTTCCTTGCGTCAGGCGGTTCAGCTGCGGACCAGCTACCGACCAGTCCAGCAACGACCATTCCCCCCAAGAAGGTGGCCTTCCAACCGACGCACCCGCTGTACCTGACACACGTCCTCCGTCGCCTGGCGCAGCCGAGGTACGTCCTGCTGGGCGGTGCACTGCCCCGCCGTCCTCAAGCAGGCAGTACCACCGCAGCCGCCGTCGCCTACTACGCATTCGTGTTGGGCATCTTCAAGGCTCACCGTGGCCAGCCGGTGGCTGCCAATCAAACGGTGAAGGAAGCGTACGATGCTTGGTGGACGGACCTGGGAACCACCGGTGCAGGCCGATCCTACAGAGCCTGCGTCAGTGCCCTGCTTGACAACATCGAAGCAGAGCACCTCGCCAGCGGCCGGCGCCAGGCCGAATACAACTTGCGACGTCGCCAGCGCCGCGCCGCCGCTGCGGCTGCCGGTCTCCCCCCGAACTACACCTCCAGTGACTCGGATGATGACGACCCGGACGCCGCGCGAGGCCGCCTCGAACCCGACCCTAACACACAGCCACCACACGACAATCAGGTCGAGCGATATGACTTCGTGCCAGGCCAAGGCGACCCGACGACGGGGCTCAACCTGTCTGACGTCGCCCTGACGGACCTGTACGACCGCACCACGGTGGAGGGGCTGTACGCATACGGTGCAGCCCGGCGTTGCCGTGCGCTTCCTCTACCCGACTAAAGATGAAGACCGGCTCTTTGCCGGCGCACCGAACCGAAACGGCAGCTTCGTCGCAGGCGTGAACACAGTCGGACAGGGCGTCATCATCCTGCAGCTCGATAACCGCGCCCTAGCCGACATGGAGACCAACCACGCCTTTGCACGGGCCGTCACGTTCACGAACGTGGAGCCAGCTGCCCTGCCCGCCTTCGTCACCTCCCGCTTCGCCGGACCGACACTGGCCCAATACAAGGTCACCCCGACGACTCAAATTTCCGTGGCCAGCACCTCCGTCCTCCCGATGCTGTACACCGCCAAGCTGCGTTATCCCACATACAACGCGGCAACCGACAAAGCGGACGCCGAGGACAAGTACCCGGCCGACGGCAGCGCCCTCCTGGTCGTCCCGCACGGTAAGCTGTTCCGCGGCGGACCCTTCCGCAAGTTCAACGCCTGGGTCGCGTGCGGCAACCCCGACGCCCCCGACCTCGGCTGCGTGGAGCTGGCGGTCAAGCAATCCGCGCCCGACAACTTCGTTGCGCAGCTACAAGCGGCGGCTGACGACAACACGCCGCTATACATCTACGCCGCCAAAATCAGCGCGCCGTCCAATACTCAGTACAACAACAGCATCTTCCTCAACGGAGCGCTAGTCGCGGCAGCAGCTGCCCCGGGCAAGCGCCCTCCCAAGCGGGTACAGACCTTCCGAGCAGCTACCCAGCAGACCACTGCGGCCACCGACAGCCGCGCCGACACGAACGACATGATGGTTGCGTGGGAGCAACGCGACCGGGCCGCCGTTGTCCTACCGTCGGATGGAGCACACGCCGCCGCCACCCTCTCCCCGAATCCCAGCTCCGTCACGACGGTCGGCTCCCGGCCCGTCATACCACTCGTCCTCAGCGTCGGCAATAGCAAGTATCCAGTCTGCACGGACAGCCCCAGCGTCCTCCAACAGCTGCCCAACTACGCGGACTTCTTCGCCGACGCGAGCTTCGCGGACGACAACGACCGCGTCGCGTACACCGCCTACGACTCCTTCGCCATCGCCGGCACCGTCACCACCAGCACGGAGGGCCGGACCACTTTCGTCACGGCCCTCCAACAGTAAGTCACTCCGGTTGCCCCAAACACAGGTGCGTGCATGGAGTTGCCGCCACTGGATGGCGTTAAATGCCAGCGTCAAACGGCCACCTCGCTGTATGACGACACGCTTGCACGGCCGAGTGCGATCCGCGCGCTCGTGGGTTCGACTCCCACGCTGGTGAACCGCATCTCTGCATTCTTGTATTACCCCTTCCATTCGGCACGCGTGCCCTCGCCTCCGCCGCGCGGACGGGGAACTACGGCCCCCCTCGCGGGCGGACGGCCCGCGTCTAGTATGCAAGGGCACGCACATATGCAAGGGCATGCCTTTTATCGTCACCGGACGTTTCATGGCGCGAACCGGACGTTTCATGGCACGAATCGTCGCCGTGTCATCACCGCACGTTTCGCGGCACGAATCGTCGCCGCGGCGGCGTCTGGCCGTGTATGATATTATGATATTATGGCACATCGAATACGGCACGTCAAATTGCGCACCTGGACGCAACGATGCGCCTTGCGCGAACCGGACGTTTCACGGCACGAATCGTCGCCGCGCCGTCACCGGACGTTTCACGGCGCGTTCAGGTGCGACATCTCAATATATGCAAGGGCACGCACATATGCAAGGGCATGCCTTTTATCGTCACCGGACGTTTCATGGCGCGAACCGGACGTTTCGCGGCACGAATCGTCGCCGTGTCGTCACCGCACGTTTCGCGGCACGAATCGTCGCCGCGGCGGCGTCTGGCCGTGTATGATATTATGACATTATGGCACATCGAATACGGCACGTCAAATTGCGCACCTGGACGCAACGATGCGCCTTGCGCACCTGACATATGTGATATGCTGATGCATGTGCAAGTCCGTCTGTTCGACTCTTTGTTGTGTGCGCAAGTATGCGCACACGTGCAAGGGCACACATTTTAGCGTGAATGACATGATCTCATATAACATAATATGACATATGTAATATGCTGATGCATGTGCAAGTCGTCGCACCGGATGTTTCGCGGCGCGAATCATTGCGTTCGGGTGCGCGATTCGACATGCGACATGCCAATATATATTGTAGCCATCTTTGATTATGGCTACGATCAGGGAAGATCACCGGCGTCGAAGTGCGCATCTGCGGCCGTCCAACGTTGTCCGCGTGAAATGTAGGGCTTCTTGTAAGATGTACGGCCTTCTTCGCGTGTGTCGGCTCGCTACAGTAGGTCGGATTGCATCGCGGATATACACATCCGTCCGATTTCTTTATCTTAACATACGGTACTGCGGCTGCACACTGCATTACTGCACACTGGTCGGTGGCGCCGCCAACGTAAGCTGCACGGCCTTTCACGAAGCTGGGCTATTTACAGGCGTCGGCTCGCTACTGTGGGATTGTATCGCATATAGATCGCGTATATATCACACGATGCGTGGTATTGCGGCTGAAGACGGCTTCCATCCGTTCAGTCACATGGCATCGCGGTCCTCAACCCCGACCCCAATATGCTACGTGGCCAGCTGCCTGCGCGTGTTGGACGGACGGACAGACAGACAACGTCCCCCTAAGATCGGCGTAAGGTCTCCGTTCCGACGACGGAACGACTATCGTCGTTCACGACGGACAACGCACAAAAGACGGAATGACAGATCGGCGGACCTCGGCGAGACGGAGGCAAGTGCAGCGCGGGGTCGACGCAGAGACGGACGCAGCCGCGCAGGCACGTTCCCGGTGGTGTGCGTGGACGAGGTCCGAGACCGGCAGGACTTGCTGGATCGCGTCCGCCGTGCACCTGGCATTAAAGTGCGAGGACACGTCAGCGTCGCCTGGGTGCGCTTTCGTCAGCACAACGATGAGGACGAACTTGCGGTGGATGAAGATGCTCTGCAGGAGTACAAGCGTATGGGATGCGTTGCACAAGTACCTGAGGCACTGCTGCGCTCCGCGATCGGTCCTACAGATCCGGAGGTCGCCGGCGTACTGCGAAGCACACTCCTTAATGACCGCACTGGCGCCGCTGGTGTATGGCCGCTGCAGGAGACGTTACAAGGAAACACGGCTGGTGAAATGCTGCACGGCAGCGGCACGTATGCATCGCCGTCTGATACAGGTGTGCTTCCTTCTTGTTGAAAGACGGGGTAACCCGACGGGGCTCACAGACGGGAAACGGTGGGGGGAGGGGGCGGCGGGAAACATACGTACATCGCTTTCGACGGACTATCGTCGTTCTTGACGGACAACGCACAAAAGGCCGGCGCGCACTACGACGACGAGAACATCCGACGGAACGACAGACCGGCGGACCTCGGTGAGACGGAGGCAAGTGCAGCACGGCTTCGACGCCGAGACGGACGGATCACGTCATCGTCGCCTGGGTGTGCTTTCGTCCGCGGCTGAAGACGGCTTCCATCCGTTCAGTCACATGGCATCGCGGTCCTCAACCCCGACCCCAATATGCTACGTGGCCAGCTGCCTGCGCGTGTTGGACGGACGGACAGACGGACAACGTCCCCCTAAGATCGGCGTAAGGTCTCCGTTCCGACGACGGAACGACTATCGTCGTTCACGACGGACAACGCACAAAAGACGGAATGACAGATCGGCGGACCTCGGCGAGACGGAGGCAAGTGCAGCGCGGGGTCGACGCCGAGACGGACGCAGGCGCGCAGGCACGTTCCCGGTGGTGTGCGTGGACGAGGTCCGAGACTGGCAGGACTTGCTGGATCGCGTCCGCCGTGCACCTGGCATTAAAGTGCGAGGACACGTCAGCGTCGCCTGGGTGCGCTTTCGTCCGCACAACGATGAGGACGAACTTGCGGTGGATGAAGATGCTCTGCAGGAGTACAAGCGTATGGGACCTCGGCGAGACGGAGGCAAGTGCAGCGCGGGGTCGACGCCGAGACGGACGCAGGCGCGCAGGCACGTTCCCGGTGGTGTGCGTGGACGAGGTCCGAGACCGGCAGGACTTGCTGGATCGCGTCCGCCGTGCACCTGGCATTAAAGTGCGAGGACACGTCAGCGTCGCCTGGGTGCGCTTTCGTCCGCACAACGATGAGGACGAACTTGCGGTGGATGAAGATGCTCTGCAGGAGTACAAGCGTATGGGATGCGTTGCACAAGTACCTGAGGCACTGCTGCGCTCCGCGATCGGTCCTACAGATCCGGAGGTCGCCGGCGTACTGCGAAGCACACTCCTTAATGACCGCACTGGCGCCGCTGGTGTATGGCCGCTGCAGGAGACGTTACAAGGAAACACGGCTGGTGAAATGCTGCATGGCAGCGGCGCGTATGCATCGCCGTCTGATACAGGTGTGCTTCCTTCTTGTTGAAAGACGGGGTAACCCAACGGGGCTCACAGACGGGAAACGGTGGGGGGAGGGGGCGGCGGGAAACATACGTACATCGCTTTCGACGGACTATCGTCGTTCTTGACGGACAACGCACAAAAGGCCGGCGCGCACTACGACGACGAGAACATCCGACGGAACGACAGACCGGCGGACCTCGGTGAGACGGAGGCAAGTGCAGCACGGCGTCGACGCCGAGACGGACGGATCACGTCATCGTCGCCTGGGTGTGCTTTCGTCCGCGGCTGAAGACGGCTTCCATCCGTTCAGTCACATGGCATCGCGGTCCTCAACCCCGACCCCAATATGCGACGTGGCCAGCTGCCTGCGCGTGTTGGACGGACGGACAGACAGACAACGTCCCCCTAAGATCGGCGTAAGGTCTCCGTTCCGACGACGGAACGACTATCGTCGTTCACGACGGACAACGCACAAAAGACGGAATGACAGATCGGCGGACCTCGGCGAGACGGAGGCAAGTGCAGCGCGGGGTCGACGCCGAGACGGACGCAGGCGCGCAGGCACGTTCCCGGTGGTGTGCGTGGACGAGGTCCGAGACTGGCAGGACTTGCTGGATCGCGTCCGCCGTGCACCTGGCATTAAAGTGCGAGGACACGTCAGCGTCGCCTGGGTGCGCTTTCGTCCGCACAACGATGAGGACGAACTTGCGGTGGATGAAGATGCTCTGCAGGAGTACAAGCGTATGGGACCTCGGCGAGACGGAGGCAAGTGCAGCGCGGGGTCGATGCCATGACGGACGCAGGCGTGCAGGCGCGTTCACGGTGGTGTGCGTAGACCAGGTCCGAGACCGGCAGGATTACCCACCTGCACCTCGCTTCCGGCATGGCCACCGTGCTGCGTCGGCACGCATACCCTCGCCTCCGCGGTCGCTCCCCGGGGAACTACGGCCCCCCTCGCGGGCGGACAGCCCGCGTCTAGTATGACAGCCTGTTTGTACATGTGAGGTCGCCGGTTCGAATCTTGCCATTTCTGACTTTTTTCATTATTTTTTTTTGTTAATTGAAATGTGCCTTAGAGCCTGAAATAGTTTTCATTCGACATGGCATCCATTTCCATTGGTGTCAGCCTGTCAGGTTTATGTATGAGCGGCCATGCATTGCATGTTTGTCTCTCCCACAACACAGCCAAATTCTGCCTCTCCCACAACTCAGCCATATTTGCAAGCAAGACAGAATATCTGGCACGAGCAATTAGACAGACGACGTAAAATGCATGTGTGAAATTTGGGCTCTTGTCAAAATCGGTTCACTCTGCTGTCGTATTATCCATTTGGATAGTACGACGGGAAGAGCGGTCGCTAAAGGTGACGGAATTTCATAAAAACTTTGAGTCGTTTTCTATCCATAATTAGGCATATTGTAATGTATATTGTATGTTTTAAATGAGCGGCCATGTATTGCTTGTTTGTTGCTCGCACAACACAGCCAAATATGCAAGCCAGACAGGATTTCTGGGCACGAGCAATAACACAGACGATGTGAAATGCGTGTGCAAATTATCGCCTGCTTGTCAAAATCGGTTCATTCTGCTGTCGTATTATCCATTTGGATAGTACGACGGGAAGAGCGGTCGCGATGGGTGACGGAATTTCGTTAAAATTTTGAGTCGTTTTAGCATCCATTATTAGCCAAATTTAAATGTATCTTTTGTGCTTTGTTGTTTTATATAAGCGGCCATGCATTGCTTGTTTGTTGCTCGCACAACACAGCCAAATGTGCAAGCCAGACAGGATTTCTGGGCACAAGCAATAACACAGACAATGTAAATGTATTTGCACAAATTTCGTCTCTTTGTCAAAATCGGTTCATTCTGCTGTCGTATTATCCATTTGGATAGTACGACAGGAAGAGCGGTCGCGATGGGTGACGGAATTTCGTTAAAATTTTGAGTCGTTTTAGCATCCATTATTAGCCAAATTGAAATGTATCTTTTGTGCTTTGTTGTTTTATATGAGCGACCATGTTGTTCGCAAAACACAGCCAAGTATGCAAGCCAGACAGGATTTCTGGGCACGAGCAATAACACAGACGATGTGAAATGCGTGTGCAAATTATCGCCTGCTTGTCAAAATCGGTTCATTCTGCTGTCGTATTATCCATTTGGATAGTACGACGGGAAGAGTGGTCGCGATGGGTGACGGAATTTCGTGAAAATTTTGAGTCGTTTTAGCATCCATTATTAGCCAATTTTAAATGTATCTTTTGTGCTTTGTTGTTTTATATGAGCGACCATGTTGTTCGCAAAACACAGCCAAATATGCAAGCCAGACAGGATTTCTGGGCACGAGCAATAACACAGACGATGTGAAATGCGTGTGCAAATTATCGCCTGCTTGTCAAAATCGGTTCATTCTGCTGTCGTATTATCCATTTGGATAGTACGACGGGAAGAGTGGTCGCGACAGGTGACGGAATTTCGTGAAAATTTTGAGTCGTTTTAGCATCCATTATTAGCCAATTTTAAATGTATCTTTTGTGCTTTGTTGTTTTATATAAGCGGCCATGCATTGCTTGTTTGTTGCTCGCACAACACAGCCAAATGTGCAAGCCAGACAGGATTCTGGGCACAAGCAATAACACAGACGATGTAAATGTGTTTGCACAAATTTCGTCTCTTTGTCAAAATGGGTTCATTCTGCTGTCGTATTATCCATTTGGATAGTACGACAGGAAGAGCGGTCGCGACAGGTGACGGAATTTTGTTAAAATTTTGAGTCGTTTTAGCATCCATTATTAGCCAAATTGAAATGTATCTTTTGTGCTTTGTTGTTTTATATGAGCGACCATGTTGTTCGCAAAACACAGCCAAGTATGCAAGCCAGACAGGATTTCTGGGCACGAGCAATAACACAGACGATGTGAAATGCGTGTGCAAATTATCGCCTGATTGTCAAAATTGGTTCATTCTGCTGTCGTATTATCCATTTGGATAGTACGACGGGAAGAGTGGTCGCGATGGGTGACGGAATTTCGTGAAAATTTTGAGTCGTTTTAGCATCCATTATTAGCCAATTTTAAATGTATCTTTTGTGCTTTGTTGTTTTATATGAGCGACCATGTTGTTCGCAAAACACAGCCAAATATGCAAGCCAGACAGGATTTCTGGGCACGAGCAATAACACAGACGATGTGAAATGCGTGTGCAAATTATCGCCTGCTTGTCAAAATCGGTTCATTCTGCTGTCGTATTATCCATTTGGATAGTACGACGGGAAGAGTGGTCGCGATGGGTGACGGAATTTCGTGAAAATTTTGAGTCGTTTTAGCATCCATTATTAGCCAATTTTAAATGTATCTTTTGTGCTTTGTTGTTTTATATAAGCGGCCATGCATTGCTTGTTTGTTGCTCGCACAACACAGCCAAATGTGCAAGCCAGACAGGATTCTGGGCACAAGCAATAACACAGACGATGTAAATGTGTTTGCACAAATTTCGTCTCTTTGTCAAAATCGGTTCATTCTGCTGTCGTATTATCCATTTGGATAGTACGACGGGAAGAGTGGTCGCGACAGGTGACGGAATTTTGTTAAAATTTTGAGTCGTTTTAGCATCCATTATTAGCCAATTTTAAATGTATCTTTTGTGCTTTGTTGTTTTATATGAGCGGCCATGCATTGCTTGTTTGTTGCTCGCACAACACAGCCAAGTGTGCAAGCCAGACAGGATTCTGGGCACAAGCAATAACACAGACGATGTAAATGTGTTTGCACAAATTTCGTCTCTTTGTCAAAATCGGTTCATTCTGCTGTCGTATTATCCATTTGGATAGTACGACAGGAAGAGCGGTCGCGACAGGTGACGGAATTTTGTTAAAATTTTGAGTCGTTTTAGCATCCATTATTAGCCAAATTGAAATGTATCTTTTGTGCTTTGTTGTTTTATATGAGCGACCATGTTGTTCGCAAAACACAGCCAAGTATGCAAGCCAGACAGGATTTCTGGGCACGAGCAATAACACAGACGATGTGAAATGCGTGTGCAAATTATCGCCTGCTTGTCAAAATCGGTTCATTCTGCTGTCGTATTATCCATTTGGATAGTACGACGGGAAGAGTGGTCGCGACAGGTGACGGAATTTTGTTAAAATTTTGAGTCGTTTTAGCATCCATTATTAGCCAATTTTAAATGTATCTTTTGTGCTTTGTTGTTTTATATGAGCGGCCATGCATTGCTTGTTTGTTGCTCGCACAACACAGCCAAATGTGCAAGCCAGACAGGATTTCTGGGCACAAGCAATAACACAGACGATGTAAATGTGTTTGCACAAATTTCGTCTCTTTGTCAAAATGGGTTCATTCTGCTGTCGTATTATCCATTTGGATAGTACGACAGGAAGAGCGGTCGCGACAGGTGACGGAATTTTGTTAAAATTTTGAGTCGTTTTAGCATCCATTATTAGCCAAATTGAAATGTATCTTTTGTGCTTTGTTGTTTTATATGAGCGACCATGTCGTTCGCAAAACACAGCCAAGTATGCAAGCCAGACAGGATTTCTGGGCACGAGCAATAACACAGACGATGTGAAATGCGTGTGCAAATTATCGCCTGATTGTCAAAATCGGTTCATTCTGCTGTCGTATTATCCATTTGGATAGTACGACGGGAAGAGTGGTCGCGATGGGTGACGGAATTTCGTGAAAATTTTGAGTCGTTTTAGCATCCATTATTAGCCAATTTTAAATGTATCTTTTGTGCTTTGTTGTTTGATATAAGCGGCCATGCATTGCTTGTTTGTTGCTCGCACAACACAGCCAAATGTGCAAGCCAGACAGGATTCTGGGCACAAGCAATAACACAGACGATGTAAATGTGTTTGCACAAATTTCGTCTCTTTGTCAAAATCGGTTCATTCTGCTGTCGTATTATCCATTTGGATAGTACGACAGGAAGAGCGGTCGCGACAGGTGACGGAATTTTGTTAAAATTTTGAGTCGTTTTAGCATCCATTATTAGCCAAATTGAAATGTATCTTTTGTGCTTTGTTGTTTTATATGAGCGGCCGTGTTTGTCTCTCCCACAACACAGCCAAATTTGCAAGAAGGACAGGATTTCTGGGCAAGAACAACAAGACAGACAAAATAAAAAATGAGCGTGCAAATTTTTGCCTGTTTGTGAGAATCGGTTCAATCTGCTGTCGTATTATCCATTTGGATACGACGACGGGAAGAGCGGTCGCGAAAGGTGACGGAATTTTGTGAAAATTTCGAATCGTTAACTATATAATGTACTCACACGAGTGTAGTATCTAACCCACAACATCATCCTAGAACCTACAACACATCCAATCTTCCATTGGGGCCACTCGCGTTTAAGTGGACCGAATTGGAGAACGGATGAAGACCATATACGCACTCATCGATTCACTCCCGTCCGGCCATTCGCGTTTAAATGGGTTTCCGGGAGGAATGTCTGAGGACACCGACGATGGGCCGGGACGGTCGACAAGATAATCAAGAGAATGTTGTGCACGTGTATCCAGAAAATAAGATTTGGTTATCATTATTGTTAGATAGCTCGCCCTGCATAGACTCCAGTCTATTTCTTATAGTATGATTGCTCATTTTTTGTGTTAAGCCGTTCAGTTCACCTCATGATAGTTTTGCCGTAGTCAGTTGCAGAGACAAGGCATTTTCCCCAGTCGTTTTACTTACAGAGCTAACCGATGGGTTACCCCTCCAAAAGGATACCCGCCCACCCCAATAGCACCGCTACCCATGGGTTACCCACCCAGTACCCACCCATTACCCTCCCAACCAATGCCATAGGGACGGTGACGGAATTTTGTGAAAATTTCATGTCATTTGCCATATATAATGTGCGTACACGAGTGTAGTATCTAACCCACAACATCATCCTAGAACCTACAACACATCCAATCTTCCATTGGGGCCACTCGCGTTGAAGTGGACCGAATTGGAGAACGGATGAAGACCATATACGCACTCATCGATTCACTCCCGTCCGGCCATTCGCGTTTAAATGGGTTTCCGGGAGGAATGTCTGAGGACATCAACGATGGGCCGGGACGGTGGCCAAGATAAAGTATAAAATCGTTAACTGTATCTCCTACCTGAACATGTTGCTGTGCCTTGGGGCTGATGAAGGGAAGGAATATGCCACAGATGACCACAGGCATAAAACCCCTTGACATTAGGTCTGCCTGGGGAAGACAGTGATCATGGCAGAAAGGAAGGGGCCTACTCACAGGCTAGGCCTGAACAGCTGGCTGTGACTGATGGTGGGTCTATGTGGTGTGTCCATATGGGTGTACTGATCTGTGTGTGCCAGCTGGTCTGTGCCATAAACATGCCAATCATAGGAGGACAGAAGACTGCTGCAAGTATCAGTGCCCAATAAAATGTGATTGGCACTAAAGTTGCCAGTGTAACTTACCTGTACTGCAGATCCTCCACCTCAGTCCTGCCCAGAACTGATGAATAAGGGAAGGAATATGCCAGCAGATGACCACAGGCAGAATACCCCTTGACATTAGATCTGCCTGAGGGAGACAATGGTCATGGCAGAAAGGAGAGGGGCTTAATCACAGGCTAGGCCTGAACAGCTGGCTGTGACTGATGGTGGGTCCATGTGGTGTGTCCATATGGGTGTACTGATCTGTGTGTGCCAGCTGGTCTGTGCCATAAACATGCCAATCATAGGAGGACAGAAGACTGCTGCAAGTACCAGTACCCAATCAAATGGGATTGACATCACACCCCAAAGTAAGGTGCCCAGTGTAACCTACCTGTTGTACTGCAGATCCACCACCTCAGTCCTGCCCAGAGCTGATGAATAAGGGAAGGAATATGCCAGCAGAAGACCACAGGCAGAATACCCCTTGACATTAGGTCTGCCTGAGGGAGACAGTGATCATGGAAGGAAGGAGGGGGCATACTCACAGGCTAGGTCTGAACAGCTGGCTGTGACTGATGGTGGGTCTATGTGGTGTGGCCATATGGGTGTACTGATCTGTGTGTGCCAGCTGGTCTGTGCCATAAACATGCCAATCATAGGAGGACAGAAGACTGCTGCAAGTACCAGTACCCAATCAAATGGGATTGACATCACACCCCAAAGTAATGTGCCCAGTGTAACCTACCTGTTGTACTGCAGATCCACCACCTCAGTCCTGCCCAGAGCTGATGAATAAGGGAAGGAATATGCCAGCAGAAGACCACAGGCAGAATACCCCTTGACATTAGGCCTGCCTGAGGGAGACCATGATCATGGAAGAAAGGAGGGCCGTACTCACAGGCTAGGTCTGAACAGCTGGCTGTGACTGATGGTGGGTCTATGTGGTGTGGCCATATGGGTGTACTGATCTGTGTGTGCCAGCTGGTCTGTGCCATAAACATGCCAATCATAGGAGGACAGAAGACTGCTGCAAGTACCAGTACCCAATCAAATGTGATTGACATCACACCCCAAAGTAATGTGCCCAGTGTAACTTACCTGTTGTACTGCAGATCCACCACCTCAGTCCTGCCCAGAACTGATGAATAAGGGAAGGAATGTGCCAGCAGAAGACCACAGGCAGAATACCCCTTGACATTAGGTCTGCCTGAGGGAGACAATGATCATGGCAGAAAGGAGGGGGCATACTCACAGACTAGATGTATTCCAACCTTGCCTTTTTTCTGGTCTTAGTATTTTTCGGGTCTTTGGGTACTTTTTTGGACTTAGTTCTGGGTTTACGCAACATAGCCTCTTGAGGCCATGCATGAATCGTTTGCTGAGAAGTTTGGAGAGTGGTTCTTGAGTTAAGAAACGCTTGTGGTGTTCTGAGTTATCATCTGTAGTAATCATAGAAGTACGATAACACACTATCACAATATAAGGTGCTAGAAGCACCCTGTCAACATCTCGACAGGCCTTTGCGGCAATCAACTACTACATCATCCTAGTGACCGATCTCGTGGCTGTATATATCTTTTATATTAGCATGTTAATCCATCTTTGAGACTGCAGTATCTGAACCCTAACACTATCTGCACAGCAGCTGGTGTTCCCATGGAAATTCTGAAACCCTTGGGGGGGTGTGGAGTGCTCATTCATCGGGTCTGAGGGAGCATTATCTCAACTTGACTCTTCGGATGTGTACTAAAGCATTTATTCTAGCCAGTAATACAACCTTTGCTGTAACCCATGCTTCTGAAGACAGTCCCGGACTCTCACCACAGTACTCTTGGCTGGCTGTGTTTATGCCTTAATAATTAATGCCAATGCGTGCAAAAAGCTGCTCGAATGCTAGATGAGCTGCAAGGTGCCAGTGGTGATGGCGAATGCATAATATTTCACATTGTGTATTTTTCATTAGAAGTTACACTTGTTATATACATTGAAATTATATACATACACCTTGACTTGGAGTGAATTGCGACGGCGCCTTTGCGAGGGAATGCTCGCAACCTTGTTGTAGTCAGCTCGGCATCAGTGACCACGTGTCCGACATCCAGCAAGTTTGACAAGTCGCGCTTGTAGTATCCTGGGGTATCTCGAGGCTAATATCCAGGTTGGCCAGGACAGAGATACAACAAATGATATCGAGCGGGTAGTGACTAACCCGGGTTCGAATCCCCCATCCATCAGTGTGGATGTGTGGATGGTTGATGTGTGCAAGGGAGGTGTAATCTCCATCATCAGGTCATCAGGGATGAGAATGCCATTGAGTCGCGATTGCCCCTGTGGGTGTGAGGACACACCCATTGGAAGGGGGGATAATTGTAGTATCCTGGGGTTTCTCGAGGCTAATATCCAGGTTGGCCAGTTGCCTGGCATCCTTCGATCGAGCCTTTGCTGTAGGCGGATATGACAGAGATACAACAGCGCCCTGCTGACATAGACTGGCATATGCTCTCCATCGGCCATCTTGAAGTCGCTGAGCTCCTGTCGTAGAGCTATCTTCCTCGTGTTGCAGGTTGATGCGAACGTCGCCGCCAGAGCATCCCAGGCAGCCTTGGCGTTAGCTGCCCGCACAATGGTCTGGAGGTGGTGGTTCTTGACGTTCTTGGCCATGACACTCTTGACCTTGTTCGACATAATAACGTCTGCTTCTGAAATTGGTACAGCAAACAGAGCATGACCGTATCCGAGCTCACCACATAGTAGCTCGAATCGTAGCTTCCAGGTTGCATAGTTGTGAAGGTCAAGCGGTTCGTCTAACCTATCCTTCCCCATTGTGAAGACCTATAATCGCGAAGATCAACACTAATAAATGGGCGAAAGATGCCAAGCTCCGCGGCACACGTTGCCGGGGCTTATAACCTGTTGTGAGATAGTCAGCGGACATTGGCAAAGCTTGGCCGTAATATGAGGAATTTTTTGTTACATATAATAGAAAGAGAGAGAGATAAAAAAACGTTAATAGAAGCAACGTCTGTCGGATGGGTCCATGCAGCTGTACGCAAAGTGATAGGAACTTCGCCCACAAAATATACCAAAATATACATAATTCGAAACCTTATAACGTACCACAAATAGATCCCTGAAAGGCTCTCTTCGCGTACACGACTAGGCCGTACTGCATAGCTCCCTCACGGATAGACAAACCAGCTCGCTTAACTTATCTGGCTATAACGTTTTCACAACAGATGTTAATAAAAGATTCCTCTTATAAACAATTATCAGTCCATGTATGGTCCGTTCAATGCATGTGATGGTATTCCGATCTGACAGTGACATGAGTCACAAAACTTGCCGTGAAGCCTCACCTACCAGTAGTGTTGGGCATGTGCAGGACTTGTGTATGTGAGCTATTAACTGAAGTCGGGAAGCACGACTGCCATTTTTTGTTACATGGCTGTGAACACGACAACTCGAAAGGCGTGGTCACATCGACGAACAACAAAAAAAGTACAACAAAAGTACGGCTGTGCAGTACGAGCTTGCACCGTACCTTTTGCTGCAAGATGCTGGGCCCACAGCACCCCCGTATAAGGGGCAGCAGGCAAAAACTCCAACTCTTCCGAGACACAAAAACGCACAAATGCTGCAAAATGGGAGGCATAAGCTTTCCAGGTTTTGGGGCCTACCCTCGCAAGGATCACACCCGCAATGTCTTCTAGTCGCCGCTCAACCTGGGGGTTCGGCGCCAGCTCCCGAAGATGCTCCACCACCAAAGACCGCACCAAAACCGGAGCTTGGGCTTGACCCCAATCTAACCCAAAACGAGCCTGGGGCGCAGTGCCCACGTAGGGCCGTTGAAAGGCCCAATCTACCACTGCACTCGCACCACTACTACCTGCCACCATGGCAGTTTGAAGTCTGACCCGAGGTCTTGCTGCCGTGACACGAACAGATCCGTACTGGACGGAAGAAACCACAGGTCGACGGCCATCTCCATCAACTGTTGCCACCACGGCTGAGCGGGCCAATACGGCACGACGAGGGTGACGGTAGCCTGCTCCTCTCGCACCTTCTGCATCACAGCCATCAGGACCTGGGGGTCAGTTGGTGGACATCCGTAGGCATTAAGGCCATGCCACGGCTGCAACAACGCATCAACCCCTGAGGATCCTGGGCAGTGAAAACGCGAATAGAAACGCGGCAGATGGGCGTTAAGATGGGAGGCAAAGAGATCCACATCATGAGGGCCGTAACGGTGCTCCAGTCTACTAAACCAACGAGGGTCCAGACGATAATCATCCCGATCAATAAAACGTGACGCAGAATCTGCCAAATTGGCCGCACTGGTTACCCGTTCCACCTGAAGGGAGATACTGTAATCCTGCAACATAACCCACAACAGCTTTAATTCTGCATGCAACTTAGGGGACCGAGACGAATAACGTCCCAAAATTGCCTGAGTAGTGGTATTATCCTCACGAATTAAGACCACTCGCTGGGTAACCCAAGGCAAAAACGACTGCAGGGCATAGCGCACTGCCCTAAGCTCCTTCCAGTTAATATGCTCGCCCACTTCCGCCTGGGACCAGAAGCCCCGAGCTGTGCGCCCATTCAACACCGCACCCCAGGAATGGCGAGAGGCATCAACCGAAAACTCAACTGACGCCGGACCTACATGGATTGCCGCTGAACAGTGTTTTACCGGGACATCCGCCCACCAATCTAGATCGCGTAAGGAACCCCTAGACAACCGAATTTTGCCCGACCAACCAACTGGCTGGGCTATATCATCATACAGATTGCGCAGGAACAAAGGAGCTGGCAGCAAAGCCAGCCGGACACTCTGCGCAAAACCACATAGCTTCGCTAACTCTCTCTTCTGAACAAGGCGCCTATTTTTCTTAGCCGTGATCCGCAGACCCACAGCCATACGCCGCAGCTTGGACAACTTCTCGGCAGGCACTTCAAACAATCCGTCTGCCAAGTTAACCAGAATGCCCAAATGGTAAACTGATTGAGTAGGCTCCCACTGACATTTACTCGGGTGACAGGATAAACCTACAAACTCAATCACCTGCTTAATCCATGTCGCCCCTGCACGAGCCTGCTCTTCCGAGGAAAAAAGGAACAAGAAATCATCCAGGTAGGGTAAGACTCGAATACCTCCACGATAAAAAGGCTTTTGCCGGCCCGAAGGATAAAACTGATGAGGCGGCATAGGTGGCACGAGACCTCCCCGACGAAGACGGCTCTGAGGGTCCCTCCAGAATCGGACCACATTACGCATGATCTTGGTGAACCAATAAGGACTGTTCAACCACCCCATTGGTAAGGCGTCCACCTGATAAAGGCGCCCACAAAAACGAAAACAAAAGTATTTTCGGTGGTCAGGGCGGATGGGAATATGATAATAAGCATCTGCCAAATCCACCTTCACCGCCCAAGCCCCTTTCACACCCATGTGACGTAATTGGCGAAGGGACTCATAACGACACTTGCGGGCTTTCTGCGCGATATTCATCCGCTTCAGGTTCACCACGACTCGCCATGTACCTGTACCCGGCTTGGGCACACAGAAAGCATTGACGATATGCTCCGGCTTCACCTCTGCCGGCACCCGCGAAATAGCACCTAAGGCTAACAGACGTGGCTCCTCCTTTTCCAGCCACCAACGCTCTTGCTGCGCAGTAACAGGAAAACTGGGTAAGTCAAAGGCCGGGGGGATGCAACCCCCACGAAACTCTACCGGAACTCCTTGCTTCAGAACATGAAGCGTACGGGAGTCAGCTCCAATTGCCCGCCATGCTGCTAACCGTCCCGACACCCGCTCATGGAGGGGAATGTCGGGCATGGCCCGAACCGACTAATGGCTCTGCCCCGAGCCGCCACTCGGGGTGGTCGACGAAACACCTGCGGCTGCAGAGGCAAAACGGCCAGGAACGAAAGCCCGTCCGCCAACCCCCCGGCCACTGACACCCCGCCCACCACGGCCCCGCCGAAACTGGCTGCCAAAATCACGGCCACGAACCTCTTTCTCAGCCAAATATTTGCAATTAATCTTGGCCTTGGTGCGGGCGAATTCCGTGTCAAATTCCTTCGTCACAGGATCTGTGAGGATACGCTCTGCGGGGGCAAAATACCGCTGATGCAACGCTACCACCCCATCACGTCCGCGCATGGTAAACTCCCCTATGCAATTGATTCGCGCCTGCGTCAAGTCCCGTATCCACTGCATGCAATACAAAAACGTTCCACTGGCATTATGTAGGATACGCCGGAGATCTCCGGCCATACCTGCGCTTCCTGCACCACCGAGAAAAGCTTGCAGTTCCTGGAGACCTGCCAGCTGGATCTCCGCAACACCAAAAACAGTCATCAATATCATCAGTTCATATAGAAGCGAACCCGCACGATCACCGGACGTGCGCTGAATTCTATCTAGGGCCTGATATTCGGCGAAATCCTGGTAGCGCTGCAAGACCAGGTTCTCAGGACCCATGACAGACGGCAAGTTATGGAGAATATGTTCAGCAAACGGGAAACGGGCACCGTGCGGGTTTCGAAGCGCCGCTGGGTTACCATACGTCTCATCGAGGACCGCAAGGTGCTCGTCTGCACCCGCGGCCGATGCCGCACCTGCTGGAACTTGCGCCGTTAACCGGGACTCCAAAGCTCCGAACCGCGCTTCCATCATTGCTGCCATTCGCTCCATTTGCGCGGCGAGGTGTGCAGTCACATCCGTGCCGCCCGAAGGTAGCTGTCCCGCGCGCAGATCCGCGATCGGATGACCTGAACTCGCCGCGGCGGCCTGCTGTGCCGCCAATTGTTGTGCCGCCGCCTGTTGTTGATGGAGTTGGTGTTGATATGCTTGTTGCTGTTGTTGGAGCTGCTGCAAAGCCTTAGCCTGATGCTGCGGCGAGAGAAAGGGCCCTGGGAGGGCGGGATTCATTCCTCGAACAAGTCCGCAGACAGCTAAGCCGACCAACAACCTCGCAAATAATTCCACTTTTACCATCTTAGCCGCTGGCTATAATCACCCGAAGGGTCGTGCTGAACTGTCGTCGACACAGCGGAGTAACAAACGAGCGCGTCCTAAGACGCGGGACCTGTCCGTTGTTCCGCAAGGAACAACAAAAACAAGATAACTAAACGGACAAAGCGCGAAGCTAAATACAGTCCTGAGAACTCGGACTGAGTGGCGAAATGCCGTACCGCAATTTCCACCACGAAACTATACCCTCAGTTAACCCGCCTTAGCACACTAAGCCCGCATGCATTTAGGTCATCGCTCGTAAACAACAAGTATTAGTTCTCTAAGTTAGATGTGATATAGTGTATAATGTTACAATCCATTGAGACTTCAAGGATCATCCTTGAAGGGTACTTCATCCCGGAGGGGACCCGAAAATTTAAAACATAAATTCATTTAGGAAAATGCCCGTAAAAACTGAAGTGGTGGGTGCTTTGTTCCGGGGATTCCCAGTAAATTTCGGCCAGGTGAAGCATGTCTTTCCGGGGGCAGATAAAACCTGCTCCGTGAAAAAAAAGGTTCTATTCCGGATGTACCCAGACATGCAGGTTCCTGAGTTTCTCAAGCCAACGAGTGTTACCTTAAAGCAATCAAAATACTAAGCATATCTCGGATGGAGAGTAGTAATATGAAGCAGATTAAGACAGCTGGGGAAGCTGGTATCTGTGTTAGTGAGCTGCTGATGCCGGTATTGGGTACATTGGTAGCAAGAACCGACAGCTTTCAGAAAACATATGAACATAACTCCTTATTTTACCACGACAGAAGGTATGAGAATTGTCTTTGCTGGAAAATATTTACCATGTAGCGTATTAAACACGCACGGGTGTTTTGTATCCCGAGAAACTTTCATGCAGATTCTGGGGCCCCCCGGCACGTTTTAGGGCTTAGCCAGGTAGAGTTCCGGGCGCCCTCCTGGAAAAGAGTTTTAAGATCTCCGGGGAACCCCGGAACAAACAGCTGGTCCCCCCTTGAAGAACCCCGCAACGATGATAATAAATCCCTGGCAAATAGTTATCATATATCTCTTTTATACTCTGGTCGTCGCAGGTACCATTCCCTTATCCTTGGATGAACGTTATATTAAACATATATACGATACACTCATAACATATCAGCTTACCTGTCTTGCGCATGTCACGTAAATCCCGCCTATTGATGCGTGCATGCAGGTAAACTGTGATGGGGATTATTCTCTAGCCAATTATTCTCTAGCCGAGGATCTGAGCGAGTGCACGTTTTCAAAAGAATATGGAATATGCAACGAAACATCTGCGGTGCGTTGATTTGTCGGGATCTGGATTTTCCTTCAAAATGATATTTGGATTCTGCATGAGGCATCAATGCTCCTGGCTCGGTGTTACACGGTTTTGTCGGTTTAACCATCATCTTTGAATCCAAATAACCAAACATGAAGTTTGTTATTCCATCCATTGACGTAACCTTATGCTGCCCAACTTGATGGCTGCAGGATGTAAAGATATATTGTCGTTCATGTAAGTAAGCAACCGGGTCATGCTTTTGGCATTTTGTACTGACATATAACTGCATGTGGGTACTTGCGACAGACTAGGTTCGATGAATACGAAATAAAGATAGATGGACATACGATTGTGAGATTATAGGAATGTCGTTGGGGATGACATAAAAATACGTCACTTGATGATTGGTATGAAAAAGCCCGAAGCTCGAGTATCCAAAATGGGAAAAGCCATATATATATATATATATGTATTGATGGTAATGATGATATCCAGCAGCTTACACAAATCCTACCTGGTGGGCTTGCCTGCAGGGAACTGCGCGTACTCAATCAGGGAGGGCGACACGCTATGGGTCATCTCCCAGTTGTACAACACAACTATCAAGAACCTTCAGGCGATGAATCCAGGCATGAACCCGGACATGCTGCAAATTGGACAAGTCATCAAAGTGCCATGCTCGGGTTCCAGCCCTCCTCCCCACCCTTTACAAGACCCTATTTCGAGCCCGCCTCCAGGTCGGTCTCTTGAAGCTGACATGACCCCTGTGTTACAGAAACCATGGATTCCGTATTCGCTGCGAGGATGCGAATTTTGCAGTGCCGCATAGCTGTTTCACCTCCAAAACTAGTGCTGCATCAGTAGCTATAGAAATACCACCGGAATATTACCACCGCATGTGATCATACCTACATTAGGGAAGGATGCTTGCAACTTGATCACCTAGCAAGCAAGCAGTCATGCATGTATATATGGGAATGGTCGGGAAAGCAGGCAGGTAGGGACACATAGATATTCACATGTAGTTGGACAGATGATGGTCCAAGGCGAACTGATGTAGGGCCGACAACATTTCGGTACTAGATAGATGGCAACAGGCTGGGCGGCAGCCTGGGTTCTATACACATCACGTAGGTATATGTATCAGCTAGATAGCCGGTCCCATGGAAGGTCTGTTGTATGTATGCATGTGGTATGCTGGATATCATCTGACATGCAGTCTGTATGCATGCCTCGGCATGTTATTGAATCCCTTTCATCTGAGAAGGCTGATTGGATCCAGCCACCTCCAAGGATTGACTTGATCCATCGATTGCTTCAAACACATAACATAGTTCCTCCATCACTACTCACGGCACTTGATCCGTCGCTCCCTCCGTTCCTCCATCCATTCAGATGGAGCTTCCGAGTATTCGGTGCGATTAGTCAACGATACTCGGATCCAAATTTATTATGACCAGCAATGGAACACGGTCTGGTAAGTTATGAATCAATTACTTGAACAAATGACAGATAGATCAACACGCACTACTGTAAATGCAGAGCCTGGCTTGATTCATTTCATTCTCTAGCTCGTCACACAATTACTCCGTACACAACATACATGCATGTACGTATGGTAACGAAGATATCTGGTAGTAGACGACATCTGTGAATATATGCAATCTATCTAACGGCGTACCCCATATCTGTTTAAATGCTGGCAGCTATCCTGGCTTCCATGACACGCTATTTGCCGAGTTGGCTTGCGGAGAACTGGGTTTCCCCACTGGCATTGGGATAGGATATTCGGCTGCTACAACCAATGGTCCGATCGTCACGGTAAGCTTCCGCAAACCAACAAACATAATCAGGGAAATACGTTCCATTAAGGTTTATGCAGTATAGCTAACGTAAGTCGGCATGTATGTATTAAGCATGCATGTATTAAGGGGGGTTACACTGTGTGTGACTCGCCCTGCCAAGACGAGCACCGGAGTCCTCTGACCAGACCGAGCCACATTGCAGGGGAGGGGCACGTGGCTTTGTTTGTCTGTCCTGCCACGTGCTTCCCCTCTCACTCAGACCAGAGCAAGAGCTAACCAACACTCAGAGGCTCTAGCCTGGCCGCTAACAGAGCACACAGGGGCACCACGAAAACACAGAGGGAGCCTAAGAAAAAGGGGATAACTAGCTGCTCAAAAGACGGGAACTACTCTCCTCCACCACGACTCTGACCTGACAAGAGCCTGCCAAGAACACACAGAACCCTCAGAGGAGAGACGCCAGCAGAAAACACACTCTTACACAGCCGAGCTGGAAGAACCAAACTAAACACGGAGGGGGGATGTGCGTGTATGTATGTGCTCATTATTATGTACGTGCATATATGAGTTAGCCAGCAGTGATAGATGATGAAGTATTCAGCGCTACGTTTGTTTGATGAGTATGTATGGATCGATACATTACTTCATTTGAATGCACGGACCCATGTATATATATATATATATATATATATAGGTTTGCTTTGGTGTTGTTCAAGGTATGGATGCTGTTCTCATAAGATACATCTATCTTTATGGAAGCTCTGTGTGTGATGCAATCTGTTGATGTGCCAGCTCTCGGGACTTTGTGATCGCCTTGTCAGCAGGTACAGGAGTCATAAGAAACGAAGGCGCATATGTATTAAACATTTTATAATTGCGTACAGTGATCGACCTCGGGTACTGTTTGCTTGCTTCAATGTAGCACAGAATTCAAGCTAGCATGGTTCACTGTGGGCGAGCGAGTCGGCCTGATGCTAGCTGTATGTCGCAAGGACGAGCACTGCTGGGGGCCCTGACGTGGCCGAACCACAGTGTCAGGGTGGCTACATGGCTTTATCCGTCTGTCCTGCGATGTGCTCCATCCCTGCCTCCCTCAAGCCAGCATGAACACACAAACCCCACCAGACCCTAGCCTGAGCCACGCACGAAGAAACAACACAGCTCCCCCTAAAACGAGGGGACAGAAAGACCCAAACTCTAGAATCACGCCCTTCTCTGCCACAGCACCCACTGA
Organism: Volvox reticuliferus; assembly: GCA_019650235.1. Classification (NCBI taxonomy): domain Eukaryota; kingdom Viridiplantae; phylum Chlorophyta; class Chlorophyceae; order Chlamydomonadales; family Volvocaceae; genus Volvox; species Volvox reticuliferus. Next base: position 760,293 of record BNCP01000023.1, read on the forward strand.
TGGATTGCACAACAAAGTATAACATTTGATAAAAGGGTGGTAGGTAGTAAGAACTACTGATTGATAGAGCTCAAGACCTTCGTAGGCATTCGCGTGAGATCCCATACGACGGACGGATCAGGCTACTCCCGTGATAGTTCTTACGTCATGTTAATAAAAGATTCCTCTTATAAACATTTATCAATCCATATATGGTCCGTACGATGTGATGGTATTCCGATCTGACAGTGACATGAGTCACAAACCTTCTCGTGAAGCCTCACCTACAAGTAGTGTAGGGCATGTGCAGGACTTGTGTATGTGAGCTATGCATTTAGGTCATCGCTCGTAAACAACAAGTATTAGTTCTCTAAGTTAGATGTGATATAATAACGTTACAATATTTTGAGACTTTAAGGAAGATAAAAAATTCACATAAACATGGTATATATGTTCGTGTAAATAAAATAAAAAGCTAACTGCCAACCAAAAAAGCTAATTAATTACTGGTGCCGACAAACAGGCAAGAAGCCAAGGTAACCTTGGCAAATAATCCCTGCCAAGAACTTATGAAGCCCTCGCCAATAGTTATCATATATCTCTTTTATACTCTGGTCGCCGCAGGTACCATTCCCTTATCCTTGGATGAACGTTATATTAAACATATATACGATACACTCATAACATATCAGCTTACCTGTCTTGCGCATGTCACGTAAATCCCGCCTATTGATGCGTGCATGCAGGTAAACTTGTTGAGAATTAGTAACTTGGGCGAGTCGTCCTAGCTGTTATCGGGACGACGAGCAGGCATACGGTACATCCATGCAGTACCGCGGACGAACCAACATCCAAGCATGCTAGTGCGCGCACCTTTCGGCTAATTGGTTAACGGTGTTTTATTTGTCTAGCCATATCTTTGAGTGGTAGCTTAAGTTGTGGGTTCGCTGGGCTAATTTTCCGTGACTTCTGCGAACCCGAGCCGGTCAGACTTGCGTTACTATTGCGAGTCTACTTATGCCCATTTCGGGCCGTTCTTTCCATTCCTTTTGACTATCGAATACAATGTAACGTGATCTATCTCATAATATCGCCAAGCTCTATTATGTTCGATAGTTGACTTCTCAACAGGTTATGAGCCCCGGCTAACGTGAGCCGCGGAGCTTGGCATCTTTCGCTCATTCTAGTGTTGATCTTCGCGTTTATAGGTCTTCACAATGGGGAAGGATAAACTGGACGAGCCGCTTGACCTGCATAACTACTCAACTTGGAGACTGCGATTCCAGTTGCTGTGCGCGGAGCTCGGATACAGCCACGCCCTACTTACTGCACCAATTGCGGAGGCAGATGTGGTCATGTCCGACAAGGTCAAGAGCGTGATGGCGAAGAACGTCAAGAACCATCACCTCCAAACCATCGTTCGGGCAGCTAATGCGAAGGCCGCCTGGGATGCTTTGGCGACAACATTTGCGTCCACCTGTAATACGAGAAAGATCGCACTTCGAGAGGAGCTGAGCAACTTCAAGTGGGTCAACACAGAGGAGTTACCAGTCTACATCAACAGAGCCCGACAACTTCAATCAGATTTGCTGGACGTTGGAGTGGCAGTCACGGACCCAGAACTGACGACAATTATCTTAAAAGGTTTACCGCCCAAGTACCACGTGGCTAAGACATCACTTGCGATGCGAGAAGGAGAGCTGGACTTTCATCAGGTTGTGGCGCGGCTCACGTCCTATGAAGCTACGATGGACGATATAAAGGAGTCGTCTGCATTTAGTGCACATGGAGGTGGAGGTACATCAGGACGCAGCTCAGGAAGCAGGTTCGGTGGCGGCAAGTCCAACGTCACATGCCATTACTGCGGGAAGCCTGGGCACTACATGAGGGACTGCAGAAAGCGTCTAGCTGAACAATCGCAGGGAGGCAATGAGCGTGGAGCTGAGGGCAACCAACGCAGTGAGCGGGCGCCAGCCACACCAAGGAAACTGGCGTTTGCGCTAATGGACAAGTCGCGGCTGAAGGACTGGCACATCGACACGGGGTCTGAGTGGCATATTACCTACGATGCCTCTGAGCTCCAGAACGTACGCACGGTCAGACCGGAGGAGATCTTCAGCGTCACCGGCTATGACGGCTCCAAACAACAGCCAACACATGTGGGACGGTACACGCTGAAGAGCAACGTGGACGACAATTTGGAAATTGAGCTAGACAACGTCTACGTGGTGCCGAACGCCATGGTAAAGCTAATCTCAGCAGGCACCTTAGATGAGCGTGGTGTCGTTTTTGAGTTTGGAGACGGCAAAGCAGAGGTTCGGTTCAAGGGGGAGACTATACTTCGAGGCAAGAAGGTGGGACGAACCTACGTCATCAGCTATGGCTCGGGATACTCAGCTGGTGGAAACCGCGCATGTGCGGTGACCGGGTCTGGAGACTCAGCGGCAGTGCTGTGGCATCGGCGCTTGGGCCACCTGGGATATTCCAACCTGGAGAAAATGTGCCGGGAGAAAATGGTAACCGGCATGGAGATTGATCGTGCGAGCCTGGAGGCAGCCAGCTCGCAGATCTGTGAGCCCTGTATCTACGCAAAACAGTCGCGTGGACCCTTCCCGTCTACAGGACACAAGGCGGCGAAGCCACTGGGGCTTATTCACATGGACGTCTGCGGCCCCATGCCCGAGACGTCACTTGGAGGATCCCGGTACGTGACGACAGTACTGGATGACTGCACTGGGCTATCTACGGTGGCGTTCACGGAGACCAAGGAAGCCATCGGGAAGAAAGTTCGCACCATGATTGAGGCGCTGGAAAACATGTCTGGCCGCCGCGTCAAGGAGGTGCGCACGGATCGTGGACGAGAGTTCGTCAACAAGACAATGGGCGATTATTTCAGCAACAAGGGGATCATCCACGGGACAACCGTTGGCTACACCCCTGAGCAGAATGGGGCGGCGGAGCGCCTCAACAGAACCCTGCTGGAGAAAACACGGGCAATGCTGGCAGAATCAGGCCTATCGGAGAAGCTATGGGCAGAAGCCTGGGCGACGGCGAATCACGTGCGCAACATCTCGCCAGTCGCTGGCGCCAAGGTAACGCCATATGAGGCGTTCATGAAGGTCAAGCCTGACGTCAGCCATCTCAGGATCTTCGGATGCACCGCCTACGTGCACATACCAAAGGAGAAGCGGAACAAGCTCCAACCCGTAAGTCGGAAGGGCAAACTAGTCGGGTACGACCAGGGTGGGCAGTACCGCATCCTTTTTGACGAGGAGACTGTAGCCAGCCACTCAGCCGTGAAGTTTGATGAGTCCACGGTAGGAGGTGGCAGCGTAGCTTCGGGTGATGAGGAGGACGAGTCAGCGGACGACCAGGAGGAGGCCGCCAATGGTGCTAGTACAGTACCACCGTCAGGGGCTGACGGTGGCACACCAAACAGCTCCGACATGGACTCTGAGATGACGGACAACAATAGTGGCCCATCAACAAGCACGCCGTCAAGAGGACAAGGAAATATGCCGCCGGCCCAGTTTCCAAGGACGCACAACGCGGAACAGCCGCGTGGTGGCGGAGGTGGTGGAGGCGGTGGCGGAGGCGGACAAGCTTCAACAAGTGGTGGCAATATGGCGCCGTCAGCTGACAACAACATTGGAGGAGGCTATGCGGATGTGGAGATGCAGGATCGTCGCTACCCACTACGTGAACGGAAGCGACTGATCGAGTGGCGGCAGCACCCCAACGGTAGAGTATCGTATGGGCGGATCAATGCAGCCATTTCTGGAGATGTGCCGGAGCCATCTACTTATGCGGAGGCTATAAATGGGCCAAACTCAGAAGAATGGAAGCGCGCTATGGACGAAGAAATCGCGGCGCAGCTATCCAACGGGACCTGGGAGCTGGCAAAACCACCGGAAGGCACGCGTCTACTACCCTGTCGGTGGGTTTACAAGGTCAAGCGTGGGGCAGACGGAGGGATCGAACGGTTTAAAGCACGTTTAGTGGCAAAGGGCTACGAACAGCGGGCGGGGATAGATTACGGAGAACTGTTTGCTCCGACAACTCGCTCAGCTTCACTTCGTGCTCTGTTGGCGGTGGCAGCGACTAAGGGGATGCCGATCCACCAGCTGGACGTATCTACAGCCTTTCTTAATGGGGAGCTGGAGGAGGAGCTCTGGATGCAGCAGCCGCCAGGTTACGAGTCAGCAGATCCTACCCAGGCGTGCAGGCTAAAGAAGTCTATCTACGGGCTGAAGCAGGCGCCGCGCTGCTGGTACGTCAAACTGGTGGCGGCGCTGGACAAGCTAGGATTTAAGCCGTCGCAAGCAGATCCAGCTTTGTTCATCAAAAAGGACGAAAACGGCATCGTCTACCTGCTAGTTCACGTCGACGACATTATCACCACGTCCGACGACGAAGAGCTTATTCGCAAGGTCAAGGACGCAGTCGGGAAAGTCTTCAAAATTCGAGACCTTGGCGAAGCAAAAGTATTTTTGGGGATGGAGATCAGCCGAGGAGAGAACGGCGAAGTAAAGCTATCACAGCGCCGCTACATCGAGGAACTCCTGCAGCGACACCAACTCGTAGATGCAAAACCGCGATCAACTCCACTACCTCCGGGCTCTAAAGTGCTACCAGCAGAAGAAGGGGACATGGAGCTAAAGGACAGCTCGGATTACAGGACGTTAGTGGGTGAGCTCAACTACCTGGCGACGAGCACTAGGCCAGACATTGCACAGGCGCTGAGCGTTTTGGCGCGCTTCATGGGAAAGCCCTCTAAAAGTCACATGGGGCTGGCTCTGGGCGTTCTGAGGTACCTGGCAGGCACACGGGAGCTTGGATTATGCTTTGGCGGAGCTGGAGAGTTTGCACTGGAAGGGTACAGTGATTCTGACTGGGCAGGCGACCCAGCTACCAGGAGATCTACAACAGGCTATGTGTTCAAGCTAGGAGGGGCAGCAATCAGCTGGAACAGTCAGCTGCAACGTACGGTGGCAGCTTCGTCTGTTGAGGCGGAATACCAGGCCACGTCGGCAGCCGTGCGGGAGGCACTCTGGCTTCGGAAGCTAGCGGGAGATCTGGACCTAGGAACCGGAGCTATTGGGATCTGGACGGATTCTCAGGGGGCGCTTAGTCTCGGGAACAACCCGATTACGTCGGTCCGTTCCAAGCACATAGATGTGCAGCACCACCTAGTTCGAGAGCGGGTTTCTAGGGGTGAAGTCGTGCTATCCTACTGCTCAACGGAGGAAATGGTGGCGGATGTTTTGACGAAGGCGCTGGGGAGATTAAATTTAAGAGGTGCAGAGAGGCGATGGGATTGGCAGAATAAATCTGCGGGTTTTGCCCATCCCTAGATTGTTTGTGCTTTTGCAGTGCGCTAGGGGGCACTCATTATTCTTGGAGGTGTCAGAGGGCGTTCATGTTTTCAGACATGGCCATTTATCTTGCGAACGTTTTGTGCTAGGTACGTCTCGAGGGGGCGTGTTGAGAATTAGTAACTTGGGCGAGTCGTCCTAGCTGTTATCGGGACGACGAGCAGGCATACGGTACATCCATGCAGTACCGCGGACGAACCAACATCCAAGCATGCTAGTGCGCGCACCTTTCGGCTAATTGGTTAACGGTGTTTTATTTGTCTAGCCATATCTTTGAGTGGTAGCTTAAGTTGTGGGTTCGCTGGGCTAATTTTCCGTGACTTCTGCGAACCCGAGCCGGTCAGACTTGCGTTACTATTGCGAGTCTACTTATGCCCATTTCGGGCCGTTCTTTCCATTCCTTTTGACTATCGAATACAATGTAACGTGATCTATCTCATAATATCGCCAAGCTCTATTATGTTCGATAGTTGACTTCTCAACAAAACTGTGATGGGGATTATTCTCTAGCCAATTATTCTCTAGCCGAGGATCTGAGCGAGTGCACGTTTTCAAAAGAATATGGAATATGCAACGAAACATCTGCGGTGCGTTGATTTGTCGGGATCTGGATTTTCCTTCAAAATGATATTTGGATTCTGCATGAGGCATCAATGCTCCTGGCTCGGTGTTACACGGTTTTGTCGGTTTAACCATCATCTTTGAATCCAAATAACCAAACATGAAGTTTGTTATTCCATCCATTGACGTAACCTTATGCTGCCCAACTTGATGGCTGCAGGATGTAAAGATATATTGTCGTTCATGTAAGTAAGCAACCGGGTCATGCTTTTGGCATTTTGTACTGACATATAACTGCATGTGGGTACTTGCGACAGACTAGGTTCGATGAATACGAAATAAAGATAGATGGACATACGATTGTGAGATTATAGGAATGTCGTTGGGGATGACATAAAAATACGTCACTTGATGATTGGTATGAAAAAGCCCGAAGCTCGAGTATCCAAAATGGGAAAAGCCATATATATATATATATGTATTGATGGTAATGATGATATCCAGCAGCTTACACAAATCCTACCTGGTGGGCTTGCCTGCAGGGAACTGCGCGTACTCAATCAGGGAGGGCGACACGCTATGGGTCATCTCCCAGTTGTACAACACAACTATCAAGAACCTTCAGGCGATGAATCCAGGCATGAACCCGGACATGCTGCAAATTGGACAAGTCATCAAAGTGCCATGCTCGGGTTCCAGCCCTCCTCCCCACCCTTTACAAGACCCTATTTCGAGCCCGCCTCCAGGTCGGTCTCTTGAAGCTGACATGACCCCTGTGTTACAGAAACCATGGATTCCGTATTCGCTGCGAGGATGCGAATTTTGCAGTGCCGCATAGCTGTTTCACCTCCAAAACTAGTGCTGCATCAGTAGCTATAGAAATACCACCGGAATATTACCACCGCATGTGATCATACCTACATTAGGGAAGGATGCTTGCAACTTGATCACCTAGCAAGCAAGCAGTCATGCATGTATATATGGGAATGGTCGGGAAAGCAGGCAGGTAGGGACACATAGATATTCACATGTAGTTGGACAGATGATGGTCCAAGGCGAACTGATGTAGGGCCGACAACATTTCGGTACTAGATAGATGGCAACAGGCTGGGCGGCAGCCTGGGTTCTATACACATCACGTAGGTATATGTATCAGCTAGATAGCCGGTCCCATGGAAGGTCTGTTGTATGTATGCATGTGGTATGCTGGATATCATCTGACATGCAGTCTGTATGCATGCCTCGGCATGTTATTGAATCCCTTTCATCTGAGAAGGCTGATTGGATCCAGCCACCTCCAAGGATTGACTTGATCCATCGATTGCTTCAAACACATAACATAGTTCCTCCATCACTACTCACGGCACTTGATCCGTCGCTCCCTCCGTTCCTCCATCCATTCAGATGGAGCTTCCGAGTATTCGGTGCGATTAGTCAACGATACTCGGATCCAAATTTATTATGACCAGCAATGGAACACGGTCTGGTAAGTTATGAATCAATTACTTGAACAAATGACAGATAGATCAACACGCACTACTGTAAATGCAGAGCCTGGCTTGATTCATTTCATTCTCTAGCTCGTCACACAATTACTCCGTACACAACATACATGCATGTACGTATGGTAACGAAGATATCTGGTAGTAGACGACATCTGTGAATATATGCAATCTATCTAACGGCGTACCCCATATCTGTTTAAATGCTGGCAGCTATCCTGGCTTCCATGACACGCTATTTGCCGAGTTGGCTTGCGGAGAACTGGGTTTCCCCACTGGCATTGGGATAGGATATTCGGCTGCTACAACCAATGGTCCGATCGTCACGGTAAGCTTCCGCAAACCAACAAACATAATCAGGGAAATACGTTCCATTAAGGTTTATGCAGTATAGCTAACGTAAGTCGGCATGTATGTATTAAGCATGCATGTATTAAGGGGGGTTACACTGTGTGTGACTCGCCCTGCCAAGACGAGCACCGGAGTCCTCTGACCAGACCGAGCCACATTGCAGGGGAGGGGCACGTGGCTTTGTTTGTCTGTCCTGCCACGTGCTTCCCCTCTCACTCAGACCAGAGCAAGAGCTAACCAACACTCAGAGGCTCTAGCCTGGCCGCTAACAGAGCACACAGGGGCACCACGAAAACACAGAGGGAGCCTAAGAAAAAGGGGATAACTAGCTGCTCAAAAGACGGGAACTACTCTCCTCCACCACGACTCTGACCTGACAAGAGCCTGCCAAGAACACACAGAACCCTCAGAGGAGAGACGCCAGCAGAAAACACACTCTTACACAGCCGAGCTGGAAGAACCAAACTAAACACGGAGGGGGGATGTGCGTGTATGTATGTGCTCATTATTATGTACGTGCATATATGAGTTAGCCAGCAGTGATAGATGATGAAGTATTCAGCGCTACGTTTGTTTGATGAGTATGTATGGATCGATACATTACTTCATTTGAATGCACGGACCCATGTATATATATATATATATATATATATAGGTTTGCTTTGGTGTTGTTCAAGGTATGGATGCTGTTCTCATAAGATACATCTATCTTTATGGAAGCTCTGTGTGTGATGCAATCTGTTGATGTGCCAGCTCTCGGGACTTTGTGATCGCCTTGTCAGCAGGTACAGGAGTCATAAGAAACGAAGGCGCATATGTATTAAACATTTTATAATTGCGTACAGTGATCGACCTCGGGTACTGTTTGCTTGCTTCAATGTAGCACAGAATTCAAGCTAGCATGGTTCACTGTGGGCGAGCGAGTCGGCCTGATGCTAGCTGTATGTCGCAAGGACGAGCACTGCTGGGGGCCCTGACGTGGCCGAACCACAGTGTCAGGGTGGCTACATGGCTTTATCCGTCTGTCCTGCGATGTGCTCCATCCCTGCCTCCCTCAAGCCAGCATGAACACACAAACCCCACCAGACCCTAGCCTGAGCCACGCACGAAGAAACAACACAGCTCCCCCTAAAACGAGGGGACAGAAAGACCCAAACTCTAGAATCACGCCCTTCTCTGCCACAGCACCCACTGATGGATTGCACAACAAAGTATAACATTTGATAAAAGGGTGGTAGGTAGTAAGAACTACTGATTGATAGAGCTCAAGACCTTCGTAGGCATTCGCGTGAGATCCCATACGACGGACGGATCAGGCTACTCCCGTGATAGTTCTTACGTCATGTTAATAAAAGATTCCTCTTATAAACATTTATCAATCCATATATGGTCCGTACGATGTGATGGTATTCCGATCTGACAGTGACATGAGTCACAAACCTTCTCGTGAAGCCTCACCTACAAGTAGTGTAGGGCATGTGCAGGACTTGTGTATGTGAGCTATGCATTTAGGTCATCGCTCGTAAACAACAAGTATTAGTTCTCTAAGTTAGATGTGATATAATAACGTTACAATATTTTGAGACTTTAAGGAAGATAAAAAATTCACATAAACATGGTATATATGTTCGTGTAAATAAAATAAAAAGCTAACTGCCAACCAAAAAAGCTAATTAATTACTGGTGCCGACAAACAGGCAAGAAGCCAAGGTAACCTTGGCAAATAATCCCTGCCAAGAACTTATGAAGCCCTCGCCAATAGTTATCATATATCTCTTTTATACTCTGGTCGCCGCAGGTACCATTCCCTTATCCTTGGATGAACGTTATATTAAACATATATACGATACACTCATAACATATCAGCTTACCTGTCTTGCGCATGTCACGTAAATCCCGCCTATTGATGCGTGCATGCAGGTAAACTTGTTGAGAATTAGTAACTTGGGCGAGTCGTCCTAGCTGTTATCGGGACGACGAGCAGGCATACGGTACATCCATGCAGTACCGCGGACGAACCAACATCCAAGCATGCTAGTGCGCGCACCTTTCGGCTAATTGATTAACGGTGTTTTATTTGTCTAGCCATATCTTTGAGTGGTAGCTTAAGTTGTGGGTTCGCTGGGCTAATTTTCCGTGACTTCTGCGAACCCGAGCCGGTCAGACTTGCGTTACTATTGCGAGTCTACTTATGCCCATTTCGGGCCGTTCTTTCCATTCCTTTTGACTATCGAATACAATGTAACGTGATCTATCTCATAATATCGCCAAGCTCTATTATGTTCGATAGTTGACTTCTCAACAGGTTATGAGCCCCGGCTAACGTGAGCCGCGGAGCTTGGCATCTTTCGCTCATTCTAGTGTTGATCTTCGCGTTTATAGGTCTTCACAATGGGGAAGGATAAACTGGACGAGCCGCTTGACCTGCATAACTACTCAACTTGGAGACTGCGATTCCAGTTGCTGTGCGCGGAGCTCGGATACAGCCACGCCCTACTTACTGCACCAATTGCGGAGGCAGATGTGGTCATGTCCGACAAGGTCAAGAGCGTGATGGCGAAGAACGTCAAGAACCATCACCTCCAAACCATCGTTCGGGCAGCTAATGCGAAGGCCGCCTGGGATGCTTTGGCGACAACATTTGCGTCCACCTGTAATACGAGAAAGATCGCACTTCGAGAGGAGCTGAGCAACTTCAAGTGGGTCAACACAGAGGAGTTACCAGTCTACATCAACAGAGCCCGACAACTTCAATCAGATTTGCTGGACGTTGGAGTGGCAGTCACGGACCCAGAACTGACGACAATTATCTTAAAAGGTTTACCGCCCAAGTACCACGTGGCTAAGACATCACTTGCGATGCGAGAAGGAGAGCTGGACTTTCATCAGGTTGTGGCGCGGCTCACGTCCTATGAAGCTACGATGGACGATATAAAGGAGTCGTCTGCATTTAGTGCACATGGAGGTGGAGGTACATCAGGACGCAGCTCAGGAAGCAGGTTCGGTGGCGGCAAGTCCAACGTCACATGCCATTACTGCGGGAAGCCTGGGCACTACATGAGGGACTGCAGAAAGCGTCTAGCTGAACAATCGCAGGGAGGCAATGAGCGTGGAGCTGAGGGCAACCAACGCAGTGAGCGGGCGCCAGCCACACCAAGGAAACTGGCGTTTGCGCTAATGGACAAGTCGCGGCTGAAGGACTGGCACATCGACACGGGGTCTGAGTGGCATATTACCTACGATGCCTCTGAGCTCCAGAACGTACGCACGGTCAGACCGGAGGAGATCTTCAGCGTCACCGGCTATGACGGCTCCAAACAACAGCCAACACATGTGGGACGGTACACGCTGAAGAGCAACGTGGACGACAATTTGGAAATTGAGCTAGACAACGTCTACGTGGTGCCGAACGCCATGGTAAAGCTAATCTCAGCAGGCACCTTAGATGAGCGTGGTGTCGTTTTTGAGTTTGGAGACGGCAAAGCAGAGGTTCGGTTCAAGGGGGAGACTATACTTCGAGGCAAGAAGGTGGGACGAACCTACGTCATCAGCTATGGCTCGGGATACTCAGCTGGTGGAAACCGCGCATGTGCGGTGACCGGGTCTGGAGACTCAGCGGCAGTGCTGTGGCATCGGCGCTTGGGCCACCTGGGATATTCCAACCTGGAGAAAATGTGCCGGGAGAAAATGGTAACCGGCATGGAGATTGATCGTGCGAGCCTGGAGGCAGCCAGCTCGCAGATCTGTGAGCCCTGTATCTACGCAAAACAGTCGCGTGGACCCTTCCCGTCTACAGGACACAAGGCGGCGAAGCCACTGGGGCTTATTCACATGGACGTCTGCGGCCCCATGCCCGAGACGTCACTTGGAGGATCCCGGTACGTGACGACAGTACTGGATGACTGCACTGGGCTATCTACGGTGGCGTTCACGGAGACCAAGGAAGCCATCGGGAAGAAAGTTCGCACCATGATTGAGGCGCTGGAAAACATGTCTGGCCGCCGCGTCAAGGAGGTGCGCACGGATCGTGGACGAGAGTTCGTCAACAAGACAATGGGCGATTATTTCAGCAACAAGGGGATCATCCACGGGACAACCGTTGGCTACACCCCTGAGCAGAATGGGGCGGCGGAGCGCCTCAACAGAACCCTGCTGGAGAAAACACGGGCAATGCTGGCAGAATCAGGCCTATCGGAGAAGCTATGGGCAGAAGCCTGGGCGACGGCGAATCACGTGCGCAACATCTCGCCAGTCGCTGGCGCCAAGGTAACGCCATATGAGGCGTTCATGAAGGTCAAGCCTGACGTCAGCCATCTCAGGATCTTCGGATGCACCGCCTACGTGCACATACCAAAGGAGAAGCGGAACAAGCTCCAACCCGTAAGTCGGAAGGGCAAACTAGTCGGGTACGACCAGGGTGGGCAGTACCGCATCCTTTTTGACGAGGAGACTGTAGCCAGCCACTCAGCCGTGAAGTTTGATGAGTCCACGGTAGGAGGTGGCAGCGTAGCTTCGGGTGATGAGGAGGACGAGTCAGCGGACGACCAGGAGGAGGCCGCCAATGGTGCTAGTACAGTACCACCGTCAGGGGCTGACGGTGGCACACCAAACAGCTCCGACATGGACTCTGAGATGACGGACAACAATAGTGGCCCATCAACAAGCACGCCGTCAAGAGGACAAGGAAATATGCCGCCGGCCCAGTTTCCAAGGACGCACAATGCGGAACAGCCGCGTGGTGGCGGAGGTGGTGGAGGCGGTGGCGGAGGCGGACAAGCTTCAACAAGTGGTGGCAATATGGCGCCGTCAGCTGACAACAACATTGGAGGAGGCTATGCGGATGTGGAGATGCAGGATCGTCGCTACCCACTACGTGAACGGAAGCGACTGATCGAGTGGCGGCAGCACCCCAACGGTAGAGTATCGTATGGGCGGATCAATGCAGCCATTTCTGGAGATGTGCCGGAGCCATCTACTTATGCGGAGGCTATAAATGGGCCAAACTCAGAAGAATGGAAGCGCGCTATGGACGAAGAAATCGCGGCGCAGCTATCCAACGGGACCTGGGAGCTGGCAAAACCACCGGAAGGCACGCGTCTACTACCCTGTCGGTGGGTTTACAAGGTCAAGCGTGGGGCAGACGGAGGGATCGAACGGTTTTAAAGCACGTTTAGTGGCAAAGGGCTACGAACAGCGGGCGGGGATAGATTACGGAGAACTGTTTGCTCCGACAACTCGCTCAGCTTCACTTCGTGCTCTGTTGGCGGTGGCAGCGACTAAGGGGATGCCGATCCACCAGCTGGACGTATCTACAGCCTTTCTTAATGGGGAGCTGGAGGAGGAGCTCTGGATGCAGCAGCCGCCAGGTTACGAGTCAGCAGATCCTACCCAGGCGTGCAGGCTAAAGAAGTCTATCTACGGGCTGAAGCAGGCGCCGCGCTGCTGGTACGTCAAACTGGTGGCGGCGCTGGACAAGCTAGGATTTAAGCCGTCGCAAGCAGATCCAGCTTTGTTCATCAAAAAGGACGAAAACGGCATCGTCTACCTGCTAGTTCACGTCGACGACATTATCACCACGTCCGACGACGAAGAGCTTATTCGCAAGGTCAAGGACGCAGTCGGGAAAGTCTTCAAAATTCGAGACCTTGGCGAAGCAAAAGTATTTTTGGGGATGGAGATCAGCCGAGGAGAGAACGGCGAAGTAAAGCTATCACAGCGCCGCTACATCGAGGAACTCCTGCAGCGACACCAACTCGTAGATGCAAAACCGCGATCAACTCCACTACCTCCGGGCTCTAAAGTGCTACCAGCAGAAGAAGGGGACATGGAGCTAAAGGACAGCTCGGATTACAGGACGTTAGTGGGTGAGCTCAACTACCTGGCGACGAGCACTAGGCCAGACATTGCACAGGCGCTGAGCGTTTTGGCGCGCTTCATGGGAAAGCCCTCTAAAAGTCACATGGGGCTGGCTCTGGGCGTTCTGAGGTACCTGGCAGGCACACGGGAGCTTGGATTATGCTTTGGCGGAGCTGGAGAGTTTGCACTGGAAGGGTACAGTGATTCTGACTGGGCAGGCGACCCAGCTACCAGGAGATCTACAACAGGCTATGTGTTCAAGCTAGGAGGGGCAGCAATCAGCTGGAACAGTCAGCTGCAACGTACGGTGGCAGCTTCGTCTGTTGAGGCGGAATACCAGGCCACGTCGGCAGCCGTGCGGGAGGCACTCTGGCTTCGGAAGCTAGCGGGAGATCTGGACCTAGGAACCGGAGCTATTGGGATCTGGACGGATTCTCAGGGGGCGCTTAGTCTCGGGAACAACCCGATTACGTCGGTCCGTTCCAAGCACATAGATGTGCAGCACCACCTAGTTCGAGAGCGGGTTTCTAGGGGTGAAGTCGTGCTATCCTACTGCTCAACGGAGGAAATGGTGGCGGATGTTTTGACGAAGGCGCTGGGGAGATTAAATTTAAGAGGTGCAGAGAGGCGATGGGATTGGCAGAATAAATCTGCGGGTTTTGCCCATCCCTAGATTGTTTGTGCTTTTGCAGTGCGCTAGGGGGCACTCATTATTCTTGGAGGTGTCAGAGGGCGTTCATGTTTTCAGACATGGCCATTTATCTTGCGAACGTTTTGTGCTAGGTACGTCTCGAGGGGGCGTGTTGAGAATTAGTAACTTGGGCGAGTCGTCCTAGCTGTTATCGGGACGACGAGCAGGCATACGGTACATCCATGCAGTACCGCGGACGAACCAACATCCAAGCATGCTAGTGCGCGCACCTTTCGGCTAATTGGTTAACGGTGTTTTATTTGTCTAGCCATATCTTTGAGTGGTAGCTTAAGTTGTGGGTTCGCTGGGCTAATTTTCCGTGACTTCTGCGAACCCGAGCCGGTCAGACTTGCGTTACTATTGCGAGTCTACTTATGCCCATTTCGGGCCGTTCTTTCCATTCCTTTTGACTATCGAATACAATGTAACGTGATCTATCTCATAATATCGCCAAGCTCTATTATGTTCGATAGTTGACTTCTCAACAAAACTGTGATGGGGATTATTCTCTAGCCAATTATTCTCTAGCCGAGGATCTGAGCGAGTGCACGTTTTCAAAAGAATATGGAATATGCAACGAAACATCTGCGGTGCGTTGATTTGTCGGGATCTGGATTTTCCTTCAAAATGATATTTGGATTCTGCATGAGGCATCAATGCTCCTGGCTCGGTGTTACACGGTTTTGTCGGTTTAACCATCATCTTTGAATCCAAATAACCAAACATGAAGTTTGTTATTCCATCCATTGACGTAACCTTATGCTGCCCAACTTGATGGCTGCAGGATGTAAAGATATATTGTCGTTCATGTAAGTAAGCAACCGGGTCATGCTTTTGGCATTTTGTACTGACATATAACTGCATGTGGGTACTTGCGACAGACTAGGTTCGATGAATACGAAATAAAGATAGATGGACATACGATTGTGAGATTATAGGAATGTCGTTGGGGATGACATAAAAATACGTCACTTGATGATTGGTATGAAAAAGCCCGAAGCTCGAGTATCCAAAATGGGAAAAGCCATATATATATATATATATATATATATATATGTATTGATGGTAATGATGATATCCAGCAGCTTACACAAATCCTACCTGGTGGGCTTGCCTGCAGGGAACTGCGCGTACTCAATCAGGGAGGGCGACACGCTATGGGTCATCTCCCAGTTGTACAACACAACTATCAAGAACCTTCAGGCGATGAATCCAGGCATGAACCCGGACATGCTGCAAATTGGACAAGTCATCAAAGTGCCATGCTCGGGTTCCAGCCCTCCTCCCCACCCTTTACAAGACCCTATTTCGAGCCCGCCTCCAGGTCGGTCTCTTGAAGCTGACATGACCCCTGTGTTACAGAAACCATGGATTCCGTATTCGCTGCGAGGATGCGAATTTTGCAGTGCCGCATAGCTGTTTCACCTCCAAAACTAGTGCTGCATCAGTAGCTATAGAAATACCACCGGAATATTACCACCGCATGTGATCATACCTACATTAGGGAAGGATGCTTGCAACTTGATCACCTAGCAAGCAAGCAGTCATGCATGTATATATGGGAATGGTCGGGAAAGCAGGCAGGTAGGGACACATAGATATTCACATGTAGTTGGACAGATGATGGTCCAAGGCGAACTGATGTAGGGCCGACAACATTTCGGTACTAGATAGATGGCAACAGGCTGGGCGGCAGCCTGGGTTCTATACACATCACGTAGGTATATGTATCAGCTAGATAGCCGGTCCCATGGAAGGTCTGTTGTATGTATGCATGTGGTATGCTGGATATCATCTGACATGCAGTCTGTATGCATGCCTCGGCATGTTATTGAATCCCTTTCATCTGAGAAGGCTGATTGGATCCAGCCACCTCCAAGGATTGACTTGATCCATCGATTGCTTCAAACACATAACATAGTTCCTCCATCACTACTCACGGCACTTGATCCGTCGCTCCCTCCGTTCCTCCATCCATTCAGATGGAGCTTCCGAGTATTCGGTGCGATTAGTCAACGATACTCGG
This sequence comes from Volvox reticuliferus, assembly GCA_019650235.1. Lineage (NCBI taxonomy): Eukaryota > Viridiplantae > Chlorophyta > Chlorophyceae > Chlamydomonadales > Volvocaceae > Volvox > Volvox reticuliferus. The sequence continues at coordinate 776,634 of BNCP01000023.1, forward strand.
ATCCAAATTTATTATGACCAGCAATGGAACACGGTCTGGTAAGTTATGAATCAATTACTTGAACAAATGACAGATAGATCAACACGCACTACTGTAAATGCAGAGCCTGGCTTGATTCATTTCATTCTCTAGCTCGTCACACAATTACTCCGTACACAACATACATGCATGTACGTATGGTAACGAAGATATCTGGTAGTAGACGACATCTGTGAATATATGCAATCTATCTAACGGCGTACCCCATATCTGTTTAAATGCTGGCAGCTATCCTGGCTTCCATGACACGCTATTTGCCGAGTTGGCTTGCGGAGAACTGGGTTTCCCCACTGGCATTGGGATAGGATATTCGGCTGCTACAACCAATGGTCCGATCGTCACGGTAAGCTTCCGCAAACCAACAAACATAATCAGGGAAATACGTTCCATTAAGGTTTATGCAGTATAGCTAACGTAAGTCGGCATGTATGTATTAAGCATGCATGTATTAAGGGGGGTTACACTGTGTGTGACTCGCCCTGCCAAGACGAGCACCGGAGTCCTCTGACCAGACCGAGCCACATTGCAGGGGAGGGGCACGTGGCTTTGTTTGTCTGTCCTGCCACGTGCTTCCCCTCTCACTCAGACCAGAGCAAGAGCTAACCAACACTCAGAGGCTCTAGCCTGGCCGCTAACAGAGCACACAGGGGCACCACGAAAACACAGAGGGAGCCTAAGAAAAAGGGGATAACTAGCTGCTCAAAAGACGGGAACTACTCTCCTCCACCACGACTCTGACCTGACAAGAGCCTGCCAAGAACACACAGAACCCTCAGAGGAGAGACGCCAGCAGAAAACACACTCTTACACAGCCGAGCTGGAAGAACCAAACTAAACACGGAGGGGGGATGTGCGTGTATGTATGTGCTCATTATTATGTACGTGCATATATGAGTTAGCCAGCAGTGATAGATGATGAAGTATTCAGCGCTACGTTTGTTTGATGAGTATGTATGGATCGATACATTACTTCATTTGAATGCACGGACCCATGTATATATATATATATATATATATATAGGTTTGCTTTGGTGTTGTTCAAGGTATGGATGCTGTTCTCATAAGATACATCTATCTTTATGGAAGCTCTGTGTGTGATGCAATCTGTTGATGTGCCAGCTCTCGGGACTTTGTGATCGCCTTGTCAGCAGGTACAGGAGTCATAAGAAACGAAGGCGCATATGTATTAAACATTTTATAATTGCGTACAGTGATCGACCTCGGGTACTGTTTGCTTGCTTCAATGTAGCACAGAATTCAAGCTAGCATGGTTCACTGTGGGCGAGCGAGTCGGCCTGATGCTAGCTGTATGTCGCAAGGACGAGCACTGCTGGGGGCCCTGACGTGGCCGAACCACAGTGTCAGGGTGGCTACATGGCTTTATCCGTCTGTCCTGCGATGTGCTCCATCCCTGCCTCCCTCAAGCCAGCATGAACACACAAACCCCACCAGACCCTAGCCTGAGCCACGCACGAAGAAACAACACAGCTCCCCCTAAAACGAGGGGACAGAAAGACCCAAACTCTAGAATCACGCCCTTCTCTGCCACAGCACCCACTGATGGATTGCACAACAAAGTATAACATTTGATAAAAGGGTGGTAGGTAGTAAGAACTACTGATTGATAGAGCTCAAGACCTTCGTAGGCATTCGCGTGAGATCCCATACGACGGACGGATCAGGCTACTCCCGTGATAGTTCTTACGTCATGTTAATAAAAGATTCCTCTTATAAACATTTATCAATCCATATATGGTCCGTACGATGTGATGGTATTCCGATCTGACAGTGACATGAGTCACAAACCTTCTCGTGAAGCCTCACCTACAAGTAGTGTAGGGCATGTGCAGGACTTGTGTATGTGAGCTATGCATTTAGGTCATCGCTCGTAAACAACAAGTATTAGTTCTCTAAGTTAGATGTGATATAATAACGTTACAATATTTTGAGACTTTAAGGAAGATAAAAAATTCACATAAACATGGTATATATGTTCGTGTAAATAAAATAAAAAGCTAACTGCCAACCAAAAAAGCTAATTAATTACTGGTGCCGACAAACAGGCAAGAAGCCAAGGTAACCTTGGCAAATAATCCCTGCCAAGAACTTATGAAGCCCTCGCCAATAGTTATCATATATCTCTTTTATACTCTGGTCGCCGCAGGTACCATTCCCTTATCCTTGGATGAACGTTATATTAAACATATATACGATACACTCATAACATATCAGCTTACCTGTCTTGCGCATGTCACGTAAATCCCGCCTATTGATGCGTGCATGCAGGTAAACTGTGATGGGGATTATTCTCTAGCCAATTATTCTCTAGCCGAGGATCTGAGCGAGTGCACGTTTTCAAAAGAATATGGAATATGCAACGAAACATCTGCGGTGCGTTGATTTGTCGGGATCTGGATTTTCCTTCAAAATGATATTTGGATTCTGCATGAGGCATCAATGCTCCTGGCTCGGTGTTACACGGTTTTGTCGGTTTAACCATCATCTTTGAATCCAAATAACCAAACATGAAGTTTGTTATTCCATCCATTGACGTAACCTTATGCTGCCCAACTTGATGGCTGCAGGATGTAAAGATATATTGTCGTTCATGTAAGTAAGCAACCGGGTCATGCTTTTGGCATTTTGTACTGACATATAACTGCATGTGGGTACTTGCGACAGACTAGGTTCGATGAATACGAAATAAAGATAGATGGACATACGATTGTGAGATTATAGGAATGTCGTTGGGGATGACATAAAAATACGTCACTTGATGATTGGTATGAAAAAGCCCGAAGCTCGAGTATCCAAAATGGGAAAAGCCATATATATATATATATGTATTGATGGTAATGATGATATCCAGCAGCTTACACAAATCCTACCTGGTGGGCTTGCCTGCAGGGAACTGCGCGTACTCAATCAGGGAGGGCGACACGCTATGGGTCATCTCCCAGTTGTACAACACAACTATCAAGAACCTTCAGGCGATGAATCCAGGCATGAACCCGGACATGCTGCAAATTGGACAAGTCATCAAAGTGCCATGCTCGGGTTCCAGCCCTCCTCCCCACCCTTTACAAGACCCTATTTCGAGCCCGCCTCCAGGTCGGTCTCTTGAAGCTGACATGACCCCTGTGTTACAGAAACCATGGATTCCGTATTCGCTGCGAGGATGCGAATTTTGCAGTGCCGCATAGCTGTTTCACCTCCAAAACTAGTGCTGCATCAGTAGCTATAGAAATACCACCGGAATATTACCACCGCATGTGATCATACCTACATTAGGGAAGGATGCTTGCAACTTGATCACCTAGCAAGCAAGCAGTCATGCATGTATATATGGGAATGGTCGGGAAAGCAGGCAGGTAGGGACACATAGATATTCACATGTAGTTGGACAGATGATGGTCCAAGGCGAACTGATGTAGGGCCGACAACATTTCGGTACTAGATAGATGGCAACAGGCTGGGCGGCAGCCTGGGTTCTATACACATCACGTAGGTATATGTATCAGCTAGATAGCCGGTCCCATGGAAGGTCTGTTGTATGTATGCATGTGGTATGCTGGATATCATCTGACATGCAGTCTGTATGCATGCCTCGGCATGTTATTGAATCCCTTTCATCTGAGAAGGCTGATTGGATCCAGCCACCTCCAAGGATTGACTTGATCCATCGATTGCTTCAAACACATAACATAGTTCCTCCATCACTACTCACGGCACTTGATCCGTCGCTCCCTCCGTTCCTCCATCCATTCAGATGGAGCTTCCGAGTATTCGGTGCGATTAGTCAACGATACTCGGATCCAAATTTATTATGACCAGCAATGGAACACGGTCTGGTAAGTTATGAATCAATTACTTGAACAAATGACAGATAGATCAACACGCACTACTGTAAATGCAGAGCCTGGCTTGATTCATTTCATTCTCTAGCTCGTCACACAATTACTCCGTACACAACATACATGCATGTACGTATGGTAACGAAGATATCTGGTAGTAGACGACATCTGTGAATATATGCAATCTATCTAACGGCGTACCCCATATCTGTTTAAATGCTGGCAGCTATCCTGGCTTCCATGACACGCTATTTGCCGAGTTGGCTTGCGGAGAACTGGGTTTCCCCACTGGCATTGGGATAGGATATTCGGCTGCTACAACCAATGGTCCGATCGTCACGGTAAGCTTCCGCAAACCAACAAACATAATCAGGGAAATACGTTCCATTAAGGTTTATGCAGTATAGCTAACGTAAGTCGGCATGTATGTATTAAGCATGCATGTATTAAGGGGGGTTACACTGTGTGTGACTCGCCCTGCCAAGACGAGCACCGGAGTCCTCTGACCAGACCGAGCCACATTGCAGGGGAGGGGCACGTGGCTTTGTTTGTCTGTCCTGCCACGTGCTTCCCCTCTCACTCAGACCAGAGCAAGAGCTAACCAACACTCAGAGGCTCTAGCCTGGCCGCTAACAGAGCACACAGGGGCACCACGAAAACACAGAGGGAGCCTAAGAAAAAGGGGATAACTAGCTGCTCAAAAGACGGGAACTACTCTCCTCCACCACGACTCTGACCTGACAAGAGCCTGCCAAGAACACACAGAACCCTCAGAGGAGAGACGCCAGCAGAAAACACACTCTTACACAGCCGAGCTGGAAGAACCAAACTAAACACGGAGGGGGGATGTGCGTGTATGTATGTGCTCATTATTATGTACGTGCATATATGAGTTAGCCAGCAGTGATAGATGATGAAGTATTCAGCGCTACGTTTGTTTGATGAGTATGTATGGATCGATACATTACTTCATTTGAATGCACGGACCCATGTATATATATATATATATATATATAGGTTTGCTTTGGTGTTGTTCAAGGTATGGATGCTGTTCTCATAAGATACATCTATCTTTATGGAAGCTCTGTGTGTGATGCAATCTGTTGATGTGCCAGCTCTCGGGACTTTGTGATCGCCTTGTCAGCAGGTACAGGAGTCATAAGAAACGAAGGCGCATATGTATTAAACATTTTATAATTGCGTACAGTGATCGACCTCGGGTACTGTTTGCTTGCTTCAATGTAGCACAGAATTCAAGCTAGCATGGTTCACTGTGGGCGAGCGAGTCGGCCTGATGCTAGCTGTATGTCGCAAGGACGAGCACTGCTGGGGGCCCTGACGTGGCCGAACCACAGTGTCAGGGTGGCTACATGGCTTTATCCGTCTGTCCTGCGATGTGCTCCATCCCTGCCTCCCTCAAGCCAGCATGAACACACAAACCCCACCAGACCCTAGCCTGAGCCACGCACGAAGAAACAACACAGCTCCCCCTAAAACGAGGGGACAGAAAGACCCAAACTCTAGAATCACGCCCTTCTCTGCCACAGCACCCACTGATGGATTGCACAACAAAGTATAACATTTGATAAAAGGGTGGTAGGTAGTAAGAACTACTGATTGATAGAGCTCAAGACCTTCGTAGGCATTCGTGTGAGATCCCATACGACGGACGGATCAGGCTACTCCCGTGATAGTTCTTACGTCATGTTAATAAAAGATTCCTCTTATAAACATTTATCAATCCATATATGGTCCGTACGATGTGATGGTATTCCGATCTGACAGTGACATGAGTCACAAACCTTCTCGTGAAGCCTCACCTACAAGTAGTGTAGGGCATGTGCAGGACTTGTGTATGTGAGCTATGCATTTAGGTCATCGCTCGTAAACAACAAGTATTAGTTCTCTAAGTTAGATGTGATATAATAACGTTACAATATTTTGAGACTTTAAGGAAGATAAAAAATTCACATAAACATGGTATATATGTTCGTGTAAATAAAATAAAAAGCTAACTGCCAACCAAAAAAGCTAATTAATTACTGGTGCCGACAAACAGGCAAGAAGCCAAGGTAACCTTGGCAAATAATCCCTGCCAAGAACTTATGAAGCCCTCGCCAATAGTTATCATATATCTCTTTTATACTCTGGTCGCCGCAGGTACCATTCCCTTATCCTTGGATGAACGTTATATTAAACATATATACGATACACTCATAACATATCAGCTTACCTGTCTTGCGCATGTCACGTAAATCCCGCCTATTGATGCGTGCATGCAGGTAAACTGTGATGGGGATTATTCTCTAGCCAATTATTCTCTAGCCGAGGATCTGAGCGAGTGCACGTTTTCAAAAGAATATGGAATATGCAACGAAACATCTGCGGTGCGTTGATTTGTCGGGATCTGGATTTTCCTTCAAAATGATATTTGGATTCTGCATGAGGCATCAATGCTCCTGGCTCGGTGTTACACGGTTTTGTCGGTTTAACCATCATCTTTGAATCCAAATAACCAAACATGAAGTTTGTTATTCCATCCATTGACGTAACCTTATGCTGCCCAACTTGATGGCTGCAGGATGTAAAGATATATTGTCGTTCATGTAAGTAAGCAACCGGGTCATGCTTTTGGCATTTTGTACTGACATATAACTGCATGTGGGTACTTGCGACAGACTAGGTTCGATGAATACGAAATAAAGATAGATGGACATACGATTGTGAGATTATAGGAATGTCGTTGGGGATGACATAAAAATACGTCACTTGATGATTGGTATGAAAAAGCCCGAAGCTCGAGTATCCAAAATGGGAAAAGCCATATATATATATATATGTATTGATGGTAATGATGATATCCAGCAGCTTACACAAATCCTACCTGGTGGGCTTGCCTGCAGGGAACTGCGCGTACTCAATCAGGGAGGGCGACACGCTATGGGTCATCTCCCAGTTGTACAACACAACTATCAAGAACCTTCAGGCGATGAATCCAGGCATGAACCCGGACATGCTGCAAATTGGACAAGTCATCAAAGTGCCATGCTCGGGTTCCAGCCCTCCTCCCCACCCTTTACAAGACCCTATTTCGAGCCCGCCTCCAGGTCGGTCTCTTGAAGCTGACATGACCCCTGTGTTACAGAAACCATGGATTCCGTATTCGCTGCGAGGATGCGAATTTTGCAGTGCCGCATAGCTGTTTCACCTCCAAAACTAGTGCTGCATCAGTAGCTATAGAAATACCACCGGAATATTACCACCGCATGTGATCATACCTACATTAGGGAAGGATGCTTGCAACTTGATCACCTAGCAAGCAAGCAGTCATGCATGTATATATGGGAATGGTCGGGAAAGCAGGCAGGTAGGGACACATAGATATTCACATGTAGTTGGACAGATGATGGTCCAAGGCGAACTGATGTAGGGCCGACAACATTTCGGTACTAGATAGATGGCAACAGGCTGGGCGGCAGCCTGGGTTCTATACACATCACGTAGGTATATGTATCAGCTAGATAGCCGGTCCCATGGAAGGTCTGTTGTATGTATGCATGTGGTATGCTGGATATCATCTGACATGCAGTCTGTATGCATGCCTCGGCATGTTATTGAATCCCTTTCATCTGAGAAGGCTGATTGGATCCAGCCACCTCCAAGGATTGACTTGATCCATCGATTGCTTCAAACACATAACATAGTTCCTCCATCACTACTCACGGCACTTGATCCGTCGCTCCCTCCGTTCCTCCATCCATTCAGATGGAGCTTCCGAGTATTCGGTGCGATTAGTCAACGATACTCGGATCCAAATTTATTATGACCAGCAATGGAACACGGTCTGGTAAGTTATGAATCAATTACTTGAACAAATGACAGATAGATCAACACGCACTACTGTAAATGCAGAGCCTGGCTTGATTCATTTCATTCTCTAGCTCGTCACACAATTACTCCGTACACAACATACATGCATGTACGTATGGTAACGAAGATATCTGGTAGTAGACGACATCTGTGAATATATGCAATCTATCTAACGGCGTACCCCATATCTGTTTAAATGCTGGCAGCTATCCTGGCTTCCATGACACGCTATTTGCCGAGTTGGCTTGCGGAGAACTGGGTTTCCCCACTGGCATTGGGATAGGATATTCGGCTGCTACAACCAATGGTCCGATCGTCACGGTAAGCTTCCGCAAACCAACAAACATAATCAGGGAAATACGTTCCATTAAGGTTTATGCAGTATAGCTAACGTAAGTCGGCATGTATGTATTAAGCATGCATGTATTAAGGGGGGTTACACTGTGTGTGACTCGCCCTGCCAAGACGAGCACCGGAGTCCTCTGACCAGACCGAGCCACATTGCAGGGGAGGGGCACGTGGCTTTGTTTGTCTGTCCTGCCACGTGCTTCCCCTCTCACTCAGACCAGAGCAAGAGCTAACCAACACTCAGAGGCTCTAGCCTGGCCGCTAACAGAGCACACAGGGGCACCACGAAAACACAGAGGGAGCCTAAGAAAAAGGGGATAACTAGCTGCTCAAAAGACGGGAACTACTCTCCTCCACCACGACTCTGACCTGACAAGAGCCTGCCAAGAACACACAGAACCCTCAGAGGAGAGACGCCAGCAGAAAACACACTCTTACACAGCCGAGCTGGAAGAACCAAACTAAACACGGAGGGGGGATGTGCGTGTATGTATGTGCTCATTATTATGTACGTGCATATATGAGTTAGCCAGCAGTGATAGATGATGAAGTATTCAGCGCTACGTTTGTTTGATGAGTATGTATGGATCGATACATTACTTCATTTGAATGCACGGACCCATGTATATATATATATATATAGGTTTGCTTTGGTGTTGTTCAAGGTATGGATGCTGTTCTCATAAGATACATCTATCTTTATGGAAGCTCTGTGTGTGATGCAATCTGTTGATGTGCCAGCTCTCGGGACTTTGTGATCGCCTTGTCAGCAGGTACAGGAGTCATAAGAAACGAAGGCGCATATGTATTAAACATTTTATAATTGCGTACAGTGATCGACCTCGGGTACTGTTTGCTTGCTTCAATGTAGCACAGAATTCAAGCTAGCATGGTTCACTGTGGGCGAGCGAGTCGGCCTGATGCTAGCTGTATGTCGCAAGGACGAGCACTGCTGGGGGCCCTGACGTGGCCGAACCACAGTGTCAGGGTGGCTACATGGCTTTATCCGTCTGTCCTGCGATGTGCTCCATCCCTGCCTCCCTCAAGCCAGCATGAACACACAAACCCCACCAGACCCTAGCCTGAGCCACGCACGAAGAAACAACACAGCTCCCCCTAAAACGAGGGGACAGAAAGACCCAAACTCTAGAATCACGCCCTTCTCTGCCACAGCACCCACTGATGGATTGCACAACAAAGTATAACATTTGATAAAAGGGTGGTAGGTAGTAAGAACTACTGATTGATAGAGCTCAAGACCTTCGTAGGCATTCGCGTGAGATCCCATACGACGGACGGATCAGGCTACTCCCGTGATAGTTCTTACGTCATGTTAATAAAAGATTCCTCTTATAAACATTTATCAATCCATATATGGTCCGTACGATGTGATGGTATTCCGATCTGACAGTGACATGAGTCACAAACCTTCTCGTGAAGCCTCACCTACAAGTAGTGTAGGGCATGTGCAGGACTTGTGTATGTGAGCTATGCATTTAGGTCATCGCTCGTAAACAACAAGTATTAGTTCTCTAAGTTAGATGTGATATAATAACGTTACAATATTTTGAGACTTTAAGGAAGATAAAAAATTCACATAAACATGGTATATATGTTCGTGTAAATAAAATAAAAAGCTAACTGCCAACCAAAAAAGCTAATTAATTACTGGTGCCGACAAACAGGCAAGAAGCCAAGGTAACCTTGGCAAATAATCCCTGCCAAGAACTTATGAAGCCCTCGCCAATAGTTATCATATATCTCTTTTATACTCTGGTCGCCGCAGGTACCATTCCCTTATCCTTGGATGAACGTTATATTAAACATATATACGATACACTCATAACATATCAGCTTACCTGTCTTGCGCATGTCACGTAAATCCCGCCTATTGATGCGTGCATGCAGGTAAACTGTGATGGGGATTATTCTCTAGCCAATTATTCTCTAGCCGAGGATCTGAGCGAGTGCACGTTTTCAAAAGAATATGGAATATGCAACGAAACATCTGCGGTGCGTTGATTTGTCGGGATCTGGATTTTCCTTCAAAATGATATTTGGATTCTGCATGAGGCATCAATGCTCCTGGCTCGGTGTTACACGGTTTTGTCGGTTTAACCATCATCTTTGAATCCAAATAACCAAACATGAAGTTTGTTATTCCATCCATTGACGTAACCTTATGCTGCCCAACTTGATGGCTGCAGGATGTAAAGATATATTGTCGTTCATGTAAGTAAGCAACCGGGTCATGCTTTTGGCATTTTGTACTGACATATAACTGCATGTGGGTACTTGCGACAGACTAGGTTCGATGAATACGAAATAAAGATAGATGGACATACGATTGTGAGATTATAGGAATGTCGTTGGGGATGACATAAAAATACGTCACTTGATGATTGGTATGAAAAAGCCCGAAGCTCGAGTATCCAAAATGGGAAAAGCCATATATATATATATATGTATTGATGGTAATGATGATATCCAGCAGCTTACACAAATCCTACCTGGTGGGCTTGCCTGCAGGGAACTGCGCGTACTCAATCAGGGAGGGCGACACGCTATGGGTCATCTCCCAGTTGTACAACACAACTATCAAGAACCTTCAGGCGATGAATCCAGGCATGAACCCGGACATGCTGCAAATTGGACAAGTCATCAAAGTGCCATGCTCGGGTTCCAGCCCTCCTCCCCACCCTTTACAAGACCCTATTTCGAGCCCGCCTCCAGGTCGGTCTCTTGAAGCTGACATGACCCCTGTGTTACAGAAACCATGGATTCCGTATTCGCTGCGAGGATGCGAATTTTGCAGTGCCGCATAGCTGTTTCACCTCCAAAACTAGTGCTGCATCAGTAGCTATAGAAATACCACCGGAATATTACCACCGCATGTGATCATACCTACATTAGGGAAGGATGCTTGCAACTTGATCACCTAGCAAGCAAGCAGTCATGCATGTATATATGGGAATGGTCGGGAAAGCAGGCAGGTAGGGACACATAGATATTCACATGTAGTTGGACAGATGATGGTCCAAGGCGAACTGATGTAGGGCCGACAACATTTCGGTACTAGATAGATGGCAACAGGCTGGGCGGCAGCCTGGGTTCTATACACATCACGTAGGTATATGTATCAGCTAGATAGCCGGTCCCATGGAAGGTCTGTTGTATGTATGCATGTGGTATGCTGGATATCATCTGACATGCAGTCTGTATGCATGCCTCGGCATGTTATTGAATCCCTTTCATCTGAGAAGGCTGATTGGATCCAGCCACCTCCAAGGATTGACTTGATCCATCGATTGCTTCAAACACATAACATAGTTCCTCCATCACTACTCACGGCACTTGATCCGTCGCTCCCTCCGTTCCTCCATCCATTCAGATGGAGCTTCCGAGTATTCGGTGCGATTAGTCAACGATACTCGGATCCAAATTTATTATGACCAGCAATGGAACACGGTCTGGTAAGTTATGAATCAATTACTTGAACAAATGACAGATAGATCAACACGCACTACTGTAAATGCAGAGCCTGGCTTGATTCATTTCATTCTCTAGCTCGTCACACAATTACTCCGTACACAACATACATGCATGTACGTATGGTAACGAAGATATCTGGTAGTAGACGACATCTGTGAATATATGCAATCTATCTAACGGCGTACCCCATATCTGTTTAAATGCTGGCAGCTATCCTGGCTTCCATGACACGCTATTTGCCGAGTTGGCTTGCGGAGAACTGGGTTTCCCCACTGGCATTGGGATAGGATATTCGGCTGCTACAACCAATGGTCCGATCGTCACGGTAAGCTTCCGCAAACCAACAAACATAATCAGGGAAATACGTTCCATTAAGGTTTATGCAGTATAGCTAACGTAAGTCGGCATGTATGTATTAAGCATGCATGTATTAAGGGGGGTTACACTGTGTGTGACTCGCCCTGCCAAGACGAGCACCGGAGTCCTCTGACCAGACCGAGCCACATTGCAGGGGAGGGGCACGTGGCTTTGTTTGTCTGTCCTGCCACGTGCTTCCCCTCTCACTCAGACCAGAGCAAGAGCTAACCAACACTCAGAGGCTCTAGCCTGGCCGCTAACAGAGCACACAGGGGCACCACGAAAACACAGAGGGAGCCTAAGAAAAAGGGGATAACTAGCTGCTCAAAAGACGGGAACTACTCTCCTCCACCACGACTCTGACCTGACAAGAGCCTGCCAAGAACACACAGAACCCTCAGAGGAGAGACGCCAGCAGAAAACACACTCTTACACAGCCGAGCTGGAAGAACCAAACTAAACACGGAGGGGGGATGTGCGTGTATGTATGTGCTCATTATTATGTACGTGCATATATGAGTTAGCCAGCAGTGATAGATGATGAAGTATTCAGCGCTACGTTTGTTTGATGAGTATGTATGGATCGATACATTACTTCATTTGAATGCACGGACCCATGTATATATATATATATATATAGGTTTGCTTTGGTGTTGTTCAAGGTATGGATGCTGTTCTCATAAGATACATCTATCTTTATGGAAGCTCTGTGTGTGATGCAATCTGTTGATGTGCCAGCTCTCGGGACTTTGTGATCGCCTTGTCAGCAGGTACAGGAGTCATAAGAAACGAAGGCGCATATGTATTAAACATTTTATAATTGCGTACAGTGATCGACCTCGGGTACTGTTTGCTTGCTTCAATGTAGCACAGAATTCAAGCTAGCATGGTTCACTGTGGGCGAGCGAGTCGGCCTGATGCTAGCTGTATGTCGCAAGGACGAGCACTGCTGGGGGCCCTGACGTGGCCGAACCACAGTGCCAGGGTGGCTACATGGCTTTATCCGTCTGTCCTGCGATGTGCTCCATCCCTGCCTCCCTCAAGCCAGCATGAACACACAAACCCCACCAGACCCTAGCCTGAGCCACGCACGAAGAAACAACACAGCTCCCCCTAAAACGAGGGGACAGAAAGACCCAAACTCTAGAATCACGCCCTTCTCTGCCACAGCACCCACTGATGGATTGCACAACAAAGTATAACATTTGATAAAAGGGTGGTAGGTAGTAAGAACTACTGATTGATAGAGCTCAAGACCTTCGTAGGCATTCGCGTGAGATCCCATACGACGGACGGATCAGGCTACTCCCGTGATAGTTCTTACGTCATGTTAATAAAAGATTCCTCTTATAAACATTTATCAATCCATATATGGTCCGTACGATGTGATGGTATTCCGATCTGACAGTGACATGAGTCACAAACCTTCTCGTGAAGCCTCACCTACAAGTAGTGTAGGGCATGTGCAGGACTTGTGTATGTGAGCTATGCATTTAGGTCATCGCTCGTAAACAACAAGTATTAGTTCTCTAAGTTAGATGTGATATAATAACGTTACAATATTTTGAGACTTTAAGGAAGATAAAAAATTCACATAAACATGGTATATATGTTCGTGTAAATAAAATAAAAAGCTAACTGCCAACCAAAAAAGCTAATTAATTACTGGTGCCGACAAACAGGCAAGAAGCCAAGGTAACCTTGGCAAATAATCCCTGCCAAGAACTTATGAAGCCCTCGCCAATAGTTATCATATATCTCTTTTATACTCTGGTCGCCGCAGGTACCATTCCCTTATCCTTGGATGAACGTTATATTAAACATATATACGATACACTCATAACATATCAGCTTACCTGTCTTGCGCATGTCACGTAAATCCCGCCTATTGATGCGTGCATGCAGGTAAACTGTGATGGGGATTATTCTCTAGCCAATTATTCTCTAGCCGAGGATCTGAGCGAGTGCACGTTTTCAAAAGAATATGGAATATGCAACGAAACATCTGCGGTGCGTTGATTTGTCGGGATCTGGATTTTCCTTCAAAATGATATTTGGATTCTGCATGAGGCATCAATGCTCCTGGCTCGGTGTTACACGGTTTTGTCGGTTTAACCATCATCTTTGAATCCAAATAACCAAACATGAAGTTTGTTATTCCATCCATTGACGTAACCTTATGCTGCCCAACTTGATGGCTGCAGGATGTAAAGATATATTGTCGTTCATGTAAGTAAGCAACCGGGTCATGCTTTTGGCATTTTGTACTGACATATAACTGCATGTGGGTACTTGCGACAGACTAGGTTCGATGAATACGAAATAAAGATAGATGGACATACGATTGTGAGATTATAGGAATGTCGTTGGGGATGACATAAAAATACGTCACTTGATGATTGGTATGAAAAAGCCCGAAGCTCGAGTATCCAAAATGGGAAAAGCCATATATATATATATATATGTATTGATGGTAATGATGATATCCAGCAGCTTACACAAATCCTACCTGGTGGGCTTGCCTGCAGGGAACTGCGCGTACTCAATCAGGGAGGGCGACACGCTATGGGTCATCTCCCAGTTGTACAACACAACTATCAAGAACCTTCAGGCGATGAATCCAGGCATGAACCCGGACATGCTGCAAATTGGACAAGTCATCAAAGTGCCATGCTCGGGTTCCAGCCCTCCTCCCCACCCTTTACAAGACCCTATTTCGAGCCCGCCTCCAGGTCGGTCTCTTGAAGCTGACATGACCCCTGTGTTACAGAAACCATGGATTCCGTATTCGCTGCGAGGATGCGAATTTTGCAGTGCCGCATAGCTGTTTCACCTCCAAAACTAGTGCTGCATCAGTAGCTATAGAAATACCACCGGAATATTACCACCGCATGTGATCATACCTACATTAGGGAAGGATGCTTGCAACTTGATCACCTAGCAAGCAAGCAGTCATGCATGTATATATGGGAATGGTCGGGAAAGCAGGCAGGTAGGGACACATAGATATTCACATGTAGTTGGACAGATGATGGTCCAAGGCGAACTGATGTAGGGCCGACAACATTTCGGTACTAGATAGATGGCAACAGGCTGGGCGGCAGCCTGGGTTCTATACACATCACGTAGGTATATGTATCAGCTAGATAGCCGGTCCCATGGAAGGTCTGTTGTATGTATGCATGTGGTATGCTGGATATCATCTGACATGCAGTCTGTATGCATGCCTCGGCATGTTATTGAATCCCTTTCATCTGAGAAGGCTGATTGGATCCAGCCACCTCCAAGGATTGACTTGATCCATCGATTGCTTCAAACACATAACATAGTTCCTCCATCACTACTCACGGCACTTGATCCGTCGCTCCCTCCGTTCCTCCATCCATTCAGATGGAGCTTCCGAGTATTCGGTGCGATTAGTCAACGATACTCGGATCCAAATTTATTATGACCAGCAATGGAACACGGTCTGGTAAGTTATGAATCAATTACTTGAACAAATGACAGATAGATCAACACGCACTACTGTAAATGCAGAGCCTGGCTTGATTCATTTCATTCTCTAGCTCGTCACACAATTACTCCGTACACAACATACATGCATGTACGTATGGTAACGAAGATATCTGGTAGTAGACGACATCTGTGAATATATGCAATCTATCTAACGGCGTACCCCATATCTGTTTAAATGCTGGCAGCTATCCTGGCTTCCATGACACGCTATTTGCCGAGTTGGCTTGCGGAGAACTGGGTTTCCCCACTGGCATTGGGATAGGATATTCGGCTGCTACAACCAATGGTCCGATCGTCACGGTAAGCTTCCGCAAACCAACAAACATAATCAGGGAAATACGTTCCATTAAGGTTTATGCAGTATAGCTAACGTAAGTCGGCATGTATGTATTAAGCATGCATGTATTAAGGGGGGTTACACTGTGTGTGACTCGCCCTGCCAAGACGAGCACCGGAGTCCTCTGACCAGACCGAGCCACATTGCAGGGGAGGGGCACGTGGCTTTGTTTGTCTGTCCTGCCACGTGCTTCCCCTCTCACTCAGACCAGAGCAAGAGCTAACCAACACTCAGAGGCTCTAGCCTGGCCGCTAACAGAGCACACAGGGGCACCACGAAAACACAGAGGGAGCCTAAGAAAAAGGGGATAACTAGCTGCTCAAAAGACGGGAACTACTCTCCTCCACCACGACTCTGACCTGACAAGAGCCTGCCAAGAACACACAGAACCCTCAGAGGAGAGACGCCAGCAGAAAACACACTCTTACACAGCCGAGCTGGAAGAACCAAACTAAACACGGAGGGGGGATGTGCGTGTATGTATGTGCTCATTATTATGTACGTGCATATATGAGTTAGCCAGCAGTGATAGATGATGAAGTATTCAGCGCTACGTTTGTTTGATGAGTATGTATGGATCGATACATTACTTCATTTGAATGCACGGACCCATGTATATATATATATATATATATAGGTTTGCTTTGGTGTTGTTCAAGGTATGGATGCTGTTCTCATAAGATACATCTATCTTTATGGAAGCTCTGTGTGTGATGCAATCTGTTGATGTGCCAGCTCTCGGGACTTTGTGATCGCCTTGTCAGCAGGTACAGGAGTCATAAGAAACGAAGGCGCATATGTATTAAACATTTTATAATTGCGTACAGTGATCGACCTCGGGTACTGTTTGCTTGCTTCAATGTAGCACAGAATTCAAGCTAGCATGGTTCACTGTGGGCGAGCGAGTCGGCCTGATGCTAGCTGTATGTCGCAAGGACGAGCACTGCTGGGGGCCCTGACGTGGCCGAACCACAGTGCCAGGGTGGCTACATGGCTTTATCCGTCTGTCCTGCGATGTGCTCCATCCCTGCCTCCCTCAAGCCAGCATGAACACACAAACCCCACCAGACCCTAGCCTGAGCCACGCACGAAGAAACAACACAGCTCCCCCTAAAACGAGGGGACAGAAAGACCCAAACTCTAGAATCACGCCCTTCTCTGCCACAGCACCCACTGATGGATTGCACAACAAAGTATAACATTTGATAAAAGGGTGGTAGGTAGTAAGAACTACTGATTGATAGAGCTCAAGACCTTCGTAGGCATTCGCGTGAGATCCCATACGACGGACGGATCAGGCTACTCCCGTGATAGTTCTTACGTCATGTTAATAAAAGATTCCTCTTATAAACATTTATCAATCCATATATGGTCCGTACGATGTGATGGTATTCCGATCTGACAGTGACATGAGTCACAAACCTTCTCGTGAAGCCTCACCTACAAGTAGTGTAGGGCATGTGCAGGACTTGTGTATGTGAGCTATGCATTTAGGTCATCGCTCGTAAACAACAAGTATTAGTTCTCTAAGTTAGATGTGATATAATAACGTTACAATATTTTGAGACTTTAAGGAAGATAAAAAATTCACATAAACATGGTATATATGTTCGTGTAAATAAAATAAAAAGCTAACTGCCAACCAAAAAAGCTAATTAATTACTGGTGCCGACAAACAGGCAAGAAGCCAAGGTAACCTTGGCAAATAATCCCTGCCAAGAACTTATGAAGCCCTCGCCAATAGTTATCATATATCTCTTTTATACTCTGGTCGCCGCAGGTACCATTCCCTTATCCTTGGATGAACGTTATATTAAACATATATACGATACACTCATAACATATCAGCTTACCTGTCTTGCGCATGTCACGTAAATCCCGCCTATTGATGCGTGCATGCATGCAGGTAAACTGTGATGGGGATTATTCTCTAGCCAATTATTCTCTAGCCGAGGATCTGAGCGAGTGCACGTTTTCAAAAGAATATGGAATGTGCAACGAAACATTTGCGGTGCGTTGATTTGTCGGGATCTGGATTTTCCTTCAAAATGATATTTGGATTCTGCATGAGGCATCAATGCTCCTGGCTCGGTGTTACACGGTTTTGTCGGTTTAACCATCATCTTTGAATCCATATAACCAAACATGAAGTTTGTTATTCCATCCATTGACGTAACCTTATGCTGCCCAACTTGATGGCTGCAGGATGTAAAGATATATTGTCGTTCATGTAAGTAAGCAACCGGGTCATGCTTTTGGCATTTTGTACTGACATATAACTGCATGTGGGTACTTGCGACAGACTAGGTTCGATGAATACGAAATAAAGATAGATGGACATACGATTGTGAGATTATAGGAATGTCGTTGGGGATGACATAAAAATACGTCACTTGATGATTGGTATGAAAAAGCCCGAAGCTCGAGTATCCAAAATGGGAAAAGCCATATATATATATATATATATATATATGTATTGATGGTAATGATGATATCCAGCAGCTTACACAAATCCTACCTGGTGGGCTTGCCTGCAGGGAACTGCGCGTACTCAATCAGGGAGGGCGACACGCTATGGGTCATCTCCCAGTTGTACAACACAACTATCAAGAACCTTCAGGCGATGAATCCAGGC
Source organism: Volvox reticuliferus (assembly GCA_019650235.1). Taxonomy (NCBI): domain Eukaryota; kingdom Viridiplantae; phylum Chlorophyta; class Chlorophyceae; order Chlamydomonadales; family Volvocaceae; genus Volvox; species Volvox reticuliferus. The sequence continues at coordinate 795,082 of BNCP01000023.1, forward strand.
ATGAACCCGGACATGCTGCAAATTGGACAAGTCATCAAAGTGCCATGCTCGGGTTCCAGCCCTCCTCCCCACCCTTTACAAGACCCTATTTCGAGCCCGCCTCCAGGTCGGTCTCTTGAAGCTGACATGACCCCTGTGTTACAGAAACCATGGATTCCGTATTCGCTGCGAGGATGCGAATTTTGCAGTGCCGCATAGCTGTTTCACCTCCAAAACTAGTGCTGCATCAGTAGCTATAGAAATACCACCGGAATATTACCACCGCATGTGATCATACCTACATTAGGGAAGGATGCTTGCAACTTGATCACCTAGCAAGCAAGCAGTCATGCATGTATATATGGGAATGGTCGGGAAAGCAGGCAGGTAGGGACACATAGATATTCACATGTAGTTGGACAGATGATGGTCCAAGGCGAACTGATGTAGGGCCGACAACATTTCGGTACTAGATAGATGGCAACAGGCTGGGCGGCAGCCTGGGTTCTATACACATCACGTAGGTATATGTATCAGCTAGATAGCCGGTCCCATGGAAGGTCTGTTGTATGTATGCATGTGGTATGCTGGATATCATCTGACATGCAGTCTGTATGCATGCCTCGGCATGTTATTGAATCCCTTTCATCTGAGAAGGCTGATTGGATCCAGCCACCTCCAAGGATTGACTTGATCCATCGATTGCTTCAAACACATAACATAGTTCCTCCATCACTACTCACGGCACTTGATCCGTCGCTCCCTCCGTTCCTCCATCCATTCAGATGGAGCTTCCGAGTATTCGGTGCGATTAGTCAACGATACTCGGATCCAAATTTATTATGACCAGCAATGGAACACGGTCTGGTAAGTTATGAATCAATTACTTGAACAAATGACAGATAGATCAACACGCACTACTGTAAATGCAGAGCCTGGCTTGATTCATTTCATTCTCTAGCTCGTCACACAATTACTCCGTACACAACATACATGCATGTACGTATGGTAACGAAGATATCTGGTAGTAGACGACATCTGTGAATATATGCAATCTATCTAACGGCGTACCCCATATCTGTTTAAATGCTGGCAGCTATCCTGGCTTCCATGACACGCTATTTGCCGAGTTGGCTTGCGGAGAACTGGGTTTCCCCACTGGCATTGGGATAGGATATTCGGCTGCTACAACCAATGGTCCGATCGTCACGGTAAGCTTCCGCAAACCAACAAACATAATCAGGGAAATACGTTCCATTAAGGTTTATGCAGTATAGCTAACGTAAGTCGGCATGTATGTATTAAGCATGCATGTATTAAGGGGGGTTACACTGTGTGTGACTCGCCCTGCCAAGACGAGCACCGGAGTCCTCTGACCAGACCGAGCCACATTGCAGGGGAGGGGCACGTGGCTTTGTTTGTCTGTCCTGCCACGTGCTTCCCCTCTCACTCAGACCAGAGCAAGAGCTAACCAACACTCAGAGGCTCTAGCCTGGCCGCTAACAGAGCACACAGGGGCACCACGAAAACACAGAGGGAGCCTAAGGAAAAGGGGATAACTAGCTGCTCAAAAGACGGGAACTACTCTCCTCCACCACGACTCTGACCTGACAAGAGCCTGCCAAGAACACACAGAACCCTCAGAGGAGAGACGCCAGCAGAAAACACACTCTTACACAGCCGAGCTGGAAGAACCAAACTAAACACGGAGGGGGGATGTGCGTGTATGTATGTGCTCATTATTATGTACGTGCATATATGAGTTAGCCAGCAGTGATAGATGATGAAGTATTCAGCGCTACGTTTGTTTGATGAGTATGTATGGATCGATACATTACTTCATTTGAATGCACGGACCCATGTATATATATATATATATATAGGTTTGCTTTGGTGTTGTTCAAGGTATGGATGCTGTTCTCATAAGATACATCTATCTTTATGGAAGCTCTGTGTGTGATGCAATCTGTTGATGTGCCAGCTCTCGGGACTTTGTGATCGCCTTGTCAGCAGGTACAGGAGTCATAAGAAACGAAGGCGCATATGTATTAAACATTTTATAATTGCGTACAGTGATCGACCTCGGGTACTGTTTGCTTGCTTCAATGTAGCACAGAATTCAAGCTAGCATGGTTCACTGTGGGCGAGCGAGTCGGCCTGATGCTAGCTGTATGTCGCAAGGACGAGCACTGCTGGGGGCCCTGACGTGGCCGAACCACAGTGCCAGGGTGGCTACATGGCTTTATCCGTCTGTCCTGCGATGTGCTCCATCCCTGCCTCCCTCAAGCCAGCATGAACACACAAACCCCACCAGACCCTAGCCTGAGCCACGCACGAAGAAACAACACAGCTCCCCCTAAAACGAGGGGACAGAAAGACCCAAACTCTAGAATCACGCCCTTCTCTGCCACAGCACCCACTGATGGATTGCACAACAAAGTATAACATTTGATAAAAGGGTGGTAGGTAGTAAGAACTACTGATTGATAGAGCTCAAGACCTTCGTAGGCATTCGCGTGAGATCCCATACGACGGACGGATCAGGCTACTCCCGTGATAGTTCTTACGTCATGTTAATAAAAGATTCCTCTTATAAACATTTATCAATCCATATATGGTCCGTACGATGTGATGGTATTCCGATCTGACAGTGACATGAGTCACAAACCTTCTCGTGAAGCCTCACCTACAAGTAGTGTAGGGCATGTGCAGGACTTGTGTATGTGAGCTATGCATTTAGGTCATCGCTCGTAAACAACAAGTATTAGTTCTCTAAGTTAGATGTGATATAATAACGTTACAATATTTTGAGACTTTAAGGAAGATAAAAAATTCACATAAACATGGTATATATGTTCGTGTAAATAAAATAAAAAGCTAACTGCCAACCAAAAAAGCTAATTAATTACTGGTGCCGACAAACAGGCAAGAAGCCAAGGTAACCTTGGCAAATAATCCCTGCCAAGAACTTATGAAGCCCTCGCCAATAGTTATCATATATCTCTTTTATACTCTGGTCGCCGCAGGTACCATTCCCTTATCCTTGGATGAACGTTATATTAAACATATATACGATACACTCATAACATATCAGCTTACCTGTCTTGCGCATGTCACGTAAATCCCGCCTATTGATGCGTGCATGCATGCAGGTAAACTGTGATGGGGATTATTCTCTAGCCAATTATTCTCTAGCCGAGGATCTGAGCGAGTGCACGTTTTCAAAAGAATATGGAATGTGCAACGAAACATTTGCGGTGCGTTGATTTGTCGGGATCTGGATTTTCCTTCAAAATGATATTTGGATTCTGCATGAGGCATCAATGCTCCTGGCTCGGTGTTACACGGTTTTGTCGGTTTAACCATCATCTTTGAATCCATATAACCAAACATGAAGTTTGTTATTCCATCCATTGACGTAACCTTATGCTGCCCAACTTGATGGCTGCAGGATGTAAAGATACATTGTCGTTCATGTAAGTAAGCAACCGGGTCATGCTTTTGGCATTTTGTACTGACATATAACTGCATGTGGGTACTTCCGACAGACTAGGTTCGATAAATACGAAATAAAGATAGATGGATATAGGATTGTGAGATTATAGGAATGACATGTCGTTGGGGACGACATAAAAATACGTCACTTGATGATTGGTATGAAAAAGCCCGAAGCTCGAGTATCCAAAATGCGGAAAGCCACGTATAGAGAGATAGTTAAGTATGGATGCATGGATGGATGGATATTGATGATAATGATGATGTCCAGCAGCTTACACAAATCCTACCTGGTGGGCTTGCCTGCAGGGAACTGCGCGTACTCAATCAGGGAGGGCGACACGCTATGGGTCATCTCCCAGTTGTACAACACAACTATCAAGAACCTTCAGGCGATGAATCCAGGCATGAACCCGGACACGCTGCAAATTGGACAAGTCATTAAAGTGCCATGCTCGGGTTCCAGCCCTCCTCCCCACCCTTTACAAAAACCTGCTTCGAGCCCATTGCCGAGGCCTCCTCCAGGTCGGTCTCTTGAAGCTGACCCCTGTGACCCCTGTGTTACAGAAACCATGGATTCAGCTTCCATATTCGGTGCAAGGATGCGAATTTTGCAGTGCCGCATAGCTGTTTCACCTCCAAAACTAGTGCCGCATCAGTAGCTAAGGAAAAACTACTGAGGCCTACAGGGCTCTCTGTAGAGATCTGCTTATGAAAGAGGGCACGTTTGTGATGGATGCATCATTAAGTAAATTGCACGGGGTAACTTACGAGCACAATTATTTTTCATCATTCTTTTGTATGTACAAAAACATGCTGCACATGGACAGGTGACGATTGTGATGAGGAGGGCCGGCGCATGCGCCAACTGCAGGTCGTGGGACGGTGTCCTCGTAAGTTCTTGTCCTAATTCGTGTGTCTACATACACCTTATTTTAGCGGCTTGGTATGCTATGGGTGGGCGGATGGGCTCGTTCGGCTCTGTCCATTATCGCAGAACCAAAATAGCAAAGCGAATTGGTGTCTATTACGGATGCTCTAATGGCGGATGCCGTTAATGTTCAGAGCTCAGCCGAAGCCTAAGGCTTAAGCTAAAGTACGGCACTACCGTACTTACCGTCCAAGAACTAGCCTTCTCTCAGAAGAGAAGTAGTCTGCGCTTGGTACGAAATTTTACATGATCATTAATTATTACCTGGTCTCCCCAATCATAAGCTTCAACTCTTGTTTTAGAATTGTAATCTTCAATTATTGTATCATTACCAAGAGGAGTAATAATACGCGGTTTATGTTTTTGCCACACTAACTACTTCTGGTCTGTAGCCACCACCAATCTTAGCATGCAGCAGACAAAGCTAATTGGTAATATTCGTTACACTTTCAAATGTCTTTTTATTTTTTATTTATGCACGCATCTTTAGATTGTGCTCCCTTGTGTCAGCTCACCGATTCTTTCACAGATAGGTGCTCGTTATTAATGTAATAAATCTTAAAAGCAATGCCAACATATAGTATACAGGATAGTGCTGGGGACAAAACGTCCTGAACACCATAGTGTACAAAACGTGCCCCTCCCCTCCCCTGTGCTGTGGCTCGGTCCGGTCAGGACCCCTGCTGCTCGTCTTTGCAGCAGGCGAGTCACCCACAGCGCAGTGTAACACCCCTTATACCATAGAGTCACCCACAGTGTAACACCCCTCATAGTGCTAACCATTATTGTACATACGTTCGTTACATATAGTATTAATATGTGTCCCATTACACGTGTTGTCAAAACATTTATGCTGCACCACTATGTTGGCTGCAAATGGAAATCCAACATGGAAGTTTAGCTTAATTAGCTCCGAACAAAGTGCCCTGGATGGTGCATAGAGGCCGTCGTTAGTTAGCAACTTAAGATAGTGCTTTGTTTCATGTATTTACGTAAAAACCGCTTTAAAGCTGCATATGGATGTTGAGAATATATAGTGCATGCATGCCATATATAGCGGCAGGACTGGCATGCCGCACCACATGAATGGTCTGCTGACGAAATAGGCTTAGGTCTTCATTATTAAATATTGTAACCAACGCTATGCATACTGTGTGAGTGTAGGATTGAGACCGAAGGCAAACCGACAGTGAGGAGTGATGAAGCAACAGCAAGTGATGGTCCAAAAGAACCCCCATCCAGAAGAATATGTTGAAGCACTATACATTAAAAAAATATAGTCGCCCACAGTGTATCACCCTTTCGTATTCTCAATAATGGCGGAGCTTTGTACAACATGGACAAGATACACCCCAGCAGTAAACGGGCAGAAGTACAGATATGAATAATGCAAATTAGCAAAATTGTGTGTGTTTTCTAGATAAATACCTTGCCCAAAGACAGGCAGCAGGGCCGCCGACTGCACAGCAAGCCATTAAGGAACCCCGCTATATATAAATATAAGCCAGGAAGGAAGGCTGAACTTACGCCCCTGGGCTGTACCCTGGAAATGAGATTTATAAGAGGAACGAGCGATGCACAGATGAACAAAGGCTTCGTTCATGGGAAAGCATTTTTATGCATGGATGCTTATTTGGATGTTTATGTATACTGACAAATGCTGGTTGTCGGGTCCAGCAGCAAGGATGCCGTCAGGTATCGCTAAAAGTTCGTTCATAAGCCCGGTTGCGAATATTAGCAATCTTACCTAAACTGAGATGCTAATGACGAATCAGTTGATCGAGCATGGTTCAACCCAAATAAGTGAATAATAAATGACATCACGTACTACACTACAGGTAACGTGCCCCTCGCGTGTGCTTGCATATATATTATATATGTATTATATATATATATAATGCCATCACTGGCCAACACATCCAAGATGCAACATAATTTTAGGCCGCTGCTTCTTCCATGCTTTTATCCCCGGACTGCTGTACGTCATGCTGTCATGTGTGACAACCCTAAGATGATTAGTAATTTGGCCCCGACTTTATTTGCTTTTCCCCGTCACTATACCAATATAAGCCCAATGCCTAATCACGCTTATTTATAGTTTATATGGCTTGGTTTTACCTTTTTAAAGCAGGAATATTTGAAATATTCTGGGCAGTAGGAATAAAATAGATTGATTAGAATGGATTGCAGAACCTCAAGTAAGAAGATCATTATTTTTAAAATCATATGATTATGTACAGCATCATTCTTATAGTTTTTTTTCCAGAATAACTTTACCGGTGCCATAAGCAGTAAAATTTAAGGTATTTTGGACCGTTATGATCATTTTGGGGCTGAAATGCACCATGGTTTATTTCAACTGATTTTAAAAGGTTTTATTAGCTTTTTGGACCTTGCTATGATTCACCCAAACCTTAGATAATTTCTTTGTGCTTGGAGTATTTTATATTTTCCTATTATGTACAAGGTTGCAGTCAGGTTAAGTCAGGCTGCTTTCGCTGAAACAGATAGAAACCTGGAGAATAATTCAATCAATGCAGAATTTTGTCCGTATTATTGGAGGTTTACGAAGCTCTATCGTGTTTTTATATGCTCCTCAAATTAATGTTGACTAGCCCAATGCTAGGTCTCTGAGGATTAACAGACAGCAGATAGAATTTAAGGATGTTTTGGTTATAGTGAAGAAAAAAGGTCCTTAAAAATCTTATATAAAACCTTATATAATCTATATAATCTAATCTCTATATAATCTAATCTCTATATAATCTTAATAAAAGCTGGGGAGAAATTAGGTTTAGTTGGTTATTCAGGGGCTGGTAAATCCTCTCTAATAAATTTATTGCTTAAATATTTTAAAGTGTCAAAGGGTCAAATACATATCGACGGACAAAGTATATTGATATAAGCCAAGATTCTCTTCAGGAAAATATTGCAGTTATTCCTCAAGACACAATGTTATTGCTACCGCTTTTATTAGCTAGCCTAGTAATTTTTAGTTGCTTTTAGTTTCAGTTGTTTTAGTTTTCATGTCGTATATTCAGCATGTAAGGCCCCTGGGAATTTTTAAAGCCGGGAGTCCCTGTAAGGAGTCCTAGTAGTGTAAGGCCCTCAGGAATTTATGCAGTCGCGAGGTAAATGCACTGATTTCTGTTAGTCAATTTCTAGGCTATTAAAAGCATATTCTGACCTCTTTAGCTAGGTTATTTTGGTCTTTTGTTTGGTCTTTTCCTGCCCGCTAAAGGGAAGCACTGCGGCAAACATAGTCCAAGTCTTTCCTAATTGAATTTTGTTCTTTACAAGTAATTCAATTAATATTCAGTAATTCAACAATTCAATAATTCACTACCTATCATAGTGAATAGGTACTTCCACGGTTCTGCTTTCTTGTTGCATTACAATTATTGGCACTACTCACTAATTAGTTACAGTAAATCAATCATGCAATTTGGTGATGCATTTCTAGGATGCTTGCGTGTGATTCTCAGCCGTGCAGTGCCTCAGGCATGCGGTGCCTCAGGCATGTGGTGCCACAGCCGCGCAGTGCCGCAGCCACATGCTGCCTCAGCCGCGTGGTGCAGCAGCTGCATGTTGCCACAGCCACGTGGTGCCGCAGCTGCATGCTGGTGCAGCGGCGTGCTGGTGCAGCCACACGCTGGTGCAGCCGTGTGCTGGTGCAGCCACGCGCTGGTGCAGCCGAGCACTGGTGCAGCCAAGTGCTGGTGCAGCCACGCAGTGCCTCCGCCATGCGGTGCCGCAGCTATGTGGTGCAGTATCCGCAGGGTGCAGCAGCTGTGCATTGAAGCAGTCACATGGTGCAGCAGCAATGCAGTGTCGCATCCATGGGGTGCCTTACCCACGCGCTGCCTCAGGTGAGTGGTGCCACAGCCGTGGGATGCCACAGCCGCATGTTATCTCAGCCAGGATGCTGCAGCTGTGCACTGTTGCTGGTGTGCGCTGGCACAGCCACATGCTGGCGCAGCCATGTGGAGCCGCAGCTGTGCGCTGATGCAGCTGCTGCACGCACTGTGCCACTGCTTCACAATGCTGCTGCTGCACTTTGCCGCTGGCATGTAGTGCCGCTGCCATGCAGTGCCACTGGCATATTGAGCCCTCCATTACCGCATATGCACCCGGGAGCTCTCGGACTAGGTCACCTGCAGTGCCGCTGCCATGTGGTGCTGCTGCCATGTGGTGCCACTGCCGCCATGCGGTGCCACCGGCATGCAGTGCTGCTGGCATGCGGTGCCACTGGCATGAGGTGCCGCTGCTTCACAGTGTTGCTGCTGTGTGTTGCGAGATAGTCTAGCGGACATTGGCAAAGCTTGGCCGTATTACGAGGAAGTATTAATTACATAATTATATATTGGAATAAGAAAAGAGAGAGCGAGAAAAACGTCTATAGAAGCAACGTCTGTCGGATTGGTCCATGCAGCGGTACGTAAAAGGATAGGAACTTCGCCCACAAAACATACCACAATATACATAATTCGAAACCTTATAACGTACCACAAAAAGACCCCTGAAAAGCTCACTTCGCGTCCACGTCTAGGTCGTACTGCAAAGCTCGCTCACTGATACGCAAACCAGCTAGGACGGCTCGCTAAACATAACTAACGATAACGTTTTCATAACACGCCCCCTCGAGACGTTCCTAGCTCCAAAACGTCGGTCTGGCAAGTTAATAGCTCCAGCACCACAAAGATGTTGCGCGCTCACACCATCACCCTCAGTCACCAAAGCATGCAAAAGAAACGATAGGACTTCATGCCATAACTCCCATTCCGTTCCGAAACTTCTTAAACTTGATCTCTCCCAAAGCCTTCGTGAGAATATCGGCCACCATATCTTCCGTAGAGCAATAGGAAAGCGCTACCTCCCCTCTAGCAACCCGCTCTCGCACCAAGTGATGCTGCACATCAATGTGCTTGGACCGAACCGAAGTAATAGGGTTGTTTCCTAAGCTAAGCGCCCCCTGAGAGTCCATCCAGATCCCAATCGTGTCTGAGCACAGATCGAAATCTCCCGCCAGCTTTCGAAGCCATAGAGCCTCACGAACCGCTGCTGCCGTAGCCTGATATTCTGCCTCCACCGAAGATGCCGCCACGGTGCGTTGTAGCTGACTGTTCCAGCTTATAGCTGCTCCACCCAATAGGAAAACGTATCCAGTCGTTGACCTGCGCGTCGCCGGATCACCAGCCCAGTCTGAGTCGCTGTATCCCTCCAATTTAAGTTCTCCAGCTCCGCCAAATCGTAGTCCTAGCTCCTTAGTGCCCGCCAAATAGCGAAGTACGCCCAGAGCCAGTCCCATGTGAGTCTTCGACGGTTTGCCCATAAAGCGCGCCAGCACGCTCATCGCCTGTGCGATGTCCGGTCTTGTGCTCGTCGCCAAGTAGTTCAGCTCTCCAATTAGCGTCCGGTACTCTGTGCTGTCCACAAGCTCCGTCTCACCATCTCCTGCCGGTAGAACCTTCGAGCCAGGAGGTAATGGGGTGCTTCGCGGCTTAGCATCCGCGAGCTGGTGTCGCTGTAGCAGCTCCTCGATGTACCTCTGCTGCGAAAGCTTAACTTCGCCGTTCTCTCCCCTGCTGATCTCCATCCCCAAGAAGACTTTCGCCTCCCCAAGATCTCGAATCTTAAAAGCTTCTCCCACTGCCGCCTTCACCTTCTTGATTAGCTCCACGGATGTAGTGACAATATCGTCGACGTGCACCAGCAGATAAACAATCCCATTCTCGTCCTTCTTGATAAATAGCGCCGGGTCTGCTTGTGATGGTTTGAACCCGAGCTTGTCCAGCGCCGCCACCAGTTTCACGTACCAGCAGCGCGGGGCCTGCTTCAGCCCGTAGATAGACCTTTTAAGTCTGCACGCCTGGTTGGGATCTTTCGACTCATAGCCCGGCGGCTGCTGCATCCAAAGCTCTTCCTCCAGCTCTCCATTCAGAAAAGCCGTTGACACGTCCAGCTGATGGATGGGCATACCCTTAGCTGCCGCCACCGCCAGCAAAGCTCTTAGCGAAGCGAAACGCGAGGTAGGGGCAAACAGCTCCCCATAATCAATCCCCGCCCGCTGCTCATAGCCCTTCGCCACCAAACGCGCCTTGAAGCGCTCAATTTCCCCATCTGCTCCACGCTTAACTTTATATACCCACCGGCAAGGTAGCAGTCGAGTGCCCTCCGGCGGTCGTGCCAGCTCCCATGTTCCATTGGCAAGCTGCGCCGCAATCTCCTCGTCCATCGCCTTCTTCCATTCTTCTGCATGTGGCCCATTCGTAGCCTCAGCGTATGTTGACGGTTCAGGTATTTCTCCAGTAGATGCCGCATTGATCCGCCCATAGGTTACCCTCCCGTTGGGCTCCCGTCTCCACTCGATCAGCCGCTTGCGTTCACGCAATGGGTAGCGGCGATCCTGCATTTCCACATCTGCATTCCCTGCAGGTGCTAGTTGTCCTCCACTGGTTGAGGGCCCTCCACTGTCATCACCGCCACCACCACGTGACTGCTCTGTCCGTGGGAATAGCGCCAGCGGCATATTAGCTTGGCCTCTCGGTGGCGCCGTCTGCCCACTGCTGGTTGACGGCCCACTGTTGTTCTCAGCCATCTCAATGTCCATGTTGGAACCATCCAGGGCGCCTCCGCCACCCCCTGACGGCAGTACCATCCCAGCGCCGTCGTCAGCCTCCTCCTCATCGTCGTCAGAGTCCATACGGCTATTTCCAATGGCCGTCTCGTCGAACCTCACCGCAGAATGCTTAGTGATGCTGCCGTCGTCGAAAAGGATGCGATAGTGCCCACCGTGCTCGTATCCGACGAAAATCCCCTTCCGACTCACCGGCTCCAGCTTGTTGCGCTTCTCCTTAGGCACGTGCGCGTATGCTGCGCAGCCAAAGACCCTTAGGTGACTGATATCTGGCTTCGTGCCCATGAACGCCTCATGCGGTGTTACCTTAGCGCCAGCGACAGGCGAGATGTTGCGAAGGTAGTTCGCCGTCGCGAGTGCTTCTGCCCATAGCTGCTGTGGCAGTTCAGACTCCACCAGCATAGCCCGTGTTTTCTCCAGAAGAGTCCTGTTTAGGCGTTCTGCTGCCCCATTTTGCTCTGGAGTATACCCCACTGTTGTGCCGTGGATAATGCCTTTGTTGCTGAAGTAGTCGCCCATGGTCTGGTTGACGAATTCCCGTCCACGGTCCGTGCGTACCTCCTTGACACGACGTCCAGCAATATTCTCCAGTGCCTCAAAAATGGCGCGAACCTTCTTGCCGATGGCGTCCTTGGTCTCTGTGAAGGCCACCGCTGAAAGTCCCGTGCAATCGTCCAGCACCGTAGTCACGTACCGGGATCCGCCAAGTGACGTCTCGGGCATGGGACCACAGACGTCCATATGAACCAGCCCAAGCGGTTTCACCGCCTTGTGTCCAGTAGCTGGGAACGGTCCACGTGATTGCTTCGCATAGATGCACGGCTCGCAGATCCGTGAGCTGGCTGCCGCCAAGCCCCCGCGATCAAGCTCCATGCCGGTTACCATATTCTCCCGGCACATCCGTTCCAGGCTCCCGAAGCCCAGATGTCCCAAGCGCCGATGCCACAGCGCTGCCGCCGAGTCTACTGACCCGGTCGCCGCACATGAGCGGCTATCGCTGACCGAACGCCCTGCTGCGTTGTAGCGAATTGCGTAGAGGTTTCCAACCTTCTCGCCTTGTAGAATAGTCCGCCCTTGATGCTGCACCAGAGCCTTCCCGTCGCCCAGCACCACTTTGGCGCCGCGGTCGTCGAGGATACCCGCCGAGATAAGCTTGACGGTAGCTTTCGGCACCACATACACGTTGAGTAGGTCAATCTCCAACCCTTCGATCACGTTGCTCTTTAAGGTGCACGATCCCACATGCGTCGGCTGATGCCTGGAGCCATCGTAGCCGATGACGTTGAACAGTTCCTCCGTCTTGACTGCACGAACATTCTTCAACTCGGATGCATCGTAGGTAATGTGCCACTCCGATCCCGAGTCAATGTGCCAGTCCTTCAAACGGGATTCTCCTCCAAGCGCGAATGCCAACTTACTGGGCATTGCTGATACGCTCCTGCCACGTTGCTTGCCGTCTCCTCCACGCCCTTTGCTCCCCTGATCTGCTAGACGCTTCCGGCAATCCCTCATAAAGTGTCCGGGTGTCCCGCAGTAATGGCAGGTAACGTTAGATCTTCCGCCGGTCCTTGCTCCTTGACCTCGCCCTGACGAACCGGCGTTGCCGCCACCCCGGCGCGCACTAAACGCCGTCGTCTCCTTCCTACTGGCCTCTCGTTCCGCTGAGTCGTAAGCCATCAGCCTTGAAACGACTTGTTGAAAATCCAGCTCACCTTCGCGCGTCTCAAGGGCAGTCGTAATAACGTGATACGTGCGTGGGAGACCCTTGATGATAATCGTAGTCAGCTCGGCATCAGTGACCACGTGTCCGACATCCAGCAAGTCTGACTGGAGCTGCCGCGCCCTGCTGACGTAGACCGGCATATGCTCTCCATTGGCCATCTTGAAGTCGCTGAGCTCCTGTCGTAGAGCTATCTTCCTCGTGTTGCAGGTTGATGCGAACGTCGCCGCCAGAGCATCCCAGGCAGCCTTGGCGTTAGCTGCCCGCACAATGGTCTGGAGGTGGTGGTTCTTGACGTTCTTGGCCATGACGCTCTTGACCTTATTTGACATATTAACGTCTGCTTCTGAAATCGGTGCAGCAAGCAGAGCGTGACCGTATCCGAGCTCGCCACATAGTAGCTCGAATCGTAGCTTCCAGGTTGCGTAGTTGTTAAGGTCAAGCGGTTCGTCCAACCTATCCTTCCCCATTGTGAAGACCTATAATCGCGAAGATCAACACTAATAGATGGGCGAAAGATGCCAAGCTCCGCGGCACACGTTGCCGGGGCTCATAACCTGTTGCGAGATAGTCTAGCGGACATTGGCAAAGCTTGGCCGTATTACGAGGAAGTATTAATTACATAATTATATATTGGAATAAGAAAAGAGAGAGCGAGAAAAACGTCTATAGAAGCAACGTCTGTCGGATTGGTCCATGCAGCGGTACGTAAAAGGATAGGAACTTCGCCCACAAAACATACCACAATATACATAATTCGAAACCTTATAACGTACCACAAAAAGACCCCTGAAAAGCTCACTTCGCGTCCACGTCTAGGTCGTACTGCAAAGCTCGCTCACTGATACGCAAACCAGCTAGGACGGCTCGCTAAACATAACTAACGATAACGTTTTCATAACACTGTGCAGATCTGCTGGCATATGGTGCAGCTGCAGTAGTGTGATGCCGCTGGCATGCGGTGCTGCTGGCATGTAATGCTGCTGGCATGCAATGCTGCTGCCATGTGGTGCCACTGCCATGCGGTGCCGTGCTGGTGGCATGTGGTATCAGATTACCAGGATACACCTTTTAATTTATTAGGATAACATGAACGATACTGATAGATGACAATAGTACATATCATACATAACATACATTCCTTGTGCCCAAAGCCACGTGCCCCTCTCCTGCACTGTGGCTTGGTCCAGTCAGGACCCCCCATGCTCATCTTTGCAGGGTAAGTCGCCCACAGTGTAACACCCCTTAGATTCCTTGCTAGCTAGCTGATGAATGGGATGCTTGAGGTGACCAAAAATATTAACTACGAACAGACCACCACACAGACCGTCTTTATTTTTGTCTACTGGTAACTGTTCCTATTTCCAACAGAATATAATTTTTGTTGGAATGATTTTAATAGGCTACCGCCATTACCCATAATGATTACCTAATTAATTAAAAAAATATTTTAAAATTCAACTAAAGGGTAAATCAAGTAAAAACTAAACAAATGGTCATACCAATTTAAAATAAAAGAAATAGCAAATATTGAATTGTTTGGCCATGACAAATATCTAAGAGGAACATTAAAGGCACACATCGGGGGAAATATCTAGTCGGAAATTTAATATGGACTATATTACAACTGCTCCATCTTAGCTTACAACATTGGAGTTTAAAGCCTTATAATGCAATAAATATTATACTATTCTGCCTTTACTTGTCTCAACAAGAACCTACTTTGGACCCCAGAACTCCAAGACGGTGGAAGTGTGGGGAACTGGGGCAATGAATCTACTTTGGACCCCAGTGCACCAAGACGGTGGAAGTGCGGGGAACTGGGGCGGCAGGCCCCAGTCCCCGCACAACCACCGTACACTTCGGGGTCTTAACAGCATTGAAAGCGGTAGTCAAATGCATATTTAAAAGCATTATTTTATATATCGATTTTAGAAAATACAAGATATGGCAGGCTAAATGCTAGCGATGAAGAAGTGATAGCTGCTAGTAAAGCTGCTTCCGACCACCTTACGGCGGTGATAACACCAAAAGGTCGGCCTTAAGATGTATTCCCCACACACCAAGAGGTTCTCTTCGTGCTTCGTATGCTTTCTGAGTACAATATGTCGTCATACAATATGGACTATCTTAGGCAATGTTTACCATACGTATGGTGGATATAAAAAGAAGCAATCGTAAACATAACATGACGTGATAAATGTTTGCCCATATGTATGCTGCAGTATATTTTTACAATATTATATTGTGATATTTAATATATTTCCATTATTATGGGTTGTTACACTGTGGGCGACTTGCCCTACAAGGGCGAGCACCAAGGGGCCTGACCGGCCCGAGCCACAGCGCAGGGGAGGGGCACGTGGCTTTGTCTTCCATTATTATATATGTGTGTACACGTTTCCTGGCAGCGGGCCTGATTGTGGGGTTACCCAATCAATACCAAACTTACGTAGGCGAAAGGGAGTACAGCTTTCAGGAGGGCAATGACGCGTATCTCTATTTCTAGGGCTATTCTAAAAGATGCTCCTATACGAATTCTAGATGAAGCTACTTCCCCACTTAATAGCCATATTGAAAGATTAATTCAGGAAGCCTTAATGTTCTTATTGAAAGGCAAGAGAAAACAGTTATTGCGATTGCTCATACACTTTCTACTTTAAAGCATATGGACAGAATCCTTATTATGGATAAAGGTAAAATCATTGAAGAAGGTACTCACCAGGAACTTGTTAATAGCCAGAAAGGTCTGGATAAAAGATTATGGAATAAATCTTAGCCTGTTTGGGTTCAAAATTGTTTAATTTACCATTTTTAGACTAAACTTAAGTAAATGTTAGTATTTTGTAAAATTATGCTTGGTAAAAGTATTTGAAAATGAAAAATATGTACAATCAATTGTGATTTTGGCAGGCAATTATCTCCATTTACTATTTTTATTGGGAAAACTGAGCATTTTAAAGCAGATTGGCTCTCAAAACAACGTGGTGGAATGATACCCGGGCGAGGGTGGCGGGCTCATTCCTGCAATTTTTAACTTAATGAATCCAGATCCAGCTCTACCACTTTTTTACACCTTCAGCATGGCCAACAGCCAATCATAACTTGAAGTAATCCCGGCCTCCATGTATACACATCACATGTCATCGGTATGGTCCAGCATTCGTCCTTTTCATTCTTCCTCCATTGCGTGTGCTGTGTTGGTTGTCCTACCCCAATTTCCGCCACCAAATGTTCTATGGATGCGGCGCACTGATCACTGTTATGATATATTCATACGGATATGCACATGCCAAGCATGATAGAACATCATTAATGATATGTAAACTGTACGGGTGTTACTGCTGTCAATTGGAACGACCCGCCGCTGCTGTCATGGGTAGATAGACAGGTCGACATATATTTTGTCCACTGTTATTAGTCGCTCTCCACCAGACAGATGGCATGATTTGATTTGCACCGTATAGAATAATCGATTATGGGTCGACAGTCCCTTATTATTGTTTAATTAGATATGTTTGAGATCATGTTTGTATCTCTATCTGTTAATTATATCCAACAGCCAACAGCAAAGGCCCAATCGGAAGATGTGCATCGAACTCGTAGATAGATACCTACCCCAGGTAGGTACCTCACCCTGGATACTCCATCATGCATCCATCCAGCATCTTATTAACTGGATCCTACCCGTTGGTCTTGCTTGCAGGGACTTGCACATACATCGTCAAGGCAGGAGACACGCTGTGGGTCATCGCCCTGGCGCACGGCATCACTCTCGACACCCTGTGTGCGATGAACTCAAACATCAACCCAAATAATCTGCAAATCGGACAAGTCCTCAAAGTTCCATGCTCTGGTGCTACCTATTTCCCTCCCCTTCCCTCAACAACATTTCAAAAATCTATCTCGACCACATCATCACCGAGTCTTTCATCAGGTGTGCCATGTTTAGTACATCCTCACCTAGAAATAAATTTTATCATTAATTTACATAGGTTCCTGCTGGGGACCCAAACGGCTGATACTGTTAATCACATATATGTGAGATCATAAACATCTTATCGAGATAAATGCTTGGAATGATGTATGTATGCGATATCAGACAGACAAAGCCATGTGCCCCTCCCCTGCGCTGTGGCTCTGTCCGGTCAGGCCCCCGGTGCTCGTCTTTGCAGGGCAAGTCGCCGACAGTGTAACACCCCTTAATATCAGAAAATCGATGATTTACAACGCAAGTTAAACTGCTGCTACGGCTATCACGGCCGATGGAATGATCTATCCGTACACACATGCAGGAGTTGTTACATCGTCTTTCGCCCTGCAAAGACGAGCACTGGGGGCCCTGACCAGACCGAGCCACAGCGCAGGGGAGGGGCACGTGGCTTTGTCTGTCTGTCTTGCCACGTGCTCCCCCTCTCACTCGGACCAGCTAAAGCAAACAAAACCTCAGAGGCTCTAGCCTGGCTATTAACAGAGCACAGAGCTTCACCAGCAGGACAACACAGGAGGACCCTAAGAAAAGGGGATGACTAGCTGCTCAAAAGATGGGAACCACTCTCCTCCACCACGACTTTGACCTGGCAAGAACCTGGCAAGAACACACAGATTCCTTCAGAGGAGAGACGCTGCCAGGAAACGTATACACACACACACATATATATATATATATATATAATGGAAGTATATAAAATATTACAATATAATATTATTGTAAATATTTACTGCAACATACATATGGATAAACATTTATCACGTCATGGTTGGTCATGGTACGTACGGTAAACATTGCCTATCTAAGTACCAAGCAAGTTTGGTTCCTGTTGCTTACCGCCTATTAACATTTAATCCCTGCCAAGCAATCCTAGGTGTATTTCTGCCAGGCTAAAGTGAGACTATTTACGTTTGTGCACATGTACGTGTGCACATCTGTGGGCTTCGTTGTTCATTCATTTATTTGTTCCCTTGCTTGTATGCATATGTATACATGCATGGATGAGTGAACAAATAGATAGTAAAGGAGATGATAAATAAACATAAATACATATACATAGAATGTAATAATAAGCGGGTATTACACTGTGATGATGGACACCATGGATGAACTCGCAAGAGCGCACCATGTGTAGTAGTTGTAGTTGTACGGCACACACTATATCATCATCACAATATAAGGTGCAAGAAGCAGCCTGTCAATACCTCGAGAGGTCTTTGCGATATTCAACTACTACAATTGGTAGATTAGTCACCCATATATTCACTAATGGCCCCTACTGTAAGGCCTTCATTTCGATCCCAACAAGTCTCATATGTTACTGACAATCTGATAGGTGATACGATTATAGAACCTACGTATGTAGGAATAATCTGATAGAACCTGATATGACCAGACCGACGCACAAAGCAAGGGGTGGGCGTGCGGCAGCATACGTAATAAAACTCACAAACTAACGCGACCCCCTAAATATGTATTGGGGTGTAACACTGTGGGCGACTCGCCCTACAAGGGCGAGCACCAAGGGGCCTGACCGGACCGAGCCAAAGCGCAGGGGAGGGGCACTAAATACGTAATTACTTATCTATACCATTTTTTTATTTCCTGATGCATATTCATGCACTTAGTTGCGCTTTATTACCTAGCATGCGTGCATATATCTAACAGGCGGTACGTTCTGCCGCCTTGCTAGGCTCCCGTGTAGTTCCCGCTGCAGCAGACTCATCACCAGCAACCGAGTTGCGCACAAGCATTACACCCTCAAGCCCTCCTCCTGCTGGTGGTGGCGGAAAAGATAGTAGTCGGCCTGACATGTTGACAATCATTTCAGCAGTGGTGGGCTCTACCACGGGTGTCATCTCCACCGTTGCCACGGTGTTTGGTCTGATGCACGCGATTAACAAGCGACGGCGGCGGTTGGACCAAGACGGCCGTAAAGGTTCCTGCGTGAGCAATCCTGATCGCCTTCGACGAAGTCTTAGTAGAACTATGACGTGGAATCAAGGGAGTTCGGATTCCCATTCTTCTGCTACGTCAAATAATGTTTCGTTTCTGGACGACAAGGTACGGTGGCGGCGGCCATCCGTGTATGTACACGGTAGATGCGATGAATTGTTTGCTGGATGGGTAATAAATCCATTGATAGATGATGATGATGATGATGATGGTGGTGGTACATTGCTGAGTATTCTCATCAGTTCTTTCCAAATGTATTTCTTAATTATACGTCTGTATCTACTCTATTTTTCGGGATTATATGTTCGTATTTATATGTTCGTATTTATATGTTCGTATATGTTCGTTCTACTCCCTTATGTCGTCATTCCCTTTGTAACTGTCCATCCATCCCTGATTATTTTATTTATTACATGTTCTGCAATGTTCTCGCTGGTGTCAGCTCACTGGTTCGTTACATATTTAAGGGGTGTTAAACTGCGCTGCTGAGGGCGACTCGCCCTATAAAGACGAGCACTGGATGGGGACCGTTATATATGTATATAAATGTATTTCAGACGCCTATTTGGGCTTCAAATCACTTCATTCATTTGTCGCTTTATGGACTTAATACTACATAACATGACAATCTATCTACATATAAATTTATGCTATCCACGTAACACGCACAACAGCAGGAAAACGCTTCCGGTGGAGACGACAGGCCCACTACCAGTAGTAGTACTGAAGCCGCCGACGACAAAAGTGAAGTCAAGATTCAAGTCGGACGTAAGTAGTGGGTAAATAATCGCAATAAATTGAAGATGATATCTGTCCACAATAGGACATAGGCTGCACTAACTGTTGCATCTACAGTATATATATATATATATACATACATACATATGTGTGATCTTCGTCGTCGTCGTCAGCATACAATAGATAGATGGGCTGCTGGGTGCGATGCTAGGGGGTGGCCGAATCAACATTGCAGGCAACCTCGGTATCGCAAAAGATTCTCTTATCCGTGCTAGAGCCGGTTTATCTTACGCATTATTGGAGGCAACCTCAAATGGACATTGCGCCCTACCCTGGGAGACCTTAATAGAAAATACTCAGAAACTGCTTCTTGGCTGCACCACTAATCGGCGGCTGGCTAACTAGGTAGAGCGCTCATACATCATTTGACTGTTAATAATTAATGGTATGTATGTTGCCGTCAATTAATATACATATATTTATATTATATTATATCTTGATAATTCCATATCTGGTGTGCATGCATGTATGTGGATTTTTTACTGCGTTCATGATTGATCATTTTATATTCTGGGCCCCGAATGAGCCGCTTCTCCTCATCTATCATATATATGCAAACCCTATATTTAAATCATGTTGTATGTCTTATATATATATATGTATGTATTGGATTCTGCTAGCGGGACAATCTTCACTCCACCTACCTGCCGCCCTTGATGAGCTGTCTTGCTTATTATTAGGTTTATGCTAATAACAAACCACCCGTGCTGTATCTATCTGATTATTGTGCATTTGCTTATAGATCGGTGGATTTATTATGCAACTTCTGTGGAGCTGGTCTAAATGGAGACGCAAGCAAGATAGCATTATTAATAAGACATCCAAGTAGGCAGGGTGGCAGCAGCAAGCTGCGTGCAGCAGCGAGAGGTGCAGCAGCGAGTGTTTTTGGAGCTCTATCTCCCTGGTACAAATAAAGTACAAATGATAAAGTGCGTGCAGCGAGAACCCTTGCTTTCCGTCCGAGTGTATGGGCACGGTTCTGGGCTGCTGGCTGGACAGGGTGGGGTCCGTACGTATGTAGCTGCTGAATACGTGGCTGCTGGAACGAAGGCACCACCCCGATCGAGTGCACACACCTGCTGCCTACATGCTGGTTGCATGCATGTTGACCTTGAGCACCGTCGTTGGCACGGTAAGCTAAAAGCGGCCCAAGCAGGCTATTATTGGGCGCAAGGTATATAACCAAGGTTGGCCGAGGAGTACGCGGGTACATCGATGCGGTGTTGGCATAGGCAAGGCTGGAAGTTGCGAACGGGATGTCGGCCACTTGCTTGCGGGATGCCACTTGCGGGATGCCACTTGCTTGCGCCTGCCTGCTGTATATGGTTTTTCTGCATACATGCTGTACGTGTGATAATTATAGCTAGCTAACCTACTTGATTGATTGAAATGCACAGCATGTTGAAATACAAGAAAATACTTACATACATGTGCGGGCTAACACTTCCTCCATCGGTAGAGGATGGATGTGTCCCCATGATGATGGACGGTGACGACAGATCCTGGTTATAGTGATCTGCGAGCGAGCCGGCCAGGATTGGAGTTGAGACCGCCGCCGTTGATCCATCCAGCAGATTTCACTACTGAATCGATGCCTGTGGTGGGTGCTGAACCCGGCAGGGAAAATCACTGATTTCGGAGAGGGTCAGCGGACGAGGGTGAATGGAGGAGGGTGACCCGAAATAATACAGTGCTGGGGAAGGTAGGGACTGCCAGGTAGTGGCCATGGGTGAAGTAAAACCCCCCAAATAAACCCACACACATACACATACGCACACATACACACACATACATATGCATACATATGCATACACATACACATACATGCATATGTACGTAGATGGGGTAGCTGGTAGGTCTCAAGATGCTGTCAATTGTCGGCTGTGCATGATGATCTAGGGTTTAGCACGGAAGCTGTGAATTGCCAGTTAGTTAGCGAGTTTTCATCTATCCCCGGAGAAGCTCTATCTGAAGTAGCGAGCCAAATTGGCAGGCAAGTACAGAGCCCAGATGTTCACAGAAGCTTAAAGCATCAACATCATAGCTAGCGCACGTCGAGCATAGCATGTCTGGGGGCGAGATGGGTTTATTTCAAATCAAATGACAACAACCGCGTTATTCTCCGTCTAATAACGATTTCCCTGGCTGGCCAAAGCACGCGTACGAAGACACTTCTCGTGCGTTGGCATGCTTTGCTCATAAATATATATAATATACAATGCGGTATGCAATATATATATATATATATAATAATTATGATAATAATTGCGAATCTATTTTGGTGTTGAATGTAATCGTGTCGGTGGCAACTTATGATGTTTTCTGGCATGCATGCGTGAATTTAGACTATATATATATATATATATATATATATCGATGATCGATCGATGCATGGTGACAGATAGAGCTCCCTGGAACAAAAGGGAAAACTGCGTGCTGGACCGCGTCGTCGTCGTGCATGCATTAGGGTTGGCCATCAACACAAACTTTTGAATATGCGTTTTTCCTTCCCTTAGACGTGAGCATACGTGTTAGTATTTGCACTTCGATCGTTTATGCATTCGGCTTCTTTGTTTTGCGGTGATGATCGTCATGATGCTCGAAGACTGTGGAGTGGACGACGACGACTGCCGGCTGGCTGGTGAGGTCGTCGTCCATGCATGCTCACGCCAGATGAATAAATAATTGTTCGTCGCAACCTGCTGTCGATCGCAATCGGATTTATTTCTGGCCCCACACGCACTCTAATCATATATACCATCATCAAGAAGCAAGAGTACATGACTATATATTTGCGTCAACAGCCGTTTCATTCGCTCAGCCGCCGTCACTACTGATTTGAGAAATATTTCGTGGACGCAGACAGGCAGACAGATAGGCAGACAGATAGGCAGACAAATAGGCAGCAGACAGGCAGACAGGGCCATATGCCCATATACCCATGTCAGTTGCCATGGGTGTTGGCTGTGTACGGCGCGTGTGGCTGCGGTACGTTGATGCGTGAGTGCATTAATTTGCAAGTACATACAATTAGGGACTATTAGGCGACAGGGATCACGTGATGATGATATAATATGTGTCGGTGATGGATGGCGGCCGAACTGAAGGGCATGCATGTTCTCATGTTCGTTGAATGTTCTCATGTTCGTATCGTTGAATGAGCAGCAGGACATATACACAGGACATGCTTGCTTTGTACGACGCACGGATTCAGCGGATCCATCTCCAATCGAGGCTCGATGGCTAGCTGCGCGTGCTGGGGCTCTATCGATCTTTCGTTTCGAAAGTGTGCGTGCACCCAATGCAAGCATGCACCCGAGCGTGCATTGGAATAATAATAAAAGCCAGACATCCATGAACGAATCGAAGCAAGGTGACTTGCGTGGGCATCAAAAGTCAGCAAGAAGTAACAACTTGCCGATAGATAATATACGTTTCATTTTATATTATATATGTTTCATATTAATTATATTATTTATATTTTATAATAATATTATTTTATTTATTGTTTATATATATATGTTTCATATTATATACGTTGGCTTGCCCACCTAAAAGGTGGGCAAAGCCTATGCATTCTGGACAGGTTACAGACGAGACCGTACTTGAGAAAAAGTCACATTTTTGCCGCAGGACGAGCAGATAGTGCAGTGCAGATACCTGCATGCAATTTGACATCCAAGTGAAAGGAGCACCATATGATAAAGGTGCATGTGTTTGCTGTTGAAATAAACTGCGAGATAAGAAAGCCGGAATGCGATTCAGAAGGTTGGCACAATAGATCAATATGAAACATGAACATAAGGTGCTTCAAGACTGGAGAGAGGAGCGTTCTATACGGATAAATCTGTATGCAGTAGCAGTTCAAAGCAGCAGAGCACAAACGGAGTGCGAGCTGCCCGTACTTGAGAGAAAGTCACACTTTATAGCCGCATGTATGACGAGCAGACAGTTGGTGTGGCCCAAGGAATATGAACCGGCGATCATACGGAAGACGTTATAGGATGGCATGACTAGGATGATGACCAAAGTGATGAAAGAAATAGGGAAAGCAGAGCAAAATATATAGATTGATCAAAGTATATATAGACGCTTGGAGGATTATTTTCAAGGCAAGACGGCATCATCGATCCAGCAGAAGCGGGTAAGCGTTGCCACTGCTTTGAAGCAGAAGCAGTTGAAGGCAGACGATTATATATTGGTATCGGGTATTATAAATGCACTGACGCAACCACGCATCCAAGCAAACAGGCACCCAGGTGCTTGCCCTCGCACCGAAGCAATCAGGCATCCAAGTGCCCAAGCAGTCAGGTACCCAGGCGGCCAAGTATCTAGGCACCCAGGCGCCCAAATATCCAGGCACCCAGGCGCCCAAGTATCGAGGCAGCCAAGCATCCAGGCAGCCAGGTAAGAAGCACGCAACCAGGCGCTCAGGTGCCCGCCCAGGCACCGAAGCAACCAGGCACCCAGGCACCCAAGCAACCACGCAGGCACCGAAGCAACCAGGCACCCAGGTACCCAGGCACCCAAGCAACTAGGCACCCAAGCAATCAGGCACCCAGCAGGCAACCAGGCACGCAAGCAACCAGGCACCCAAGCAATCAGGCTCCCAAGCAACCAGGCACCCAAGCAACCAGGCACCCAAGCAATCAGGCTCCCAAGCAACCAGGCACCCAAGCAATCAGGCACCCAGGCACCCAGGCACCGAAGCAGCCAGGCACCCAAGCAATCAGGCACCCAGGCAACCAGGCAAGAAGCACGCTATCAGGCACCCGGACCGAACGGAAGGAACCATCAGGCACCCAGGCAGGTAGAAAGTTGGTGCTTGCAGTAGAATTGATTGGAAAGACCGAGGTGTAGCATCAATGAAGCGGACATACATGGAAGCATGTGAAGGGAGCATGTGTCATGTTGTACCCCTCCTGCCTTTCAATCATATTTCTGCACGCTTCGGCGTTAAGTGCTAGGGCGCAAGCACAGCAAGCAAAGCGTACCATAATGAGAGTCAGGGACAGCAGAAGTCTTCAGAGGCCAGGGGTTACAACGTACGATCCAGGGTGCAGAATATCCAGTGAAGGCTATCAGAGCCGGAAGCATGCTATCATCACTTAGCCGCTCCTTTAATGCTCAGGCTTCGCTCAGGCCAAGTAAAAGCGTATCGAGACTCAGGACATCAATATGCCAGGGCATACGAGGGAGATCGATAGCATATAACATTCGAATGATAAACAAGGCCGTCATCGCTCGACTTATACTCGCGACGTCGTCCGTAGTACATATCACACCAGATCGTTGATCCGCATGTGTGACATGTTCGTAAACATGTCGCAGACGATATTCTATCGTCCTTTAGCCTTCACAGCATTAAGGCCATGCAAATGCAATACTAAGCAATGTTCGTTATATGGTTCAACCGCCATGTGAGTCGATGCGAATATCACTCACTCAGTCGCAGTCCGCTCGCGCACGTGAAGTGCGTGGATATTCCATGATAAATCAGTATATGAGAATGCGCGCTCTCAGATAATTATTCCAGTGCGCGTACGCGGACTCGCTCTGGTCGCATGACTAAAGCTTCCGTACGGTGTCGTGCGATCCGAGCCGCACTCTCACACATGTGCGTCACATTGGTCAAACCATTTGCATAATAACGAACCGAATATTATTACTTATAATATTACGCAAATAGATTTGCGAGAAACCTACGTTTCGTGAATGCTTGCCCTGTCGTACTATCTACCTGGACAGTACGACAGGTCCAGCGGTGAAACCTGTATCCAAAACCTGTCGCATTGCAAGCGCTTCACCGAGAGCATGGTGCCTGTATGCCAATGCGCCTAATCACCGGTTGCCGGGCGCCTTACCGGGTCATATGGTCCGGCGCATGGGTGTGGGGCGAACCGTGATACAACAACTATCCCCCCTCCCGTGTGCAGCATCCTCGCTGCCACATGCAGCATCGGCTACACCGGTCACTGAGACTGCGTTGCACGCAATCTAGCCTCTTCGAGGATGGGTTGCATCTCAGGGGAGAAGTTACGTGCAGGCTCCCATGAGTTGTGCTCACTATAATACCCAGTCCACTTGACCAAGTACTCATGCACTGTGCATGGGTGAACAAGTGAAACATGGAATGTGGGATGGATGTTCATGTCAGGGGGCAACGTGAGCTCGACAGCTACGTTCCCTACCATGCGCACAATGGGGTATGGACCAATCCAACGGGGCAAAAGCTTATGGGATCCCTCAGCAAAGGAACGAATGTTCTAAGTGCTCAGCAGAACCATCTGCCCTTCCGAGAAGACCATGTCCCGCTTGGACTTGTTGTAGTAATCCGTCGCCCATTGCTGTGCCGCATCCAAGCATGACTTAGCGTCTGCCACTCGGGATAGAAATGACTTAGCAAAGGTCTTATCCTCAGGGACATACACCTCCAGCTCCCGCCACACAGGTAGTGCAGGGTGAAACCCATAAGTCAGGAAGAAGGGGCTTTGACCTGATCGATTAATAGCATTGTTAATCGCAAACTCTGCCGCAGTCAGATAGGTATCCCAAACAAGAGGCGTGCGACCAGCAAAATTGCGCAACATATCACCCAATGTGCGGTTTGTGTGTTCGGTCTGGCCATCGGACTGTGGGTGGTATGCCGTGCTCAGGTTAACCCGCATGCCGACTAGCTTGCAGAGCACTTCCCAAAACTTAGACGTGAACTGACCCCCACGGTCCGAGACCACGTTCCTAGGGACGCCGTGCAACCGAACCACATTGTCGAAAAACAGGTGTGCAGTCTGCTCAGCAGTGCAGGTCGACGTGGTGGGTGCAAGGTGGACCATCTTAGTCAAACGATCGGCCATGACGAGCACCGAGTCGTATCCCCCCTCAGTTTTGGGCAGCGCGACCACAAAATCCATAGAAACACGTTCCCAAGGCGTGTCAGGGACAGGCAAAGGTTGCAACAACCCGTGGCCCCTACTGCTACAAACTGCATGTCTGCACGAAGATCTCAGCGTCTCTTGCCAGACGAGACCACCAGAAAGAGCGTTGCACCAACTTGACCAGCCGTGTGCTACCTGGGTGTCCTGCCAATGGATCCTCATGGAAACGGGCAAGGATATCACGACGAAGGGTATCATCATTAGGCACGACAATCTGAGTCGTCGATCCTTCAGTCGGTAGCCAAAGACCGTTCTGCTTGCGTAGGTGGCCCACGTTGCTAGGTGAAGCGAACCAGGAGTCGCCAACATAGGCAGCCTTCAAGCGAGCCGCAAGGTCTGAGGACAGAGGCACGTCCGTAGTTCGTGGACGTAGGACAGGTGCCGCCAAAATTGCAGCATGTAGCGACGGGTGTCGGCTGATATTAATCCGACCGGCAACGAATGTGCTCCCAGGTGCAGTCAAACCGAGCGAGGTACTCCATCCACCTAGCTTGACGTCGGTTCAACGTAAGGATGCTTTGCAAATATGTCAGGGGCTTGTGGTCAGTCTTAAGCGTGAATGGCCGTCCCTCTAGGTAACAACGCCACTCCTTAAGCGCATGCAAGACCGCTAACAGCTCCTGTTCCCCAGTCATGTAACGGGTTTCAGCCCCCGTAAACTTCTTACTCGTGAAGGCGATCGGTCGCCCTTCCTGCAATAATACTGCGCCACTCCCATACAACGAAGCATCGGTGAATACTTCGACACGAAATGGCAACGAGTAGTCGGGGAATGCAAGGGTAACGTCATCTGCAACGACACGTTTCAGCTCCTCAAACGCCTGCTGACACTCGGGTGTCCAAGCATCAGGCGAATTAAAAGCACCCTCACGAGTCAAATCCGTGAGCTGGGCCACAAGGACAGAGTACTGCTTGATGAACTTACGGAAGTAGTTGGTCAAACCAAGGAACTTACACAGCTCCTGGAGGTTCTGAGGCACAGGCCAATCACGAACCACCGCTACCTTCCGTGGGTCCATTCGCACGCCAGCGGCCGACACGATATGGCCCAAGTACTCGACCTGAGGCTGTGCCCAGAAGCATTTGGCACGCTTAGCAAACAATTGCTCCCGCCTCAACACCTCAAGCACAAGCTTAAGATGTTCCAAGTGCTCCTCGCGCATCTTCGAGTAGACCAGGATGTTATCCAAGTAGCAAACGATGAACCTGTCGATATACAGTCTAAACATGCGGTCCATGACCGACTAAAACGTCGCAGGGGGCTTGGACAACCCAAACGATAAGACCGTGTACTCGAAGTGACCAAAGGGGGTCCGAAAAGCGGTTTTCGGCACGTCAGAAGCAGCAATGCGAATCTGATTGTACCCCTGTTGCAAGTCAATGGAGCTGAAATAATCCGAGTCCTTTAGCTAATCGAGCAGGTCATCGACGCGCGGCAAAGGGTAACGGCTCTTGACCGTGGTAGCATTCAACCCCCTGTAGTCGATACACATGCGCAGGCTCCCATCCTTCTTAGCTGCATATAACATACAAGGCAGCACAATACACTCTGCTTTGCACATCCCTGTAAAAACGGGAAAGGCACGCGACCTTGAGTATGAAGCGCTCACAGCTGATGCACACAACAGCCTTTCATCACTGTATCAATATTTAGGGATCGTGTTCATAGATGAAGTTTCCATGGTTGGATGCGGCTTTCTTATGTACATTAATCAACGCCTGCAAGAAATTATGGGAAACAAATTGTGGATGGGCAACTTGCACGTAATTTTCGTTGGAAACTTGTATCAGTGCCGCCCAATTGGTGATCGATGGATCTTTCAAGCCCCTTACCGTGCAGGACTTGGTGCAGTTGCCCATATAGACTGGATTGAAAAGGGTGTACGCATGTATGAACTAAATGAAGTTATGCGGGCCAAACATCGGCAATGGGCTGAGCGTGTCAACCGTATGCGTGAAGGGAAGCTCACTGCTGAAGACAATGAACATATGTGCCGATGTGTACGGAAACCACCTCCTGTACGACGCCATGGACTCTTAGAGTGCATGTTTTCGTGCCTAGCTTTCTTCGCCGCAATAGACTTTCTTGCTTGCTCGCAGTAGTGGACGGTAGCCATTACTTTGGAAACGCTATGGCACTTAACGGAATTTCCCGATCGGAACTCATAGGAACAGCAGTATTGTAACGACCTCACGTTTCAACCTTTCTATTCCGTACGGATGATAAGCAATTTTGTGGGCAAGCCCAACTTAAGCGCAGCTTATCGTTTCCTGCATTTTCGGCTACAGCTGGTCCAGCCATGCATGGACGCATGAGCGATCGAGTGATGAAGAAGAATGAATTTTGGATGGAAGCTAGCAAGAGGAGCTGCGTGCGCGCATGGCTTTGTGCTTCTCCAAGTAGGGACATGCACACATTCCTCACCATACATCATTATCAAAATAGCATTCGGTGGTAAATTTAGAGGCGGTCGTGAGGATTCGGGTGATGAGTTCGATGCCTGGCATGAATGCGTAGGCCTATGCTATACTGATACGCGTGGCGGGAAGTTGTGAAAGAATACGTCCGAGGACGTACGCCTCCGTAGGCTTAATAAGCTTAGGTTAGCTTCAATCTTGCAGTTTTGTCTTCTTGCTTGTCCACCGTGCATCCTGCTGAACAAGCCGTTTACCATGTGCTGTGCTGTGCTGTGCTGTGCTGCTGCACCTGATCTGTCAACATAGCTTAGCTCACTAGGTGCGTGCAATGTATCGTACGAATGTACGATGGGCACGACGTCGTCGAAATGCTTGAAATTTGTCGAATTTCATGCACAAGTAGTTTCACTCCGCGTTGCCACGTTCGTTCACAATGCAATCAAAGATATCTGGCCGAATAATGCCATTTTGCGACTTTGTTATTAGTTCCTCGTGCGAGTATCGATGCGATGCGATGTAGTCAGCACAGCAGGGAAGGAAGCGGCCACATTCGCAGCTACTACATGCACCCTACTAACCCTGCCTGCATAACTACAGGAGCTTACGTCAAACATTGTATACACACACATATATATAATATATCGCACAAATAGAATAATTTGTCTTCCGATTTTTAGAAATAGTTTTCCCGCTGAGAGTTAACCATAGCATATGTAAGTACTTGACACTCCGAGATGGCATCCATTATTATTACTCTCCAAACTGTGTATGTGTTACTTTGGAAATTATGGTCTGCTGGTCAATTACTTTCCACCACCTTTTTATAAAATTTATAAAACCCTAAACCCTAAACCTAAAACCCTAAAGCCATAAGCCATAAGATTTACGGATAAGGATAAAATTTTAGAATATTTAAAAGCTTATCCCGATGCTACACACACACACACACACACACACACAATTACAGGAGGCAGGCCTTCTCCTGATCATGACATCTACTGTTTAACTATCTTGCTCACTCAGCAGCCAACCACATGTCGCTGCCGTCCACATGGTCCTCTACTGACACCAGGCCAGGTGCTGTCCCGTCCAGGCTTTCGTCCACCGCTTATCATCGCCGTACATATGCTGCTGTGCACAACACGCACACACATATTACACACTCTCTCTAGCTGTCTTCTCCACCCAACTGCTCACGCGCCGACGATGCTACCTTACCCCCTACCCGCCCCCGCCGCCCTGATCCATGTGTTCTCGGATTCGCTGTATGAGCTCGTCCTTCTTGCCCGTCACTTTTAACAAGTGACGCCTGCACACACATACACACACACACAGAGTGTGAGGGGAGGAACTCGTCAGAAGTGGCAACGTGTCTGAAGTGAAGAAGGAAGACTGACTCAACTGCCAATCGGCCAACCGACTTGGCGTATTTCCAATAAGCCGACTGTCGTACCTTTTCATTAAATCGAATCATAAACAGAAAAGGAGGCGTCCAAATCGACTTGACGGTTTATGTACGTCCACAAAAAAGCAGCTGATGACATGTCGGATGCTTTCATCTATCCGTAAACGAATTACAAAAATTAGGATACAAACGACAGAGGTCATGAGATAGAAGACAAGGATAAACGATATTGACCATTGGGTTTCCATCGTACCAATCGTACATTCAGTACATACCGCAAGTACAAAGTAAGGTCGTCTTTATTGAGCTTGGCGAAACCGTTGGATCGGTAAAGCCCCTCCCAATCGATGCCTGGGAGAGGAGGATAGGGAGTGGGCATTTACTGCTGCTTGAGGCGGGTGAGCGATTATAATGTCTGGGAGGGCAGGTGGGCAGGTGGGTTATATAAACATAAAAATAATATGGTGCAAACATGGAATATGGAATAATGTGTATGTGTATATGTGTATGGCTGTATGGTGTCATAGCCCACCTTGTTTTCTAATGCTTTCTCCCAATTCCTTTAGAAGGGTACTTAATCTTAGCAGGCAAACCCTCCCTCCGCATCCTCCGCATCCTCCGCATCCTCCGCATCCTCCGCAGGGCGGGCAGCGCTTCTTCTTTTCCTCCTTCCCCTCACCGGAGTACGCATCCGCCACCGCCTCTGCCTTCTGCACCTTAACGGCCGCAGGGCCGCCTCCCGCCTCCCCCGCCGCCTTGCGCTTGGTGCCCCTTCCGGGCACATCCTGAGGAAATGCCAGTCGAAAGGCCTGCACCGCGCCACCAGGCAGAAGGCACAGGGAACATAATATATATTTATTATACACATACACATACAATCTATCAGGCAACATGTGCACATATATAAACATGCACTTGCATGTGCGCGGACACATACACACATACACACGTACTCACACAATTCCTTACGCAAATACGCATATCTCTTTTCTCCTTATCACTGTCCTTTCCGAAAGACACAAATACCACCCCTCCACCCCCGACCCCACCTCCATCCCCATTTCCCCCCCCCCCTCCCGATCACCGCTATCACCCCCATTACCTCAATGGCCTCAACAGCTTCGGGGGACTCGAACAGCTCCCTGCGGGGTCGCGTGCCATCCTCTGCAATCGCGGACCAGGGGGGTATGGGCTCTGACAGAGCGAGAGCCTGTTGGGGGTTGATGGTTGGGCGTTGATGATTGTTGGTTGATGGTTGATGTGAGCGAGGAGCGTGTTGTATTATGCATGTCACTATCAATTAATTTCGCAAAGGGCTCGTGGTGTAGTTAATGACAGATTCGGCGGATCTTAATTATCCGTATCATCCTTGTGTACGACGATGGGGCTGTGTGCCCAAATAAACCACAGATTCCAGAGGGGTCAGAGGCCTTATCACTTATATCCACTTAAATGTGAGTGGGAGGTGGGAAAGGTGGCAAAAGGACGGGGAGGATGAAGCGGTGCGAGGAGAAGCGGAAGAGTACCAAGAAGGCGGACGCTTAAAACGTTTGTTCGGTTCAGATCCACTTCCTGTACTGCATTGAAATCTGTGGCGCCAACCCCTATCTGAGCCCTTCAGTTCGGATAAGAAGCACCAAGGAGCATTCACGTCGTACAACTAATCCATATATTTGGTTTTCGACTTTTCGTCAAAAACAAACTCAGCAACAGCAGCAGCAGTACCAGGGTTTCGTGTAATATTCCCCCCTGCCCCTGCCCCTGCCCCTGCCCCTGCCCCTGCCCCTGCCCCTGCCCCTGCCCCTGCCCCTGCCCCTGCCCCTGCCCCTGCCCCTGCCCCTGCCCCTGCCCCTGCCCCTGCCCCTGCCCCTGCCCCTGCCCGCACCTTACCTCCACCACGGCGTAGTGCCTTTCGAGCCAGGGGTTGCAAACCTGCGTCAGGTCGAAGGCCTCCACCTTCTCGAGATCCAGCGCGGCTATCAGGGCCTTACTGGCGGCCATCTGCTCGCCCGATGGTTGCTGCGGTGCGACACCAGCGGCTGCGTGAGGCGGGTGAAAGGATGGAGTTTGGGGGACTTGGGGGGAGAGCTAGGGGAAAATCAAGTGCGTATAACCCCAGGGAAAAAAGCAAGGAGCATGCCAGTACGGATAAATACCGCTGTCGATGTCGTCACGCGAAAATATTTATATTATTACATATAGTATATATAGTGCAAATGGTATTTAGAATACAACGCATTTATAATATAGGACGGACAGACAAAGCCGCGTGTCCCTCCCCTGCGCTGTGGCTCGGCCTGCTGGTCATCAGGGCCCCCGGTGGTGCTCGTCTTTGCAGCAGGGCGGGGGAGTCACCAGCCCGGCAGCGCAGTTTAACACCCCTTAATATAACACATATAGTTAAAATTAGCATAAATATGGAGTATGCTTCATGCACTATATATGATATTAAGTATAAATATAGTACATCAACATATGTACAAGATGCAATATATATGGTGTTCATAATATATATATACAGTATATAAAATATACCATATATTGAAGTTGTTTATGAATTTATCCCACACGCACCTGTCTCCGGATACCGTATGTCGTCCATGTACGGCAGGAAAATCATGTGAATGCCGGGCGGATCTGTCTGGATGCCGTACGGGTCGATGCCCTCATCTTGCGAAATCAGTGCCACGAGACATGGGCGGGTGTTGGCAGCTTTGCGGTACCTGTTGCAAAGAACACGCGTCCGCCCGTGCCTCGTAAGGAGAAAACGCTCATGACGAGGGCGCTCCGAAACCCGCACTATTCCCGCACTAAAATGAGATGGCTGAGAACGTGGGACGACAGACACGCAGACACAGGCACGCACACACAACCATACAAACGCACAGAATTAGGCACGCAGACACAAGCCCGCACCGGCACAGCGCGAATCGCTCTTCCGCCAGCATCGCCCGCCACACGGAGATGAAAGCGGTGGTGGACCCCGGGGCCGACCGCTCGTCCGGGCGCAGGAAGATGGAGGGTTGCATTTGGTGGTACGGACGAAGGCACGATAGGGGCTTGAAGCCCAGCAGCATAAGGCCCGGGGAAACCAGACCCGCGCCACCACTCGCAGAGACTTCGGAGGCGGGCAACATGACCTGCATGGCACCGTGCCGTAATAGTACGGCACATTATGGCAATGATATCATGTGTGCAATCAATATTAATATTCTACAAAAATGCAACGTTTTGGTTGCTCAGAACTATTTTTTGTCCATCTTTGACATAACATGTTTCATTATATATGACTTAATTATTAATTTAACATAAAAGTGAAGTTGCATTATTATATATTAGCTCACAGGCAGCTGGCCTTAAGGCTGGCTAATGATTGTCACGTGTAATATTTTTGGGTGGCTGTACCCCTCGACCCGCTTTCGTTTCCCCCTGGGCTCCTCCCCCCCCCCTTTTTTCCCCTCACCTCCGGGAGCCGGGACGTGTCTCCGGTCTTCAGTTTGAAAAGCTTCATTGTGCTGATCTCGTCCCTCTCGAGCAAACGACCGTCAGTTGTAGAAACCAAACTGGTAATGACCTGGGCCAGGCATATGGGCCCAACCACAACCACAACCGAAAACGAAAAACTGAAATTATTATCACAAGCGGAAGGGGCAAGAAAACTCGTACTACAAAAGCTCATCTATATTGATCAAGATGGACCGCGTGCAGCCAACCTCCGTTTGACTTTGACTTCTTCTTTCGTGGCGGCCGCTGCTGACCCCATAGACGCATGCCATACCATGAGGACGCATGCCCCTTCTCCCTCCCGCACATACACACGTACACACGTACATACACATATACACACATACTCGCACTCCCGCTCCGCGCAGTAGCCTACCCTGTTCTACCTTAAGCGGTTGGTTCGTTACGGGATTAACGTACACGGTCCTCTTTGCGTTCTTGGCCGCGTCGTAGACGAGCAAATAACCCTGGGGACACGGGGACGTGCGCAAGATCACATGCTAATGTCGCCACGCCTCCAGGGGTGGCGGGAGGGGATGGTGAGAAGACGGAAGCCTCCACATGTCCATTCTAGGGAAAGAATATACGACGAACAAACCGACAACCTAACTCGTGACAAAAGAAAAACCCAGGGACACGGAAGGCGATGCCCACCTTGACTGCCACCTTGAGGCCCCCGCTCAAAACCCAGTTCGTTTTCATGAGCGTCCGCTTCCGGGACAGCCGCCGTTTGAAGGATTCGAACAGAGCAGTGATTGCCGTAACCGGATCCCGCCGCTGACCAGGATCGGTTGCCTGATCAGGCAGCCAAACGGCAAAATGGATAGAAAGAAGCAATCCAATATGATGAAGAAAGAAGGTAAGCGATGGGGGATGGAAGAAGATTTTCCGAAGAAAAGAGATATTTTTTCGTAAAAACAAAATTTAACCACCTTAACCACCTTAACCGCCGATGTGCATTTGTCAAACTAGTCTATATAATAGTCATATTTCTCTCTCAAATATTTCCCCCTCCCCCTCCCCCTCCCTCCCTCGACCCACCAGCTCCTGCAGCAACGCCTCGTCGTACCCGACCCAATCCAGGTTGCCTCCGGCGCCGTTACCACTACCAGCGTCACCGCTGCTACCTTCGCCGCGGTGTCCGGCCTCTCCGTCGGGATCCTCCGCCGGCCCCGACAGCGCTCGCAAGATGCTGCGCCACAGCCGACCCGAGTTGAAGGGCCGTACGGCAGCCGCCAGCGGAAAAAGACGCAGACACACCCGGTATCCCTGGAGTGCCTCCACGCGGCTGTTCAGCTGGGCCCTATACAACATGTTAAAATAGGGTTAAAATTTTACCGATATATTTTTATTTTTAGTTTTGGGGGGTTTGAATGCTTTAGATTTTAGATTTTAGACTTCAAAGGGTAAGTTTGTTCAGACGCATCCATGCCCACGGCTGTTTATCCCAACTGCCGTACATTCGACTCCCCGAATCGCTTCTGGACCTACCCTTTGAAATCTAAAAATCTAAAATCTAAAACATTCAAATCCCCCCAAAAAGGTTCAGACACGCCGCGTGCATGTACGGCAGCACGGCGGAGATCCGTGCTCGCAACGTAAATTAAGCGCTTAATTAAGATTTAAGGGCCTTTAAAATTGAAGGTCACTTATCTAGGCGAAAAAACCTAAAACCCTAAAAATCTTAAAATTTTGAATATAAACTTTAAAACCTACCAACTCCCAAGCACGTGGAAAAAAAGCATTCTCCCGTACACCTCGGAAGTTGACACCGCGCCCTCCTGTCTCCTTCGTCCAGCTCTCCGTATCATGTCCGGTCGCCAGCTTTCTATTCGTACAATTCCTACTTATTCTTGTAATATAAATAATCGAACGTTTCTGTAGCGGCTCATCATTCCATCGGTCCGCCACTCCACCGACAACAAATACCGCATTCCCGTCCCTACCCCCTTCTCCCCGCTTACAGTGCTGCCTTATACCCGGGTGCCGTACAGGGGCCGCAGGGCTCGGGGTCATTCGTGAACACCACCAGCGTGTTAATGGAGCTGCGGAATAGGGGGGGGGTTAATTGGACACGAGAGTAAAAATCTAGCTATATTAAAGAATTAACAAATTTAAAACAATTAAAATACTACAGTGAGTGAACAAGAAAGAAAGAAATGAGCAATACAAGAAAGAAATAACACCAGCAGCCCGAGGAGCCCCTGGAGTCATGATGTACGAGATAAAGCTCCCGACCTGAAATCCCAATCCCCTTATCACAAATACCCCATGGGCCCCCCCCCGTACGACACTCACGTTTCGGCGCTACGGCTTGCCGCCAGGCTGTTCTGAATACGGAAGAGCGCATCCGCCAAAGAGGAGTCGCGACGTTCGAGCAGGCTTCCAATGGTCGTACGGAAGGTGTCAACTGCTCACCCCGGGGTAGATTGGTGAAGGAGGGGGGAAGGGGGAGTCAAGGGAGGGAGAGGGGCCAAGAGTTAGAGTTGAATGTCGGGGGCCCCGTGGGATTGTGCGTCTCATGAGAGAGGGCCAATATGAGAAAGGGACGGAAGAGGCAAACCGCAGAACTTAGAACTCCCCGCCGCCTCCCTCTCCCTCAACTCCTGGGAAACGCATTCAACAATACGTCTATCTGGCCATCTGATCTGGCGGTCCTTCCACGCTGTGTACAAAAAACCCGCGGAATAAACACATCCGTATATCTTGTACGGCGATGCCGTAGGACCCGTTGCTGCGACCCACCGACCCACCTGTGAGATCACGTACGGCACGTACGGCCTCTGCGGACGGTTGTTGCAGCTCCAGGAGGGTGCGTACCCCCTCAAAGGCTGCCGTGAAGGGTGTCGTAAAATAATCGGCATCGGCCCCGCCATCACCGCCCCCGGCCCCGCCCCCGGGTTTGTCTCTCTCACGCTGCATGTGTGTGTGTATGGGTGGGGTGGATGCACTCAGGTTTAGGGGTTCAGGGTTAAGCGGGACAAGAGGCCATGCCACCTTCAACCCCTCCTCAATCTTTAAACCCTAATCCCATCATAACCATTACCACCAGCGGACACCCACATGCACGGCAACATCCGTCCTCCTTCCCCCATTCAGCCCCGACCAGGGCCCCCAAACCCAAACATAATCGCGCACCGAACACAATTTCCTACGCCATGCATACCGTGTTGTACAGTACGACAGCCACTTGGTCATCCGGATGTTGTATCGCCTTCAGCTTTAGCAATTCAACGACAGTTCGATGCGCCGCTTCGAAGGAGGTGGTGGTCTCCCCACATAGCTGGTACATGGGAAGTTGTGCATGTTGCGAAATGTTGAGAGATATTTCAAGGTAAGAACACAAACAGCCTTTTCCGAAGTGCGTTGTAAGTGTGTTTTGTATGTGCTTTCGTTTGTGTAAAGATATGGACATCTGACAACCCAGGTAAAAGGTTGCTGACTTCGCGTGCATGTGTGCAGGCGTGGTAAGCCTGGCTTTTCGCGCCGGAGCCAAACAATGTCGTACCTCGATTTTCTCAAACATATTCGCCTGTGCGTCAATCATGAAGATCATCTTCTCCTTGTAGTAATCGCGATACTGTGAAGCCAAAGCGGGAGTAATATTTCTCTTCGCTTCCGCCCGGCGGACATTGGCACGCCGATAAGTAGAAAATTTTATCTACCTCTTTATGGGTGTCCTCTTCTTCGTCTTCATTTTCTTCATCCCAAACGTTATCATTGTAATGTTCAGCCATTGTAATTCCTCGCTCGGTGTTGCGAGTATCTCGTATGCCTAGAGTTAAAGAAGCGTTGCAATACCTTTGCAATGAACGATAATCATTAATTCTGTGTTATGAACAAAACAAGTTATATGTTTAGAGCAGACGTAATGTTAACGACTGCGATGCCTGCGGACTGTGCTGCGCCTGGATGGCACGCTGCAGCTGCACAGAAACGAAATTTAATCGTGCACTAGTCTTTTCTCTACAATCCTTTATGATAGAATCCTTCAATGATAAAGCCAATGATGTACTTTCCGATTATCGGCTGTAAGTAGTGGAAGTTTCATGTCCGCCAGAGACAGCCACAGTAATACACATTCAGATAGTTGCTTGTAGTAGTCGCTTGGCTTAGTTGTAAAAGAGACAACCAGGCAAGCAGAAAACCATGCTATCGAATAACCGCGTGCATATTATCACAAATCAAAGTTAGCGAAAGCGCCGTGTCTTTGCTCTCGTTGCGTGGCCAACTAACGACGAAGATACTACCAGGTACTACGAAGATACTACCCCTGGATACCCCTATTATCGGCGCCGCGTTCCTCGCTATCCAGCAATGCAGGATTCGCCCATGAAAATTTGGGCTATAACAATCTATGCCAATCTACATACTCATCAAGCATGTACACGCGATAATAAATGTCTACGTGCGTGTCTTCTCCTACAGCAGCAGCAGTTTCTCGCCTCGTCCTCATATGTACATAATCCCGCACATACACACACATGCACGCATACACACCCACACACATGCGTCAATCGATTAATATAATCCGTATACAGCAAGCTAGCTGGCCAGCTGGGCCAGTCATATGTGGTCAGTCCATCGATCCGCACGAATGCATGTATGTAGGCATCCATCTATTTCATGGGCACGTCAGCATGCAAGGGCCAGCTATATGCATAATTATATATTGGGACGTTGAATCTATTAATAGCTCGTAAATAATTAATATCCTTATTCGTATGCTTGCATTCCGTAATACGTACAGACGTCCGCTCACATTTCCATCCTACATGCATTTACACCCCGCGCTGGTATGACTCCATCTCGTGTCCTCATCAGGTGGCCTGGTACCACGCCGCATATCCGTCATGAAAAGCTTCGTGGTGGTAGTTGCAGTAACGCAGGTGGCCCAGCTCGTAGCCGGTGAAGTAGAGACCGTGCTCCCGTGTAGCCCGAATGCCATCAGCCCTATGAATGTACACACACGCATTTAAACATCAAGCCCAATAATGACTATACAATACAATACACACATATATGCATATCTAATAAATATATCGACACGAATGATGTTTCCCATAGATTAATTCAGCCGGATGCGATGGACGTACGTTGGGCAGCATACATCGATGTAGTTCTTCTCATCAACCTTGACGGCGATGCTCAGCGTTCGCGGGAACTGGGACGGCATCCGAGTCCAGGTTCGTTGCGCCGCTTGACGGAAGGCGCACGGATACAGATCCTGCATGTGCCGATATTTATGTGTGCGTGTACGTGTACGTGTACGTGCGGGGCAACGAAGGATTACGACCAGCAATGAACACAGCAACAAACAGCAACAATCAACCGCAGCGGCATCGACCTGATGGTCCAGTGATCCACTTGTTGTGAGGGGCAGATGGACTGTACGTAATAATGTATGTCAGTTGCAAGATAAGAGCGGTTTTACCCTTAAGAAAACCCTAAAACCCTAAAAAGTTTTAACCGTTACCGTGCTAACGGAAATGCATAGATGGCTGAATATGTAGGGGCCGATCAAGTAGCAGCCTAAATTAAGCACAGCTCCTTTATTCCTTACTTCACTCGCTCTCCATCTCTCCGTCACACACAAGATACGGACGGGAGATGACTAGTCGATGTACGCTCCGTACGGATCTGATCCATATCCCAGGAATGTTACGGCGCAAATTACGAAACCTTGTCCCAGCAGTGCTACAAGTAGGTAGACATACTCCCCTCTCCATCCTCGGAGGTGCCGTACGTACCTGCACCCATGACAAGTACGACCAAAACTCCGAGAAGCCCATGACCACCTCGTTGGTTTCCTGTAAGCACGTATCCACGCAGAGAAAACGGTAGGTGGGACGTGAAGGTCCAAGAGCGCGCGGGTCGCACGTGCGCACTCGCGAACGCATGTTCACAGAGACGACGTGTAACGGTAGTTCATGAACGCATGAGACATACGGGTGGCCTGTATTTACTATATTGCACTGTAATTACGATTGCGTGGGTCGCACATACATGCACATGTGGCGCTCATACATCGTGACATACATCGTCACAGCATACAGCAGCTAGCAGCGAACTTGTTTCCTGCTGACTGCAGCCTACTCTGATATGCACCCAGGATGCGCAGCCGCGCCGTTATATTCATTCGCGGCTCTTAGCCTCTGTAAAAACAAACGCAGGTAAAAAATAGCACTTACATAAACCCAAGACCTTGCATGTATGCACTCACCAGAGGAATGTTCCGCCACCGATTGTTTAGCGGTGCTGTGTCAGCCTGTAGATCCAACACGGCGTCGATAATGGATAAGATCCATCCGTGCGTTATATCCCTGTACTTCTCCATTGTGATGCTCTCCAGAAACTCCGCCATGTACGGCTTATAAACTACAGTGCTGTGTGCCACAAGGCTCGTGTTGTCGTGGCCGTAAATGATCGACCTGCCCGTCAGGAGTTCATAGGTGCGCATGTAGCCATATTTTGGAAGCCAGCCACCAACGTTAACCAGCATTCGGAAGGAGTGCGGGTTGACGCAGCCATCCTCGCTTTTGCCTGGTACGGGACGGACGGCTGGGTATGGCTGCTGTGCGCTTGCTGGCAATCTCGGCTTTTCGTCGTCGAGATGAGATGTGGCATTCAAAGGAAGGAACCAAGTCAAGGGCCGGAGGGCAATCATATCACCTGCGGTCAGCGCGCGGGCTTATGACTATGCATGGTATTGTATGGTGACTGTGAGGAAATAGCGAGCGCGGACATGCAAACACGCAGACAACGCATCCGTGAGGGCAGTAAATTGTCGATGAACCTGTCGAGCACGGCGGTGGCGTCCGCTGACAAAAGGGACTCATTGCATCGTCTCTGCAGTGCGGGACTTACTGTCAAAGATCACAAAGTATTCGGAGAGCCCAGGGATGTGGGCTGCGGCAGCAAGCTTCATGAACTGCTGGAAAAACCAGGTGCTTCGCTGTTGGATTCGTTTCGCGTCTATCTGAGCAGGGTGGTCCTTGACACGAGTACTAAACCACATAGATACAAATGTAGCATTCAGAGATGGTACAAGAGTATCTTCCTGCGGGCGACGCACAGGCCTACGTATTTCACGGACTCGTTCAAAATAATGTCACAGCTGGGGGCCCGTCCATACCTGATAGCAGATCACATTCTCGCCGAAGGTTTCAAATACGTCACAGCCACGATTAGCTATAATGTGCACGTTCCGTGGCTGAGGTAAAATAAACTTGTTCACAGATGTCACCATCTGACGGTTGACGCAAGTTGGCTTCAGGGCCAGGGTGACGATATCAAATGCATCAGGATACACTTCAGAAGCAACGAAATATGTAATGGAAACTAGAAAGGAGTATGTAAGTAATGCAAGACCGCTTTTTGATAGTCGTGGTCCCATAATCTCATAATATATAAAATAGCACCTTGTGTTTCCTAATAAGTTTATTCGAAAGAAAACGAAATATAACCTAGCGCCGAGAACCACGGAAGGGGTCAGGGTATGCGACTCCATCGTTATAAAACGTTATAGGGCCTAACTGTCAGGAATTCAGCCTACAACCCAACCCCAAAGTTCTATCGAAATGGACACGGGCTATTTTATTTTATTAAGATGTACTGAGTCATCGAATTGCGAGGATGTCAACTTTGGCCTATAACCATGCGCGACTTCAAAAATGTAGCTTTGAAGAGTATTTCTGGCTGTCTTGGGATTGCCTTAACATACCCGATTTTTGTCCGTTCTATACCCCGTTTTGGTCCGTTCTAGGACCAAAGAGGGTTAAGCGTGGAAAATCTGTGGTGACCGCTATGTGATACAGATGAACATAGAACGCGCACAGACCGGGTACGGCAGACGCGCCGACAGGGACCAATCAACAGAATCGCCCGTACCGGACGTGACCGGTCTGCGTGCAACACGATTCACGTAGTTTGCTTTGGCTCGTTTCCTCGTTCCTCGGCACATTCCTCTGGTCAGGGTTGTCCGCTCCTTCTCACATCAAGCGCGAGAAGTCCACAGTGCATCTGATTTCGCATACTAGGACTTATTAATTCTCTTATCGTGTTTCCATATTCATTAGTTTATTTCATTTTTTGTTTCATATAGTTTTCGAGATGGTAATAATATGATAGGATCTCTACTGACAGTGGTTATGATAGATAGGCTCGCGACGTCAAGCCGTGGCCAAGACATCACTTCGGCAAGTCACCCCTAGTCACCAAGGTCATCATTACCTGGACACACCCATATATACGTACTGG
This sequence comes from Volvox reticuliferus, assembly GCA_019650235.1. Lineage (NCBI taxonomy): Eukaryota > Viridiplantae > Chlorophyta > Chlorophyceae > Chlamydomonadales > Volvocaceae > Volvox > Volvox reticuliferus. The sequence continues at coordinate 837,110 of BNCP01000023.1, forward strand.
CGCGTAACGCTTCGTGGTTCGTGAAATATTTCCTTTTTAGGCGCGTTCAGATACGGTTGTGCGACTGTGTGATGGGAGTATTAAGACGGCTGCCATGGCCAAACGCGGAAGAGGCGGACTTCGGCGGACACGAACGACACTAGGTAAACAATGCAATTGTGAACCAAGGCGCTGTCATCAGCAACCTAATGCCTACATACATGTGATTTGATCAAAACAGAAATTACACTACCAAGTTGGATCCGTAAATCCATTCCCTTCTTTTACACGGGGCGGCCTTGTTGCTGCCTTAGGTCCGATGGATTGGCTGCTACTGCCACTCTGTTGTGCTTTATACCTTCCACCTACACAACCTCCTCCGCAAATCGGTTCCGGGGATCTGCTTAATTAAAACAATCAAAACAAAGCGCGGGACGGACCCAAATTTTATTGGCAAACTTGCTGACCCAAATCCCGAAAATCCGGTTATCTTCTATCTATCCGATGCGTTTTCGCATTTTTTAAAATGCAAGCGTGCTGCGTTTTGCCTGCACGGACATTGAGGCGGGCGAGGGTGAGAAGGAGAAAGCAGTGACCCTCGTCAGATAGTATGGAAAGGCGGTGGGAGTAGTAAGCAATGGCAAAGCGAAACAAACATTTTAAAAAGACAGCGTTGCAGAGGCCCAGAGCGAGGAGCGGTAAAATCCAACACCTCAGCAGTCTCAGCAGCTGACATAAGGGAGGCGTAGTAGTTATCTGAATCCTATTTAATTCACAACCAAAATCTAAGAAAAAATGACGGGGACCGATGGAGGCGCGGGCAGGGTGGATGGGCGTGCGCGTGGAAGAGGCGAACATGAAAATGAAGATCATCATCACGGAGACGGAAACAGTGAATTACGTCATTCACGGTGGAGAGGCAACAGGCCGTGTAGGTAGACAGCCATACCCATGCATGCGTATGGTTCCTGCTCGTAGGATGTATATCGTACGGCATACGGTACCTGCAGGAAGACGTCTAAATGGCGGTACAGCTCCAGCATGGCCGTCATGTCCTTGTGCCGGTTTTCCCGGTGGAGCGGTATGGCCCGTACATTCCAGTCTGACACGGGGGGCCCAACCTGTGTGTATGTGTATGGGAGGTGGGGCAGAGGGAGCGGGTAACTATTATTACCACTGATAATAATTAAGGGCCACTTGATATTACAAATATAATTTTATCATGGTACGGTAATTCACCATGCAGTACATGCATACGCAGGCAAGCTTCGATCCAAAGGAAGAAGGCATGTAGCAAGCCAAGCAAAGCTGGTGAGCAGCCGGCCCGTGTTGGCCCGTATCTATCTATCTATCTATCTACCTATCTATCTATCTATCAATCAATCAATCTACCTATCTATATCTCTATCTATCTACATACGCACCTTTTCGTCTGCGAAGTGGATGTAGAACCCGCATACCTTGGCAAACGCCTCCATGAGATCACCGTCCTTCGCTCCCTGGAGGAGGCGAGGGGGGAGACGGGGACGGGTATGGAAATGGGAGTGGAACTGGAGACGAGGTGGCTGATTCAGGGTTTGGCTGATTTAGGGTTTTCAGCGGTTGTAAACTCTTTTAGGTTTTTAATAGGGTCTTAGGGTTTGACCATATGGAGGAAAAGAGGAAATCACACAACTTGCGCATTGGAACCTGCTTCAGGGGGCCTTCAGCAATGCACTTTCATTTCGTATTCTTTCTCATTCTTATTCTTTTCGCCTTTCCCCTCCCCTCCCCTCCCTTGCTCGTACGACCCTATTGTCGTATCTTAGGGATCTTACCTTATGCGGCCAGTCCTTGAACTGCCACTTCGCTCCCTGCACCACCACTGCCACCACCCGGTCCCAATCCGGGCTGCCGGGGGCCGGGGGCCGGTCAGTCACGGCGTATTCCACACCCGGAGAGCCGCGATTAGCTGTACGGCGGAAGGTGAGGGAGGTGGGCTTGGGGGCTCCGCTTGCAGCGGCCTGGGCCTGAATAGTGTACGGCGAGAATACGCATACGGGCACACGCGTAATATGATATGTACGAACCAAGTTAAGAATGGGAATGTGTACGTGCGTATGTGTGTGTTTTAAAGCGGCAGAAGGGGATTATACGCCTTTCCATAACCCATATCCAACAATAACAAATTCATATTATTATTTACTATTATTATACTACTATTACTACAGAATTTTACTTGTCGTTTGCTACTATTAATAATATAATACACAGTATTATTATTTCAGATGTAGTAGCAGTAGCAATTTTTATGTTAAAATATTATTATAATATATTATAATGTTATATTATATTATATTTATAGCAAACGACAATTAAATATATACATTAATATATTGCAATAATGATTAGTAACGGAAGCAACATTCACCTTGGCTGCCGGCACGAACCGTCCCTCTTCCAGAAAGCTTTTGGCGTTGTACATGTTGATCATGGAGGTAAGGCCTGGGGGGTTGGGTGTGTGTGTGTATTTGTGGTTTCGGAGCGGGTGCTACAGACGCGTGAATGAGGGAGGGCGCCCCGCACCCTGCACCATCCGACCCAACGGTCCAGGCACCCACCACCAGCGTTATCCCATCGCCCCCATCCCCATCCCCGTCCCCACCCACCCTCACAACCACCCCCGCATAGCATGTTCCTGTAAATCAAATTTTCAACCTGCCTCCTAACTTCCAACTTGCCGCTCCGCCGTCAACGAACTGCATACCCGAAGCCACAGCTCGAGCTTTTCGTACCTCCCTCTGCTTACGTGGAATGTCCCCTCTCCTCTCACCCCTCCACTTCCATGACGCCGTATGAGAACATCAAACTCACCAGAAGGTACGACAATGATCGGGACCCCTCCCTTTTTCACGCTGCCGTCCGCGCTCTTGCCAGCGGCGACCCCGGCGCCGGCTCCGGAGCCACGCCCCGATCCCCCTGTCGCCGCAACCTTGGATGATCCCGCGCTCCCGCTCCCGCTAGCGTGGGATTTGACGGCGGCAGTGGCGGCGCCCTTTGCGCCAGAAGATGATGGCGGAGGCGGCGGAGGCGGTGGGCCCCCTGACGTTGAGGGACCGCCTTTACGTACGGGGACGTAGCCGCCGGTAGTGGGTGGTGGCGCTGCCGCCGACGGCTTGCCGTACGCGCTGCCGCTAGAGCCTGCTTCCGGGTATGTGGCATCGTACCATCAAGGAAGGTCAGAACTCGGAAGGTTGTCACATTGTTGTGATTTGGACCCCGATTACGTCATGTCGTAATGGTTTCAGTGATTTGATGTCATGTTTCGGTCTTGAGATTGAGATTATCACGGAGGTGGTTGGGATTGGGATTCAGTTGGTAATTCCGTTCGTCTGATCCGGATCTCTAGTTCTCCATGCGCTTCGAACCCTGTTGCAATTCCCTCGTCCTTCCTTTTCCCGCTTCGTACAAAACGTACAAAAGCGTGACGTAACGTTTTCCTTCCTCTCCTCCTTTGCCAAACTTCTCCCGACATCAAGCCAGTTTCGCCCCAAACCCAAAAACCTCACCCTTATGTGGGTCGTCTCTGCCGTACCGTGCCGAGCCGCCACGAGCGTCCTGGGCGCCCGGGTAAGAGGTCAACGGCAGCAACGCATAAGCCCTCTCGAAATGAGGGCACGAGGGGGAGGAGGGAGAATATCCACCGACAAACACACAGCGCACACGCTAATTCGCATACGGAACGGTTCCATCAATAATAAGGCCCGAAGGCGGCCGGGGCATTTTGTTGCTGAACCTAAAAAGTAGCTTTCGGTCTTGGTCTTAAATGTCCGCATATTTGAATGTGTGACCCGCGGGTCCGTTGTTTAGCGTTCCTCCCCTCCCTCCCCTGGATCTCTGCATCCCTGCACCCACCTGCGGCCGCCCGGAAGTAGCAGACGACGGTGCCGCCGAAGCGGCTTTGCCTCCTCCCCCAGCTCCCGCCGCCGCCGCTGCCGCCGCCGCAACCTCCTGCTTCATGGCCGCCACTTGCTTCTTAACGTCCAGGAGGACCTCCAGCACTCGTCGGAAATCCTTGTTGGGCGCCAACTGCGTGTGTGTGTGTGTGTGTGTGTGTGTGTGTGTGTGCGTGTGAACGTGTGTGTGATGAGCATGTGTGTATATGTGTGCGTCGTGGGGCGGTGGGTGTTTGTACGGTGGGAAGGCTAGGTAGGTGTGCCACCCGCCCACGCAACGACCCATCCGCCCACAAAACCACCCGCCCATCCAGCCAGCCTAAATGGTACGTACATGTTTCACATGCTTGCAAACCCACAAGGGACGAGACCTATTGAGACGACCCAAGCACCCACTCGTCCATCTAAAATTGCAGCTTGTTGTTCTAATCTAGACATCCGGATCCGGATCCATCCATCTATCCATCCGTCCATTCATCCGTCCATCCACGCGCCTTAGCCAGCTACCCACCAACATGGTGTTTCGGTTTCGGAGCTGCTTCTCCTGCTCCATTAGCCCCTTCATGGCAGAGGCCTCATCCGCTGGGGGCGGGTGAAGGTTGGGGACGTGAGCGGGGCAATGCCTGAAAGAACCCATAAGGCTCCACGCAAGAGTTGGTGACAGGAGTGGTAGGAGACGGGGAGAGAGGAAGGAAAGGAAAGCTGGCAGCGGCAACGGCCAAAGAATGTGTTCCTTTCTTTTCAGGCTGCCAGAACAAAGAACACATTCCCTTTTTACCAACTCCCAAAAACTGTTTGGGGCTCTCATTACAGCATGGAGTGGCCCGCGTCGTACCGCTACTCGGTACTTACGCTCCGCGAGTCGCTGCCGCTTAGCCTGTGGCTCCGACCCCGCCGCGGTCTCCCGGGGTGCCACCGCCACGGCTGCTGCAACCGCGGAGGACGGCACCAGGGAGGGGTCCAACGCGGTGACGCCGTCCAGCACATCGAGGATTTTCTGGAGGACATTGAAGTCATGTCACGCAATCGGCGTCAGTGCCCTCGGATCTTTGCAGTTCTTCTGTTTTGTACTAGATCTACGGGTTCTGGTACCGTAGGGCTCACTTTTCGATCAACGATGTTGATGTTCGCCACGCCCGATTGGTTCGCGGCCATAACATACTCCTGTGGCTTAAGATTTCTATTCTTAAGGTAGAACAGGACATCTTGTAAGCTGTAGTAAGCGGACGCTGCCTGGGCAAATGCTGCTTTGTAGACTGGCGTCGCCGCAGGAAAGCTATATCGATCACCGAATTGCACATTTCCATCCGTTTGTTGTACTAGATTTAGCTTGTTTGATGTATTGAAGTCACGGAGCACACTAAGAGGGTCCATATTTGCATACCAATATTTGCCTTTCGATTCAACAACTCATTTCAAAGAAAGAGCATCGTCTATAATTACAATATATGGCAGGTAACCTTGTGTAAAATTGGAGACAGAACGGTTATTACTAGCGCGGGGCCTTATTTAGTAACCACCATCATCAACATCAGACAATGATAAGGTACGATCAAAACCCCAATATGTACTTGATGTCAGTCATCATGCGCTGGAGGCGGAATGGAATGTTCACACGGGCATAAAGTGGCCCTCATGCAGGCCTAAACCCGCCGACGGGGTGTGAGCTGGACACGGCAGGACTGCATGTTGTAAACCTACATAAGGATCCGTGCGTGTCTGCTCATGGGACGTCCCTGCTGCTGTGTATTTATTCGCTGATTAACTGTATGGTCCACGGCTTGTATGCTATGTGTCCTCGCCATGGCTTGCTTTCTGAGCCTTACGCCCTGTCACGAGTCTGCAATGTTCGTGCATCGATCGAGAGGTTGAAAGCGTGACGGGGCGGGCGAGGTCACATACATACAATACGAAGTGATGAATGCCATTACATAATATGGACGCTACGAAGACGTACATCTTAAGGAACAAGGAGAGGGCGGTGCGTGATGAGACGATTATAGCTAGTGAGACCAATTTTCATTCAGGGGAAAACCCGGAGAGGCTACGCTCCCACTAATAAAGGAAGAAGACCTGCCTTTTAAATAAGCCCCCCTGAAGCCTCCACGCCCCACCAAACAGAACTGAGATAAGCCCGTGCTGCCGAGCAGACCACAAGGGAGTGCGTGTCGACTCGTAAAAGCTAGGAGTTGCGCATGACAAGATTCTTAGGGTTTAGGGTTAAACCCTATACTTCACTTCAGGTACCGGTTAAGCGGTTGTTGGCCATAGGATACATCAGACTACGAACTGACGGAAAATGGAACACCGCAGATGTTTTGTACACGTGCCACCCAGTATCGTACATATGGGATCGATATCTGTTTTCCAGACGTGTAAGTTTACCCGATGTGCGATCAGACATCACCCAGCGGATTAGCTTGAGAGACAAACACACACATACACATACACACGTCAAAGGGAGCTTACCGGTATGTGGCGCATCAACCGCAAACCCGCAACGCCTCCGCCTCCCCCCCTCGCCCGCCCCGTCGGCTCCCCACTTGCTTCCCGGCACTGCATTATACGTTGTACGACATGTCGCGGGAAAATATCTGCAAGCAGGCGGTGATCCGCGTCCAATATCTCCACCAGCGCCGCCTCCGCCTCCACCTAGCGCGACGTGCATGTGGGATGCGGCCATCAGTTGCTAATCGTTATTCGGTTGACTGAGAACAACTGACTCGGCCTGAAAAGCGATCCATAAGGTAACCCATTCCCTCAAAGATGCCCCGCCCCTGCCGCTGCCGCTGCCGCTGCCCCCTCCTTCAATGGCCTCCCCGGCAGCTCAACACCCACACCTCCCCAATCCCTACATTTCCAGTGCCTCCACCACGGCCGTTACTGCCATCTTCATCGCCAGCTGGATTGATCCTCATAATCTGCTCGCCAAGGCTGTCGCTGCCACAGCTGCCACCGCCATCGCCGCCGCCGCAGCAGCTGCCGCCACCTACAGTAGCAACCACCTTGCCGTCCATGGGCTGAGAGCGATGTCGTACGAAGGACGTATTATATATCCTGCACGTATTGAGATGTCTCCCGAGGGGGATGTTTGCGATAAAACTACACACCCTGTGTGTTTCGATCCCGACCCGACGTTCACGACTCTCCTGACTCTCCGATGATGGATTGTCCCCGAATCCGTACGCGGAACACATTTCACATGTCACATCTTCAAAGCCGCAAACCCGTCTACTCTCATCTCCCCTGTTCCTTCCCACCACCTCATTCTCCCCACCCCACCCCGCATCTTCTCCCCACGTTCCCTGACCCCCTACTGCAGAACGCACCCGGGTTCCTTCGACCACCTGAACGTCGTCAAGGCGCTCGGGGTCCGCCGTGAAGAGCTGCAGCAGCGGGGGCCGTAGCTGCTCTTCCCGACCACCTGGTTTTGGTGCAGTACAAACCTGGTTTGGCACAAGTGTACGGGAGTCCCCGGGCATTAGGACAGGGTTTGGCAGGCATGTCACGTCCGATTGAGATAGCAGGTTACGGAGCAGCAGCACCAAGGAAGCGTACGGAAAACCAGAAAAAAAATCTTCGGCTCGTAGCCTCATAATCTTCTGCTTTGTTGTTGTGCGCGCGTGCATATGTGCCCACCAGCACCAGCCTCGTCAGTGCGGTCAGCATCACCAGTATCTTCATCATCGCCGTCAATATCGTCCGTACGATGTCGTCTCCCCTTCCGACTCACCCCCTGCGGTCGAAACCTGTGACGGTGGAGGGAATGCTGGATAGCATGAGGTAATCTTGCTGGACGGAGCGCTCTTTCCGCTCGTACGCTTTGTCAAGCTCCAGAACCAAGCAAGGCACGAAGCCGGGGCCTTGAGATTCCGCCAGGACCCTCACAGCAAGTGCCTGCAAAACGTTCACATCTGCGAAAATCCTTCTCATAGGCCTTGTGAGCAACACTGATACAGGTGCTGTGCGCCGTGGGAGTGCAGCTGCCTGGTGCTTCGCGTCCGATTTATCCAACCTTCACGAAATACAGTTCCTAATATGTAGGCTTTTTTAAACACGTATACAAACTGTTTTGCTTTGTAACCACCGGAAGTACCTTAATCCGAGAGAGCCACCTAATCTTAACTAGCGATTCCACAACAAAGCTGACATGACATAATACCTTGATCTGATTTTATATAATCCCTGGAAAAGCTTCTCCACAAACGTACAATCATCTCTGAACCCGACTCCCTATTTTTTAATCCGCCTAATCCACGCTTGTAAAGACGTTAGGCCCCTCGTCCAACAACGCTAATCCTTGCTAATCCATGCGATGCTTACATTCACCACGAATTAAGCCCTAATCGTCTATTTTAATCCTAGTGTAAACGCCCCCTAAGTTCGAGCCACTAAAGCCAAGCTGCCGAGGCCTTGGCAAATGGAAGAAAAGGAGAAGCTGGAAATGATTATTAGAGACCTAGAAGCAGAAATTCGGGTGTGGTCGGCAAAAGCGGAGTCGGCCGAGGACACCGCCGACAAGAACTTTTACAGGGAGCTCCTTCTCTCCCTGCGGAAAGAGAAGCTTATGCGACTCGAGATGCTGGGAGCGCGCGGTGAGTTCGGTGAGCTCTGCCGCCTTGGCCTGAACAAAAACACCAGCCCTAGCATCCCGCTTGAGCTATCGCGAAGAGTGCGGCGGAGTAGGCTGGCCATCGGCCGGCGGGGAGCTACCTCTGCCGCTGTGGGCGCAGCTGCGCGTGACCCAATAATTGCGACCGATTGCCTGACCGACTGATGAATATCCTCAAAGCGTATTGGGGTTGTTGTTTGCGCGTGGCACCTTGAAGCTGCAGTCTCGCCCGCTTCCATGTCGTGCAGGCTCGGCGGCTGGCCTGGGGGTGGAGAGCACGACAGGATCCGGTGAGTTTGTGTTGCGACATCGCCCAGGGATTTGAAGAGGGATCTGCTCGCGGCGGCTTGGCCTGAGCAAAAACACTAGCCCTAGCATCCCGTGGCGATGTAGTACCTATGTGATTGAGCTATCGTGAAGAGCGCTGTGGAGTAGGCTGGCCATTGGCTGCGTGGCCGGGATCTACCTCTGCCGCTGTGGGCACAGCTGCGCATGACCCAATGGCAACCGATTGCCCGACCGACTGATGAATATCCTCTAAGCATATTGGGGTTGTTGTTTGCACTTGGCTATTGGGAAGAGTTCTTGTGCCTGGAACATGCAGCGGTTCCCAATCTGCATAATTCCCCTGGCCGCTTCCATGTCGTGCAGACTTGGCGGCTGGCCTGGGGGTGGGGAGCACAGCAGGTGCTGGTGAGTGTGTTTTGTTGGCTTGAGTCAGCTGGAAGTTGCTTTGTTGCTCTCTGCTGTTTTGCAACCCTTCGTGCCTTTTGTTGCATTGTGATCCTGCATGCATTGCAACTAGGTGGCAGCGGCTGGTTGTTAATGTGTTTGCGCCTTGTGGGCACTACTGGCTATTCTTGTGCAGGCCCGCCAGCGCGCAAGCTGCGGCTTCGGCAAGACTTGCAGAACCAAGACCTCTTCTTCTTTGAGCCCATGGACGCCATCAGCGCTGCAGCTGTTGCAAGTCCTGGTGTGACAAGCACGTTCTTCCTGGACCCCAAGGGCAGGCAGACAGATGAGCTGAAGAATTGGCTGCGCCTTGCCGAGCAGTTGTACCATGAGGGCAAGCCCATCCTGCCACTGTTCATCAACGGTCTGGTCAAGGTGGGATGTAATGGCCTGAACATGGTTGAAGAGCACAGTGTGCAGCTTGTATCACCCACATGCAACGGGGCCTGGAGGGAGAAGGTTAGCCGTGGTAAATGGGCTATGCATGAAGCTTTGTGCACTGTTGGGGGACACACAGCTGAGCAGCCAAGAGGAATAATGCTCGTTTACCTAGCCTTCTTGCGCCATCTTGTGCCCGTTGTGCAGAGCGGCAAGTCCTTCATCCTAAATGAGGTCCTGCCTGCAGTGGTCAACACGTACTACTGCAGTGGTGGCAGCAGCCAACAGCATGCCAGCATGGCACAGCCAAACTTCCTGCGTGTGAACTGCTTGCCCTGCAACCGCATCAGTGGCAGTGGTGGCTTCCTTATGGACTTCCTTGTTAAACTCAAGGAGAGTGCTGCCGAGCAGCAGCTCTCTGCTGCTGCCAGCACGCCCGTACCCAGCGACCGCTTCACTCTCAACATGCTTGCAGCCATTCAGGACTTCATGCAGCGCCTGCCACGTGACCGTCTGAACTTCCTGCTTATTGATGAGGCGCAGAGCTTTTACCTATTGCGGCGGCCCGTGTCAAATGACTGCCCCCAGCATGGCTCAACCCTGGACATGGACGCGGTGCTACAAATGCGGGTGTAAGTCAGCACAACGTTTCCCTAAGCATGTTGTGTGCTTACATGGGGGTGAGAGGATAAGGGGCAATGGCCCATGAAATGCACCCAGACGGCCCTTCATACGATGGGCAGAAGGCATTAAGGGGAGATAGCTGCGAGGTTCAATGGACGACATAAGCTTCATACCAATAACAGGCGAATGACACATGGGAGCAGATACGTGCACCATTTTCCTTGCCTCAACTGCCGTGTGCGCTGCAGCATCCTCAAGGAACTCCTGCTGGATAGCCCCCGCTGGGTCGCCTGGGCCATCACGGGCAGCTCCATGGCAATGCTATGGGCTAACGTTGCTGTCACCCCGGTAAGCAATTGATGTTGCAGTCCCAGGACCCAACGCTCTGATGCTATTTCAGAGCCCTTCAGTCTAACCCTACCTCACCTGTCCGTCCACAAACCTCACCGCCTTTTTGCGGACCCCTTAGCTCCTTCCTGCCTGCCTCATCATCACAGCCCCAGCCGCGACCCCCACTCAGCTTCTCACGCTGCCCCCTCATCCTGCCTCAACCATGACTGTAGCTTCTATAAAGCCTAACGCCTCTCTGCTGTGCATGGCCGCAGCCCAATGGTTTCGCCCTGATCATGCACCACCGCCAACTCAACCTGGACCACAAGGTGTCCATGGGTGTGGTGCAAGTCGCCTGGGAACAGCTCAAGGCCCAGGCTGCGACCTGGGATCCAGCACTGCCAAACGAACTGTTCTGGCAGTCGCCGCCGCAGATTGCCATGCTTGCCTACTTGTGCCAGGAGTGGAGGTATCGCCGCACAGCGAGCACAGCTGTGGAGCTGGTCGAACAAACCATGACGCAAAAGCTCATTCCCGAGGTGGGGCCTGCATAATGTATTCCTGAAAATGGGAATGGTTGCAAAGCATGGTCAGGCGCTTCTGTGATGAAGTGTGCTTTTTGCACGATGAACAGCAGATGGAGCCAGATGGTTCGACTAGCAACCCCTGATTGCTGCATGTGATCCCTACTCAGGTGCTGGCGGACCTGCGCATTGTTCTGCAAGTACTGGGCAAACCTATTGACCAGTTGCGGACTCTGCGTGAGCTGCTGGACCCAGCGGCTGGAGTGGAGGCTGGCAAGCTCGCGCCGGCGTTTGAGGCGCTGCTGGGCAGCTTCACCACCAAGCGTGCAGGCAGACTGTACCTGGACAACCCACTATTCGCTCGGGTGATCCATGTACGTGTGTCATGACACAGAGGGCCAGTACATGCAGAAGCTGTGTTCAGGTGCACACCCAAGAAGTGGTGTTTGAGGCGTGCACCTGCTACTGGGTGTCCGTCGGTTTTCAAGGCTTGCGGGGTGCCGTGGCGACACAAAATCGGAAGGGTTTCTGGGACACAGGAGACAGGACTGTGTGACACTAGAGGACGCGAACGTGTACTGCCGCCCTACACAAACCTGCTACCTGTCACCACTAATCCCTGCTCAGGCGGTCACCACTGAGTCCGGAGAGCTGGTCGAATCTATCAACACCGTCCAGCAGTGGAACAGCCCCACGATGTTCAGGGAGCTGATTGTGCTTGGCGAGCGCTGCAAGGAGCGCGGCAAGCTCTATCAAAGCTTCAAGGACCTGCACATCCTCCTGGAAGACATGGCATCTGCACTGGCGCTTACACCGGACAGGTTGGTGGCGGAAGACTGGTTCATCCACGTAAGAATGCCAGCGTAGGGTTATGTGTGTGGGGGGGTTGGCCAAGTTGCCGTACTGCCAGATTGGGCAAATTCATATCAGTTGACCCACAGCAAAAGGAGGAGGTTAGGAGGTTACAGCAGCGGCCAGCCACAGACAGCGTCACGGTCACCTGCGGAAACGAAAGGGTTGATACAGGCACGGAAGGCATCAAAAGCGAAGAAGATGTGAAAGAGAGCGAGCTTGCGCCTCAAAGGTCGCTAGCATATCAAAACACAGGAGGGATGGTAACAAGGCGGCCTGGAAACTGGCAGCAGCGTGTGCTGCTGGCAAGGGGAAAAGTGGGGTTGCAATGACAAAACGGGCAGGTGGTGTTTGCATTGAGGTGTGTCGTGTGTGTTGGGAGGGCGAGTGCAGTCAGATTTCTTTCAAATAGGCATCCCTGGTGCAGAGTGAACACAAGAACACACTCACGGGTCGAAAGTAGCGTTCCTTGTGGTGCTGAATGGGGCAAGTGTGGGTGCGCGGAGGAGCACCTGTCCTGAGCTTTCTTCCATGTAGAGGGGACCGTTAAAGGTGACACCAAAACAAGCCAATCAGGTGCTCGGAGGGTAGGCAAACAGAGCAAGGGGTCCGAAAATGGGGCAACAGTGCAGCACCAGTCAAATTCCAGGCAGAGCACCATCATATGTTATGTTCACCATCATCATCATGTATGTCAGCGTGTAATATCCTGGGGTATCTACGGGTAGTATCTGAGATGGCCAGTTGTATGTCTGGCATCTTTCAGTCAAGCATTTGCTGAAGGTGGATATTACAGAGATACAACACAGTGCACACATTGACGCTTGTCCTAACAGCCACAACCATCATGGTGGCCTGTACACACTGCTTCCTTTGCAATTGTGTTGATCATGGCACTCAGTGCTCCACCTACCTGCAGGTCCTGGATCACCGCTGCAACAGCCAGGGCAGCAAGGCCAACTTCAAGAAAAATTACAGGGCACAAGCTCAGCAGGACGCCAAGGTTGGGCTTCGCCGGTTTTACGTGCTGCTGTGCAATGTCCTTTGCCATGGCAATATCGTGGAGCAGCAGGAGGCCCTAGAGTTCTACCCGCCAGAGCTGGCCAGGTTCCATAGCAGTGGTCGTATCAGCGAGGTGGTCACCAAGGTGTGCAGCAGCCCAATGTTCAGGATGTATGACAGCCCAATGCCCAGGCGCAGCAAGGCCCCAGCCACATCGGCTGCAGCATCACCCAGGGCACAATTGCAGCCTCATATGGGGCCCAGGCGCCCCATTTTGCTGCACTTGGGCAAGCAGCTGGGGCGTGCAAGCATCATCCAGCCGCGTTACATGGGACGGATGTGAGCATCAGAATGTGGGCCAGGCGGGACAAACCATGCATAACCTTGCATGAATGGTGCAGTAGGTTGACATCACTTGCTACAACAGCGGCTCACAAGGTGTGGGGCGGCTGGGCCCATCACCACACAGCAAGCAGGCCTGTGGCCGAGCCCACAGCTGCAGCCACCCACCCCGCTGGAGTGCTAGTGTGGGTGCCCGCAGCCCTGGTGGTGCCAGTGCAGAGGGTCTGGGAGAGGATAATGGGCACGTGGAGCTGCCGCAGCTGCCGTGCTGGTGCTTCCCGCGCAGATAGAGGGCAGAGAGATAGATAGAGGGGAGGAGGGAGAGCGGAGGGGAGGGAGTGGAGGGAGGGGCAACACTGAACACCTGCATGTGCCACATCTTCAGTGCTCAGATGATGTGCATGCACACGCTTGCTGTGAGCTTCATGTCTGTCTGGCAGCAACCATGCAACTGGCATGGCACGGCCTCAGGTCAGCAAAGCATAAAACACATGCTCTGCAGACAGGGCTGCATGGGACCAACAAGTGCACCTAGAAGCCAGTGCTGTATGTTGCATAATGAGGTGCGCATGCAATGAGGCACCCTGATGTTTCTCATACATATTCACACCCCAGGCTGGTCCACATTATTGGTGCTTGCGCCAGGGTTACGGGGTTACTGGGCCGTTCACCAGGGGCACGTTTTCATTGCCCGAATCCTGGCTGAGGCCACCAGGGCGTGTTGTGCCATGTGTGTTGTGCTGCGGCACCATTGCGTCTGTGTGGCCTCATGCAGTGTTGGTATGGTTGATCCGGTTTCGGTAGGTGTTCATTGCGATTCTGTAACAGAGCACACAATCCAAGAGATTGACACTCCTGCATCGGTGGCAACCTATTGCATTGTTACAGTGGGTAGTGAGTTAACCAAAAGTCGTTAGGTGCCATGAGCCTGGCACTAACGTCCCAGAAGTTTTGAGATCGATCCAGATGACCTCGGACAGTGATAGGTGATGTGTGCAAAATCCCAGTCAGGGCGAATGGAGGAGGGAGAGCGGAGGGGAGGGAGTGGAGGGACAACAATGATGATTACAGAAGTACGGCACCATCATACAGAAGAAATCAGACGGGGAGAGGCAGTGCTACGCCTGAAGTTGCAACACTCAAGCCATCGGGTGCAAAAGTACAAGGGAATTAATTATTATATAGAGGAAGTTGCAGATACGACATTATAGAGTTGCGGCCCACCCTCCCACCCCCTATTTCCCCCACCACTTCAATCCTCATCAGACCCCGATGTAGCACTCGAACTCCCGCCATGCCGGGGAGCCAGCCGTGCCTGATGACGTGTGGGATCCACATAGCGCCGCAATGTGGCTATTGACCGGATTAAATCAGCCTCGGAGACCCCCATCTGTAGTGCATGTTGGAGGGAGCCATGGCGGAAACTATGGATTGTCTCTCCCCCATAAAGGCCAGCAGCCTTCAAGTGCATACCCAACCGATGCTCTAAGGCTTCGGTGCTTAAAGGAGCCTCCCTATAACCCCGGCCTCCTCGAGTGACGGGCCTGAAGAGATAGCCCTCGACTGGCATTCCTAGGGTACGACACAGATCCATGTAGAGGGAAAGTGCCCCCAGTGGGCAGGCGCAGGGCTCCTGAGAAGGTCGAACCATGATAGCAGGCGCACGACGATAGAAGAGTACCAGAGGGAACTCGCAGATCAGGACCTAGTGGGGTACTTGGGCCACCCGGAGTACTTGGAACGCCCATGAGCCACCTCCCTGAAATCGGAGAGCATCAGCTTGCCAATGTCATGGCCGCGCTGATAGGTATGCCACAGAAGGCCAAATCACGGCCAAATCACGTAGACACAAGCTACGTAAGAAAGGTTGGACCTCTATGGCAGCTTCTCGACACAGATGCAAACACAACGCATGGAACTTCCCAATCTCCAAAGATTGCAGCGGCCTGGGCCTGAATAGGGGACGGCGAGAATACGCATACCGGCACACGCGTAATATGATATGTACGAACCAAGTTAAGAATGGGAATGTGTACGTGCGTATGTGTGTGTTTTAAAGCGGCAGAAGGGGATTATACGCCTTTCCATAACCCATATCCAACAATAACAAATTCATATTATTATTTACTATTATTATACTACTATTACTACAGAATTTTACTTGTCGTTTGCTACTATTAATAATATAATACACAGTATTATTATTTCAGATGTAGTAGCAGTAGCAATTTTTATGTTAAAATATTATTATAATATATTATAATGTTATATTATATTATATTTATAGCAAACGACAATTAAATATATACATTAATATATTGCAATAATGATTAGTAACGGAAGCAACATTCACCTTGGCTGCCGGCACGAACCGTCCCTCTTCCAGAAAGCTTTTGGCGTTGTACATGTTGATCATGGAGGTAAGGCCTGGGGGGTTGGGTGTGTGTGTGTATTTGTGGTTTCGGAGCGGGTGCTACAGACGCGTGAATGAGGGAGGGCGCCCCGCACCCTGCACCATCCGACCCAACGGTCCAGGCACCCACCACCAGCGTTATCCCATCACCCCCATCCCCATCCCCGTCCGCACCCACCCTCACAACCACCCCCGCATAGCATGTTCCTGTAAATCAAATTTTCAACCTGCCTCCTAACTTCCAACTTGCCGCTCCGCCGTCAACGAACTGCATACCCGAAGCCACAGCTCGAGCTTTTCGTACCTCCCTCTGCTTACGTGGAATGTCCCCTCTCCTCTCACCCCTCCACTTCCATGACGCCGTATGAGAACATCAAACTCACCAGAAGGTACGACAATGATCGGGACCCCTCCCTTTTTCACGCTGCCGTCCGCGCTCTTGCCAGCGGCGACCCCGGCGCCGGCTCCGGAGCCACGCCCCGATCCCTCTGTCGCCGCAACCTTGGATGATCCCGCGCTCTCGCTCCCGCTAGCGTGGGATTTGACGGCGGCAGTGGCGGCGCCCTTTGCGCCAGAAGATGATGGCGGAGGCGGCGGAGGCGGTGGGCCCCCTGACGTTGAGGGACCGCCTTTACGTACGGGGACGTAGCCGCCGGTAGTGGGTGGCGGCACTGCCGCCGACGGCTTGCCGTACGCGCTGCCGCTAGAGCCTGCTTCCGGGTATGTGGCATCGTACCATCAAGGAAGGTCGGAACTCGGAAGGTTGTCACATTGTTGTGATTTGGACCCCGATTACGTCATGTCGTAATGGTTTCAGTGATTTGATGTCATGTTTCGGTCTTGAGATTGAGATTATCACGGAGGTGGTTGGGATTGGGATTCAGTTGGTAATTCCGTTCGTCTGATCCGGATCTCTAGTTCTCCATGCGCTTCGAACCCTGTTGCAATTCCCTCGTCCTTCCTTTTCCCGCTTCGTACAAAACGTACAAAAGCGTGACGTAACGTTTTCCTTCCTCTCCCCCTTTGCCAAACTTCTCCCGACATCAAGCCAGTTTCGCCCCAAACCCAAAAACCTCACCCTTATGTGGGTCGTCTCTGCCGTACCGTGCCGAGCCGCCACGAGCGTCCTGGGCGCCCGGGTAAGAGGTCAACGGCAGCAACGCATAAGCCCTCTCGAAATGAGGGCACGAGGGGGAGGAGGGAGAATATCCACCGACAAACACACAGCGCACACGCTAATTCGCATACGGAACGGTTCCATCAATAATAAGGCCCGAAGGCGGCCGGGGCACTTTGTTGCTGAACCTAAAAAGTAGCTTTCGGTCTTGGTCTTAAATGTCCGCATATTTGAATGTGTGACCCGCGGGTCCGTTGTTTAGCGTTCCTCCCCTCCCTCCCCTGGATCTCTGCATCCCTGCACCCACCTGCGGCCGCCCGGAAGTAGCAGACGACGGTGCCGCCGAAGCGGCTTTGCCTCCTCCCCCAGCTCCCGCCGCCGCCGCTGCCGCCGCCGCAACCTCCTGCTTCATGGCCGCCACTTGCTTCTTAACGTCCAGGAGGACCTCCAGCACTCGTCGGAAATCCTTGTTGGGCGCCAACTGCGTGTGTGTGTGTGCGTGTGAACGTGTGTGTGATGAGCATGTGTGTGTATGTGTGCGTCGTGGGGCGGTGGGTGTTTGTACGGTGGGAAGGCTAGGTAGGTGTGCCACCCGCCCACGCAACAACCCATCCGCCCACAAAACCACCCGCCCATCCAGCCAGCCTAAATGGTACGTACATGTTTCACATGCTTGCAAACCCACAAGGGACGAGACCTATTGAGACGACCCAAGCACCCACTCGTCCATCTAAAATTGCAGCTTGTTGTTCTAATCTAGACATCCGGATCCGGATCCATCCATCCATCCATCCATCCGTCCATTCATCCGTCCATCCACGCGCCTTAGCCAGCTACCCACCAACATGGTATTTCGGTTTCGGAGCTGCTTCTCCTGCTCCATTAGCCCCTTCATGGCAGAGGCCTCATCCGCTGGGGGCGGGTGAAGGTTGGGGACGTGAGCGGGGCAATGCCTGAAAGAACCCCTAAGGCTCCACGCAAGAGTTGGTGACAGGAGTGGTAGGAGACGGGGAGAGAAGGAAGGAAAGGAAAGCTGGCAGCGGCAACGGCCAAAGAATGTGTTCCTTTCTTTTCAGGCTGCCAGAACAAAGAACACATTCCCTTTTTACCAACTCCCAAAAACTGTTTGGGGCTCTCATTACAGCATGGAGTGGCCCGCGTCGTACCGCTACTCGGTACTTATGCTCCGCGAGTCGCTGCCGCTTAGCCTGTGGCTCCGACCCCGCCGCGGTCTCCCGGGGTGCCACCGCCACGGCTGCTGCAGCCGCGGAGGACGGCACCAGGGAGGGGTCCAACGCGGTGACGCCGTCCAGCACATCGAGGATTTTCTGGAGGACATTGAAGTCATGTCACGCAATCGGCGTCAGTGCCCTCGGATCTTTGCAGTTCTTCTGTTTTGTACTAGATCTACGGGTTCTGGTACCGTAGGGCTCACTTTTCGATCAACGATGTTGATGTTCGCCACGCCCGATTGGTTCGCGGCCATAACATACCCCTGTGGCTTGAGATTTCTGTTCTTAAGGTAGAACAGGACATCTTGTAAGCTGTAGTAAGCGGACGCTGCCTGGGCAAATGCTGCTTTGTAGACTGGCGTCGCCGCAGGAAAGCTGTATCGATCACCGAATTGCACATTTCCATCCGTTTGTTGTACTAGATTTAGCTTGTTTGATGTATTGAAGTCACGGAGCACACTAAGAGGGTCCATATTTTCATACCAATATTTGCCTTTCGATTCAACAACTCATTTCAAAGAAAGAGCATCGTCTATAATTACAATATATGGCAGGTAACCTTGTGTAAAATTGGAGACAGAACGGTTATTACTAGCGCGGGGCCTTATTTAGTAACCACCATCATCAACATCAGACAATGATAAGGTACGATCAAAACCCCAAGGGTGTCCAATATGTACTTGATGTCAGTCATCATGCGCTGGAGGCGGAATGGAATGTTCACACGGGCATAAAGTGGCCCTCATGCAGGCCTAAACCCGCCGACGCGGTGTGAGCTGGACACGGCAGGACTGCATGTTGTAAACCTACATAAGGATCCCTGCGTGTTTGCTCACGGGACGTTCCTGCTGCTGTGTATTTATTCGCTGATTAACTGTATGGTCCACGGCTTGTATGCTATGTGTCCTCGCCATGGCTTGCTTTCTGAGCCTTACGCCCTGTCACGAGCCTGCAATGTTCGTGCATCGATCAATTCATCACAAATTCTCTGTCCGCAACTTCCGCCCATGATGCACTTCGGCATATTAGAAGTTCTTCTTGAGACACGCAGAAGTAGGAAAGCCAGTTTAGTCGTCCAAGGCATTTACATGTCATCGCGTTGAATTATTATTATATCATTCCTAATATTGCAACCTTATTTGCCTGATTTGGCTCGCACTTTCAGTTTTATTGCAGTTGTTGAGCTGCACCCTCCTAGATGCACATCGCCTAGCAGCTTTCGAAGTAATTCACGATCTACAAGTATGCTTAAAACTAAAGCACAATTAGTATGACCGTCATCTTGGGATATAAACTGATCTGCGGTCACGAAACTCCGTGACGAGTCATCCAAGCAGCCGGCTGAAACAACTATGGCGCTGGATACCCGGAATGCCGACGGCACAGCATGGCTTATTAAGGTGAGCATCAGCAGCACGGTGTGGCACCCGGACGGACTACTTGCACCAGGCCCCCCCATCCGGCAGCCCTCCCTCCGTTTGCCGCCAAAACTCAAACTTTAACGCGCTCTCGCTCTGGAACTACGGCAGGTTCCATACGCGCTTGCCAGTGTGTGGAAAGCGGCTTGCGAGCAGTCCATGGCCGGTCAAGTAGACGACTCCTCAGAGGGATCCTCACTCCTAGGCCGCATCGTCACGGCGCCCACGGCGGAGGTAAAGCATAAGGCCCGGAGAGAGCACCCTCATGTTGGAGAAGCCGGCTTGCAGTAGCTACCTGCGTATATTATATATTCCAAATTCCTCGTTTTCGTGGTTTCGGAGCTACTCCCGGGATGTGGGTTTGTTGGTACACATTTGGCACATACGCGAAGGTCGAATATGCCCACGCAAGGCGGGCTAGCCGGCATGGCGCCGCGGTCGACTGTGAGGTGCTGGTGTTGAAACCGCCGGCACCGGTAGGAACCGCGCAGGAGAGGGTGGTGTTGCAAGTGGCACCGGCCTTCGGACTGAGTACGGCAGTGATTGGGATGCCATGAAGCTGGGAACCGTCAGCGCTTGAGGTGAGGGTGGCGACCACGGCGAAGGGTATGTTGGGGATGTCAGCTTTTACGGAGGTACTGAAGGCGATTCGTACCGCGGCGTCCGCGATACTGAGGACAGGGGGAAACCGGGGGAGGATGGGGGGAAAGAGGAGGAAGGTGACCCGGGAGGGGACATGGGTTTTAGGACATGGTAAAGGTTAGACAGGATGGAAGGTTCCGGAGCGGGGCTGGCAGAATTGATTTCGAAGCTTCACTGCACCTCACACTGCCGATGTGGTTGTGGGTTGTGGGTCTATATAATGGAGTCGCGTGCTACATCTTTTATTGTTGTATGTCAAATCCATGTCACCTAACCTATTTCGTCGTGACATCCAATCGTGTGTGTCAAATGCAGACGGTCAGATTTGTGACCTAAGATTCCAAATCCCCGCGAACTAGTCGGATTCCGTCCCGCAAAACCCTAAACCCCCTGAGGTTATATCTGAGGTTATCATATAGATGTGCAGATACACGCCGTCAGCATCTCGAGAGGCCTTTGCGGCTCTCAACTACTACAAAAAGGGGAGAGCACAGGAAACACCAGCTGAGGTATGTCAGACATCAGCGTGCGTGAGTCTTATGGCAATCCTTTGCAGACCGTATACACAAGTACAGGTTATTGTCAATGCATCCTAACCTAGGTCAGCGGATCTCAAGCCAGAGATCCTATCATCAAAAACCCTATCATCACCATTTCTTACCCAACTACTGTGGACAGACAAATAAGCACCACTTCATTCTCGAAAAATAAGTACACGGACGTGAGTGCATAAACTACCCAGACGTTGAAAAATATCCATGCGCCTATGACCACCCCTCCCCTGGATTGTCCTGGTCACTCTGTGCGCGTGTGCATGTGCTGCCACTGCAGGCACACCGCACGCAGCCGGCCTCCTTTTATCTAATGCCTTTTAATTGTGCGCAAATGTCCGCCTTCCCTGGAGCTGCCACATTATGAAGGATCTAATCTTTTCTCTGTCCCCATATCGCCGTTCACCTATGTTTCACCTCCCCAGCCCCACCCAGTACAGACATGCTCAATTTACTTTCTGGAAGCTAATTTCAGAGTTTATCGGTCTTCTACACCACATTGATGCAGACGGCCCTTTCACATTCACAATCATGTTCATGTTTATGCTCAATATTTTGGCACTTCTAGTTTGGCGGGGCGCGAAGGCCCATGCGGCATCCTCGAAACTGATGCAAACAGCACAACCGAAACTAACACAACTGGAACTAACACAGCCGAAATTAACACAACCAAAACTGACCTTAAACCAGCACAACACAATAATGCAGCAGTTCTCTTTAATTCATGAATATGAGGTCACACCAATGACATCATATTCATTCCGCCTGTATATATACTTGCAGGCGCAAGCACAGGCTCAGCGCATACGAAGTATGGTATGGCCGCATGCTGCCACCACGCTGCCACCACTACCGCTGCCGCCGCCACTCTAGGTCCCGGTTCAGGCAAATGCCGTACACTGCCAGTCGCGTCAACGCCACCACCAGCACCAGCACCACCTGTACGCAACAGGGCTAACTCATGTCGTACATTTGACGGCATTTCAAAGAATATAATAACATACGGGATTTTTACAGGTGGTTTTACGTACGAATACTATTTACCGTGTTTTTCCCAAGGTACGATATCCTGGAGCTTAAGTCATTTAATGAGCCAAAGGGAACAACCCCTTAAGATGACCCCCGAGCCCATATCATTATAATTCAATATATTAGACATATGCATTACAAACAATCTTTATACACCTAATGTGAAAATATTTTATGTAACATATTAATTTATTATTGTTATTTAATTATTTAATATATTTAAATTTTGCAAAATGGCTTTTGATGCCGGAATTGAACGGACGAAATGATGGTCGGATGTACCACATGCAGCAGCGGCGGCATCCGAAACCCAATAGAGATAGCGGCTGCAGCTAGTGGAACCGCCACCAGTATTGCTAGCAGTAGCATGATCTTGGGGGGCTCAGAAGCGGCACTGACAGACCGGCCCTGTGGCCGCCAGCCCCAGCAGCGGCCGTGGCGGCTGTGGCCGCCGCAAGGTATGCGGTGCTGGCGCTGGCAACACCTACGCCCGGGCCAGCAGCGCCAACGGAGTCCGATCTCAGTACTGCTAAGAGGCGACCCGGGAAGAGCAAGCCTCCCGTGGCGGCGGCGGTGGTGAACGCGGCGGCGGTGGCGCCGGGCAAGGCTTCCACGCGTAGTGGCCGCGGATGAATTACCTCTACACCACAGGCCTGTGTCGTACAAACACATACACACGCCATGAACACCACCACACGCCATTAATACAAAATGGCGGGGATCTACCTCTGCTGCTGTGGGCGCAGCTGCGTGTGACCCAATAATGGCAACCGATTGCCTGACCGACTGATGAATATCCTCAAAGCATATTGGGGTTGTTGTTTGCGCGTGGCACCTTGAAGCTGCAGTCTCGCCCGCTTCCATGTCGTGCAGGCTCGGCGGCTGGCCTGGGGGTGGAGAGCACGACAGGATCAGGTGAGTTTGTGTTGCGACATCGCCCAGGGATGTGAAGAGGGATCTGCTCGTGGCGGCTTGGCCTGAGCAAAAACACCAGCCCTAGCATCCCGTGGCGATGTAGTACCTATGTGATTGAGCTATCGTGAAGAGCGCTGTGGAGTAGGCTGGCCATTGGCTGGCCGGGATCTACCTCTGCCGCTGTGGGCACATCTTCGCATGACCCAATGGCAACCGATTGCCCGACCGATTGATGAATATCCTCTCAGCATATTGGGGTTGTTGTTTGCGCGTGGCTATTGGGAAGAGTTCGTGTGCCTGGAACATGCAGCGGTTCCCAATCTGCATAATCCCCCTGGCCGCTTCCATGTCGTGCAGACTCGGCGGCTGGCCTGGGGGTGGGGAATGCAGCAGGTGCTGGTGAGTGTGTCTTGTTGATGGGCCCCCGTACCTGCGCAGTTTGTTGCAGCAACTAGGCTAGGTTCCTGCAAGCTCCCATATGGCTGGCTGCGTGACAATTTGGCTTGAGTCAGCTGAAAGTTGCTTTGTTGCTCTGTGCTGTTTTGCACCCATTCGTGCCTTTTGTTGCATTGTGATCCTGCATGCATTGCAACTAGGTGGCAGCGGCTGGTTGTTAATGTGTTTGCGCCTTGTGGGCACTACGGGCTATCCTTGTGCAGGCCCGCCAGTGTGCAAGCTGCGGCTTCGGCAAGACATGCAGAACCAAGACCTCTTCTTCTTTGAGCCCATGGACGCCATCAGCGCTGCAGCTGTTGCAAGTCCTGGTGTGACAAGCAGGTTCTTTCTGGACCCCAAGGGCAGGCAGACAGATGAGCTGAAGAATTGGCTGCGCCTTGCCGAGCAGTTGTACTGTGAGGGCATGCCCATCCTGCCACTGTTCATCAACGGTCTGGTCAAGGTGGGATGTAATGGCCTGAACATGGTTGAAGAGCACCGTGTGCAGCTTGTATCACCCACATGCAACAGGGCCTGGAGGGAGAAGGTTAGCCGTGGTAAATGGGCTATGCATGAAGCTTTGTGCACTGTTGGGGGACACACAGCTGAGCAGCCAAGAGGAAGAATGCTCGTTTACCTAGCCTTCTTGAGCCATCTTGTGCCCGTTGTGCAGAGTGGCAAGTCCTACATGCTGAATGAGGTCCTGCCTGTGGTGGTCAACACGTACTACTGCAGTGGTGGCAGCAGCCAACAGCATGCCAGCATGGCACAGCCAAACTTCCTGCGTGTGAACTGCTTGCCCTGCAACCGCAGCAGTGGCAGCAGTGGCTTCCTTATGGACTTCCTTGTTAAACTCAAGAAGAGCGCAGCTGTCCAGCAGCTCTCTGCTGCCGCCAGCACGCCCGTACCCAGCGACTGCTCTGTGGATGCCATGGGTATCGCCATTCAGGACGTCATGCGGCGCCTGCCACGTGACTGTCTGAACTTCCTGCTTATTGATGAGGCGCAGAGCTTTTACCTATTGGAGTGGCCCGTGTCGAATGGCTGCCCCCAGCATGGCTCAACCCTGGACATGAGCGCGGTGCGGCAGATGCGGTGGTAATAAGCCAGCACAACATTTCCCTAAGCATGTTGTGTGCTTACATGGGGGTGAGAGGATAAGGGGCACTGGTCCATGAAATGCACCCAGACTGCCCTTCATACGATGGGCAGAAGGCATTAAGGGGAGATTGCTGCAAGGTTCAATGGATGACATAAGCTTCATACCAATAACAGGCGAACGACACATGGGAGCAGATACGTGCACCATTTTCCTTGCCTCAACTGCTGTGTGTACTGCAGCATCCTCAAGAAACTCCTGCTGGATAGCTCCCCCTGGGTCGCCTGGGCCATCACGGGCAGCTCCATGGCAATGCTATGGGCTAATGTTGCTGTCACCCTGGTAAGCAATTGATGTTGCAGTCCCAGGACCCAACACTCTGATGCTATTTCAGAGCCCTTCAGTCTAACCCTACCTCACCTGTCCATCCACAAACCTCACCGCCTTTTTGCGGACCCCTTAGCTCCTTCCTGCCTGCCTCATCATCACAACCCCAGCCACCACCCCCACTCAGCTTCTCACGCTGCCCCCTCATCCTGTCTCAACCATGACTGTAGCATCTATAAAGCCTAACGCCTCTCTGCTGTGCATGGCCGCAGCCCAATGGTTTTGCCCTGATCATGCACTACCGCCGACTCAACCTGGACCCCAAGGTGTCCATGGGCCTGGTGCAAGTCGCCTGGGAGCAGCTCAAGGCCCAGGCTGCAACCTGGGATCCAGCCCTGCCAAACAACCTGGTCTGGCAGTTGCTGCCCCAGATCGCCATGCTTGCCTACTTGTGCCAGGAGTGGAGGTATGGCCTCACGGCAAGGACAGCTATGGAGCTGGTCGAGCAAACAAAAAGCTCATTCCCGAGGTACCTCGGGAATGAGCTTTTGCATCATGGTTTGCTGGACCAGCTCCACAGCTGTGCTCGCTGTGTGGCGATACCTCCACTCCTGGCACAAGTAGGCAAGCATGGCGATCTGCGGCAGCAACTGCCAGACCAGGTTGTTTGGCAGGGCTGGATCCCAGGTTGCAGCCTGGGCCTTGAGCTGCTCCCAGGCGACTTGCACCACGCCCATGGACACCATGGGGTCCAGGTTGAGTCGGCGGTAGTGCATGATCAGGGCGAAACCATTGGGCTGTGGCCATGCACAGCAGAGAGGCGTTAGGCTTTATAGAAGCTACAGTCATGGTTGAGACAGGATGAGGGGGCAGCGTGAGAAGCTGAGTGGGGGTGGTGGCTGGGGTTGTGATGATGAGGCAGGCAGGAAGGAGCTAAGGGGTCTGCAAAAAGGCGGTGAGGTTTGTGGACGGACAGGTGAGGTAGGGTTAGACTGAAGGGCTCTGAAATAGCATCAGAGCATTGGGTCCTGGGACTGCAACATCAATTGCTTACCGGGGTGACAGCAACATTAGCCCATAGCGTTGCCATGGAGCTGCCCGTGATGGCCCAGGCGACCCAGCGGGGGCTATCCAGCAGGAGTTCCTTGAGGATGCTGCAGCGCACACGGCAGTTGAGGCAAGGAAAATGGTGCATGTATCTGCTCCCATGTGTCATTCGCCTGTTATTGGTATGAAGCTTATGTCGTCCATTGAACCTCGCAGCAATCTCCCCTTAATGCCTTCTGCCCATCATATGAAGGGCCGTCTGGGTGCATTTCATGGGCCAGTGCCCCTTATCCTCTCACCCCCATGTAAGCACACAACATGCTTAGGGAAATGTTGTGCTGGCTTATTACCACCGCATCTGCCGCACCGCGCTCATGTCCAGAGTTGAGCCATGCTGGGGGCAGTCATTCGACACGGGCCGCTCCAATAGGTAAAAGCTCTGCGCCTCATCAATAAGCAGGAAGTTCAGACAGTCACGTGGCAGGCGCTGCATGACGTCCTGAATGGCGATACCCATGACATCCACAGAGCAGTCGCTGGGTACGGGCGTGCTGGCGGCAGCAGAGAGCTGCTGGACAGCTGCGCTCTTCTTGAGTTTAACAAGGAAGTCCATAAGGAAGCCACCGCTGCCACTGCTGCAGTTGCAGGGCAAGCAGTTCACACGCAGGAAGTTTGGCTGTGCCATGCTGGCATGCTGTTGGCTGCTGCCACCACTGCAGTAGTACGTGTTGACCACCACAGGCAGGACCTCATTCAGCATGTAGGACTTGCCACTCTGCACAACGGGCACAAGATGGCTCAAGAAGGCTAGGTAAACGAGCATTCTTCCTCTTGGCTGCTCAGCTGTGTGTCCCCCAACAGTGCACAAAGCTTCATGCATAGCCCATTTACCACGGCTAACCTTCTCCCTCCAGGCCCTGTTGCATGTGGGTGATACAAGCTGCACACGGTGCTCTTCAACCATGTTCAGGCCATTACATCCCACCTTGACCAGACCATTGATGAACAGTGGCAGGATGGGCATGCCCTCACAGTACAACTCCTCGGCGAGGCGCAGCCAATTCTTCAGCTCATCTGTCTGCCTGCCCTTGGGGTCCAGGAAGAACCTGCTTGTCACACCTACCAGGACTTGCAACAGCTGCAGCGCTGATGGCGTCCATGGGCTCAAAGAAGAAGAGGTCTTGGTTCTGCATGTCTTGCCGAAGCCGCAGCTTGCACGCTGGCGGGCCTGCACAAGAATAGCCCGTAGTGCCCACAAGGCGCAAACACACTAACAACCAGCCGCTGCCACCTAGTTGCAATGCATGCAGGATCACAATGCAACAAAAAGCACGAATGGGTGCAAAACAGCACAGAGCAACAAAGCAACTTTCAGCTGACTCAAGCCAAATTGTCACGCAGCCAGCCATATGGGAGCTTGCAGGAACCTAGCCTAGTTGCTGCAACAAACTGCGCAGGTACGGGGGCCCATCAACAAGACACACTCACCAGCACCTGCTGCATTCCCCACCCCCAGGCCAGCCGCCGAGTCTGCACGACATGGAAGCGGCCAGGGGGATTATGCAGATTGGGAACCGCTGCATGTTCCAGGCACACGAACTCTTCCCAATAGCCACGCGCAAACAACAACCCCAATATGCTTAGAGGATATTCATCAATCGGTCGGGCAATCGGTTGCCATTGGGTCATGCGCAGATGTGCCCACAGCGGCAGAGGTAGATCCCGGCCAGCCAATGGCCAGCCTACTCCACAGCGCTCTTCACGATAGCTCAATCACATAGGTACTACATCACCACGGGATGCTAGGGCTGGTGTTTTTGCTCAGGCCAAGCCGCCATGAGCAGATCCCTCTTCAAGTCCCTCTCTGCTGTGCATGGCCGCAGCCCAATGGTTTCACCCTGATCATGCACCACCGCCGACTCAACCTGGACCCCATGGTGTCCATGGGCGTGGTGCAAGTCGCCTGGGAGCAGCTCAAGGCCCAGGCTGCGACCTGGGATCCAGCCCTGCCAAACAACCTGGTCTGGCAGTTGCTGCCGCAGATCGCCATGCTTGCCTACTTGTGCCAGGAGTGGAGGTATGGCCTCACGGCAAGGACAGCTATGGAGCTGGTCGAGCAAACAAAAAGCTCATTGCCGAGGTGGGGCCTGCATAATGTATTCCTGAAAATGGGAATGGTTGCAAAGCATGGTCAGGCGCTTCTGTGATGGAGTATGCTTCTTGCACGATGAACACCAGATGGAGCCAGATGGTTTGACTAGCAACGCCTGATTGCTGCATGTGATCCCTACTCAGGTGCTGGCGGACCTGCGCATTGTTCTGCAAGTGCTGGGCAAACCTATTGACCAGTTGCGGACTTTGCGTGAGCTGCTGGACCCTGTTGTATCTCTGTCATATCCGCCTAAAGCAAAGGCTCGATCGAAGGATGCCAGACAACTGGCCAACCTGGATATTAACCATGAGATACCCCAGGATACTCAATTATCCCCCCTTCCTATGTGTGTGTCCCTCACACCTACAGGGGCAATCGTGTCTCAGTTGCATTCTTTTCCCTGATGGCCTGATGTTTGTGGTTATATCTCCCACGCACACATTAGTACAGCCATCTACACATCCACACTGATGGTTGGGTCAAACTCGGGTCAGTCACTACCCGCCCGATACCAATTGTTGTATCTCTGTCATATCCGCCTAAAGCAAAGGCTCAATCGAAGGATGCCAGACAACTGGCCAACCTGGATATTAGCCATGAGATACCCCAGGATACTACAGACCCAATGGCTGGAGTGGAGCCTGGCAAGCTCCCACCGGCGTTCGAGGCGCTGCTGGGCAGCTTCACCACCAAGCGTGCGGGCAGACTGTACCTGGACAACCCACTATTCGCTCGGGTGGTCCAGGTATGTGTGTCATGACACAGAGGGCCAGTACGTACATGCTGAAGCTGTGTTCAGGTGCACACCCAAAAAGTGGGTGTTTGAGGCGTGCACCTGCTACTGGGTGTCCGTCGGTTTTCAAGGCTTGCGGGGTGCCGTGGCGACACAAAATCGGAAGGGTTTCTGGTGTTGTGTCCCTCCTTCCAATCGCCCATTGATTCTGCGGAGAACCATGCTTAGTGCATCATGCTCAATTATCTCAGAATGTACCAATCGAGGCAGCGGAAGTCTTCGATGCAAGGAGTTACAACGTTTATTCCAAGACAGGCGTAGATGACGTGATAGGCTATCAGTGCCTAGCCGAGGCAATCATCATCTAACCGATGCAACTCGGTGCTCGGGCTTATCCAAGAAATACCACCAGAAGCGGTATATAAGGTGTAAGCTCAACCCAAGCGCGGTTAGCTTGCCTTAGCACCAATTGTTATGATTGCATATCAATTCGCTCATATTTTCATACTTAGGCCGTCAATGAGCATAGCAGATATACTCGCAGGGACGGCTCGCGGTACAAGAGTTCTGCAAGTAGTAAGTGTACTACCGTGATCCCGCGTGCGGATATTGCTATATAAGCCGTCATAGCAATAGTGCAATGTTCTTTACTCGCGTAAAGGTGCCGACTACACCATCGCGCGTAGTGTTGCATTCGACGCGCCGCATCGAGCCATTGCCTCGCGACCTCGGAGTATGCTCGCGTTATCGTGCTCGAGCGCGCGCGTATGCATGGTGCACGTGTTATCATTAGTGCGCATTGGTATGTGATGCCTCATGCATTCTAGATCGTCCGCGACCAAGTCGCCGGACCATGCGCACTATTCACGATATCGATCACGCGATGTATGCTTGCAGTGTTGTGCACGATGCATTAGGCGTTATGCTGTTCGCGGGTTGCTTGTGCCCTTAGCCAATGCGCCTAACGCGTGCGGTGCAACGTGCTGCGTGGCATGCGTGTCGTGTCGCGTCGCGCCCGCTGCCGTACTGCTCCAAGTGTCCACAAATGACAGGGGTGACGTCATCAGTGCCATACTGCTCCGCGCGTCCACGTACGACATGGGTGACGTCATCAGTGCCGTACCGCTCCGCGCATCCACGTACGACAGGTGACGTGGTGTCATGCGCTATGTAGCGATGGTGGGTGCAACTCTGGCAGAGCATCGGCAAAGTGACGCGTGGTACAACAATTATTCCCCCCCCCCATAGGCAGTGTCCTCGCTGCCACACGAGCGACAAAGGTTACTGAGATTGCGTGGCACGCAACCTAGCCTCTTCGAGGATGGGCGCCATCTCCAGGGAGAAATTACCCGCAGGTTCCCACGAGTTGTGCTCACTTGAGTAGTCCGTCCACTTGACCAAGTATTCGTGCACGGTGCGCTTGCGTCGATGTCTACCCACACGTTGGGTGCGGTGGTCCAAGATACGCTCCACATCGTATACCTTCTGCTTTCCTGCGACCCAAGTCTCAGGACCTGGTTCGACTGCTGTGGGGGTATCAGTGGTAACAGGCGCGGGCTCCGTGCCATGATACGGACGAACAAGTGACACATGGAACGTTGGGTGAATGTTCATGTTAGAGGGCAACGCGAGCTCGACGGCTGCGTTCCCTACCATGCGCACAACGGGGTACTGGCCAATCCAACGGGGCAAAAGCTTACGGGATCCTTCGGCAAAGGAACGCAAGTTCTTAGTGCTCAGCAGAACCATTTGTCGTTCTGAAAAGACCACGTCCCGCTTGGACTTGTTGTAGTACTCCGTTGCTCGTTGCTGCGCTGCGTACAAACACGACTTCGCGTCTGTCATTCGGGATAAGAATGTCTTGGCAAAGGTCTTAGCCGCAGGGACATACACCTCCAGCTCACGCCACACAGGTAGCGCCGGGTGAAACCCATAAGTTAGGAAGAACGGGCTTTGACCTGTCGAACGATTACAGCATTGTTAATCGCAAACTCTGCCGCGGTCAGGTAAGTATCCCAAACGAGAGGCGTGCGACCAGCAAAGTTGCGCAACGTATCCCCCAGTGTGCGATTTGTGCGTTCGGTCTGACCGTCAGACTGCGGGTGGTATGCCGTACTCAGGTTAACCCGCATGCCCACAAGCTTGCAGAGCGCTTCCCAAAACTTAGACGTGAACTGAATGCCACGGTCCGAGACCACGTTCTTAGGGACGCCGTGCAACCGAACCACGTTATCGAAAAACAGGCGTGCAGTCTGCTCAGCAGTGCAGGTCGACGTGGTAGGTGCAAGGTGAACCATCTTAGTCAAACGGTCAACCATGACGAGCACCATGTCGTATCCCCCCTCAGTTTTGGGCAGCGCGACCACGAAGTCCATGGAAACACTTTCCCAAGGCGCGTCAGGGACAGGCAATGGTTGCAGCAACCCGTGGCCCCTACCGGACAAAGCCTTGTTGCGCTGGCACAAACTGCATGTCTGCACGAAGTTCTCGGCATCTCTCGCCAGACGAGACCACCAGAATGAGCGTCGCACTAACTCGACCAGCCGTGTGCTACCTGGGTGTCCTGCCAACGGGTCCTCATGGAAACGGGAAAGGATATCACGACGAAGGGAATCGTCGTTGGGCACGACAATCTGAGTCGTCGATCCTTCAGTCCGTAGCCAAAGACCATTCTGCTTGCATAGGTGCTCGACATTGCTAGGCGAAGCGAACCAGGAGTCGCCAGCATAGGCAGCCTTCAAGCGAGCCGCAAGGTCCGAGGACAAAGGCACGTCCGGGGTCTGTGGACGTAGGACAGGCGCCGCCAAAATCGCAGCATGTAGCGATGGATGTCGACTGAGAGCGTCGGCGATGTTAATCCGGCCGGCAACGTGCTCCCAGGTGCAGTCGAACCGTGCGAGGTACTCCATCCACCTCGCTTGACGCCGGTTCAACGTAGGGACGCTTTGCAAAAACGTCAGGGGCTTGTGATCAGTCTTAAGGGTGAAAGGTCGTCCCTCTAGGTAACAACACCACTCCTTAAGCGCGTGCAAGACCGCTAGCAGCTCCTGTTCCCCTGTGGTGTAACGGGTTTCTGCGCCCGTAAACTTCTTACTCGTGAAGGCGATCGGTCGCCCTTCCTGCAACAGTACAGCGCCGCTTCCATACAATGAAGCATCCGAAAACACTTCAACACGAAATGGCAACGAGTAGTCGGGGAATGCAAGGGTAACGTCGTCGGTAACGACACGTTTCAGCTCTTCGAACGCCTGCTGACACTCGGGCGTCCAGGCACTAGGCGAATCGAAAGCTCCCTTACGCATCAAATCAGTGAGCGGGGCCGCAAGGACAGAGTACTGCTTGATGAACTTACGGAAGTAATTGGTCAAGCCGAGGAAGCTACGAAGCTCCTGAAGGTTCTGAGGCGCTGGCCAATCACGAACCACAGCTACCTTCCGTGGGTCCATCTTGACACCAGTGGCTGACAGCTTAAGATGCTCCAGATGCTCCTCGGGCGTCTTGGAGTAGACCAGGATGTCGTCCAAGTAGCAAACGACGAACCTGTCGATGTACGGTCTAAACATGCGATCCATGACCGCCTGAAACGTCACAGGGGTGTTAGTCAACCCGAACGACAAGACCGTCTACTCGAAGTGACCAAAGGGCGTCCGAAAAGCAGTTTTCGGCACATCAGACGCAGCGATGCGAATGTGATTGTATCCCTGTTGCAAATCGATCGAGCTGAAATAAGCCGAGTCCTTTAGCTTATCGAGCAGGTCATCCACGCGCGGCAATGGGTAACGGTTTTTGACCGTCGTTGCATTCAACCCCCTGTAGTCAATGCACATGCGCAAGCTCCCATCCTTCTTACCGACAAACAGAATCGGCGCAGAGTACAAAGATGTGCTGGGGCGAATCATACCCTTTGCGAGCAGATCGGTTACCTGGCGCTTCACCTCGTCCAACTCCAGAGGACTTAACCTGTACATAGATCGTGAAACAGGCTGAGCACCGGGTATATGTGGGATGGTATGGTCCACGGGACGCAAAGGAGTGTCATGCCTGATTACCGCCCCACAAACACACTAGATGCAAAACACTTACTCCCCCCCCAGCTCTGGGTGCTGTATTAGCTCCCGTGAGCTGGCCAAGAAAAGGGATTCTAGGCAAGTCCAAGTAGACCACTCTCGTCTAGTAGTAGTGCATGCTTCCATAGGGTGTTGTTGAAAACCATGACCCACATGCGCTCCCCCATCTTCATGATAGCCAACCTGTCCTGCTTGCACAAACTGAGCAGCCACCGCATCCTAGCATAGTCAGCGGCTGTCAGGTAGCGGTAGGCTACACACGCAAGGGCCACCACTCCAGCAAACTGCACGATGACCGGGAACACTAAGTCCAACACCTCGGCGTCAACATCTACCGCAATGACCTTCATGTCCAAACCGTCCTTTCGCGCACGCTCCAAGGCTCTCGGTTCTAGCGCCTTCAGGTCCGGTTTTCCTGCCAGAAACTTGAACACACATGCTGCTCCTCTGAGTCGCTGTAACACATCATCTCGCCACTTGAATGGTAGAAACATTGCACCTGCATTCTCCAGCGCTAAGAAACTCAAGGCCAAATATTTATCCAACTCCTGATTGCCACTTTCCTGACAATGGGCTAGGTTGCAGCTCCACCTTCGGTACTACTGCCCCTACTAAGTTGCTAACTGCTATGCAGCCAACTGAACTTGCTACGGTTAGAGCCTGCGTTGGCCATTCCCACCTTAGCTGCTCCACCATAGGGTTGAGGGGCATGGGCATGCTGCATCCCCCCCCAGCCCTTCCCTTGGGTTGACGGATGAGCTGCAAGCCATAAAAACCACCCGCTTGTGCGTGACAACAGCTCCCTTGGTAGGCAGCTTGACTGTCGTCATGGGGATTGACACAATGTACTTGGGGTGCTCCAATAGATTGGGGTACACGTGTAGCTGGGCAACAGGGTACTGGGTGATGGCGTCCGCAACTGGGTGCATCTGGTCGTTGCCAATAAGCACATCGTACATAGCCGCCTGCTCAACCACCAATGTCTGGGTGAGGCCCAGCCGTACCTCATGCACCGTACCAGGCAGTACTGTGACCTTGAGCCCCTGAATTTCGATTTCTCCAATAACCTCTGCATCTTGGTCCGCGGAAGTATTCAGGCTTGTGGATGTCCTCCGGATTGGCAAACCCAGCATGGCTGCTGCGCGTCTCGTGATCAGGTTCACATCAGCACAATGATCCCTCAGGTAGCGCAGCTGTGGGGCTGCTGTTGCTCCTATCTGGATGCCACCTTCCGGATAATAAAACATCAGCTGTTTGTGGTCGAAGTAGCCCGCGGCTTGCTGATCTCGCTTCAGCAGCATGCTAGCTATGCTTGAGGGTATGTCCTCGATACCTCGCACACGTCCCTCCACAGCCCCAGCAACGCAATACGGCGCCCCTGAGGGCGTCATTCGCGTGTGGATGGCCGTGCTGGCTGCCACATGTTGTGTAACAGCCTACCTGGCACCTTAGAAGAGACGACTAAACCGAGATGGAGGTGTTGATAAACACCGGGGTCTGCCCAGGGATTATATACTCGCTTGTAGTACGGCATAGGCGCAGATGTGGTAGTGTTGTACCATTAGATGACGGCTTCTGAACCATCTGGAGAGTTGGCGATAGAGATCTGACCATGTACGGTTACCGTGTACCGGATTGTACAGCCATAGCCGTAACTATGTACTGCTCTGTACCGGATAGATGTATATGTACCGCTATACGGTATGCGCCTTTATAATAATTAATAGGTTAGAGAGAAATGTCTTTATGGAAATATTATAAGTCACGATGTAGTCTGTTACATTCCTCCCCACCTGAAGCGAGAGTCCCTGCGAGCTCATTGACTCTACAGAGTTGATTTATATCCCTTGGGGGTGTGTGGAGTATTACTTTTTCCGAGCATGCTTAGCCTTTGGCTTAGGTTGAGGCTCTGGCTTTTGCCTCTTTCGTGTTTCTTGGGTAGCCCAGTATTCATCAATGGCAGCGTCAGTTATATTAGTTTCTGGCTCCCAACTGTTATGCTCGGGGCCGTAGCCTTCCCACGACACCAAGTACTCCCGTCGTGTTTTCCCTCGACCATAGGATTTATCTCTGTGATCCAGTAGTCTGTCGACTGCCCAGTAGGGTCCATCGTCCAGAACTGCTACCGGTCCGGCTGGTGTTCGACCTGTCCCTTCAATATAGGGTTTTAACAGGGAAATATGGAAGACATCATGGATTCGGTATTCCGGTGGCAGGCTGAGTTTTACAGCTACAAGGCCGATAAGTTTAGTGATTGGAAATGGCCCAATCCATTGTGGCAAACATTTTGTGGTTCCTGGAGTTTTGAGCCGGATATTTTTCGTGCTCAGAAGGACTTTTTGTCCCACCTTATATCCAGAATCCCTGCGTTTCATATCAGCATATTTTTTGAAATTATCTTGGGCCCGTTGGATAAACATTTTAGCTCTGTCGACAGATTCTTGTATGTCACTGCAAAATCGTGCAGCTGCAGGAACAGTAGCATCCTGCATACCCAATAAATTGGGAAGCCGTGGTGTTCGGCAATAATTTAGTTGAAAGGGTGTTGCCTTGATGGACTCCTGGTATGAGTTGTTGATGGCGAACTCAACCATTGAAAGCTTTGTGTCCCAGTCATCTTGTGATGGGTTCACATAATTGCGGAGGATCTCCTGCAACAGTCGGTTCATCCGTTCTGTCTGCCCATCCGTTTGTGGATGATAAGCCGTAGATAGTCGCCGCTCTGTGCCAGTTAGGCGCATGAGCTCTCCCCAGAATTTGCTTACAAATTGGGGCCCTCTATCGGAAACTACCTCTTCTGGGAAGCCGTGGCTTCGAAAAACATAGTCCACATAGAGCTGGGCTAGGTCCTCAGCAGTCACATCATTCATGGTGGGAGCGACCCGGCACATTTTTGATAGCCTGTCCACGAAGGTGACAATAGTGTCGTTGCCTGCTTTTGTGCGTGGCAAATGCGTGATAAAATCCATGGAAACACTACCCCAGACGTCTCTGGGTATAGGTAATGGCTGAAGTAAGCCCGCAGGTTTCGCTGAAGTGGCTTATTGTGCTGGCAGAATCGACACGCCTTCACAAACCGCTCTACTTCTGCAGTTAAGCCAGGCCACCAGAACTCTCTTTTAATGAGTTTTGTGGTTCGATCGACTCCCCTGTGACCGGCGTATGGGCAGTCGTGCAATTCCCGCATTATTCGGATTTTTAAATCCGGACATTTTGGCACGACTATGCAGCCATTGCGGCGGTAATATCCGTCCGCATCACGCACGACACCATCCCTCACCAGAGCGCGCGTATCATCGAAATACGCATCTTTCTCATATGATTGAAGGATATGGACTGGTAGTTCCGACGAAACAACATATCTAGCCTGTGTTCTTGCCACCAAAGTATAGGCGTGCATTCGGCTTAGAGGGTCAGCGACATTGATCCTCCCTGGTCTGTATTCCCAGGCATAATTAAATCGTGAGAGGTATTCCATCCAGCGTACTTGACGTCTGGAGAGCCTGGCCAAGCTTCTTTGAGTATCCAAAAATGTATTTGGATTATGATCTGTGATCAGCGTAATGGGAGGTCCTTCAAGGTAACAACGCCATTGTTTAAGCACCGTAATAACACCCAAGAGCTCTTGCTCTGTAGTTGTATAGTTTCTCTCAGCTTGTGTAAATTTAGCACTGGTATATGCCACTGGTCTTCCTTCTTGTAATAGTACTCCTCCAGTACCATGAAGAGAAGCATCAGCAATAACCTCAAAGGGTTTTGTAACATCCGGAAATCGGAGTGTAGGTGCGTTTGTCAGTGCAAACTTGACACCATCAAATGCGTCCTGTTGTTCCTTACCCCAATGCCAAGGCTCAGTGCTACCAGTGAGCTTCGTTAATGGAGCCACTAGTGTTGAGTATCCTTGGATAAATTTTCGAAAATAATTTGATAAGCCCAGAAATCCTCTTAGGCTTGAGACTTCATTAGGGGTAGGCCAGTCACGCACGACCTTGACCTTAGAGTCATCCACTTTGAGGCCATTTTTACCGACGATCATTCCAAGGAACTTAAGTTCCTGTCGGTTAAATTCGCATTTGCTTAGTTTAGCCTGAAGCTTCTCCTTGCGTAGTGTCTCTAAGACTGTACGCAGATGCTCTTTATGCTCTTGCACTCTGGGAAAGGTTTTTTTCCGTAAATGTTTTTTTGTCCGTAATATGCAGTTTTCCTTCCATAAAGTACAGTGGGTGAATTTACGGAAGGCAAGTGGGCAGAGCATTCCAAACCTATATTTAAGGCGACAGTATCATGCCTACAAGTCACAATATTCATGTCAGGGCCCTGGCAGACAAAAGATTGCTGACTCCAAATTTTCCGTAAAATTCACCGCATGGTAGCTGCCTAGTGAGCGAGGGTGATTTTTGGTTTTAATTATCAAATAATCTTCTACTTTACATTAGATCTTCGTTTGATATGAACAGGCCTTGTAATGCGAAGAGTACCAAGTAAGAAGCAAAGCAAGGACAACTCGCTCAAGCCTCCAAATATGTGAGCAAACTAGTAAACGATGTAAGGAAGTAAAGGTTGGTTATAAATGCGAAAAAGAAATAGCGGAATCAAAGAAATCAATTGAGGTCGTACATGACAGTCTGTAAGGTACGACCAAAAGAAATTTCGTTTTGGCAAGCTAAAGTCATAGAATTTCACTTATTAATTTGTCATTCTTAAACAGTAAAGAAGATTTTTACACAGGCACAATCTATGCTGGTTAAAGGAATCCCGATGCGATAGGTGTGACAACAAAGTTGAGCTCCAAGACCTGGAAATGCAGACTCTAAAATTGTCACTAATAAATACAACAGATTACGGCAAATTTTTAAGGATTAAGAAGGTTCAGGCATTGGTCGGGATGATTGTTGACCAGCGTCAGCAGCCGCACTTTTGGCGGCCTGAATGGATTGAAGCAGCAGGAGCTATGGAAATGATGTAAGTATCATACCTACTGCATGAATACAAAGATAATAACAGGAATATGTGTCTGCGGACCAAAGATATGCTTGCGTGCTGGCTCAATGCCACTTTGCTTTGCTATTTCGGAAAAAGATGAAAAGTGCTTTGTTCAATAGGAATTCGATTCAATAATAACTGCAAACAGGCTGCCTGCCTCCCTCCCGTGCATCCCTCCCTCCCTGTGCCTGCCTCCCTCCCTGTGCCTGCCTTGCTTCCTCGCAGTGCCTGCCTCCCTCCCTGTGCCTGCCCTCCTCGCAGTGCCTGCCTCCCTCCCTGTGCCTGCCTTCCTCGCAGTGCTTCCCTTCCTCCCTGTGCTTCCCTCCCTCCTGATGCCTTCTGTGCCTTCCTCCCCTTCTCCCTGTCCCTCCCTTCCTGCATGCCTGTTCTTCCAATACTTCATAGCAATAGGCATCTAAGCCTGGTATAAGGCTTTTGAGTGGCTAAACCTTAGTGTTCTTGTTATAAAACTGATGTTAAAATCCTGGAAAACCATACAAATCCATAAAATTTAATACATGAACTTTCCATAAACCACAGTTTTCCTTCTGTAAAGGTTTTCCATAAACCCGGTGGGCATATTACGGAATCATTTTACGGAAACTTATTTTCCGTAAAATGGGGTCATTTTACGGAAAAAATCCACCCCATTTTACGGAAAAATGACCCCCCGGTTTTCCCAGAGTGTTGAGGAGTTTTACTGAAGATGATTATATCATCCAGATACACCAGCACGAATTTACCAATATATGGTTTAAAGACCGTGTTCATTACGGTTTGGAATGTGGCCGGTGCATTTGCGAGTCCCATGCTTAGGACCAAAAATTCATAATGCCCGAACGGTGTACGAAAGGCAGTTTTCTGACGGTCGTTTTCACTGATCCGGATTTGATGATAACCCGACTGCAGGTCAATTGATGAGAAAATGGTTGCCCCATGTAAAGCATCAAATAGATCCTCCGGGTTAGGAATAGGATATCGATTTTTAATGGTGGCTTTATTTAGTTGCCTGTAGTCGATGCACATTCGTAGCCCACCATCCTTCTTTGCAGCAAATAATATCGGTGACCCCCATGGGGATGTTGATGGCTGGATGAGGCCTTTATTCAAAAGGTCCTCCACCTGTCGTTTTACCTCCTCTATCTCCTGTGGAGAGAGGCGATACATTCGTGAAAAGACAGGTTTTGTATCTGGTTCAAGATCAATAGTATGCCCAATTCCACGGTCCCTTGGTAGACCCTGGATTGGCTCAAAAACGTCCTTGTATTCCTCCAGCAAGGCCTTGAGCTCGGAGTCTTTTATGATCTCCGGTTGTTCATTTGGGGCCTGCTGTGGTGTCACAAAGGTACTGCAAAGATAGGGATTATCTGGAAAACATTTTAATGGTGGTGGTGGTGGTAACTCCACTTGTGCTACGTTTGCCATAGGTGTAGCAGACTCTGCAATGATCGGGGTATCTTGTTCTACCTCTCGTACCACTACCAGCATTCCTGGTGTGTTTTTCTTAATTGTTCGTCGTGCTGCACTAGCCGACATTAAATCTGGTGTTGTTTTTGATGCTAACACGGCACAGACAGTGCGCATGGCTTGAACTCCTGCATTCTCCTCCCCACCTGAACCCTTCTTGCCTCGGCGAGAATCAGCTATTAGCTGGATAGGTTTCCGAGACCCGTTGGTTGGGGATTGAAGAAGGCAAGTAAGTCCAGGAACATCTAATAATGCTCCATTGGCTTTTAACCAATCCATGCCCAGGATCAATTGGATTCCTGGGAGGAGGTTTGGCATGACTAAGGCTCGAACTGTACCCAGGTACTTTTGTACTTGGAGAGTCAGTTCAGTTTGGCCTTTAATTGGAACTTTCTTTCCATTGGCTATCTCTACCTCTATTGAAGGTCCATTAGTTAGATTGCCTTCATGTACGACAGAGTTGTCCACTATGGTATGGCTAGCACCAGTATCCACAAGTGCCGTAGCATCAAATGCGCCAATTTTACACTTGAAGATTATAGAGTTATCTGGTTCTGCCATATCCGGGGCATCTAGCAGAATTAATAGAAATTTTTGTACATATTCAGAGACGGTCATACCCGGGGTTTGTACCGCCTCCCCACGCTGAAGCCGTTCACGTGCTTCTAATAGTTCGTGCATATACGTGGGATCCCCGAAGGCTTTCTTAAATTCTTGTGCTAAGGTTGCCCCATCTAAGGTTACGCCCTTAAGCATATGATACCGCTGCAGGCTATCAAACCACTTGCTAGCGGGTCCTTGTAGGAAGAATTTAAAGTTGCTAACATGATTCATGCCTGTGAGTTTCATGTACTCTACGACAGCATTGTACCACACCAGCTTGTCTGATATGGTCTTAGAATCATGCTTAGGATCACCCGTCAAGTATGGCGGCCGTGGCAATAGCCTAGCGAATGGTACGGGTGTATTATAATCCGCGGTGTCGCTCACCTGCTGGATGTTGTTTAGTTGCCCCGCCAGCTGGTTGAGGTTCTGCCCATGGCTGTGCAGGACCTGGTTCTGTGAAAGCATCATATTTCCGATGTGATTCACATTTGTGTTCAGCCGCTCCAGCAGATGTCCCTGGGAGTTTACGCGTCCTCGGACATCATTTAGCTGCTGAGCTACGGCGGTTACATCCCGTCCGTCGCCCGCTGATGTGCCATATGTGGGCTGCTGAGTCGGCTGGTGTGCCAACGGGGAGAATGGTCCCACTCCTTGATATTCCGGGGCTCCAAAGGAAAGCTCGGCGGCATCATTCCATTGTGTGAAATGGGCTGCATGCCCATATTGAACGTTGTTGCTGGCTGCTGCGGCTGCATCCTCGGATCACGTGC
Organism: Volvox reticuliferus; assembly: GCA_019650235.1. NCBI lineage: Eukaryota > Viridiplantae > Chlorophyta > Chlorophyceae > Chlamydomonadales > Volvocaceae > Volvox > Volvox reticuliferus. The sequence goes on from BNCP01000023.1 coordinate 877,423, forward strand.
ACCAGTTACTGCTGCACCCTGGGGGGGCACAGCCGGACCCGCGCCTGGCTCTCTAGCCTGCAATGCCGCAGTCATGTGGTTATCGTTAGTTGCTGGTGTTGCAACAATATTTGCAGCCGTTAGCCTCTCCGGAATTATATCTAATTGCGCTCGCATTATAGGTGTTTGTGGTGATAGGATCCGCCCTGGCCACGACGGCATCAGGTTACGGAAGCGACTAGCTAGGCCGACCAATCCGTGCCTCACTTCGCTTTGATTAATATTTCCGCCATTAGGCACAATATTAGCCTCGCCCGCATTTATTATTTGTGGCGTTCGTAATTGGTTATGTTGTGACCGGAACCCGCCCGTAGGCATAAGATTCTCAGCGCCCATAGGCTGTTGAAACGATGTCGGGCTATTTTGTTGTTCGCCCAGGTTATCGGTTCGATTCGCGCCACCCGTAGGTTGGTCGCGGTCGCGATCGCGAAGTGTAATGTCGCCCGTAGGCTCGTATCGTTCCGTGCCCGTAGGCTGCGGAATCAATACCGGATTATTTTCGTTATCATTATTTGTTAAAATATTATCTAGAGCGCCACCCGTAGGTTGGTCGCCCGTAGGCTGACTTTGCAATGGCAACCCTGCAACTGGATCCCCAACCCGCTCAGGAAATCGCGAAGCAAATAAGTTGCCGATTCTTTGAAGGAATGATAAGGCTGCGGGCGGCGATAGAGAGGAAAAGCGTTGAAGAATTCGTACCTCAAGCTGCTCGCCATCACCATTAGCCGCCGGGTCGGCAGCGGAAGCACCAGGAGGGTTGTTAGCTTCCAATAGTAAAACATTTTGTTGCTCAGAAGCTGAATCGGGAATGCCTGACAATGCGCCGCCTTCTCCAGACATCTAGTCTCCACCGAAATTCCTAGAGGAAGTTCGAAAATCAACTCGCACCAATGTAACAGCCTACCTGGCACCTTAGAAGAGACGACTAAACCGAGATGGAGGTGTTGATAAACACCGGGGTCTGCCCAGGGATTATATACTCGCTTGTAGTACGGCATAGGCGCAGATGTGGTAGTGTTGTACCATTAGATGACGGCTTCTGAACCATCTGGAGAGTTGGCGATAGAGATCTGACCATGTACGGTTACCGTGTACCGGATTGTACAGCCATAGCCGTAACTATGTACTGCTCTGTACCGGATAGATGTATATGTACCACTATACGGTATGCGCCTTTATAATAATTAATAGGTTAGAGAGAAATGTCTTTATGGAAATATTATAAGTCACGATGTAGTCTGTTACATGTTGAGCCTGGCACGTCGTTGCCTCCTGATTCCCCTGCTGCGCTTGAGGAGGGGCGTGCTGCACAGCTAGGGGCACATCCCTGGCAGCCGGGGCTGCCGGGGTCACCCGCACAGCCGTCTCTTGCTTGACGCCTTCCTCTTCCTCCTGCAGCACGTTGATGACACGGCGCATGGTGCTCAGCCCTGCAGTAACATCCAGGCGCAGATGCAGGGTATGATCCGGCTGGCTGCATGGCTGTGGACGAGCACGGGGTGTTAGACGAGGGAGTGGGTAGGTGTCGGACTTGATCTCCACCGGCTCGAAAGACAAGGGCGGCGCCTGATGGGTCAGCGTCGCACAAGCCTCCCCTTGCAGCTCATCGTCTACAGCTCCTGTTTGCTCCATCACCTCCTGGCTCCAGTGCACCCGCGGCTTCCTTTTGGCCTCCGCTGCCTGCATCATGGATACGTTGGCATTGCGGCGGTGAGGCACGTACACTTCCTCCTCATCATCATGACTTTGCACTGCCGCCGCCACTGCCGCCACACGCTGGGGTCTTGCCTGTTGCTGCAGCTGTCGCTGTGGCTGCGCCTGCAGCTTCTCCTTGTTCTGCAGGAACAGGCGACGTAGTGGTATTGACCTTGGCTCCCAGCCTGGCTCCGCCTGATCCGGGTGAAGGATGTGGCAATGGCGCTCCTCATGACCTTTGCACCCGCAGTACTCACACACTTGGGCCTCCCGTTGTCGTGCTGGTACCTGCTGCCCCGACTTAGGCTGCATAGGTGTAGCACCTAGCTGTGTGGCAAGTGCAGCCTGAACCGCCCTTGCGATTCTCTCATCCAAGGATAGCTCCTGCTTGACATAGCGCTGGGCAGACGTAGATGCCACCGTCTTGCGTCCCTCTTGCTGGGCTGAGCTTGTCCTCTCCTGCACCCGCACGGAAGCGGATGTGGGCTGGTAGTCTTCATCTTCGGCCTTGATCTGCACTATGTTTTGCCAATACTGCTCAGCATAGTCGGCAATCTCCCCTAGGCGCTCGTACCACAGCTTATTGTCCACCGATCCGTATTTGCCTAGGACATGGTCCCGGACGTGCGGTTCAAGGCGCATGACATAGCGCCGCGCTATTGTTGACAAGGGGTAGTGCTCCGTGATGTAGGGCACCAGCTCCCGTACTTGCCTCAGGTAGGACTTCGGCGAGGTTGTACCCTGCCGAAGGGGGATGTATTGCGCAATTTTGCTGCTAATCATCTCCGGCTCGAAATGCTTCTCCAGCTTGTTGACATAGAAGTCCATCAGGGCTTCACCGTCGAACTTGGCTGTGGGGTCCTTGGCCGCCAGCCACGCTTCAGCGTCACACTCCAGGGTTGGGAGCTGCTCCTTATGCCATGCTGCGAAGCTAGAGCCTGGCACCGGCATATTCCGCAGGATGCTGAGAGCATGAGTGATGGGAAAGCAGCCCTTGGCATATTCCTTGCGCTGCTGGAGGTTGGCCAAGGCCTTGTATGCCGCTTGTTGAAAGAAGGGGAACTCGTCATAGGTGAACTTGGGCATGTTGTGGGGGCCCGTGCTTTGCATGGTCTCCTCCTCACTACCGTCGTCCAACTGCGAAGCTTCACTACTACTCACTGACTCAGCGTTGTCTGCGTCGCCCAAGGTATCAATCGGGGAGGCCGGGTCCTCCGATGACAGGTGCAAGAGCGACGGTTCCTCTCCAGGTGACGCGCTGGTGCTGTTCTTCAGCTGCTTGACTCTCGCTTGTGGAGGGAGAAACCTGCTGAGGACCCACGTACAGCTCAGGGGCTGACGGGAATCGCTGAACTGGATTGGGAAAGGTTCTGCGCCTGGGGTGCCTTGTCCCGCACGTTGCTGGGACACAGACCTGTGTAGGGTTCGCTCACGAGGGTCGTGCTGCCCCGGGGCAGGACTTCCCTCCCTGTGTAGCGAGTGATGGCCCTCCTCCAAAAGTCGGTGTGGAGGTAGGCGTTCTTGGCAGTGTAGCCGTGGGCTCCGTGACTTGGTGTCACGTGAGTACCGCGCGTAGCCTCTGTCGATGTGCCTGTCCGACACTAACGCACAGGAGGCAACGGATTGCAACCTGAGCGCAGCAAGGTCACAGGTCCACAGGGCTCCCAAAAGTTGACAGCGTCGCCAGTAGTAGCAACGTGCCGACGATGTGTGTGATGGCGTTGTCTTTCACGTAGTACAACGTCCACAAGTATAGGCTGCGTATGAGCCAGATGAGTGTGCCTAGGCGACCCTCGGATGGGACACGAAAGCTAATCGTCTGCTGCACTAGGCGCTGAGCGCTGACAGCGACAAGCAAACAAAGCCGCAGTCGTTGCACTAGGCTAGGTTTCGGGAACCCAAAGCTCTAGCATCAACGTGCAAAATCTCGTAGACTGACTTACTGCTACGTGGCAGTGTCGTCACTTGGCTATGGGTTGGCTATGGCCTTGGTCGATGCTCGACTTAGCTCCATTGCACGCCTAAACCAGCTGGTTCTCATCCGCGGGTTGCAGGATCGGATTCCTGCCAACCGAAGGGCTTGACTTGTAGTCCTTTGCTCCAGACACGGCTCGGAAATGGGCTTGGCTAGCGAACACGTTACAGTAGTCGGCACTAAAGAAAATAAGGCAAAATAATATGAAGTTGGGTCTATTACGCTCAAGAAGTACTACGCTTCTAGAGCCAAGTGACAAAGTTCACTTGCTCTAGCATCGCTAATATACCTGTTCGACTGCTATTGCCGTACATCTTCGTCGTGACAGTCGAAAGGTCCAGAATACCTCTCACGGACTCCAAAAATAGCAGTAAATAGAACTCACGGAAATAGTCATTAAGACATAAACAGATTGAATTATGGCAAACTTATGAGCGTCATCGCTCTACCCGCCAAATAGCTATGCCGTACAACCAGCTCGCTATATAAGACACGCTTTGGTCCAGTCTTGCCACTGAATATCCTAGGCTCAACCACACGAATGGGCCAGGCATCCGGTCTAACTAGCCTTTATGGGTTCGTTATGCTATCTATCCTTATGATACCCTTGCGCAACGCATGCTGCGATCCCTGGTGCCACCTGCCATGTGCGGTGTTGTATCTTTGTCATATCCGCCTAAAGCAAAGGCTCAATCGAAGGATGCCAGGCAACTGGCCAACCTGGATAATAGCCTCGAAATACCCCAGGATACTACAATTATCCCCCCTTCCAATGGGTGTGTCCTCACACCCACAGGGGCAATCGTGACTCAATGGCATTCTCATCCCTGATGGCCTGATGATGGAGATCACACCTCCCTTGCACACATCAGCCATCCACACATCCACACTAATGGATGGGGGATTCGAACCCGGGTCAGTCACAACCCGCTCGATACCAATTGTTGTATCTCTGTCATATCCGCCTAAAGCAAAGGCTCGATCGAAGGATGCCAGGCAACTGGCCAACCTGGATATTAGCCTCGAAATACCCCAGGATACTACATGCGGTCACCTAATCCGTCGTGACAGGAGGAAGCCCAGGTACGTCACGAAAAACGTCTGTGTACCCTGTGAGCAAGGCTTCAACCTCAGGATCCAAAGAAGACTGAGCGGTGGTCGCATTCAAATGCAACCTAGGCCTCACAAGCAGTCCGTGGGCACCCTTCCGGATCATCCGGATGGCCTCTTTACGCCCGACTGGCTTGGGTTCAGCACGCTGCCCCATGGCTTTCACAGCGTAGTTAACCACAGGCTCCGCTTCAGTCTTACCCCCCTCTGGCTCAACACTTGCAAACGGCACGAAGGGTATTTTGCACGACAGAGTCCCCTTACGAAGGCGAAGGGTTCCAGACTCTAGGTCAATGCCAGCCCCATAATGCCGTAATGTTGAGGACCCCAGTATATATGTCGCAGCATCAGTCAGCTCGCGCAACACATAAGGTTGGGTCGTAATACGCAGAGGACCTATACACAGGTGAAGGGTGACCCTGCCCAATATGGGTTGCTTACCCCCATCCGCGAGGGTAACCTGCGACCATTCCGACGACCGTGGGCACAGACCCAATGCATTCACCTCTGCCGATGAGATGAAGTCGTCACTGGCGCCTGTATCGACGAGCGCCTTCAGGGTGCGACCAGCAAGATCGACCTGAATCAAGGGAACCCGATTGTCTGCCGGTACCGACTCTGCGGACGAAAGCAAGATGCTCAGGGCGGGTTCAAAACATTCAGCAGAACCCTCAGAATGAGGTGCAGGAGATTCATACCAAACGTCAACGGTGTAGGCCTGGACCGACAGCGGAACAGGTGCACCTGCTAAATCAACACCGTTATACAGAACGGTGCCCGGCTTGGACCGGGAGACAGGCCGCATACCCGCTAGCAACGCCATAGCTTTTCGCCAGCAATAAGCAGGTAGAAGGATGCAAGCGGCAGTGTCTGGACGTTGACGCCTACATCTCCTATAGAAGGCCAGCTGCACTTGCAGCTCGCGTAGAGATGAGGGGAGGAACAAGACGGTGTGACCCAACAAATCGATAGACGCCAGCGGCTTGCTTGGTGCAAACAGATTACACAGCGAGTCAAAACCTACACGTCCTGAGCGACCGTCGAGTGACAATCGACGTCCAATCACGCTCTCGATTTGTTCAAGGACTGAAGGCAATGGTGCCTTCACGGCTTGCCGCACTGACGACAACCGCCCACCCTCTAATTCCGGCTTCCCAGGTGGAGTCCCCTCCGCACCATCCTGGGCAATCCCCTACTTCGGCCGCTGAGCCAAAGGCGGTAGCATCGGGCAATCCTTCGTAGGATGTTCCGCAGACGCACATCTCAGGCAAACCTTCATGCTCTTCCGACGCTTAAGCTCAGAATGCGTGCAACCCCATTTATCCAGCCAACCGTCGTTGGTGCGTTGTCGCTTCGTCTTGTTCTTGGCTTCGTGCGCAGCCGCAGCAGACGGCGAACCTCCTTTCCTCTTGCCCTTGGCTGGATCCGCGTGTTGACCTGCGCCGGTTGACCCTTTGCGGTTACCCGATCCGGAAGCACCGCGAACGCCGTGACCGCGATCCGTGCGAACGGTGGTCACTGCTACCGTTGGCGACGTGGCGTTTCGACACTCCATTTCGGCCCCCTGGTCCATGGCAGCAGTGTCAGACGTCGGATCCTGCACTCGCATGGCATTAACACGAGGCACAGGTTTAGCGGCACGTTGACCAGCCAAGAGACGCTTCTCAACCCCGCGCGCAATTCCTCATAGGACCCAAAGTCCTTCCCCGCCAAGTCCGTGGCACATTGCGTAGCCAGGGCTTCAGACAATCCACGCTGAAACCAAAAGATGCGTTCGTCCTCCGTCAGGTTACCGATAGGCGTGATCAGGGCCTCGAAGCGCGACTGGTACGCGGGTACAGTCTCATCGTGGCGCATTCGATACGAGCCAGAGGCCAACGTATTACGGGCCTCCGCACTAAGCGGTTGAACCTCAGGAGCAAAGCGTGCAAGCAAAGCGTTAGCCAACTCCTCAAACGTGTATGTCTGCCTTGCCATTATCCACTGATCGTACCATGTCTTCGCCACACCCACGAGGGTGTTCCCGACGAACAGACATTTCACAGGGTCACGATCACCACCACGGACCAGTTGCAAGTACACGCGAACATCACGCAGGTATGCACGAGTTGTATCAGCAATGCTACGCTCAGCATTCTTATGTTTCGTGTCATGCGGGATGTCTAACTTCGGGACAGGAATCGACAGTTTTATCACCTCTCCATCGTCGTCGAATCGACCTTGACGAGGCGGTGCAGCAGACGGACCCTTCTGCTCCTCGCGTCCAACGGGGCCTGCTTCGGCTGCCGTGACAGGAACAGTCGGATGGATAGGAGTCCGTGGGTCTAGTAGCACAGGGGGATCTCGGACACCGTCAACAACATGCGTGTATGGGCCCCTCCGAGATGTCTCAGGAACGATGGACGTGTCGGCACGACCGTCCCCCACTACTAGCCCTACATCACCGCTACCAGATGCCATGGTAAATCGGCGACTGACCGGTCACAACCTCGTGCGATAAAGGCACTCTCACACAGGTATCGGTCGAGCGACAATCAGACGGTTTTTAAGCCTACCGACGGAAAGCGCTCCCTGCAGATACAGCAAGTATCCGTCCAAAGAGTCTCGCACTTCGCGCGTGCGCGCAATAAACGCCCGCAACTGATCCGGACTCAAGTTCGAATCGGTCGATGACGCAGCAAGCGATTCGATTCGATTCACCTGCGGGCTCAGAAGCATGTACTTCGAACAGGCAAAACGAATAGCAATGCAAGAGCAGCAAGGCAATTACAGACCAGAGGCGGCCGTGGCCATCACAGCTCGGCCAAGCTCCTCCGCAAATGTATCCAAAGGACTAGGATTGCCATCGCTGACTCCAGCCATGTAAGTAACCTACTTACGCAAAAGATCAGGGTGAGACAACAGGCCGTGAACGAACCTGGTCTCTCTACCAAATTTGTTGTATCCCTCCTTCCAATCGCCCATTGATTCTGCGGAGAACCAGGCTTAGTGCATCATGCTCAATTATAGCAGAACGTACCAATCGAGGCAGCGGAAGTCTTCGATGCAAGGAGTTACAACGTTTATTCCAAGACAGGCGTAGATGACGTGATAGGCTATCAGTGCCTAGCCGAGGCAATCATCATCTAACCGATGCAACTCGGTGCTCGGGCTTATCCAAGAAATACCACCAGAAGCGGTATATAAGGTGTAAGCTCAACCCAAGCGCGGTTAGCTTGCCTTAGCGCCAATTATTATGATTGCATATCAATTCGCTCATATTTTCATACTTAGGCCGTCAATGAGCATAGCAGATATACTCGCAGCGACGGCTCGCGGTACAAGAGATCTGTAAGTAGTAAGTGTACTACCGTGATCCCACGTGCGGATATTGCTATATAAGCCGTCATAGCAATAGTGCAATGTTCTTTACTCGCGTAAAGGTGCCGACTACACCATCGCGCGTAGTGTTGCATTCGACGCGCCGCATCGCTCGAGCCACTGCCTCGCAACCTCGAGGGACACTCACATTATCGTGCTCGAGTGCGCGCGTATGCATAGTGCACGTGTTAACATTAGTGCGTGTTGATGTGCAATGCATTATGCATCCTAGGTCGTCCGCGACCAAGTCGCTGGACCATGCGCACTTATCGCGATACCGATCACGTGATGTATGCTTGCAGCATTATGCACAATGCATTAGGCGATATGCTGTTCGTGGGTTGCTTGTTCCCTTAGCCAATGCGCCTAACGCGTGCGATGCGGCATGCTGCGTGGCGTGCGTGCGGTCGCATCGCGCCCGCTGCCGTACTCCTCCAAGCATCCATGTACGACAGGGGTGATGTCATCGGTGCCGTACCGCTCCACGCGCCCACGTACGACAGGTGACGTCATCAGTGTCATACCGCTCCGCGCACCCAAGTACGACAGGTAACGTCATCAGTGTCGTACCGCTCCATGCGCCCACGTACGACAGGTGCCGTGGTGCCGTGCGCTATGTAGCGATGGTGGGTGCAACCCTAGCAGAGCTTCGGCAAAGTGAAGCGTGGTACAACAACTCCTACCTACCAACTTTCTTTGACAACCATTAAAGGCTAGCACTCAGTTCATCATTCCTTCATTCTAACACCTTTTAACATATTTTATGTCTTGTGATGGCACATTCCTTCACAGGTCCTTACAGCTGCAAACAGTATCTAACAATAACCAATGTTAACAGGTTGGGTTCCAGGATCGGGTGTGTCACAAGTCCAAACTGGCGCAAGACAGCCTCTAACTGGCCTCTAGCTGGCTGTTATGCATTGCTAACAACTATCGTCCAGAGCTGATAATGAGCTCATCTGACAGCCCTGCCTAAGAAGTTAGGCGCTGTTATCCCCCCTATAAGTTGGTAGGGAGATGCCTGTCTATCTGCTCACGCACCGCCTTGGCTATTGGACATTCCCAGAAGTGATGCAGGCGTGGGGAGTAAGGTTGATCAGTATCACCTCCAAAGCTCCCACACTCACAGGGTTTGATGGGCACCCTGGAAAGGTGTGTGTTGCCCGGCAAGGGAATCCCATCAACCACCAAACGCCACAGCATCTCTTTGTTTTTATTCTCCCAATATTTTATGTATGATATGTATCATAGTCATCCTATCAGTATAGCATGTTATCCTAAATTAGTAAGCATTTTAATCGATAGCTTGAAAGAGTATGTATTTACTATTCAATTTGGTGCTCAAACTGATACCGGTGATTTAGCTGGAAAATCATTAAAAAACAGACATTATTCCTACAGAAAAAGAATGTCTGGATGTATGCCATAAATTTATCGGCAAAATCAAGCAAATACCTCCGGTACATTCAGCGCTAAAAATCAATGGGGTTAGAGCCTATAAGTTAGCAAGGCAAAATAAGGAATTTGAAGTAAAACCACGTTTTATAACAATTCATGACTTAAAGCTGTTAAATTATGATAGCCATAAAAAAACTTGCAACCTTGTAATCAGCTGTTCCAAAGGCACATATGTCAGGACCCTAGCATAATAAAGTGAAGGGGTGTATCCTGATAATCTGGCAGCTGCACTGCCATGCATGCCAGCAGCACCGCAAGCCACACAACAGCAGCACTGCATGCCAGCGGCACCGCATGGTAGTGGCACTACATGGCATCAGCACCACATGTGGAGCTGCAGCTGTGCGCTGGTGCAGCTGCTGCACAGTGCCGCTGCTTCACAGTGCTGTTAAGCAGTGGCACTGTGCAGCAGTGGCACTGTGCAGCAGCGGCACCAGCGCACAGCTGCAGCTCCAAATGTCTGCACTGGCATGTTGTTGCTAGTGCACGCCAGCAACAGTGCACAGCTGCAGCACCCTGGCTCAGGTAACATGCGGCTGCGACACCCCACGGCTGTGGCACCGCTCACCTGAGGCAGTGCGCTGGTAAGGCACCCCATGGATGCGGCACCACATGGCTGCTGCACCATGTGGCTGTTGTACCACGCTTCACTTTGCCGAAGCTCTGCTAGGGTTGCACCCACCATCGCTATATCGTGCACCACGTCATCGCACGGCACTACGTCACCCATGTCGTACGTGGGCGCGCGGAGCGGTACGACACTGATGACGTCACCCATGTCGTACGTGGACGCGCGGAGCGGTACGACACTGATGATGTCACCCATGTCGTACGTGGACACTTGGAGCAGTACGGCAGCGGGTGTGACGCGACCGCACGCACGCCACGCAGCACGCCACATTGCATGCATTAGGCGCGTTGGCTAAGGGCACAAGCAACCCGTGAACAGCATAACGCCTAATGTATTGTGCACAACGCTGCAAGCATACATCACGTGATCGGTATCACAATAAGTGCGCATGGCCTGGCGACTTGGTCGCGGACGACCTAGAATCCATAATGCATCGCACATCAATGCGCACTAATGATAATACGTGCACTATGCATACGCGCGCGCTCGAGCACGATAATGCGAGCATACCCCGAGGTCGTGAGGCTATGGGTCGAGTGATGTGGCGCGTCGAATGCAACACTACGCGCGATGGCGTAGTCGGCACCTTTACGCAAGTAAAGAACATTGCATTATTGCTATGACGGCTTATATAGCAATATCCGTACACGGGATCACGGTACACTTACTTACTACTTGCAGATCTCTTGTACCGCGAGCCATCGCTGCGAGTATATCTGCTATGCTCATTGACGGCCTAAGCATGATGAATTTACACGCAATCATAACGATTGACGTTGAAACAAGCTAATCGCGCTTCGGTTGAGCTTATGCCTTATATATCACTTCTGGTCGTATTTCTTGGATAAGCCCGAGCACCGATTTGCATCGGTTAGATGACAGTTGCCTCGGCTAGGCGCTGATAGCCTATCACGTCATCTACGCCTGTCTTGGATTAAACGTTGTAACTCCTTGCATCAAAGACTTCCGCTGCCTCGATTGGTACGTTCTGCTATAATCGAGCATGATGCACTAAGCCTGGTTCTCCGCAGAATCAATGTGCGATTGGCAGGAGGGATACAACAGTGGCTGCTGCACTGCACTGGCGCAATATCGTGTGATGCTGGGGTGTGAACTCCCCCGTTATATACAGCTGCTGCGCCACGTGGCTGCTGCACCACATAGCTGTGGCACTGTGTGGCTGGGGCACAGTGTGGCTGCACCAGCGCTCCGCGTGTGGCTGCACCAGCACACGACTGCACCCGCGCATGGCTGCACCAGCACGCGGCTGCACCAGCATGCAGCTGCGGCAGCACGCGGCTGCACCAGCATGCAGCTGCGGCAGCACGTGGCTGCGCCACCGCGCGGCTGCACCAGCACGCGGCTGCACGGCTGTGGCATCACACGCCTGAGGAACTGCATGGTTGAGAACCACACGCAAGCATCCTAGAAATGCATCATCAAATTGCATGATTGATTTACTGTAGCTAATTGGCGATTTGCGCCAATAATTGTAATGCGACAAGAACCAGAATGCCTAGGATCACCACAGGCTAACTTGGGCTGATGTTGCGGTGAAGGCAGAACCGTGGAAGTACCTATCCATCCATTGAATTACTTAATTACTTGTAAAGAACGAAATTCAATTAGGAAAGCCGTTATGTGGACTTGGCCTATGTTTGCCGCAGTGCTTCCCTTTAGCAGGCAGGGAAAGACAAAACAAAAGACCAAAATAATCTAGCTAAAGAGGTCAGAATATGCTTTGTATAGCCTAGAAATTGGCTAAGAGAAAGCAGTGCATTTACATCGCGACGGCATAAATTCCCGAGGGCCTTACACTACTAGGACTCCTTACAGGGACTCCCGACTTTAAAAATTCCCAGGGGCCTTACATACTGAATATACGACACGAACCCAAAAATACTAAAACTAAAAGCAACTAAAAAACTAGACTAGCTAATAAAAGCGGTAGCAATTAGTAACGGAAGCAACATTCACCTTGGCTGCCGGCACGAACCGTCCCTCTTCCAGAAAGCTTTTGGCGTTGTACATGTTGATCATGGAGGTAAGGCCTGAGGGGGTTGGGGTGTGTGTATTTGTGGTTTCGGAGTGGGTGCTACAGACACGTGAACGAGGGAGGGCGCCCCGCACCCTGCACCATCCGACCCAACAGTCCAGGCACCCACCACCAGCGTTATCCCATCACCCCCATCCCCATCCCCGTCCCCACCCACCCTCACAACCACCCCCGCATAGCATGTTCCTGTAAATCAAATTTTCAACCTGCCTCCTAACTTCCAACTTGCCACTCCACCATCAACGAGCTGCATACCCGAAGCCGCAGCTCGAGCTTTTCGTACCTCCCTCTGCTTACGTGGAATGTCCCCACTCCTCTCACCCCTCCACTTCCATGACGCCGTATGAGAACATCCAACTCACCAGAAGGTACGACAATGATCGGGACCCCTCCCTTTTTCACGCTGCCGTCCGCGCTCTTGCCAGCGGTGACCCCGGCGCCGGCTCCGGAGCCACGCCCCGATCCCCCTGTCGCCGCAACCTTGGATGATCCCGCGCTCCCGCTCCCGCTAGCGTGGGATTTGACGGCGGCAGTGGCGGCGCCCTTTGCGCCAGAAGATGATGGCGGAGGCGGCGGAGGCGGTGGGCCCCCTGACGTTGAGGGACCGCCTTTACGTACGGGGACGTAGCCGCCGGTAGTGGGTGGCGGCGCTGCCGCCGACGGCTTGCCGTACGCGCTGCCACTAGAGCTTGCCTCCGGGTATGTGGCATCGTACTATCAAGGAAGGTCGGAACTCGGAAGGTTGTCACATTGTTGTGATTTGGACCCCAATTACGTCATGTCGTAATGGTTTCAGTGATTTGATGTCATGTTTCGGTCTTGAGATTGAGATTATCACGGAGGTGGTTGGGATTGGGATTCAGTTGGTAATTCCGTTCCTCTGATCCGGATCTCTAGTTCTCCATGCGCCTCGAACCCTGTCCCAATTCCCTCGTCCTTCCTTCTCCCGCTTCGTACAAAAACGTGACGTAACGTTTTCCTTCCTCTCCTCCTTTGCCAAATTTCTCCCGACATCAAGCCAGTTTCGCCCCAAACCCGAAAACCTCACCCTTATGTGGTTCGTCTCTGCCGTACCGTGCAGAGCCGCCACGAGCGTCCTGGGCGCCCGGGTAAGAGGTCAACGGCAGCGACGCATAAGCCCTCTCGAAATGAGGGCACGAGGGAGAATATCCACCGACAAACACACAGTGCACACGCTAATTCGCATACGGAACGGTTCCATCAATAATAAGGCCCGAAGGCGGCCGGGGCACTTTGTTGCTGAACGTAAAAAGTAGCTTTCGGTCTTGGTCTTAAATATCCGCATATTTGAATGTGTGACCCGCGGGTCCGTTGTTTAGCGTTCCTCCTCTCCCTCCCCTGGATCTCTGCATCCCGGGACCCACCTGCGGCATGCCCGGAAGTAGCAGACGACGGTGCCGCCGAAGCGGCTTTGCCTCCTCCCCCAGCTCCCGCCGCCGCCGCTGCCGCCGCCGCAACCTCCTGCTTCATGGCCGCCACTTGCTTCTTAACGTCCAGGAGGACCTCCAGCACTCGTCGGAAATCCTTGTTGGGCGCCAACTGCGCGCGCGCGCGCGTGTGTGTGTGTGTGTGTGCATGTGAACGTGTGTGTGATGAGCATGTGTGTGTATGTGTGTGTATGTGTGCGTCGTGGGGCGGTGGGTGTTTGTACGGTGGGAAGGCTAGGTAGGTGTGCCACCCGCCCACGCAACGACCCATCCGCCCACAAAACCACCCGCCCATCCAGCCAGCCTAAATGGTACGTACATGTTTCACATGCTTGCAAACCCACAAGGGACGAGACCTATTGAGACGACCCAAGCACCCACTCGTCCATCTAAAATCACAGCTTGTTGTTCTAATCTAGACATCCGGATCCGGATCCATCCATCCATCCGTCCATCCACGCGCCTTAGCCAGCTACCCACCAACATGGTGTTTCGGTTTCGGAGCTGCTTCTCCTGCTCCATTAGCCCCTTCATGGCAGAGGCCTCATCCGCTGGGGGCGGGTGAAGGTTGGGGACGTGAGCGGGGCAATGCCTGAAAGAACCCCTAAGGCTCCACGCAAGAGGTGGTGACAGGAGTGGTAGGAGACGGGGAGAGAAGGAAGGAAAGGAAAGCTGGCAGCGGCAACGGCCAAAGAATGGGTCGCCGCAGGAAAGCTGTATCGATCACCGAATTGCACATTTCCATCCGTTTGTTGTACTAGATTTAGCTTGTTTGATGTATTGAAGTCACGGAGCACACTAAGAGGGTCCATATTTGCATACCAATATTTGCCTTTCGATTCAACAACTCATTTCAAAGAAAGAGCATCGTCTATAATTACAATATATGGCAGGTAACCTTGTGTAAAATTGGAGACAGAACGGTTATTACTAGCGCGGGGCCTTATTTAGTAACCACCATCATCAACATCAGACAATGATAAGGTACGATCAAAACCCCAAGGGTGTCCAATATGTACTTGATGTCAGTCATCATGCGCTGGAGGCGGAATGGAATGTTCACACGGGCATGAAGTGGCCCTCATGTAGGCCTAAACCCGCCGACGCGGTGTGAGCTGGACACGGCAGGACTGCATGTTGTAAACCGACATAAGGATCCCTGCGTGTTTGCTCATGGGACGTCCCTGCTGCTGTGTATTTATTCGCTGATTAACTGTATGGTCCACGGCTTGTATGCTATGTGTCCTCGCCATGGCTTGCTATCTGGGCCTTACGCCCTGTCACGAGCCTGCAATGTTCGTGCATCGATCAATTCATCACAAATTCTCTGTCCGCAACTTCCGTCCATGATGCACTTCGGCATATTAGAAGTTCTTCTTGAGACACGCAGAAGTAGGAAAGCCAGTTTAGTCGTCCAAGGCATTTACATGTCATCGCGTTGAATTATTATTATATCATTTCTAATATTGCAACCTTATTTGCCTGATTTGGCTCGCACTCTCGGTTTACTGCAGTTGTTGAGCTGCACCCTCCTAGATGCACATCGCCTAGCAGCTTTCGAAGTAATTCACGATCTACAAGTATGCTTAAAACTAAAGCACAATTAGTATGACCGTCATCTTGGGATATAAACTGATCTCCGGTCACGAAACTCCGTGACGAGTCATCCAAGCAGCCGGCTGAAACAGCTATGGCGCTGGATACCCGGAATGCCGACGGCACAGCATGGCTTATTAAGGTGAGCATCAGCAGCACGGTGTGGCACCCGGACGGACCTTCTTGCACCAGGCCCCCCCATCCGGCAGCCCTCCCTCCGTTTGCCGCCAAAACTCAAACTTTAACGCGCTCTCGCTCTGGAACTACGGCAGGTTCCATACGCGCTTGCCAGTGTGTGGAAAGCGGCTTGCGAGCAGTCCATGGCCGGTCAAGTAGACGACTCCTCAGAGGGACCCTCACTCCTAGGCCGCATCGTCACGGCGCCCACGGCGGAGGTAAAGCATAAGGCCCGGAGAGAGCACCCTCATGTTGGAGAAGCCGGCTTGCAGTAGCTACCTGCGTAGTTTATATGCCAAATTCCTCGTTTTCATGGTTTCGGAGCTACTTCCGGGATGTGGGTTTTGTTGGTTTTGTCTGTAGGTACGGCGTATGGCGTATTCGTTGATCCAGGTTCTTTGTCGAACGCTCGTAAAGCCTGTACGAATTGGAGGATGACCCTTATGATAACCCAAGACCCGCGCATTCAGATTCACCAGATCGTTTTAGGGAAAATGAAAACCGTGTGCTCACCAACACTTTGCCTTGCCTAGTTCCTCAACCCTAACGCCCCGTCCGGCCAATCCGGCCCTCATCGGAACGGTATTGCATGATGCTGCCTCATGATAATATGTATGTACGGCACCCATGTACGGCATATTCAATACGACTGTGAACACAATTGGTTCCTGATGATAGCGAATGGTCACGCTAATGTGCAGGACGGCAACGTGTCCTTCCTGGAGCTGCCAGGTGTGGCGGGTTTACATGCTGTGCGAGGGTTTCCGTACACTGGCATTGATGGGGTGTCGTGAAACTGCAACCTACAATCATGTACGGCAGAATCCATATTTGCACACTACGGTACGACAGATTGCATGCAGGGGCAAAGTGCGGAAAAATCGTGACACGTCATGGGACGAGTCAATTGAATAATGTCGGCATGTCGTTCCTAAACAAGCAAGGTCCCCGTTAGCATCGAAGTGAGAGCATGTCAGCGAGACATACAAATATACGTACATACACATACACACATATGTTCGTTAACACATCTACATGAGGCTTTGAGCACTCTCTTGATCCTCTCTAATACAGTTTGGGGCCTTATGACGGCAAATGTATATGAGACCCATATGGCGTGCCGTACTTAACACGACAAGGCGGACTACATATATATATAGCAACTTTTTGCGACTTTTCTTGAGCTTTGACAGGCATGTACGAGCTAACACGCTTGTATTCTTTTGTACGACACAATAGAGACTATGTGGGCGGAAGGCATCCCCCGGCGCTTCAAGCTGCAGCAGATGCCGTTGCCGCCCGGTGACGCGGGGAACAAGATGCACGTGATGTCGTACGAAGTGCCTCCATCGACATCCCCCGGGTCGGACGGCGGGGCCAACGGACGCCGGGTGGTACCGCGGGAGCTGACCAGGCCGCGTGAGTACGCGAAGTTAGGGTTTGGCTTGGTTTCGGAGCTTAAGATTGAAGAGGATGGGGCGTAGGGTCCACCAGGGTCACATGAGCCCTCTCTTCATGGGTGGGTTAAGGACCTCACAATTATTATTGTTATTATTATGTTGTATATTTTATATTAATATTTATTTTGATCATAATTTAATATATTATATTATTATATTGTTAAGAGTTCATCATCCGCAAAAGCAGTGGCGGAATTCTGTGGAGGAGAGCACAGCGGGCGTTGATGGAGACTTTAGCGATGGGGGGGGTTAGCGATGGGATGAAGGCAAAGCGCAAGAAGCAAATGAAATGAAGAGGATAAGAGCAAAGCACACGGATCACGTGGCGGTGCAACAACATATCGGAAAAGATGGGTGGGGGGAGCTGAGAGTGTTCGGTGTTGAGACAGAAAAGGGAGACTGGACGAAGTGGAGGTAAGCCTTGTTCCGGTTACCTGGCAGGGGTTTTCAAATGCTGATAATTATTACGCTTCAAACACTTCAACTGTCCCCAAACCGCCAAAGTACTACTCAAATTCTTGCTGCACAGAGGCTGTTTTCTCACAACTTACTTGCCGTACATGAAAATAAATACATACACATACACATACACACGCACACAGGGGTGGACGGCACCATTCAACAGCGTATGGACATGGTGCCCATGGTCAAGGACGAGAAGGTATGACAAACGTACAGCGCGCGATGTTTGTATTTTTGTCGTACTTGTGCGGGTGTTGAAAACATTTCTTGGTTAGTTGAAACGCCGCAGTTGTTGTGGGGCCGTCGGCGCCCACAACAACTAGCCCACACCCTTGATGACGTCATCATTCTTTTGCTCCTCCCCGTGTCTATGTCGGGGGCGGGGAGGCGGGGGGCGACCCTAGACATTCCCCCTCCCGCGGGTGGGTTTGAAGGTTTGGGCTTTGGAGAAGGTTGAGGTGGATCAAAAGGCGGAGGACAGAATTTGGTTAATATTTGTAGTATTTAAATTCTAGTTTTATTTAATTTTATTTAAAATCCAAAAAATATACTTTAAGTTATTAGGACCAAAGCTTTTGGCGTTGTGCAATGATGGCGTAGATAGCCCTCGGTCCCGGAACAGAGACGTCAGAAGACGGGCTAAGATGGAGAGAGAATGATTAATTACGTACCTGGGAGGCGTACGAAGATTCGTACGTACGACGGTCACACCGGTGGGGTCGCCGTAGGGTTTTCTACGGCGTCTTTCACAATGGCATATCTGTGCTGCTGACGTACTTGGGTGTATGCCGTACTGTGTTGTTGTATCAGGGGGAATGGGTGCTGGATTCGGAGTACCTCAAGCTCGTACGATCCCGCACAGAGCAGGCAGCTGAGAAGGTGCGTAATTGTGTGGATGTGTGTGGACGGCGGCTGTGACCACCAGGATGGCGGTGTCCTCCTCTCCCCCAATTCTCCACCCCGACCCCGACCCCAAAACACCCACCAAGGTCATGATGTCAATATGGACGTGCGCGGTCACCCTGTCCTGGGGGAACGGTCTTCCGTACAAACCGCTTAGGACCACAAAACCCAAGGGCATTAAAACCCTAAAACCCTAAGACCGAGACACCCGACTCAGTTCACTGTTTACCAATTACGTAATTGCAGTTAACCGCTTACCTCCCTAGTTGATTGTTAAAGAATCTTAACGAACTCGAATCTTAACGAACTTAGCCTAATCAACTCGACCCAACTCGACCCCTCTGGACCCAACCCACCCTCATTTGTTGCGCAACCGGATGTTTGCGTCCGTCCGTCCGTCCGTCACCGCTCGCACAGGTCCGAGTTGTTGGGTACTACGAGGACTCAGTGGACAATGATCTGGCGAACCGCGCCCAGCAGAAGCGAGTGGAGCGGGATATCTCGGCGCGCCGGAAGGTGGGAAGGCTTCGGAAGGAGCGCGAGAAAAAAACGGGAGGGAACGCAAACATAAACATTTCGATTGAATGTTTATCATTCTTTGATAATTGATTATTTATATTTATTTTATTTATTATTTATTATGTGGTGTAAAAAAGGGAAACGATGGATTTTATCGGCGCTATCTGTCCCCGTCGCCGCGGTGGCGGAACCCGGATGCCGGATGACGTAACCTGTACGAACTTGGTACGGAATTACCCATCCGTCGGCTCATTCCGGCACATCCTCCATGCCGCTGCCTTCCCGTCCCACCCATCCCCAACACATCCCCAACACATGCCCCTCCCTCCGCCCCTCCCTGCAGGCGACGGTGGCGGCTGCCAAGGCCGACAACCTGAAGCGCCCCCGCCTAGAAAAGGACGAGCTCGAGGATGTGCTCTTCCGACTTTTCGAACGCAACAGTGCCTGGGCTTTCAAGGTTGGTTACCAATTACCTGGATGTGCGCATGAGGTCTTGTTTACCACGCCTCCTATCCAAGCAGTGTGCAGAGAGAAGAGCTGCGGAGGAAGCTCTCTCCTCCTGGGAGAAGCAATGTGGGGGAGTGGCGGAAAAGCAGCATCGGCAAGCCATTGTGTTGTGCGAAGGAGAAGCGCGCAGTCCGGATGTACGGGTATTACAAATCTGGTAGATATGTACATGATATATATATATATATATATATATATATATATAGCTGTGCACGTCAAACATACCTTGCGTTTACCTTTACATAGCTTACCGTCTTGTGCCCGCGGCACAAGGCTTCCTTCTCCAAAGCGTCCGCGTCTCTCCCCTGAGAGGACAGTTCCCGCCTTCGCCCTTGATGGTATTTGATGGAACGTTCTTCTCCTGATAACAAGCTGATGCAATTTTTGATCCAATTTTTAGGTTTCCGTGGAGGCATTCCTGCTTCTAACAACAACAGCAGCCGTACGTCCCAACATCCCGTGCTCACTCGCCTTCCCCCACCTACCTTCCACCTTCTTCCGGCTTCCTCCGGTCGTTGGTCCCCCAGCTTCCCTTGCATTACATTGATTTGTTGCACATTCACGAACTAAGCTCCCCCTAAGGCCCCTGGTGACAGTTTCAACCGCCTAACCACTCAACGTCCGCAAACCCAACCAATTTAACCGTCTCATCTCCTATCCGTACATCCGGCCACAGCCCGATTCATTTGCGATTCATTCGCAAACCCTTAAGCCCCTTCCCCAACTGCCCAACCACGCGTCTCCCATCCTGGCCAGGCGCTTGTAACGGAGACCCGGCAACCTCTCATGCACCTGAAGGCGGTGCTCGAAGGCATCGCCTCTCAGCAGAAGCGCGGGCCCAACAAGGACAAGTACGAGCTCAAACCCGAATATCGCTCCAAAACCAAAGTGCCGGGGACGTGAAGTGGGAGTTGTACGGAAAATGTGAGGTGTTTTACACGCATACACACACGTACACACACACGTATACATACACATACACACACACTCACTCTCTCGTGATGTTGATCATGATGAGCAGGTGGAGGATGGGTGGTGCAGCGTTTTTGCTCACTGTCAAGATGGTTGCGGTACAGTTGGTTTCGGAGTCGACTATGACAAACGTTGTACCATTTTGCTCTTGATAAATGGGCGCACTTTGGGTTTTAGGGACCATGTAAAACGGCAATTCGTACATGCTTCCGAATGTGTACCCATCATTTGGCGATTAGGTGCACTCATGGAAAAATCGGCCGAGCTGCTTCCCCCTCTCCCCTGGTCAGAGCCTCCCCTGTTGGCAACGCCGTCCTGGTCTCACTCAGCTTGCCACATCCATCGATAAGTCTTCGCTGTGCATGTGTTGGTTTATCTGGTACTGGGCAAAGAAGCCCATGGTAGAAGTTAATAATCAATATATGTATATGTCATATTATATTATATATGTCTTTGCAGGGCGAGTAAAATATATCCTCATACATATCATACATATCAAAAACTTATAAGCGAAAAGATTTTATCTCCTGTGTATTTCTGTGTGCACAAGAGGTACAGGGGGCATGACCCCTTTTCCCCCCCCCCCCCCCCCCCCAAAAAAGTAGCTTTTCTTGCAGCACGCACGTGATGACCGAAATGCAACAAGGCTAGGGACGTGGTTCCCGGGAAAATTGCAACTAATAATAATAATATTTATTATTATTCTGGGGCTCAGCCTCCTGATAAACACATCTTAATGGCGGGGGGATGCTAGCATGCGTTTGCCAGAGTGATAAAGGTGTAAAGGGGTATCCAAAATAGGAATTCTACACTAAACGAAGACGCAACCTGAGAGGCACTCTGAGAGGCACAGAAGAGACCGGCCTGTTGATACTTTCTGGTACGCAGATGATGGCACGCAGTCTGATGCAAACGTCGTGATGTAGCGCTTTGCATGCTTTTTACACGGTCCTCTGTAGTGGTGGCGTGCGTGCGTTTTCATCACCTTGAGCCGCCTGACGCTCACAAAAAGGAAGAAAAACCCATCATTTTGGATTATCGCACACGCGCGCGCACGGAAAAAAAATCTGCTACCGAAGCGGTCATGTACTCATTCAGTACGTGCTCAGAGATCAGACAGTGTCAGACCAGACCATGGACCTTACTCAGCCCTAATCGATAACCGCTAAAGCGCGACAACCTCCAAGACAGACTGACGATTTATCGCATGAGGACATAAAACCATTTTTTATAGAAATAAGCTTTCCAGGAATAAGTAGGAAGTTTTGCAGGAAGGGTGAGGTATGGTCTTTTTGCCAGCAAGACACATGCGGCTCATGCACGCATGACTGATGACATGCCCTACCTACTCTACATCGCCTGACGCGCGGACCAACCCCGAAGCAAAATGCTGTTCGGATTATTACGATTAACCATTCACTATGTAAGGCTTTACCTTCTTAGTAACTGATGACCTTGCAATCGCGTCGATTGAGGTGAGGATGCGCTGCGGACGACCTTCCGACGAGGTGGACGCTCGTCCATCATCCTAGTGTGTCGTGGATCCACTCCATGCGGAAAATAATATATTAAGGAGACAGTTCTATTTTTCCTCATAAATCTATAAGCTTTATAAATCAAAGCTCACCTCTCAGGCTTAAATTGTACCTTACCTCACGCGAGCCCTCCAACGCCCTCCAGGTGAGTCTAATCAGCCATTATCATCGCATTTAGCAGTTATGTGAGTTTTAGTTATAAACCTATAAAATTTATATTGCAAATTATGAGATTGGTGGAACTTTTCTTGGTTGTTCGTGTATAACCCGCCCGAACTCGCCCGAACGCCATCAGCGATGCTGGCGTTTATCAGCAGCAAAGGGCCGAGGTAACATATTTGCTTTCCGCTACCTATTGCTTGCAGTCGGTAACTACCTGCGAGCTTCTATCGATTCCTGCTGTTCTTTCAGTAATTCTGAAAGGTACGTTTTCCGTTGGGATCCTCACACATGCCGCCTTCTGCGACGTATTTACAGCTGCGACCCACATCTTTCCCAAATTTAGAAATTAACAATATAATCAATACTCCTATTTTTCATGTAGATTAGGTTATTTACTTCAGCACATGATGTGCTCAACATCTCCAAATTACCATGTCTCCATCGTTTATAAGATGGAGACGTCAACCTGAATATCCTATAAATCGCACCTGTGCAGAACAATCTCCTTTCACAATCTTTTCTCTTCCAACTTATCAGTTTTTTTCCGTACCTTTCCCTGCATGTCCCTAACAGGAGGCGACCTAAAATCCTCTAAAATAGCCCTGTCAGCCTTTCACGGACAACTGCAACCTGTTTCTTCATCACAATCTGCCAAAAGCTTATAAAAGATCAACAACATTTCATCGGAGTACAAGCCGCGATGCATTTCAACGGCCTTCTCCTTCTCGGATGGCTTCTACTGGCTGTAGCTGGTGAGCACTGGCACTGTCCTGTCATGTCCTGTCATGTCCTGTCATGTCCGTGCAGGATGCCTGCAATCGCATATTGTCTCAAGCGCTGCACGCAAGGGCGGGAAATTATCGAGTGAGGTCGAGAGCATCTTAAAATTACTTCACATTACTGCGCTATTACATTAGTTCTTATTTAATAAAAAGTATAATATAATTTATTATAACAAATGTTATTTGGATTTTTAAATGGATTATTAGAATGAAAATCGTTTATTACCACGCAGGCCACGGGACAGGATAGCGCTGGGGAGGGCTTATTGGGGCCGGACAGGGACAGGGACAGGGACAGGCGGCCGCGGGTACCCTACGTATAATCCAAGTCCCCTGCTCTACCCAGCTTACTTGCTGCAACATAAAAATGCACCATGACTTCTTGTTTGTTGAAAACTCAGTTTGTGCGATTACTGATATGTACGGGCAGTAGTTACGTGTTTAAAAATGGTTCAAAGAGTAGGTTAATTGATGCCTCACCGGATGCCTTTTTGATCGCTTCCCTCACATTTACTTACCCGTCCGCCTCCCTTGCACCTTACACACCTGTTCCTGCGGCCCAAATCTTTTAATGCCTCGCCTCTACCCCTCCAGCTTCCCCTCGGGGTAGCAGGGTGCTCCCTTCCTCGTTTAAAAAAGCTTTATCTTCTTCCCCTCCACCTCCCCCGCGTCCGCCAGCCTGTTCCACTCTTTTCCCCCCCTTCAATTCCCCGAACTCCTCCCGCAGACGGCGCCTCCCAGCAACAGTCCACATCCACGTGCCCACTGTCGTACGATCCCGTTGTGGACCTAGAAACCAACCTGCCGTTCTACAACGAGTGCCTGGCCAGATCGCAGCTGGGCACAGACACCAAGATCGTACGGCGCGCCGCGTTGGAGCAAGCTGCGGTCTCTACCGCCACGGCCGGCGCCCGTCGCCTTCGCGCTGCCGGCACCTCCGGCCCCACCGCCGAAAACTACATGAAGCTGCTTCCGAAACCAGCCGCAGACACTACGGAAGGTGACTAACCTTTTAACTTTGATACATGTCAACATATGTTTTATTATCTTATAAAATATCGAATAAATTAAACTTTCACAATCCGTTTGGTCCTATTGCAAAATTTGGTAATCTTTGTGCCATTTGACTCATTCAAGTGTATTTGCGAGCGCTTTGGATGCCGTACCAATCTTGTTTCCCATATCCAAACGACCCTAACGGTATTGCCGTTTGTTTTATGTCCTTTCGGCTTGAGCAAAGTCAGTGGCGCATTCATCTGTCGCAGGTTCATTCGTTCATCCAACCCCCATGAAAGGTCACCTCCTTTGTCCTGTTCCGTACCTTCCGCATTTCACCCTTTGTACGGCAGATCTGGTTGTGAATCTGGACGTAATTCGGAAATACGCGGAGGAGGGTTTCGTGTATGTGGGTCGACCCGGTTTCCTGTCGTCCGACGATTCCGATTCCGCCGTTTCCGATTCCAAGCCGGCCGAGACGGACAGGTCAGTGCACGAATGAGGAACAAAAATTTAGGACCGTGTTAAAATGTGTTGGCAATTTGTTATTTGTATTTAGACTAATACACCGACGCTTGAAGGTGTGGGTGTTTATGTACGAATACTGGTCGTATGTGTACGGGTGCAGTACTGTTACGAAATTCGGCGGCTCCAAAACTGCGCCGTACAACACCACATGTAGAGCACATTTTCCCTCACCCTAACCACGAACTGATCTCAACGACAAACCAACTCCTTCAAGAGCTAGATGTGCTGCCGCTGTAACTGCCATTGTCTTCACTACCGTCACTCACATCAGTCTCACCATGACCGCTGCCGCTGCCGCCGCTGCAGGGCGCCGTCCGAAGCCGCGCCCTTGTCAATGCACGGCACGAGGGTTTCCCTCCGGATTTCGTACCCGGAGGGGGATATGTACATGAAGATTTGGGGCGCTGCTGACTTGAAGAACCTTCAAACGACCCAAACAACAGATCCTGCCGCCACCAGCCTGGCGCAGCCCAGCCTTCCAAATGATGAAATCGAATTCGAAACCGACATTGAAAAACCATCACACCAAAACTCCGCCAATCACCATCGTCGTACGGCGACGGCAGCGCGGCGGTTACTCCCCAGCACTGTCACGCCCAATCGTACGGAGATTACTGCCGCCAATCTGTCACTGCCGTACTCTGCGGTATCGTACATAAACATAACGCGGTACAATGGGCTCACGACGTGGTGTACGGGCGTCATGGCGGGCCCTACTTCCCGCCTGATCTTGACGGCCGCCCGGTGCCTCTATGACTTCGACGCGGTCACCGGTACGGGCAGGGGCTACCATCAGGCCTTTATGGTCAGCCCTGGCCAGACCCGCAACACGGCTACTAACATTGTATCGTCGCCGTACGCTCGGTCTCAGGGAGGCATGGCGGAAGTAATGGCGCAGTGGATGCTTAAGGTACGTCTTAGGCCTGCCTCCTGTGTTTGCGTTGAGTTTGTTCCGTATGTCATTAAATAAAATTTACATCTGGTGTCTTAAATCAATGTCTAACCTGTCATCGAGTTAATTATGCTATTTATTCCAGTTATTTATTTTTTTCCCTTAATTTGCTGAAATTATAAATTTTGCCGTTGAAATGAAACTAGGTTGAATGAATTTTTCCTGAATTTTTCTGGATGATGCAAAATTGTGTAACAGGGCAATTTTGATTTCGACATCGGCCTCCTTCGTCTCGGTGTACATGTCACCCTGGCCAATAAGGCCCCCGGATCACTGGGCTTCAATTACAACTGCGCTCAAAAATCATTCAATTTGGAAAGTGCAGGATACCCTGGTAGGTCTAGATTTCTGCAAGACGTGGCCCCCGGGGGGCAGTTGTACGGCTCATAGTTGGGATACGGCAGCTGTTGTACAGCACTGATTATTTCCGTACTAGGGCTTTCGTAGGCTGATTATTACCGTACTAGTTGGTAGTTTCTCAATCTCTAACTCGCACATCTTAATTTAATGCACGCCTCGTTCCTTCCCACATGGGTTTTATGTGATACCCGGGGAATACACATATACACACATACACACATACACGTGCACACACGCGAACACGTACATACATTACCACTACCACCATAAGAAGCTTAACCCAGACGACGATCCTCTCCGTCCTGGCCACCGGCACCTGCTGGACTCCCAACCACCCTACCCCTGCCACATCCCCACTGACCCATGGGTCGCCCCGCAGCCGACTTGGGCTTGACAGGCTCCCTCTGGCGTCAAAGCCTTACTACCAACGCCGCGATGTGCTCCGGGAGCGTCGCACAAAAGATAGATTTTGCTTTTGCAGCCGGGCAGGAGGGGTCTCCGTTGTGGAGCTCAGGGGACAACATCATTCGTTTTGTAATGTCGAAGGCGGGTGTTGCCGTACCCATCACACCAACGTACTACTCCTGGATCTTGGATTTTACAAATCGTACAATCATGTAAGTTGTACAACATCGCACAAAATTGTAAAGTAACTCAAACAACAGCAACGTATATTAAACCATGTATATACATATATTCCCCTGCGCTGTGGCTCGGCCCGGTCATCAGGACCCCCGGTGCTCGTCTTTGCAGGGCGAGTCGCCCACAGCGCAGCGTAACACCCCTTAATTAATTAATTAACTAATTATATAAATGCTAAATTCAGTCGCAGGCGGACTAATGATAAGGTTTTATTTACGGGATGTAATTTTAACTGCATGTGGGCCCATTAGGTTTACCTAAATCCGCTGAATTCGGCCAAATGTTCCATTCCCATCTCCCACTTCTTTTTGAGGACGTTCGAGCAGTAATTAACCCTCCCCTCACTTTCCCCTCCCTCCCCTCCTCCCGGCTATTCAATTCATTGTGTGTTTGTGCGGTATGGTGTAGAAACATTGTGCCCTTTCAACTGCAAGGCGGCATCTCCAGCGCGCCCATGTTTTTTAAGTGCGATCCAATCTCGATGGCCTGCGTTGGCGCCAAAAAAGCCAATGCCACGTCATTCAACTTCCACCCCGTATACCTGGGGACCAAGTACGCCATACGGATGCCGTACATGTCGTTGTGCCTAACTGCCAACAGCACAGCCGACATCACCGCCACCAATTCCACCGTCTCCGTCTATTTGTAAGTTCTCCTTCACGCCATAAGGTTGTACGTCTTACGCCGTACACGTTTAGTTGGTATTGGGTTCGAGTTGATTCAACCGATTTTTTAAATATTTCTACTTATACTCGCTTACCGGAGCTTCACAGGAAAGCTCGCAACCGCCAACTATATTAACTGTCCCAACCGCCTTAACTACCTGCAGGTCTCCTTGCAATACCGATGGCCGTTTCACGTTCCCGTCCAACCAACTTTGGAACGTGGACGTGGCTGCCGCTGTCGGTTCCATCTCTGCCGCACGTACGGACAACAACGGCTACTTATCGTGTGCGGGCGAGAACCAACCGCTGCTGGCCCGCCCTGCGTCCTCCTGCTCCGGCCAAGCCGCTTGCACTTGGAAGACCATCAACACTCTATAATCAGATGTTTAATGTGCAGTGCATTCGTACATGATCCTGGATCCTGTTCGACAGATGCAGGCGTGAATATGCACGGGTTTGAAAATAGGATCTAAAACTTGGATTTCAACGGTATGGCTTGAAGGACTGCTCATTCACACCCATTAGGCTCTTTGGGAGGAAAGGTGATGAGATGCCGTGTCCACGACAACGTACGGACGTGTACGGCACTCGGCTCCAGACAGACTAGCGCATGCACGAAGAATTGCAGGTGTTTGCCCCCCTAACGGTGAGACGGGTTAGGGTACATATTTTCGATGTCGTCGTCTTCGTCTCATGATGCGCCCGGCTGTGGGTGTATTCGTCTGGGTGGCGGTGGGTTTGCCTGCCAGTTAGTTAGTTAATTAGTCATTCTGTCGCAGATTTGGTTTCCTACACATCTGGAGAGTTACGGTTCATTTCTACTGTTTATTGTCAACCTGGGTCGTACATGATTCGTCATGTCGGAAGTACGACCAATGCCCATCGGCTGCTGGGGGCAGTCAGGGAGAACGCGCCACGAAGTGAGCCCTGCTAGCCGGGCGTCAAATCAAGCAATGTGACAGGCGTCATGTCTCGCCGTCACAAGTTGCAGTAGGGAGAGCAATGTACGAGAGCATTGTACGACATCAGTTGTGGAGCACGAAACGAAGGCTTCGTGGCTGTTTCCGTCCCTGACATTTCATATTAATCGCGAACGGCTTCGTGGTACTTGGCGGCATGGCGGTTTCCTTTTGGGGAAGAATAGGTATTGGGACATATGAAACTTTTCATGGTGGGCTACATAGGATTGTACAAAGCTGCACATACCGTACATACCGTACACTTCTGCTTCAGCGCCCCTGGGGCGTCCAGCAGGGTATTGATAGGTGCTGAGTGATCGATGTACGGCAACGTATATATCCTTCGGCTTCAGGTGATGTCTTTACCCGTACACGTGTGTGTTACTTGTTTTGTCTTTTACTTCAACATGCAATACACGACAGGCGCACACGCTATTTAGGCGGCAGTGGCCGTAAATTTTCTCATACTTTTGTCATGCGCCGTACGCCGTACGTCGTACACCATACAAACAGAGCCCGGCGGGGTTTGTGTGCTCGCGGTTCCTGCCTGAGTTTTGAGATGTCAGGCTCTGGGCGAGAGAAATCACCACAACAATAACTCACCACAATATCCGAATGGATTGGAATAAACATATTTTTGATGAATGTTGCAATGTTAAATTGGTTTTTCCGTACCCGCCGCAAGAGGTGAGGTGTTTCGCATATGCATTGCGAGGAAGCTGTGGGGGGTTGGATTAGTAGATGGCAACAGAGCTCATGCGGATCATTTTGATGCAGAAATTAACGAGTTTAACGGAGCTAACGGATTTGGTGGATTTAGATTTTCTGTAGCTTAATTGGATCTCGTGATGGATCTGCTTCCATGTTGCAGTTGTAGTAGCTTTATACATGCCGGCGGCCTGCTGAGAGCCAGGTTGTTATCTAGTACGGCAAGTCGGTAAAACGTTGATCCACTTGCAACCCGTGTGGCAGGCAAAGAAATAAGTCTTTTTTTCGTCTTTTTAACCATGGGTTCGAAAACCGCTGGCTCTTGACGAGTTTGCCTGCCTGCTTTCACACTTGCACCTTGATAGCTTCACAGAGTCTGCTTTCCACTGTCGTAGTTTCCGGATGACACACTATTCGCACGCGCGCGCGCGCGCGTGTGTGTGTGTGTGTATGTGCGTATATGTAGACATACATATATACATGGGCTGTACGGCGGGCGGTGAGGGCGGTACGGAAACTTTAGGATAGGATGTACGGAAAAGGTGGCGATATGCTGTTGGAACTGTTGGATTGAGTATTCCATAAGGATGTCATTTGGGTCCATTGTCACTCGCCGTATGTGGTCGGGTACCTGTACGGCTGAATGATGAGAGCGGATCTGTTAGAGGATGTATAGAATCCCCCCTTTGAAGGGGGCCCCCGAGGTGGTCATCGCAGCCAGGGTTGATTATTGATTACCGTACCAGATCACCATTCACAAAACCAAAACATTACGTACTGCCATGTCCGTTTGTGTGTACGGCGTGGGCTGTACATGTAGATGGCAAGACGATGGTACCGGTATATAGTTCCCATTGTAATCCGACTTCTGCTTCTTCTCGACGATGAAGGCGTTTGGAAAAATAGCGGGCTATTATCAACCGCCAAACCGCGTCCTCTCAAGACGAAGGGTTATAGAGCGAAGAGGAAAAGTGAGCTATTTGCATTGCCGTACTGCGCGGTACAACGTGGAATCACAGTCAAAGATGATCTGGTGCTTCGCGCTTCCGTTCTTCACATTTCTGCGAACCCCTGCTTTCTTCACTTCACTGCTTTTACATATGATGTTTGTGAGAGCTGAGACGGTGAGACAGATGAGAGTGGGTCCCCTCGACCGCATCGCGAGGCGTATCGCGGCACATGTCTCGTAGCGTGGTAGACGTCGTAACCATTAAATAAGTCAAACATAAGTCAAAATTCAAAATCCGACTTAAACCGTTGAACCAACTGATACCGCAACAACCCCCCAACCGCAACTCCAAAATCATGTCGGCATTCGTTTCGGCATCCTTCACAATCTCACATCCATCTTTCCGGGTATACGTCACATCAATCAGTCACACATTGATCTTGATCTTGATCTTGATTTTGCCGGATTTTGTGTCCTATCACAATCACCCTCCCGTCGTGCCGTTTCTTTTCTCATATGCCGTATCGTGACGTGCCATACCCTGGCGTGTCGTAATGTGTCGTACAGGGTCGTACAAGTTTTAAGTGGGAGCAGCCTGGCAAACACCACAATCTTCAGCCCAGGCCAGCCGGGGGCTCGAACAAATCCTCCAGTTTAAGATCGTTCGGCGAAGCTAGCGGTCGGGGGGTAGAGCTTTCAGGCGCTTTCCTACCCTTCTTGTTGAATTTATTGCCCTCGCCGCCGCTACTGCCGTTGCTACTGCCGCTGCTACCGCCGCTGCTACTCCCAACATCTGTCGGTATGATAATATCAAGCTTCAGCATCGGCGCCGATATCGCCACGCCAACACCCGGCGTGCCGCCGCCGCCGCCGCCGCCGCCTGTCACAGCCGGTGTCGCAGGTGACTGCACCGGCAATGGCAGCGGAAGGGCCCCCGCCTTTCCAGATACGGCAAATCTGCCGCCGCCGCCGACGCCGCCGCGCGTAACGTTTTTTGATGTCAGTTTTCCGCCGCCAGGCGGCATCGGTAGTGTCGGTATTGGAATGGCGCCTAAGGTCCCTAAATCGATCCCGAGTGGAGCCGTTATATCTGCCAGTGTAATTTCAGGGTGTGCCACTAAAGCAATAGGCTTCGAACTTGATGTGCTGACATTGGGGACGGAGGAGGGCAGCTGCGGCGGCAGTGGCAGAACCCACTGCGAGTGGGTCTGAGGTGCCGGCAAGTGAGGTGGCGGCGTCCCGCGCAGCCGGCGGTGCCGCCGCCGCCATTCACCTCCCCCAGGCTCCAGGCACCTCAAACCCGAATATAAGAAACCCCGGAGATCGCCGCCATGTCGGCAACCGCCGCCTATGTCGCCGCCAGGGGGGCTTGCCGCCACGGCGGCAGCGCAACAGCCACTGAATTTGAGCAGCCGAGCAGTAGCAGATGATGGTAATGACACATCCGCCTTCTGATGTTGGTCATCAGATTGCGCTTTCCTGGGATCCGGTATCGTACGACCTGCTAGTTCCGTACCGTACGACGTGATAAGACCAGTATTGCCGCGACCTTGATTCGCATGAATGGCGCCCGCACCGCTGCCGCCGCCGCCGCCGCCGCTGCTGGTGCTGTTCGCAGCGGCACCGCCGCGCACCAATGTCGCCGCGCTCAACGCTGGCACCGGCGCCTCCGCCAGCACCCTGCGACGCCGCCCGCCGTCACATCCAAGGTCAGAAAGTGTCAGCTGTGGAGCGCCCGTCGACGCCGCGTATGCAGCCAAGGGCCCGCCAGCGGGCCCTGTCGTATACCCTGATGGCGGCGGAATCGGTACGATCGCACATCACCACTACCCACTACCATCATTAACAAGATGGGGTATTTTCTTACGGCGTCAGGGCACTCGCGGCGCAGGACACGCAACATTTTCAAAACCCACCGACAAGCTCCGTACAACCAAAATCTCAATAAATAAATATCTCTCTAACATGTCAAAGAGAGCGCACATACCTTCCTTGTGCAAATTAGTTGTACGGAGGTTAGTAATGAAGTGGTTTTGGGGGGGGTATTGGGGTGGCGTTCCGTTCCCATAGATCACTAGGGAGCGCGTCAGGGTTCATAAGACGTTCCATGGGTCGTACGGGTCGTACGACCCATGGAACTGCAAATGCGCGCCGGTGAGACAACCCTTGCCTTGGTGAAGCTGCCGCCGCCGTTGGCGCCGCCGCTGACGCCGCTGCGGTCTTGACAACTCGGTCTCACGATCCGACGTCACCGTCCCAGCCAACGACGACGACGATACCGCCGGCGACGCTGGCGGCGTCACTGCCCCGCCGCTGCTTTGGCCCACTGCTACCGCCGTCAGTCCTCCGAGCGGGGCTACGCCATCGGAAGGCGCCGCCGACGCATTCGCCGCTGTCACGGCGCCACTAGCAGCACTCTCCGATGCTGCATTCGCTATTTCTTCTGCCACAGCAACTGTCCCTCCGGCAGCTGCGGCCATTACGGCTGTGGCGGCGATAGACTCGGTGGGTACTGTTACTGCTGCTGCTGCTATTTCTGGGACTGCTCCAGCAGGCGCCAAGGACCCGGCCCAGGCTGATTTTACGGATTGTCCAATGGGATTTGCCGTGGTCAGCTCTGAAACCACTGTCGTACGGTGGGAGGCCATCTCACTAGCTCGTCTGATGAGTTCATTGAATGTTGACATCGCTCCGACTGTCCAATCCGTTGCCATTGTGTTGTACGACACTGCCTTTGGGTTGTTGGCAACAACGGGTTCGGGGTGATGTTCGCCACTGAGGCTTTCAAAACCTTCGCCGCCAGGCGTCGCCGCCACCGCCGCCGCCGCCGCCGTCGCCGCCACCGCCGCCGCCGCCGCCGCCGCCGCCACCGTCGTCGTCGCCGTCGTCGTCGTTGTTGTTGTAGCTGCGGGTGCCATCACCGCTGATTCTGTCGCCGCCGCCACCGCCGCGAGCGTAGGGGGTCTTTGGGGTGGCGGCGTCGTCCTGCTCGGTTGAACCGCCTGAAATAGGACGAGCAGGCTGGCGATGAAAAGGGCCTCGACGGGCGCCTGTGTGACGAAGCGGCAATGACGGCAACAACCGGCCTTTCGGCAACCGTGCGGTGCGGAGCCTGATCTGGTTCGCATGCGGCTCCCTTGGACCAAAATTTCAAAAAATCTGAGATTTTTAACGTCTCTCAAAATATCTGAGATTTTGAACGGTATCTGGGCCTTCAAAGATCAAGGGTCTGGAAAATATCTTGCCAAACGTTATTTCCCTCAATCTGGGTCGCGCTCGGTGCCGCTGCCGACGAGCTGCCGACGGGATGCCGATAACGGCCGGGCAGAGCTCCCTGTCTGGGCCTTAATCCCCTAATGCTGACGTGACGAAGGAGAAGCTATAAATATATGACTGCCACGTCGCAGTTGAGAGATACAAGAGAAGCGTAACAAACAAACGGCCGAGGTGGATGAAAAGCAGGCGTGCAGATAGGGCTAGCGTAGATAGGCGTCGAGGTAATTTCGAATGAAACATTATGCGTTCGTGCTGCAAAGCCACCAAGCTCGCCGTTCTTGGCAGGCTTGTGGCGGTGGGAATCTTTCGCGCAGCCTTGAGCTTTCAGGATGCAATGCTTATCGGGAACAGGATCAGGAACCGAAGGAAAGACGCTTTCTCTAATGTCGTCATATACCTTGCCGAGGTGCTGCCTCCTACTAGCTTGTTCATTCCGATTTGAAAGTGTGATTTCTGTACCAAGTTTGAAAGCGATCCATCAACAATGAAAACGTTTCTGAAGGGCCCCCAACGCACGGGAACGGAAACACTATATGCCACATGGCACAAGGCCAGGACAACCCATAGCTGGACGCCTATTGGGACTCAAGCCTGCGTTGTACTTTTCTGTGGGCGACTGTCAGACACATGTGACCATCGCTGCTGCCGGACGCTGTCGTCGTCAGGGTCCCAAGCGTGCGGCCAAGCCTAGCCTAGCAAAATCCCAAGGAGCACGCACAGCCTAAAGCACACAGCCTAAAACTAGACTATGATCATAATGACCAAGTTACGAAATGCTAGTTACATACCTTTAATTGCCTTCTGCCAATGCCGTGAAACGAAAGGAAACGTGAAAGAATACAATCACGGCGGCAAACTCGGCTTTACCCAATCTACAACAACAACAAGGAAAGATGATAACAGTGGTGAACATCACAAATTTGTCCGAATAATCCTCCGAACAGCAGAATCCCGTTCTCGAACCATTTCGCCTACATGTACGAACCATATTATAAGCCCTATTATACTACGAGAGCCGAAACGCCTGCCCAAGCTGTAAGGGGCCTCCCTACGGAGCCTTTTCCCCTCCATAGGGAGGCTCCCACCATCTTTTCTCATCTCCCCTCCCACATCGCAGTCTCACAAGCTCACATATTTACCACCCCTCAGTGCTCGTCGCCCTTGCCCTTCCTCGGAGCCTTCCGCAAGACTTCCATCGCAAGACCAGATCCAGATCAAGCAGATCCGAATTCCCTCCTTTCACAAATCGCATTAATTGTTTTAAAACTTGACTCCTCAATTAACAAATTATTAAACTGTCTTAAATATTTGCGGATTTCGCACTAAAAATGTTTTTAGAAAAGGTTTTTACGCCAGAAGGTCCGGATGCAGGGCCTTCACGTAGTTGTCAATCTCTTCACGAATGGCCCCGCTGTCCGCCAGGTCCTCGATGAGCCGTTTGGGAATGCCGCTCTCCCCATGCGCGGCGCCCATCACCGCCCCCAGAGCGGCTCCTCGATGGCAGTTCTCTCCGCCCACATTCGTGTTGGCGAGGACAGCCTTCTCGAAGGAGTCTGTAGGGCAGGACGTAGCAACCGGGAAAACAAACACACACACACACACACACACAAAGAGGAAAAAGATGCAACGAAATAAAAAAAACGTCTGCTGAAATCCTCGGCTGAACAAGGATCAGGGATCATCTGGTGTTGAGGATGCAAAAAACCCATGGTGATGGTGATTGTGATGAGGCTTCTTGACATGAAGCAAGTGAGGCGGACAGATACGCGAGCTGGATCAACCGTCAGGATGAGACATGTTGGTATGTGTCAGTCAGTGTGTTTGTGTGTCTGAGTCTTAGTTGGGGGTCGGGTAACAGACAACCATTTATACGGGCTTTTTTAATAATATCACCCGCTCCGAAACCCACCTGCATACTTGTACGCCAGGTACAACAATGAGGGGAAAGAGTCTTCGATGTAGCACGCGGACCCGAAGGTCGAGTGTACTATGCGGATATCGTCGTACGGCACCAGCTGTGCAAGGTCGATACCCATACCCTTCGCCAATGCCGATGTGGCCTGGCGGAGGTCCCCCCCAGTGGCCAGGCCGTATACCAGCTCTGAGTAGTTCTGACGGACCGCATAACCAGGTGTTGTGTGTGCCGTGTGCCGTGTTGTTTGTTCAGGGGGAGGAGGTAGGGGGTTTGGGGATAGGGAGGGGGTACACTGTTTGAATGATTATAACGGAACTAAGAACCCATCTCCCGCCATCCCTCCTCCTTCCCCTCCTCCTCCCCCTTCCCCTCCCGCTCAAGGCAACTGTAAGAGTCCCCAAATCCGAAAAGCCCAACAAGCCCATATCCCATTACAAATTTCCTGTCGTACATCACTTTATACTGGAGTCGTGGAATGTACAGTCACCTGCGCGTACGCAGCCAGTTTGCGACTCTCGTGTGTGGTGGAGAGGTGCTGCAGGGCGCGCTGGGTGGCGGCCGCGGGACCGTCCAATCGGGACAGGATGACCGGGGGCAGCATCTGACGAAGAGGGGCAGCCAACGGGTCGAGGCAGTGTTCAGGAGCAGGGCAGCGAGCAGGGCAACGAACAGGGCAACGAACAGGGCAGCGAGCAGGGCAACGAACAGGGCAGCGAACAGGGCAGCGAACAGGGCAGCGAGCAGGGCAGCGAGCAGGGCAGCGAACAGGGCAGCGAACAGGGCAACGAACAGGGCAGCGAGCAGGGCAACGAACAGGGCAGCGAACAGGGCAGCGAACAGGGCAGCGAACAGGGCAGCGAACAGGGCAGCGAACAGGGCAGGCTCCATTCCATGGGATGTCCATTGCACGTCCCCCTACACGCAATCACCCTTTTCGGCATTCCTCACCACGAAGCCCCCGATCTGGGCGGTGTTGTGTCCCTCAGTACCCTGACTGCATCGCTCCGGGGGAACCCCCGCCGCCCAGTTCTTAAAAAAGTCCCGATGGAAGGACTCCGCGTACGTGTCGTTGTGGCTGCCTATGTGGTGTGTGTGTGTGTGTGTGTGTGCGCGAGGGGGGAGCGAGGGGGGAGGCGAATAAAGAAGGGGGACTGATAGGGGTGACACTGATTGATCTGGCTGGGGTACGTACGTGTGCAGCGTGCCATTCCGTCGCACGTTTCCTTTCACTTACCCTCCTGGTGGTACGGCAATTCACTTCCGACTGCTCATTCAGGCCTTCATTACGCAATAAGGCCATAAGGCCCGTAAGGTTAATAATAATATCCAGGTGCCTTACCTGGTGTCGTCATGAAGGTGATGTAGTCTTGTAGCCATGAGGCCGTGTTGTAGCTGCACAGGTATGTAATCATCAGCATATTGGATTTAGGCGCAACGAATTCGACAGCCGTCGCCTCCTGAGGCATCCCTACCTTGTGGCCAAGATTCAGCGCCTAAATGTTTCAGCCTTGCGTCCTGCACACGTCATTCCCTTCCTTGCGTGCCCTGCCCGCAGCGCATATCGCGCACCATTCCACCTACCCCTTCTCCCTGGCCAGATTCCTCAAGACGGCTCGTGCGCAAATGGCGTTCAGTGTATTCTCGCCCGCCTGAAGGGGAGATTGAAGTGGGCAAAGGAGAGGGCGAGCATACGAGAGCTGCAGCTTAATGTTCGAGTTATGAAGAACGGCAGGGGCAGGGACCGGGGCAGGGACCGGGGCAGGGACCGGGGCAGGGACCGGGGCAGGGGGAATATTACACGAAACCCTGGTACTACTGCTGCTGTTGCTGTTAAGGAGCAGCACACACAGAGGGCGCGTACTAACCACCACCACAACCACCGCCGTGAGTTTGATTACAGCCAAACCGAATATAGCGGTCTGGTGCTAGACGTTGCCGTCTTAATTCGTCTAAGCTTGGGAAGGATGAAACAGTAGAAAACGTAAAACCCTCAGTTATATAACCGCCAGGGCCGTGAATAACAGCAGGAGTAGGAAGGAGGGGATGAGAAGGTGGAGGGGAAAGGAAGGATAGAAAGGATAGGGAGGGGAGCGCTTTGGGTTAGGGTAGCTAGGCACGTGAAGCTTGACGATGTACGATAAGGCACAACACGACTGCCGTACCACTGAATCAAAGGCCCATATGACCGTACGTGCTTGAGTGTTACCGGAACGCGTCGGCTTGTCGGCTTTGTAAAATAATCATTACAACCGTCATACTTGCCGACCGTTGTTACCATAAGGCTGAATCGAGCAAGGGATTTAGGGCTTAACCACGTCTAACCACGTCTAACCACGTCTAACCACGTCTAACCACGTCTAATAAGCCCCCAGGCCCCCTGTCCCTATCTCCCTATCTCTCGTACACTCCTACCCAGTCAACCCCTCCGTATAAAACCTGCAGATCTCCCGTACCTTCATTCCCTGGTGGTAATGCACTCCGGGCTTGCCCCAGAAGGCGTGCTTGCCATGATTGATGACATCACCTGCCGCCGTACAAGTACGGAAACACGCCATTTCGAGAGAAATGGTTTTCATTCTTCGTGATGTTGGGTGCTACAGGGAGCGTGAAAAAGCCATGCATCTGTGTGCTCGTGCGGTGGGAAGGAAACGCGCTAGTTCATGCATGCGCTCATGGATGAATAGGTTTTAGGGTACATACAGGGAAAAGCCAAAACGTCAACCTCTGCGTATGTGCATGAGCAAGGAGCGAGATTGGTTTGGTGGTCCGTACCGATGATCCTTCCTGACTGGCCCCCGCGGCCGTGTCCTCCGGTATTGCTGACGCTCATAATAGAGCTTGGGTGTCGGGCCTTGGGCGCTTGGTAAGCCTCGATGACCCCAAAGTCTCGCCGGATATCACCAGGATTGTAATACCAATGGACTGGCATGCTAAGTGCATCCGCGATGAAAATTCCTGTCGTAAAAGGAATTGAGTCAGGGCACATCGCCAAGGACAGACTAGATAGCGTGGAAGAAGACGGATCGGTTCCTCGCAGCCACGATGATGAAAACCTAAAATCTCAAGGCAACCTTCTGCAGGGCTCTATGAGACCGTCGGTCATCCAGTCCAAACCTACCCCACAATGCACCGCGAATACGGTCCAAAACTAAAGCTTTATCCATAGTTGCTGCTACACTGGTAGCTTCAGTCAAGCTGGCACACTCAAGGCGGCAAGCTCTGTGATCGACAGGCTTGATGACACGCGATAGGCTGAGCTTTGTTGCACGACACGTGAGAGCTCTCTTGCTGCTAATCTCCGAGGCGATCATTGTGAAATATTCTTTACTAAAAGGAAGGGCTTGGATGGGAGCTAGGATGTCTTTTC
The DNA here is from genome assembly GCA_019650235.1 of Volvox reticuliferus. NCBI lineage: Eukaryota > Viridiplantae > Chlorophyta > Chlorophyceae > Chlamydomonadales > Volvocaceae > Volvox > Volvox reticuliferus. The sequence goes on from BNCP01000023.1 coordinate 915,587, forward strand.
AGGAGAGCGACGTACAAGCCGAATCGTTTATAATCACGGAAAAGCGGACGATTTACACTTTGGCGTAGTTACCTGCACTAAGTGCACATTTTGGTAACAATATTTGACAGCCATTTATCATCTGAGGCTCCTTGTGCGATTGTTGTATGTGCATGCGTCGTAACGGTGTAACGTCCAACTGTAACTAACTGAAATCCGCAGCATTTGTGATATTGCATCATATCACTGTTGCTCAATACTGCAGCATTTGACAACACGAGGTCATATAACGATAATCAATACAACACTTTTATGTTCATCCAAAATATGTAGCCCTGCTCGGCGACCGGGGTATGAATATCCTTGCATCGTTAGCATGCCAGAAGAATCGAACGCTTAAACGTACGCGTGGGACAATACGAACGTCATTACAAATTCAAAGGACTTAGGAAACTTTATTCCACCACAGCAAGCAGAGCCCGCGCCATAACTTTGCAACGTACACGACGTAAGTTGACTCCCCTAACACGCCGCAAGGAGGGCACTAAGAGGTCCAGGGTGTATCGACGACCGGGCAGGCCCGGGCGCGGGAAACTATATACCTCACCCCCGGATGGACAGCCTAACCATTATACGCCGGAACGGGGGAGGGAACAAGGGAAGAAGGGACCTGAAGGGAGACTTTGACGGAGAGCGAGCAATTGAGGAAACGAGAAAAGGAGGGGGAGAACAAGGCAGGGAGAAAGGAAGCAAGGGAGGGAGGGAGGGAGATGGCGAGCAAGGGAGTCACTTGCCACCTCCGTCTCCCTCCCTCCTTTGCTCGCCACCTCACTTCCTTCTTTTCTCCCTCTCATCACCTTTGCTCCCTGCCTCCCTCCCTCCCTCCCTCCCTCCTTCTCGCTCCTAGCCTTACTAACTCCCTGGATGTGGTTTTGTCTCTTTTATGTGTGAACCGGTGCTGAAGGGCTTATTAGTGGCATTGCATTGCACCTGTATGTTGGGGCATATTGTCATCCTAAATGAGGTGGAGACATTTTGTGTGGTGGTGCCAGCCTCCATGACGACCTAAATGTAGCTTGGGGACCAGCTGAGATGTCTTCTTTTCTCCAGGGTCGCAACTGAAGGTCCAACAACCCTTTCCTAGCTACAGTCCATTAGTGTGCACCAGTTACTGGGACAGTAGCTCATTCCATGGAACCATACAACAAGTGGGCTACATGGATAGCTACTAGGTAGAGACTGGGATGCCGAGCTGCTCGGTAGGTCTGGCGGCGGCGTGAAGGCCGTACAGAGTGAGAGCCGCCGCAACACTCGGCGGCAGCGCAGTCCTGATGTTGCCGCCACCGACGGCGCCGCTGCCATTGAAGGCGCCCGCCGGCGTCGCTGCAGACGGTGCCGTAGGAATTTAGTTGTTATAAGATTCCGCAAGGGCCTTGATCTGGGGCTTGTACTGTATGGCTGTGAGGGCGCTGCTACTGCTATTGTCTATCGCTGCCCGCTATCGCCAACTCTATTGCTACTGCTACGAGGGTAAAGCCCCAGTTACCGCGCCACGGATGGTCGCGCCCGCTGCCACTGCCACCACCTTGTAACTGTCATTCCCTGCCGTACATGCACATGGATCTGTACGGCGACCTTCCGCGCCAGTGTCTGGCATGCATCGCTCGGACGCACTGCCGCTGTCGCCATCACCGCCTCCGCTGCCGTTGATACCCGAATAGCTCGTCACCCGGCCTCCGCCACCGCTATCATTGTTAAAAAGATGATAGATATTGCCTTCCTCTGCCCTGTCCGGACCTGTGGCGCAGCCCGCCGCGTCGTCCCTGCGATCACTGCCGCGGCCGCCGTCATTGCCATAAATGGCTACATACCACTTTCAACGCTGCAGGCGCACGTGCACTGCCAGCTGCGGGAAGCTAACTCGCATGAACGGGCTATTGGATGGTGATAGCACCGCTACTGCACGGTGTTCCCCCTCCTTCATCCTTGGCACCTTGCCCATCGGCGAGGCTGACATTGACGGGCTATGGGTGCGCTGCAGTGGACTCTGGACTCTGGAGAGCAATGCTAGAGAGACTAACAGTTTCGTACTGCGTGATGGTGAGAACCCCGACGGAGCGTGCTGTGGACAACATGCCATGCCATAACATCTGGACAGATCTAATAAGTCAGATCTAATAAGTCAGATCTAATAAGTCAGATCTAATAAGTATTAATTCTGGAAACAAACTGTGGATCGAAGTTTGCTGATGGCAGTTTTTCTGGAGCTATAATTCAACCGCTAGCTAACGACCGCTCCAGGAGGCGAAGCGCCGTAAGAAACCTAGAATAACTTGCAAATATTTTCTCTCTTTTGAGCTAATTGTACTCTGTAATGACGAGGCCGTGTATATTTTGCAGCGTGATAGCTCATTAACGACTCACGCTTCTTCGCGATCTTGTGCCATTTGGTCCTAGGCTGAAGCGCTGTTATTTGGAAGATTCTATCCTAGTTTCCTGAATCTATTAATACTTGCTGGAGTGCTGCTGCTCCCGCTGCCTGCTGCAGCGCTTTTCTGTGAAATAAGATGCCGCCAACTGACAAGGAAGCAGCTGCACAGCGTATCCAAGAGCTTTTCAAGGATGACATGGATATGATGGTCATTCTTGCGGCAAGCTTGACCACGCTTGGTAATGCTGAGTTCTTGGTACGTGGCCTAACCAGGGGAGTAACCGTTTAGGCAACTTTCTTCAAAAAGCTTTCTCACGAATTACTGAGTTGTAAAGATTAGGCGCGAGAGGATCAACGGTAAAAAAGGACTGGCGCTTTGAAAATTTATGTACACCAGCAGCCAGCAGCATGCCGGATGTTCGTGCGTCTTGTGTATCTATGTATATATCTTAAGGGTGTTACACTGTGGATGACTCGCCCTTCAAAGACGAGCACCGGGGTTCCTGACCGGACCGAGCCACAGCGCAGGGGAGGGTTACGTGGCTTTGTCTGCCTGTCCTGCCACGTGCTCCCCCTCTCACTCAGACCAGCAAGAGCAAAAACAACTCAGCCAGAGGCTCTGGCCTGGCCACTAACAGAGCGCAGAATATGTTTGTATGTATTAAGGGGTGTTACACTGTGGGCAACTCACCCTTCAAAGACAAGCATCGGGCGGGGTTCAGCCTGGCCACTAACAGAGCACCGAGGGTATGCATGCATGTAATGTATGTATGTAAGTGACACCCCTCCTACACATCCTTTTTCCTTGTCCAGAACTTATGCAAGGTGTGGGGGACCTTCTTTGGCTCACCCGCAGAGAAGCCCTACCTGGAGAGGGTACTTTCTGGTATGTGAGTGAGTGCGTGTGACCCAATGGCAATCGATTGCCCGCCCGACCGATGAATATCCTCAAAGCGTATTGGGGTTGTTGTTTGCGCGTGGCACCTTGAAGCTGCAGTCTCGGCTGCTTCCATGTCGTGCAGGGTCGGCGGCTGGCTTGGGGTGGAGAGCACAACAGGATCCAGTGAGTTTGTGTTGCGACACCCTATGTCAGCAGTTTCCCCCCTAATGGGTCAGTTTCACCCACATAATCGCAATTTGGCCAATTACGGGGTACCCCCATTACGGCCATTGGGGTCCATAATGGGGGCTCTGGTACCCCGTAATGGCTGGAAACCCCATAATGGACCATCATAACCCATAAGCACCCCATATCTAAGCCCCCAACATACTTAACAAACATCTTCAATCAAGTCAAAAGGGGTATAATATCCACAAACATTCTGGCCTGTTATAAATTGTTGGGATAACATGTCCATCTAACACATGTAATAATGCTGGAACAGCAGTCTGTTGGCATTTTTAGTGTAAATGCCCTATGTCAGCCCTTTCCCCCCTGATGGGTCAGTTTTAACCCCGTAATCGCAATCTGGCCAATTATGGGGTACCCCCATAACGGCCATTGGGGTCCATTATGGGGGCTCTGGTACCCCATTATGGCTGGAAACCCCGTAATGGACCATCATAACCCATAAGCACCCCATATCTAAGCCCCCAACATACTCAATAAACATCTTCAATCAAGTCAAAAGCGGTATAATATCAACAAACATTCTTGCCTGTTATAAATTGTTGGGATAAAATATCCATCTAACATGTAATAATGATGCTGGAACAGCAGTCTGTTGGCATTATTTGTGTAATTGCAGCAGGTAAGAAGCATGCATGTTGACAAAATGTAAGAAGTAAGGAATTGTGTTGTTGATCGTCCTCTGTCTATCATAGGTGGGGTAGGGCGGGGTGAGGCGGCGGGGTGGGGTGAGGCGGGGTGGGGTGAGGCGGGGTGGGGTGAGGCGGGGTGAGGTGCGGTGGGGTTGATTCCATTTCGGGCATCATGGGGGCTCATAGCAGCTCTTAAGGGCTGGGCTATGGTTGTCTTGGCTTCATGCAGCATTTATATATAGACAGAGGCTGATCACTGTCTGGGGTTGTTAGGGGATCTTAACAAAGCCAAAATCATGTATCCAATTGTAGCTATTTGGTCATGTTGCTTGTACCTTTGATTCTTATATGTATGAATGCTACCTTAAAAGGGATGTTATACTGTAGCTGGATGACTTTCCCGGCAAAGACAACCCATGGCAATTTATGGAAGCATTAGGTGCTTCACTGTGAAGACAATAAAGTCAGGACATGCTTTCCCACCTGTGTACCCCATCTCTTCCTCTCCTTCCTTTTTCCCTCCCTCTTCTTCCCTCTTTCCCTGCATCTCCTACCCTCTTTCCCTCCCTGTCTCTCCCCCTCTCCTTCAATTCTTCTTCTTCCCTCTTTCCCTCCCTATCTCTCCCTCTTTCTCTCCCTCTTCTGCCTTCCCACCTTTTCTCTTTCCCTTGCTTTCCTTCCATATTTCCCTTCCTATCCTTCCCTACCTCGTACCTTTGCTCCCTCCCTCCCTCTTTCCCTCCCTCTCCTTCCCTTCTCTCTCCCTACTCCCTCCCTTCTCCCTCCCTACTTCCTCCCTTCTCTCTCCCTACTCTCTCCCTTTCTCATTTCTCCCATCCTCGTTTCTCCCTTTCCTTTCCCTCTCCTTCCTTGACCCTTATTTCTTTCACCCCTCTTCCTTCTGTCTTCCTACTTCCCATCTGCCACACTTTCCTTTCCCTACTCCCTCCTTCCATCTATCTCCCTCCTTGATCCCTTTCTCTGTCTCTTCTTACTCCTTCTCTCCCAACTATCTCCCTACCTCGGTTATGCTGGATGGTTTGCTAGATAAAGTTGTGTCTATTAACCTATATTATATAGAAATTGTAAATTGCATGTTACATATGTTACGAACTTCGCAAAACTTGACGAAGTCTTCGGTTCAACTCCTTGGTAAGTATATTTTTTCATGTTTTATCCGTAAATTGAAGGCACATGGGCCATATCTCTTATTCGCGAAAAAATACGGCGGGACCATTTGGTCCCGCTGTACATTTCCGCGAATGACAGTGCCTGCCAATTCTATAATTTGAAATGTGCATAAAATGGCGGAAAGAATAGATGCATTCATACGAAATTGCATTGCACTGTCAGTCGCGAAAATGTACAGCGGGACCATTCTGCGAATGACAGTGCTCGCCAATTCTACAATCTGAACTGTGCATAAAATGGCTTAAGGAATCGATGCATCCATACAAAATTGCATGGCACTGTTATTCATGAAAATGTACAGCGGGACCATTTGGTCCCGCTGTACATTTTCGCAACTGACACTGGTCGCCAATTCTACAATCTGAAATGTGCATAAAATGGATGACAGAATAGATGCATTCATATGAAATTGCATGGCACTGTCAGTTGCGAGAATGTACGGCGGGACCAAAATACTTGTTCGCGAACAAGAGGTATTGTCCATGTGCCTTATGATGACAAAATTGAACAGATAAAATGCTTTCAGGCGGAATTGAACCGGTGTCATTACTTCCCGCCCAAGGGCCCGACCTGCATACTGATATTGGTAGATTGGTAGATTGGTAGACCCTTTCCTAGCTACAGTCCATTAGTGTGCACCAGTTACTGGGACAGTAGCTCATTCCATGGAACCATACAACAAGTGGGCTACATGGATAGCTACTAGGTAGAGACTGGGATGCCGAGCTGCTCGGTAGGTCTGGCGGCGGCGTGAAGGCCGTACAGAGTGAGAGCCGCCGCAACACTCGGCGGCAGCGCAGTCCTGATGTTGCCGCCACCGACGGCGCCGCTGCCATTGAAGGCGCCCGCCGGCGTCGCTGCAGACGGTGCCGTAGGAATTTAGTTGTTATAAGATTCCGCAAGGGCCTTGATCTGGGGCTTGTACTGTATGGCTGTGAGGGCGCTGCTACTGCTATTGTCTATCGCTGCCCGCTATCGCCAACTCTATTGCTACTGCTACGAGGGTAAAGCCCCAGTTACCGCGCCACGGATGGTCGCGCCCGCTGCCACTGCCACCACCTTGTAACTGTCATTCCCTGCCGTACATGCACATGGATCTGTACGGCGACCTTCCGCGCCAGTGTCTGGCATGCATCGCTCGGACGCACTGCCGCTGTCGCCATCACCGCCTCCGCTGCCGTTGATACCCGAATAGCTCGTCACCCGGCCTCCGCCACCGCTATCATTGTTAAAAAGATGATAGATATTGCCTTCCTCTGCCCTGTCCGGACCTGTGGCGCAGCCCGCCGCGTCGTCCCTGCGATCACTGCCGCGGCCGCCGTCATTGCCATAAATGGCTACATACCACTTTCAACGCTGCAGGCGCACGTGCACTGCCAGCTGCGGGAAGCTAACTCGCATGAACGGGCTATTGGATGGTGATAGCACCGCTACTGCACGGTGTTCCCCCTCCTTCATCCTTGGCACCTTGCCCATCGGCGAGGCTGACATTGACGGGCTATGGGTGCGCTGCAGTGGACTCTGGACTCTGGAGAGCAATGCTAGAGAGACTAACAGTTTCGTACTGCGTGATGGTGAGAACCCCGACGGAGCGTGCTGTGGACAACATGCCATGCCATAACATCTGGACAGATCTAATAAGTCAGATCTAATAAGTCAGATCTAATAAGTCAGATCTAATAAGTATTAATTCTGGAAACAAACTGTGGATCGAAGTTTGCTGATGGCAGTTTTTCTGGAGCTATAATTCAACCGCTAGCTAACGACCGCTCCAGGAGGCGAAGCGCCGTAAGAAACCTAGAATAACTTGCAAATATTTTCTCTCTTTTGAGCTAATTGTACTCTGTAATGACGAGGCCGTGTATATTTTGCAGCGTGATAGCTCATTAACGACTCACGCTTCTTCACGATCTTGTGCCATTTGGTCCTAGGCTGAAGCGCTGTTATTTGGAAGATTCTATCCTAGTTTCCTGAATCTATTAATACTTGCTGGAGTGCTGCTGCTCCCGCTGCCTGCTGCAGCGCTTTTCTGTGAAATAAGATGCCGCCAACTGACAAGGAAGCAGCTGCACAGCGTATCCAAGAGCTTTTCAAGGATGACATGGATATGATGGTCATTCTTGCGGCAAGCTTGACCACGCTTGGTAATGCTGAGTTCTTGGTACGTGGCCTAACCAGGGGAGTAACCGTTTAGGCAACTTTCTTCAAAAAGCTTTCTCACGAATTACTGAGTTGTAAAGATTAGGCGCGAGAGGATCAACGGTAAAAAAGGACTGGCGCTTTGAAAATTTATGTACACCAGCAGCCAGCAGCATGCCGGATGTTCGTGCGTCTTGTGTATCTATGTATATATCTTAAGGGTGTTACACTGTGGATGACTCGCCCTTCAAAGACGAGCACCGGGGTTCCTGACCGGACCGAGCCACAGCGCAGGGGAGGGTTACGTGGCTTTGTCTGCCTGTCCTGCCACGTGCTCCCCCTCTCACTCAGACCAGCAAGAGCAAAAACAACTCAGCCAGAGGCTCTGGCCTGGCCACTAACAGAGCGCAGAATATGTTTGTATGTATTAAGGGGTGTTACACTGTGGGCAACTCACCCTTCAAAGACAAGCATCGGGCGGGGTTCAGCCTGGCCACTAACAGAGCACCGAGGGTATGCATGCATGTAATGTATGTATGTAAGTGACACCCCTCCTACACATCCTTTTTCCTTGTCCAGAACTTATGCAAGGTGTGGGGGACCTTCTTTGGCTCACCCGCAGAGAAGCCCTACCTGGAGAGGGTACTTTCTGGTATGTGAGTGAGTGCGTGTGACCCAATGGCAATCGATTGCCCGCCCGACCGATGAATATCCTCAAAGCGTATTGGGGTTGTTGTTTGCGCGTGGCACCTTGAAGCTGCAGTCTCGGCTGCTTCCATGTCGTGCAGGGTCGGCGGCTGGCTTGGGGTGGAGAGCACAACAGGATCCAGTGAGTTTGTGTTGCGACACCCTATGTCAGCAGTTTCCCCCCTAATGGGTCAGTTTCACCCACATAATCGCAATTTGGCCAATTACGGGGTACCCCCATTACGGCCATTGGGGTCCATAATGGGGGCTCTGGTACCCCGTAATGGCTGGAAACCCCATAATGGACCATCATAACCCATAAGCACCCCATATCTAAGCCCCCAACATACTTAACAAACATCTTCAATCAAGTCAAAAGGGGTATAATATCCACAAACATTCTGGCCTGTTATAAATTGTTGGGATAACATGTCCATCTAACACATGTAATAATGCTGGAACAGCAGTCTGTTGGCATTTTTAGTGTAAATGCCCTATGTCAGCCCTTTCCCCCCTGATGGGTCAGTTTTAACCCCGTAATCGCAATCTGGCCAATTATGGGGTACCCCCATAACGGCCATTGGGGTCCATTATGGGGGCTCTGGTACCCCATTATGGCTGGAAACCCCGTAATGGACCATCATAACCCATAAGCACCCCATATCTAAGCCCCCAACATACTCAATAAACATCTTCAATCAAGTCAAAAGCGGTATAATATCAACAAACATTCTTGCCTGTTATAAATTGTTGGGATAAAATATCCATCTAACATGTAATAATGATGCTGGAACAGCAGTCTGTTGGCATTATTTGTGTAATTGCAGCAGGTAAGAAGCATGCATGTTGACAAAATGTAAGAAGTAAGGAATTGTGTTGTTGATCGTCCTCTGTCTATCATAGGTGGGGTAGGGCGGGGTGAGGCGGCGGGGTGGGGTGAGGCGGGGTGGGGTGAGGCGGGGTGGGGTGAGGCGGGGTGAGGTGCGGTGGGGTTGATTCCATTTCGGGCATCATGGGGGCTCATAGCAGCTCTTAAGGGCTGGGCTATGGTTGTCTTGGCTTCATGCAGCATTTATATATAGACAGAGGCTGATCACTGTCTGGGGTTGTTAGGGGATCTTAACAAAGCCAAAATCATGTATCCAATTGTAGCTATTTGGTCATGTTGCTTGTACCTTTGATTCTTATATGTATGAATGCTACCTTAAAAGGGATGTTATACTGTAGCTGGATGACTTTCCCGGCAAAGACAACCCATGGCAATTTATGGAAGCATTAGGTGCTTCACTGTGAAGACAATAAAGTCAGGACATGCTTTCCCACCTGTGTACCCCATCTCTTCCTCTCCTTCCTTTTTCCCTCCCTCTTCTTCCCTCTTTCCCTGCATCTCCTACCCTCTTTCCCTCCCTGTCTCTCCCCCTCTCCTTCAATTCTTCTTCTTCCCTCTTTCCCTCCCTATCTCTCCCTCTTTCTCTCCCTCTTCTGCCTTCCCACCTTTTCTCTTTCCCTTGCTTTCCTTCCATATTTCCCTTCCTATCCTTCCCTACCTCGTACCTTTGCTCCCTCCCTCCCTCTTTCCCTCCCTCTCCTTCCCTTCTCTCTCCCTACTCCCTCCCTTCTCCCTCCCTACTTCCTCCCTTCTCTCTCCCTACTCTCTCCCTTTCTCATTTCTCCCATCCTCGTTTCTCCCTTTCCTTTCCCTCTCCTTCCTTGACCCTTATTTCTTTCACCCCTCTTCCTTCTGTCTTCCTACTTCCCATCTGCCACACTTTCCTTTCCCTACTCCCTCCTTCCATCTATCTCCCTCCTTGATCCCTTTCTCTGTCTCTTCTTACTCCTTCTCTCCCAACTATCTCCCTACCTCGGTTATGCTGGATGGTTTGCTAGATAAAGTTGTGTCTATTAACCTATATTATATAGAAATTGTAAATTGCATGTTACATATGTTACGAACTTCGCAAAACTTGACGAAGTCTTCGGTTCAACTCCTTGGTAAGTATATTTTTTCATGTTTTATCCGTAAATTGAAGGCACATGGGCCATATCTCTTATTCGCGAAAAAATACGGCGGGACCATTTGGTCCCGCTGTACATTTCCGCGAATGACAGTGCCTGCCAATTCTATAATTTGAAATGTGCATAAAATGGCGGAAAGAATAGATGCATTCATACGAAATTGCATTGCACTGTCAGTCGCGAAAATGTACAGCGGGACCATTCTGCGAATGACAGTGCTCGCCAATTCTACAATCTGAACTGTGCATAAAATGGCTTAAGGAATCGATGCATCCATACAAAATTGCATGGCACTGTTATTCATGAAAATGTACAGCGGGACCATTTGGTCCCGCTGTACATTTTCGCAACTGACACTGGTCGCCAATTCTACAATCTGAAATGTGCATAAAATGGATGACAGAATAGATGCATTCATATGAAATTGCATGGCACTGTCAGTTGCGAGAATGTACGGCGGGACCAAAATACTTGTTCGCGAACAAGAGGTATTGTCCATGTGCCTTATGATGACAAAATTGAACAGATAAAATGCTTTCAGGCGGAATTGAACCGGTGTCATTACTTCCCGCCCAAGGGCCCGACCTGCATACTGATATTGGTAGATTGGTAGATTGGTAGACCCTTTCCTAGCTACAGTCCATTAGTGTGCACCAGTTACTGGGACAGTAGCTCATTCCATGGAACCATACAACAAGTGGGCTACATGGATAGCTACTAGGTAGAGACTGGGATGCCGAGCTGCTCGGTAGGTCTGGCGGCGGCGTGAAGGCCGTACAGAGTGAGAGCCGCCGCAACACTCGGCGGCAGCGCAGTCCTGATGTTGCCGCCACCGACGGCGCCGCTGCCATTGAAGGCGCCCGCCGGCGTCGCTGCAGACGGTGCCGTAGGAATTTAGTTGTTATAAGATTCCGCAAGGGCCTTGATCTGGGGCTTGTACTGTATGGCTGTGAGGGCGCTGCTACTGCTATTGTCTATCGCTGCCCGCTATCGCCAACTCTATTGCTACTGCTACGAGGGTAAAGCCCCAGTTACCGCGCCACGGATGGTCGCGCCCGCTGCCACTGCCACCACCTTGTAACTGTCATTCCCTGCCGTACATGCACATGGATCTGTACGGCGACCTTCCGCGCCAGTGTCTGGCATGCATCGCTCGGACGCACTGCCGCTGTCGCCATCACCGCCTCCGCTGCCGTTGATACCCGAATAGCTCGTCACCCGGCCTCCGCCACCGCTATCATTGTTAAAAAGATGATAGATATTGCCTTCCTCTGCCCTGTCCGGACCTGTGGCGCAGCCCGCCGCGTCGTCCCTGCGATCACTGCCGCGGCCGCCGTCATTGCCATAAATGGCTACATACCACTTTCAACGCTGCAGGCGCACGTGCACTGCCAGCTGCGGGAAGCTAACTCGCATGAACGGGCTATTGGATGGTGATAGCACCGCTACTGCACGGTGTTCCCCCTCCTTCATCCTTGGCACCTTGCCCATCGGCGAGGCTGACATTGACGGGCTATGGGTGCGCTGCAGTGGACTCTGGACTCTGGAGAGCAATGCTAGAGAGACTAACAGTTTCGTACTGCGTGATGGTGAGAACCCCGACGGAGCGTGCTGTGGACAACATGCCATGCCATAACATCTGGACAGATCTAATAAGTCAGATCTAATAAGTCAGATCTAATAAGTCAGATCTAATAAGTATTAATTCTGGAAACAAACTGTGGATCGAAGTTTGCTGATGGCAGTTTTTCTGGAGCTATAATTCAACCGCTAGCTAACGACCGCTCCAGGAGGCGAAGCGCCGTAAGAAACCTAGAATAACTTGCAAATATTTTCTCTCTTTTGAGCTAATTGTACTCTGTAATGACGAGGCCGTGTATATTTTGCAGCGTGATAGCTCATTAACGACTCACGCTTCTTCACGATCTTGTGCCATTTGGTCCTAGGCTGAAGCGCTGTTATTTGGAAGATTCTATCCTAGTTTCCTGAATCTATTAATACTTGCTGGAGTGCTGCTGCTCCCGCTGCCTGCTGCAGCGCTTTTCTGTGAAATAAGATGCCGCCAACTGACAAGGAAGCAGCTGCACAGCGTATCCAAGAGCTTTTCAAGGATGACATGGATATGATGGTCATTCTTGCGGCAAGCTTGACCACGCTTGGTAATGCTGAGTTCTTGGTACGTGGCCTAACCAGGGGAGTAACCGTTTAGGCAACTTTCTTCAAAAAGCTTTCTCACGAATTACTGAGTTGTAAAGATTAGGCGCGAGAGGATCAACGGTAAAAAAGGACTGGCGCTTTGAAAATTTATGTACACCAGCAGCCAGCAGCATGCCGGATGTTCGTGCGTCTTGTGTATCTATGTATATATCTTAAGGGTGTTACACTGTGGATGACTCGCCCTTCAAAGACGAGCACCGGGGTTCCTGACCGGACCGAGCCACAGCGCAGGGGAGGGTTACGTGGCTTTGTCTGCCTGTCCTGCCACGTGCTCCCCCTCTCACTCAGACCAGCAAGAGCAAAAACAACTCAGCCAGAGGCTCTGGCCTGGCCACTAACAGAGCGCAGAATATGTTTGTATGTATTAAGGGGTGTTACACTGTGGGCAACTCACCCTTCAAAGACAAGCATCGGGCGGGGTTCAGCCTGGCCACTAACAGAGCACCGAGGGTATGCATGCATGTAATGTATGTATGTAAGTGACACCCCTCCTACACATCCTTTTTCCTTGTCCAGAACTTATGCAAGGTGTGGGGGACCTTCTTTGGCTCACCCGCAGAGAAGCCCTACCTGGAGAGGGTACTTTCTGGTATGTGAGTGAGTGCGTGTGACCCAATGGCAATCGATTGCCCGCCCGACCGATGAATATCCTCAAAGCGTATTGGGGTTGTTGTTTGCGCGTGGCACCTTGAAGCTGCAGTCTCGGCTGCTTCCATGTCGTGCAGGGTCGGCGGCTGGCTTGGGGTGGAGAGCACAACAGGATCCAGTGAGTTTGTGTTGCGACACCCTATGTCAGCAGTTTCCCCCCTAATGGGTCAGTTTCACCCACATAATCGCAATTTGGCCAATTACGGGGTACCCCCATTACGGCCATTGGGGTCCATAATGGGGGCTCTGGTACCCCGTAATGGCTGGAAACCCCATAATGGACCATCATAACCCATAAGCACCCCATATCTAAGCCCCCAACATACTTAACAAACATCTTCAATCAAGTCAAAAGGGGTATAATATCCACAAACATTCTGGCCTGTTATAAATTGTTGGGATAACATGTCCATCTAACACATGTAATAATGCTGGAACAGCAGTCTGTTGGCATTTTTAGTGTAAATGCCCTATGTCAGCCCTTTCCCCCCTGATGGGTCAGTTTTAACCCCGTAATCGCAATCTGGCCAATTATGGGGTACCCCCATAACGGCCATTGGGGTCCATTATGGGGGCTCTGGTACCCCATTATGGCTGGAAACCCCGTAATGGACCATCATAACCCATAAGCACCCCATATCTAAGCCCCCAACATACTCAATAAACATCTTCAATCAAGTCAAAAGCGGTATAATATCAACAAACATTCTTGCCTGTTATAAATTGTTGGGATAAAATATCCATCTAACATGTAATAATGATGCTGGAACAGCAGTCTGTTGGCATTATTTGTGTAATTGCAGCAGGTAAGAAGCATGCATGTTGACAAAATGTAAGAAGTAAGGAATTGTGTTGTTGATCGTCCTCTGTCTATCATAGGTGGGGTAGGGCGGGGTGAGGCGGCGGGGTGGGGTGAGGCGGGGTGGGGTGAGGCGGGGTGGGGTGAGGCGGGGTGAGGTGCGGTGGGGTTGATTCCATTTCGGGCATCATGGGGGCTCATAGCAGCTCTTAAGGGCTGGGCTATGGTTGTCTTGGCTTCATGCAGCATTTATATATAGACAGAGGCTGATCACTGTCTGGGGTTGTTAGGGGATCTTAACAAAGCCAAAATCATGTATCCAATTGTAGCTATTTGGTCATGTTGCTTGTACCTTTGATTCTTATATGTATGAATGCTACCTTAAAAGGGATGTTATACTGTAGCTGGATGACTTTCCCGGCAAAGACAACCCATGGCAATTTATGGAAGCATTAGGTGCTTCACTGTGAAGACAATAAAGTCAGGACATGCTTTCCCACCTGTGTACCCCATCTCTTCCTCTCCTTCCTTTTTCCCTCCCTCTTCTTCCCTCTTTCCCTGCATCTCCTACCCTCTTTCCCTCCCTGTCTCTCCCCCCTCTCCTTCAATTCTTCTTCTTCCCTCTTTCCCTCCCTATCTCTCCCTCTTTCTCTCCCTCTTCTGCCTTCCCACCTTTTCTCTTTCCCTTGCTTTCCTTCCATATTTCCCTTCCTATCCTTCCCTACCTCGTACCTTTGCTCCCTCCCTCCCTCTTTCCCTCCCTCTCCTTCCCTTCTCTCTCCCTACTCCCTCCCTTCTCCCTCCCTACTTCCTCCCTTCTCTCTCCCTACTCTCTCCCTTTCTCATTTCTCCCATCCTCGTTTCTCCCTTTCCTTTCCCTCTCCTTCCTTGACCCTTATTTCTTTCACCCCTCTTCCTTCTGTCTTCCTACTTCCCATCTGCCACACTTTCCTTTCCCTACTCCCTCCTTCCATCTATCTCCCTCCTTGATCCCTTTTCTCTGTCTCTTCTTACTCCTTCTCTCCCAACTATCTCCCTACCTCGGTTATGCTGGATGGTTTGCTAGATAAAGTTGTGTCTATTAACCTATATTATATAGAAATTGTAAATTGCATGTTACATATGTTACGAACTTCGCAAAACTTGACGAAGTCTTCGGTTCAACTCCTTGGTAAGTATATTTTTTCATGTTTTATCCGTAAATTGAAGGCACATGGGCCATATCTCTTATTCGCGAAAAAATACGGCGGGACCATTTGGTCCCGCTGTACATTTCCGCGAATGACAGTGCCTGCCAATTCTATAATTTGAAATGTGCATAAAATGGCGGAAAGAATAGATGCATTCATACGAAATTGCATTGCACTGTCAGTCGCGAAAATGTACAGCGGGACCATTCTGCGAATGACAGTGCTCGCCAATTCTACAATCTGAACTGTGCATAAAATGGCTTAAGGAATCGATGCATCCATACAAAATTGCATGGCACTGTTATTCATGAAAATGTACAGCGGGACCATTTGGTCCCGCTGTACATTTTCGCAACTGACACTGGTCGCCAATTCTACAATCTGAAATGTGCATAAAATGGATGACAGAATAGATGCATTCATATGAAATTGCATGGCACTGTCAGTTGCGAGAATGTACGGCGGGACCAAAATACTTGTTCGCGAACAAGAGGTATTGTCCATGTGCCTTATGATGACAAAATTGAACAGATAAAATGCTTTCAGGCGGAATTGAACCGGTGTCATTACTTCCCGCCCAAGGGCCCGACCTGCATACTGATATTGGTAGATTGGTAGATTGGTAGACCCTTTCCTAGCTACAGTCCATTAGTGTGCACCAGTTACTGGGACAGTAGCTCATTCCATGGAACCATACAACAAGTGGGCTACATGGATAGCTACTAGGTAGAGACTGGGATGCCGAGCTGCTCGGTAGGTCTGGCGGCGGCGTGAAGGCCGTACAGAGTGAGAGCCGCCGCAACACTCGGCGGCAGCGCAGTCCTGATGTTGCCGCCACCGACGGCGCCGCTGCCATTGAAGGCGCCCGCCGGCGTCGCTGCAGACGGTGCCGTAGGAATTTAGTTGTTATAAGATTCCGCAAGGGCCTTGATCTGGGGCTTGTACTGTATGGCTGTGAGGGCGCTGCTACTGCTATTGTCTATCGCTGCCCGCTATCGCCAACTCTATTGCTACTGCTACGAGGGTAAAGCCCCAGTTACCGCGCCACGGATGGTCGCGCCCGCTGCCACTGCCACCACCTTGTAACTGTCATTCCCTGCCGTACATGCACATGGATCTGTACGGCGACCTTCCGCGCCAGTGTCTGGCATGCATCGCTCGGACGCACTGCCGCTGTCGCCATCACCGCCTCCGCTGCCGTTGATACCCGAATAGCTCGTCACCCGGCCTCCGCCACCGCTATCATTGTTAAAAGATGATAGATATTGCCTTCCTCTGCCCTGTCCGGACCTGTGGCGCAGCCCGCCGCGTCGTCCCTGCGATCACTGCCGCGGCCGCCGTCATTGCCATAAATGGCTACATACCACTTTCAACGCTGCAGGCGCACGTGCACTGCCAGCTGCGGGAAGCTAACTCGCATGAACGGGCTATTGGATGGTGATAGCACCGCTACTGCACGGTGTTCCCCCTCCTTCATCCTTGGCACCTTGCCCATCGGCGAGGCTGACATTGACGGGCTATGGGTGCGCTGCAGTGGACTCTGGACTCTGGAGAGCAATGCTAGAGAGACTAACAGTTTCGTACTGCGTGATGGTGAGAACCCCGACGGAGCGTGCTGTGGACAACATGCCATGCCATAACATCTGGACAGATCTAATAAGTCAGATCTAATAAGTCAGATCTAATAAGTCAGATCTAATAAGTATTAATTCTGGAAACAAACTGTGGATCGAAGTTTGCTGATGGCAGTTTTTCTGGAGCTATAATTCAACCGCTAGCTAACGACCGCTCCAGGAGGCGAAGCGCCGTAAGAAACCTAGAATAACTTGCAAATATTTTCTCTCTTTTGAGCTAATTGTACTCTGTAATGACGAGGCCGTGTATATTTTGCAGCGTGATAGCTCATTAACGACTCACGCTTCTTCACGATCTTGTGCCATTTGGTCCTAGGCTGAAGCGCTGTTATTTGGAAGATTCTATCCTAGTTTCCTGAATCTATTAATACTTGCTGGAGTGCTGCTGCTCCCGCTGCCTGCTGCAGCGCTTTTCTGTGAAATAAGATGCCGCCAACTGACAAGGAAGCAGCTGCACAGCGTATCCAAGAGCTTTTCAAGGATGACATGGATATGATGGTCATTCTTGCGGCAAGCTTGACCACGCTTGGTAATGCTGAGTTCTTGGTACGTGGCCTAACCAGGGGAGTAACCGTTTAGGCAACTTTCTTCAAAAAGCTTTCTCACGAATTACTGAGTTGTAAAGATTAGGCGCGAGAGGATCAACGGTAAAAAAGGACTGGCGCTTTGAAAATTTATGTACACCAGCAGCCAGCAGCATGCCGGATGTTCGTGCGTCTTGTGTATCTATGTATATATCTTAAGGGTGTTACACTGTGGATGACTCGCCCTTCAAAGACGAGCACCGGGGTTCCTGACCGGACCGAGCCACAGCGCAGGGGAGGGTTACGTGGCTTTGTCTGCCTGTCCTGCCACGTGCTCCCCCTCTCACTCAGACCAGCAAGAGCAAAAACAACTCAGCCAGAGGCTCTGGCCTGGCCACTAACAGAGCGCAGAATATGTTTGTATGTATTAAGGGGTGTTACACTGTGGGCAACTCACCCTTCAAAGACAAGCATCGGGCGGGGTTCAGCCTGGCCACTAACAGAGCACCGAGGGTATGCATGCATGTAATGTATGTATGTAAGTGACACCCCTCCTACACATCCTTTTTCCTTGTCCAGAACTTATGCAAGGTGTGGGGGACCTTCTTTGGCTCACCCGCAGAGAAGCCCTACCTGGAGAGGGTACTTTCTGGTATGTGAGTGAGTGCGTGTGACCCAATGGCAATCGATTGCCCGCCCGACCGATGAATATCCTCAAAGCGTATTGGGGTTGTTGTTTGCGCGTGGCACCTTGAAGCTGCAGTCTCGGCTGCTTCCATGTCGTGCAGGGTCGGCGGCTGGCTTGGGGTGGAGAGCACAACAGGATCCAGTGAGTTTGTGTTGCGACACCCTATGTCAGCAGTTTCCCCCCTAATGGGTCAGTTTCACCCACATAATCGCAATTTGGCCAATTACGGGGTACCCCCATTACGGCCATTGGGGTCCATAATGGGGGCTCTGGTACCCCGTAATGGCTGGAAACCCCATAATGGACCATCATAACCCATAAGCACCCCATATCTAAGCCCCCAACATACTTAACAAACATCTTCAATCAAGTCAAAAGGGGTATAATATCCACAAACATTCTGGCCTGTTATAAATTGTTGGGATAACATGTCCATCTAACACATGTAATAATGCTGGAACAGCAGTCTGTTGGCATTTTTAGTGTAAATGCCCTATGTCAGCCCTTTCCCCCCTGATGGGTCAGTTTTAACCCCGTAATCGCAATCTGGCCAATTATGGGGTACCCCCATAACGGCCATTGGGGTCCATTATGGGGGCTCTGGTACCCCATTATGGCTGGAAACCCCGTAATGGACCATCATAACCCATAAGCACCCCATATCTAAGCCCCCAACATACTCAATAAACATCTTCAATCAAGTCAAAAGCGGTATAATATCAACAAACATTCTTGCCTGTTATAAATTGTTGGGATAAAATATCCATCTAACATGTAATAATGATGCTGGAACAGCAGTCTGTTGGCATTATTTGTGTAATTGCAGCAGGTAAGAAGCATGCATGTTGACAAAATGTAAGAAGTAAGGAATTGTGTTGTTGATCGTCCTCTGTCTATCATAGGTGGGGTAGGGCGGGGTGAGGCGGCGGGGTGGGGTGAGGCGGGGTGGGGTGAGGCGGGGTGGGGTGAGGCGGGGTGAGGTGCGGTGGGGTTGATTCCATTTCGGGCATCATGGGGGCTCATAGCAGCTCTTAAGGGCTGGGCTATGGTTGTCTTGGCTTCATGCAGCATTTATATATAGACAGAGGCTGATCACTGTCTGGGGTTGTTAGGGGATCTTAACAAAGCCAAATCATGTATCCAATTGTAGCTATTTGGTCATGTTGCTTGTACCTTTGATTCTTATATGTATGAATGCTACCTTAAAAGGGATGTTATACTGTAGCTGGATGACTTTCCCGGCAAAGACAACCCATGGCAATTTATGGAAGCATTAGGTGCTTCACTGTGAAGACAATAAAGTCAGGACATGCTTTCCCACCTGTGTACCCCATCTCTTCCTCTCCTTCCTTTTTCCCTCCCTCTTCTTCCCTCTTTCCCTGCATCTCCTACCCTCTTTCCCTCCCTGTCTCTCCCCCTCTCCTTCAATTCTTCTTCTTCCCTCTTTCCCTCCCTATCTCTCCCTCTTTCTCTCCCTCTTCTGCCTTCCCACCTTTTCTCTTCCCTTGCTTTCCTTCCATATTTCCCTTCCTATCCTTCCCTACCTCGTACCTTTGCTCCCTCCCTCCCTCTTTCCCTCCCTCTCCTTCCCTTCTCTCTCCCTACTCCCTCCCTTCTCCCTCCCTACTTCCTCCCTTCTCTCTCCCTACTCTCTCCCTTTCTCATTTCTCCCATCCTCGTTTCTCCCTTTCCTTTCCCTCTCCTTCCTTGACCCTTATTTCTTTCACCCCTCTTCCTTCTGTCTTCCTACTTCCCATCTGCCACACTTTCCTTTCCCTACTCCCTCCTTCCATCTATCTCCCTCCTTGATCCCTTTCTCTGTCTCTTCTTACTCCTTCTCTCCCAACTATCTCCCTACCTCGGTTATGCTGGATGGTTTGCTAGATAAAGTTGTGTCTATTAACCTATATTATATAGAAATTGTAAATTGCATGTTACATATGTTACGAACTTCGCAAAACTTGACGAAGTCTTCGGTTCAACTCCTTGGTAAGTATATTTTTTCATGTTTTATCCGTAAATTGAAGGCACATGGGCCATATCTCTTATTCGCGAAAAAATACGGCGGGACCATTTGGTCCCGCTGTACATTTCCGCGAATGACAGTGCCTGCCAATTCTATAATTTGAAATGTGCATAAAATGGCGGAAAGAATAGATGCATTCATACGAAATTGCATTGCACTGTCAGTCGCGAAAATGTACAGCGGGACCATTCTGCGAATGACAGTGCTCGCCAATTCTACAATCTGAACTGTGCATAAAATGGCTTAAGGAATCGATGCATCCATACAAAATTGCATGGCACTGTTATTCATGAAAATGTACAGCGGGACCATTTGGTCCCGCTGTACATTTTCGCAACTGACACTGGTCGCCAATTCTACAATCTGAAATGTGCATAAAATGGATGACAGAATAGATGCATTCATATGAAATTGCATGGCACTGTCAGTTGCGAGAATGTACGGCGGGACCAAAATACTTGTTCGCGAACAAGAGGTATTGTCCATGTGCCTTATGATGACAAAATTGAACAGATAAAATGCTTTCAGGCGGAATTGAACCGGTGTCATTACTTCCCGCCCAAGGGCCCGACCTGCATACTGATATTGGTAGATTGGTAGATTGGTAGACCCTTTCCTAGCTACAGTCCATTAGTGTGCACCAGTTACTGGGACAGTAGCTCATTCCATGGAACCATACAACAAGTGGGCTACATGGATAGCTACTAGGTAGAGACTGGGATGCCGAGCTGCTCGGTAGGTCTGGCGGCGGCGTGAAGGCCGTACAGAGTGAGAGCCGCCGCAACACTCGGCGGCAGCGCAGTCCTGATGTTGCCGCCACCGACGGCGCCGCTGCCATTGAAGGCGCCCGCCGGCGTCGCTGCAGACGGTGCCGTAGGAATTTAGTTGTTATAAGATTCCGCAAGGGCCTTGATCTGGGGCTTGTACTGTATGGCTGTGAGGGCGCTGCTACTGCTATTGTCTATCGCTGCCCGCTATCGCCAACTCTATTGCTACTGCTACGAGGGTAAAGCCCCAGTTACCGCGCCACGGATGGTCGCGCCCGCTGCCACTGCCACCACCTTGTAACTGTCATTCCCTGCCGTACATGCACATGGATCTGTACGGCGACCTTCCGCGCCAGTGTCTGGCATGCATCGCTCGGACGCACTGCCGCTGTCGCCATCACCGCCTCCGCTGCCGTTGATACCCGAATAGCTCGTCACCCGGCCTCCGCCACCGCTATCATTGTTAAAAAGATGATAGATATTGCCTTCCTCTGCCCTGTCCGGACCTGTGGCGCAGCCCGCCGCGTCGTCCCTGCGATCACTGCCGCGGCCGCCGTCATTGCCATAAATGGCTACATACCACTTTCAACGCTGCAGGCGCACGTGCACTGCCAGCTGCGGGAAGCTAACTCGCATGAACGGGCTATTGGATGGTGATAGCACCGCTACTGCACGGTGTTCCCCCTCCTTCATCCTTGGCACCTTGCCCATCGGCGAGGCTGACATTGACGGGCTATGGGTGCGCTGCAGTGGACTCTGGACTCTGGAGAGCAATGCTAGAGAGACTAACAGTTTCGTACTGCGTGATGGTGAGAACCCCGACGGAGCGTGCTGTGGACAACATGCCATGCCATAACATCTGGACAGATCTAATAAGTCAGATCTAATAAGTCAGATCTAATAAGTCAGATCTAATAAGTATTAATTCTGGAAACAAACTGTGGATCGAAGTTTGCTGATGGCAGTTTTTCTGGAGCTATAATTCAACCGCTAGCTAACGACCGCTCCAGGAGGCGAAGCGCCGTAAGAAACCTAGAATAACTTGCAAATATTTTCTCTCTTTTGAGCTAATTGTACTCTGTAATGACGAGGCCGTGTATATTTTGCAGCGTGATAGCTCATTAACGACTCACGCTTCTTCACGATCTTGTGCCATTTGGTCCTAGGCTGAAGCGCTGTTATTTGGAAGATTCTATCCTAGTTTCCTGAATCTATTAATACTTGCTGGAGTGCTGCTGCTCCCGCTGCCTGCTGCAGCGCTTTTCTGTGAAATAAGATGCCGCCAACTGACAAGGAAGCAGCTGCACAGCGTATCCAAGAGCTTTTCAAGGATGACATGGATATGATGGTCATTCTTGCGGCAAGCTTGACCACGCTTGGTAATGCTGAGTTCTTGGTACGTGGCCTAACCAGGGGAGTAACCGTTTAGGCAACTTTCTTCAAAAAGCTTTCTCACGAATTACTGAGTTGTAAAGATTAGGCGCGAGAGGATCAACGGTAAAAAAGGACTGGCGCTTTGAAAATTTATGTACACCAGCAGCCAGCAGCATGCCGGATGTTCGTGCGTCTTGTGTATCTATGTATATATCTTAAGGGTGTTACACTGTGGATGACTCGCCCTTCAAAGACGAGCACCGGGGTTCCTGACCGGACCGAGCCACAGCGCAGGGGAGGGTTACGTGGCTTTGTCTGCCTGTCCTGCCACGTGCTCCCCCTCTCACTCAGACCAGCAAGAGCAAAAACAACTCAGCCAGAGGCTCTGGCCTGGCCACTAACAGAGCGCAGAATATGTTTGTATGTATTAAGGGGTGTTACACTGTGGGCAACTCACCCTTCAAAGACAAGCATCGGGCGGGGTTCAGCCTGGCCACTAACAGAGCACCGAGGGTATGCATGCATGTAATGTATGTATGTAAGTGACACCCCTCCTACACATCCTTTTTCCTTGTCCAGAACTTATGCAAGGTGTGGGGGACCTTCTTTGGCTCACCCGCAGAGAAGCCCTACCTGGAGAGGGTACTTTCTGGTATGTGAGTGAGTGCGTGTGACCCAATGGCAATCGATTGCCCGCCCGACCGATGAATATCCTCAAAGCGTATTGGGGTTGTTGTTTGCGCGTGGCACCTTGAAGCTGCAGTCTCGGCTGCTTCCATGTCGTGCAGGGTCGGCGGCTGGCTTGGGGTGGAGAGCACAACAGGATCCAGTGAGTTTGTGTTGCGACACCCTATGTCAGCAGTTTCCCCCCTAATGGGTCAGTTTCACCCACATAATCGCAATTTGGCCAATTACGGGGTACCCCCATTACGGCCATTGGGGTCCATAATGGGGGCTCTGGTACCCCGTAATGGCTGGAAACCCCATAATGGACCATCATAACCCATAAGCACCCCATATCTAAGCCCCCAACATACTTAACAAACATCTTCAATCAAGTCAAAAGGGGTATAATATCCACAAACATTCTGGCCTGTTATAAATTGTTGGGATAACATGTCCATCTAACACATGTAATAATGCTGGAACAGCAGTCTGTTGGCATTTTTAGTGTAAATGCCCTATGTCAGCCCTTTCCCCCTGATGGGTCAGTTTTAAACCCCGTAATCGCAATCTGGCCAATTATGGGGTACCCCCATAACGGCCATTGGGGTCCATTATGGGGGCTCTGGTACCCCATTATGGCTGGAAACCCCGTAATGGACCATCATAACCCATAAGCACCCCATATCTAAGCCCCCAACATACTCAATAAACATCTTCAATCAAGTCAAAAGCGGTATAATATCAACAAACATTCTTGCCTGTTATAAATTGTTGGGATAAAATATCCATCTAACATGTAATAATGATGCTGGAACAGCAGTCTGTTGGCATTATTTGTGTAATTGCAGCAGGTAAGAAGCATGCATGTTGACAAAATGTAAGAAGTAAGGAATTGTGTTGTTGATCGTCCTCTGTCTATCATAGGTGGGGTAGGGCGGGGTGAGGCGGCGGGGTGGGGTGAGGCGGGGTGGGGTGAGGCGGGGTGGGGTGAGGCGGGGTGAGGTGCGGTGGGGTTGATTCCATTTCGGGCATCATGGGGGCTCATAGCAGCTCTTAAGGGCTGGGCTATGGTTGTCTTGGCTTCATGCAGCATTTATATATAGACAGAGGCTGATCACTGTCTGGGGTTGTTAGGGGATCTTAACAAAGCCAAAATCATGTATCCAATTGTAGCTATTTGGTCATGTTGCTTGTACCTTTGATTCTTATATGTATGAATGCTACCTTAAAGGGATGTTATACTGTAGCTGGATGACTTTCCCGGCAAAGACAACCCATGGCAATTTATGGAAGCATTAGGTGCTTCACTGTGAAGACAATAAAGTCAGGACATGCTTTCCCACCTGTGTACCCATCTCTTCCTCTCCTTCCTTTTTCCCTCCCTCTTCTTCCCTCTTTCCCTGCATCTCCTACCCTCTTTCCCTCCCTGTCTCTCCCCCTCTCCTTCAATTCTTCTTCTTCCCTCTTTCCCTCCCTATCTCTCCCTCTTTCTCTCCCTCTTCTGCCTTCCCACCTTTTCTCTTTCCCTTGCTTTCCTTCCATATTTCCCTTCCTATCCTTCCCTACCTCGTACCTTTGCTCCCTCCCTCCCTCTTTCCCTCCCTCTCCTTCCCTTCTCTCTCCCTACTCCCTCCCTTCTCCCTCCCTACTTCCTCCCTTCTCTCTCCCTACTCTCTCCCTTTCTCATTTCTCCCATCCTCGTTTCTCCCTTTCCTTTCCCTCTCCTTCCTTGACCCTTATTTCTTTCACCCCTCTTCCTTCTGTCTTCCTACTTCCCATCTGCCACACTTTCCTTTCCCTACTCCCTCCTTCCATCTATCTCCCTCCTTGATCCCTTTCTCTGTCTCTTCTTACTCCTTCTCTCCCAACTATCTCCCTACCTCGGTTATGCTGGATGGTTTGCTAGATAAAGTTGTGTCTATTAACCTATATTATATAGAAATTGTAAATTGCATGTTACATATGTTACGAACTTCGCAAAACTTGACGAAGTCTTCGGTTCAACTCCTTGGTAAGTATATTTTTTCATGTTTTATCCGTAAATTGAAGGCACATGGGCCATATCTCTTATTCGCGAAAAAATACGGCGGGACCATTTGGTCCCGCTGTACATTTCCGCGAATGACAGTGCCTGCCAATTCTATAATTTGAAATGTGCATAAAATGGCGGAAAGAATAGATGCATTCATACGAAATTGCATTGCACTGTCAGTCGCGAAAATGTACAGCGGGACCATTCTGCGAATGACAGTGCTCGCCAATTCTACAATCTGAACTGTGCATAAAATGGCTTAAGGAATCGATGCATCCATACAAAATTGCATGGCACTGTTATTCATGAAAATGTACAGCGGGACCATTTGGTCCCGCTGTACATTTTCGCAACTGACACTGGTCGCCAATTCTACAATCTGAAATGTGCATAAAATGGATGACAGAATAGATGCATTCATATGAAATTGCATGGCACTGTCAGTTGCGAGAATGTACGGCGGGACCAAAATACTTGTTCGCGAACAAGAGGTATTGTCCATGTGCCTTATGATGACAAAATTGAACAGATAAAATGCTTTCAGGCGGAATTGAACCGGTGTCATTACTTCCCGCCCAAGGGCCCGACCTGCATACTGATATTGGTAGATTGGTAGATTGGTAGACCCTTTCCTAGCTACAGTCCATTAGTGTGCACCAGTTACTGGGACAGTAGCTCATTCCATGGAACCATACAACAAGTGGGCTACATGGATAGCTACTAGGTAGAGACTGGGATGCCGAGCTGCTCGGTAGGTCTGGCGGCGGCGTGAAGGCCGTACAGAGTGAGAGCCGCCGCAACACTCGGCGGCAGCGCAGTCCTGATGTTGCCGCCACCGACGGCGCCGCTGCCATTGAAGGCGCCCGCCGGCGTCGCTGCAGACGGTGCCGTAGGAATTTAGTTGTTATAAGATTCCGCAAGGGCCTTGATCTGGGGCTTGTACTGTATGGCTGTGAGGGCGCTGCTACTGCTATTGTCTATCGCTGCCCGCTATCGCCAACTCTATTGCTACTGCTACGAGGGTAAAGCCCCAGTTACCGCGCCACGGATGGTCGCGCCCGCTGCCACTGCCACCACCTTGTAACTGTCATTCCCTGCCGTACATGCACATGGATCTGTACGGCGACCTTCCGCGCCAGTGTCTGGCATGCATCGCTCGGACGCACTGCCGCTGTCGCCATCACCGCCTCCGCTGCCGTTGATACCCGAATAGCTCGTCACCCGGCCTCCGCCACCGCTATCATTGTTAAAAAGATGATAGATATTGCCTTCCTCTGCCCTGTCCGGACCTGTGGCGCAGCCCGCCGCGTCGTCCCTGCGATCACTGCCGCGGCCGCCGTCATTGCCATAAATGGCTACATACCACTTTCAACGCTGCAGGCGCACGTGCACTGCCAGCTGCGGGAAGCTAACTCGCATGAACGGGCTATTGGATGGTGATAGCACCGCTACTGCACGGTGTTCCCCCTCCTTCATCCTTGGCACCTTGCCCATCGGCGAGGCTGACATTGACGGGCTATGGGTGCGCTGCAGTGGACTCTGGACTCTGGAGAGCAATGCTAGAGAGACTAACAGTTTCGTACTGCGTGATGGTGAGAACCCCGACGGAGCGTGCTGTGGACAACATGCCATGCCATAACATCTGGACAGATCTAATAAGTCAGATCTAATAAGTCAGATCTAATAAGTCAGATCTAATAAGTATTAATTCTGGAAACAAACTGTGGATCGAAGTTTGCTGATGGCAGTTTTTCTGGAGCTATAATTCAACCGCTAGCTAACGACCGCTCCAGGAGGCGAAGCGCCGTAAGAAACCTAGAATAACTTGCAAATATTTTCTCTCTTTTGAGCTAATTGTACTCTGTAATGACGAGGCCGTGTATATTTTGCAGCGTGATAGCTCATTAACGACTCACGCTTCTTCACGATCTTGTGCCATTTGGTCCTAGGCTGAAGCGCTGTTATTTGGAAGATTCTATCCTAGTTTCCTGAATCTATTAATACTTGCTGGAGTGCTGCTGCTCCCGCTGCCTGCTGCAGCGCTTTTCTGTGAAATAAGATGCCGCCAACTGACAAGGAAGCAGCTGCACAGCGTATCCAAGAGCTTTTCAAGGATGACATGGATATGATGGTCATTCTTGCGGCAAGCTTGACCACGCTTGGTAATGCTGAGTTCTTGGTACGTGGCCTAACCAGGGGAGTAACCGTTTAGGCAACTTTCTTCAAAAAGCTTTCTCACGAATTACTGAGTTGTAAAGATTAGGCGCGAGAGGATCAACGGTAAAAAAGGACTGGCGCTTTGAAAATTTATGTACACCAGCAGCCAGCAGCATGCCGGATGTTCGTGCGTCTTGTGTATCTATGTATATATCTTAAGGGTGTTACACTGTGGATGACTCGCCCTTCAAAGACGAGCACCGGGGTTCCTGACCGGACCGAGCCACAGCGCAGGGGAGGGTTACGTGGCTTTGTCTGCCTGTCCTGCCACGTGCTCCCCCTCTCACTCAGACCAGCAAGAGCAAAAACAACTCAGCCAGAGGCTCTGGCCTGGCCACTAACAGAGCGCAGAATATGTTTGTATGTATTAAGGGGTGTTACACTGTGGGCAACTCACCCTTCAAAGACAAGCATCGGGCGGGGTTCAGCCTGGCCACTAACAGAGCACCGAGGGTATGCATGCATGTAATGTATGTATGTAAGTGACACCCCTCCTACACATCCTTTTTCCTTGTCCAGAACTTATGCAAGGTGTGGGGGACCTTCTTTGGCTCACCCGCAGAGAAGCCCTACCTGGAGAGGGTACTTTCTGGTATGTGAGTGAGTGCGTGTGACCCAATGGCAATCGATTGCCCGCCCGACCGATGAATATCCTCAAAGCGTATTGGGGTTGTTGTTTGCGCGTGGCACCTTGAAGCTGCAGTCTCGGCTGCTTCCATGTCGTGCAGGGTCGGCGGCTGGCTTGGGGTGGAGAGCACAACAGGATCCAGTGAGTTTGTGTTGCGACACCCTATGTCAGCAGTTTCCCCCCTAATGGGTCAGTTTCACCCACATAATCGCAATTTGGCCAATTACGGGGTACCCCCATTACGGCCATTGGGGTCCATAATGGGGGCTCTGGTACCCCGTAATGGCTGGAAACCCCATAATGGACCATCATAACCCATAAGCACCCCATATCTAAGCCCCCAACATACTTAACAAACATCTTCAATCAAGTCAAAAGGGGTATAATATCCACAAACATTCTGGCCTGTTATAAATTGTTGGGATAACATGTCCATCTAACACATGTAATAATGCTGGAACAGCAGTCTGTTGGCATTTTTAGTGTAAATGCCCTATGTCAGCCCTTTCCCCCCTGATGGGTCAGTTTTAACCCCGTAATCGCAATCTGGCCAATTATGGGGTACCCCCATAACGGCCATTGGGGTCCATTATGGGGGCTCTGGTACCCCATTATGGCTGGAAACCCCGTAATGGACCATCATAACCCATAAGCACCCCATATCTAAGCCCCCAACATACTCAATAAACATCTTCAATCAAGTCAAAAGCGGTATAATATCAACAAACATTCTTGCCTGTTATAAATTGTTGGGATAAAATATCCATCTAACATGTAATAATGATGCTGGAACAGCAGTCTGTTGGCATTATTTGTGTAATTGCAGCAGGTAAGAAGCATGCATGTTGACAAAATGTAAGAAGTAAGGAATTGTGTTGTTGATCGTCCTCTGTCTATCATAGGTGGGGTAGGGCGGGGTGAGGCGGCGGGGTGGGGTGAGGCGGGGTGGGGTGAGGCGGGGTGGGGTGAGGCGGGGTGAGGTGCGGTGGGGTTGATTCCATTTCGGGCATCATGGGGGCTCATAGCAGCTCTTAAGGGCTGGGCTATGGTTGTCTTGGCTTCATGCAGCATTTATATATAGACAGAGGCTGATCACTGTCTGGGGTTGTTAGGGGATCTTAACAAAGCCAAAATCATGTATCCAATTGTAGCTATTTGGTCATGTTGCTTGTACCTTTGATTCTTATATGTATGAATGCTACCTTAAAAGGGATGTTATACTGTAGCTGGATGACTTTCCCGGCAAAGACAACCCATGGCAATTTATGGAAGCATTAGGTGCTTCACTGTGAAGACAATAAAGTCAGGACATGCTTTCCCACCTGTGTACCCCATCTCTTCCTCTCCTTCCTTTTTCCCTCCCTCTTCTTCCCTCTTTCCCTGCATCTCCTACCCTCTTTCCCTCCCTGTCTCTCCCCCTCTCCTTCAATTCTTCTTCTTCCCTCTTTCCCTCCCTATCTCTCCCTCTTTCTCTCCCTCTTCTGCCTTCCCACCTTTTCTCTTTCCCTTGCTTTCCTTCCATATTTCCCTTCCTATCCTTCCCTACCTCGTACCTTTGCTCCCTCCCTCCCTCTTTCCCTCCCTCTCCTTCCCTTCTCTCTCCCTACTCCCTCCCTTCTCCCTCCCTACTTCCTCCCTTCTCTCTCCCTACTCTCTCCCTTTCTCATTTCTCCCATCCTCGTTTCTCCCTTTCCTTTCCCTCTCCTTCCTTGACCCTTATTTCTTTCACCCCTCTTCCTTCTGTCTTCCTACTTCCCATCTGCCACACTTTCCTTTCCCTACTCCCTCCTTCCATCTATCTCCCTCCTTGATCCCTTTCTCTGTCTCTTCTTACTCCTTCTCTCCCAACTATCTCCCTACCTCGGTTATGCTGGATGGTTTGCTAGATAAAGTTGTGTCTATTAACCTATATTATATAGAAATTGTAAATTGCATGTTACATATGTTACGAACTTCGCAAAACTTGACGAAGTCTTCGGTTCAACTCCTTGGTAAGTATATTTTTTCATGTTTTATCCGTAAATTGAAGGCACATGGGCCATATCTCTTATTCGCGAAAAAATACGGCGGGACCATTTGGTCCCGCTGTACATTTCCGCGAATGACAGTGCCTGCCAATTCTATAATTTGAAATGTGCATAAAATGGCGGAAAGAATAGATGCATTCATACGAAATTGCATTGCACTGTCAGTCGCGAAAATGTACAGCGGGACCATTCTGCGAATGACAGTGCTCGCCAATTCTACAATCTGAACTGTGCATAAAATGGCTTAAGGAATCGATGCATCCATACAAAATTGCATGGCACTGTTATTCATGAAAATGTACAGCGGGACCATTTGGTCCCGCTGTACATTTTCGCAACTGACACTGGTCGCCAATTCTACAATCTGAAATGTGCATAAAATGGATGACAGAATAGATGCATTCATATGAAATTGCATGGCACTGTCAGTTGCGAGAATGTACGGCGGGACCAAAATACTTGTTCGCGAACAAGAGGTATTGTCCATGTGCCTTATGATGACAAAATTGAACAGATAAAATGCTTTCAGGCGGAATTGAACCGGTGTCATTACTTCCCGCCCAAGGGCCCGACCTGCATACTGATATTGGTAGATTGGTAGATTGGTAGACCCTTTCCTAGCTACAGTCCATTAGTGTGCACCAGTTACTGGGACAGTAGCTCATTCCATGGAACCATACAACAAGTGGGCTACATGGATAGCTACTAGGTAGAGACTGGGATGCCGAGCTGCTCGGTAGGTCTGGCGGCGGCGTGAAGGCCGTACAGAGTGAGAGCCGCC
The DNA here is from genome assembly GCA_019650235.1 of Volvox reticuliferus. Lineage (NCBI taxonomy): Eukaryota > Viridiplantae > Chlorophyta > Chlorophyceae > Chlamydomonadales > Volvocaceae > Volvox > Volvox reticuliferus. The sequence goes on from BNCP01000023.1 coordinate 946,009, forward strand.
GCAACACTCGGCGGCAGCGCAGTCCTGATGTTGCCGCCACCGACGGCGCCGCTGCCATTGAAGGCGCCCGCCGGCGTCGCTGCAGACGGTGCCGTAGGAATTTAGTTGTTATAAGATTCCGCAAGGGCCTTGATCTGGGGCTTGTACTGTATGGCTGTGAGGGCGCTGCTACTGCTATTGTCTATCGCTGCCCGCTATCGCCAACTCTATTGCTACTGCTACGAGGGTAAAGCCCCAGTTACCGCGCCACGGATGGTCGCGCCCGCTGCCACTGCCACCACCTTGTAACTGTCATTCCCTGCCGTACATGCACATGGATCTGTACGGCGACCTTCCGCGCCAGTGTCTGGCATGCATCGCTCGGACGCACTGCCGCTGTCGCCATCACCGCCTCCGCTGCCGTTGATACCCGAATAGCTCGTCACCCGGCCTCCGCCACCGCTATCATTGTTAAAAAGATGATAGATATTGCCTTCCTCTGCCCTGTCCGGACCTGTGGCGCAGCCCGCCGCGTCGTCCCTGCGATCACTGCCGCGGCCGCCGTCATTGCCATAAATGGCTACATACCACTTTCAACGCTGCAGGCGCACGTGCACTGCCAGCTGCGGGAAGCTAACTCGCATGAACGGGCTATTGGATGGTGATAGCACCGCTACTGCACGGTGTTCCCCCTCCTTCATCCTTGGCACCTTGCCCATCGGCGAGGCTGACATTGACGGGCTATGGGTGCGCTGCAGTGGACTCTGGACTCTGGAGAGCAATGCTAGAGAGACTAACAGTTTCGTACTGCGTGATGGTGAGAACCCCGACGGAGCGTGCTGTGGACAACATGCCATGCCATAACATCTGGACAGATCTAATAAGTCAGATCTAATAAGTCAGATCTAATAAGTCAGATCTAATAAGTATTAATTCTGGAAACAAACTGTGGATCGAAGTTTGCTGATGGCAGTTTTTCTGGAGCTATAATTCAACCGCTAGCTAACGACCGCTCCAGGAGGCGAAGCGCCGTAAGAAACCTAGAATAACTTGCAAATATTTTCTCTCTTTTGAGCTAATTGTACTCTGTAATGACGAGGCCGTGTATATTTTGCAGCGTGATAGCTCATTAACGACTCACGCTTCTTCACGATCTTGTGCCATTTGGTCCTAGGCTGAAGCGCTGTTATTTGGAAGATTCTATCCTAGTTTCCTGAATCTATTAATACTTGCTGGAGTGCTGCTGCTCCCGCTGCCTGCTGCAGCGCTTTTCTGTGAAATAAGATGCCGCCAACTGACAAGGAAGCAGCTGCACAGCGTATCCAAGAGCTTTTCAAGGATGACATGGATATGATGGTCATTCTTGCGGCAAGCTTGACCACGCTTGGTAATGCTGAGTTCTTGGTACGTGGCCTAACCAGGGGAGTAACCGTTTAGGCAACTTTCTTCAAAAAGCTTTCTCACGAATTACTGAGTTGTAAAGATTAGGCGCGAGAGGATCAACGGTAAAAAAGGACTGGCGCTTTGAAAATTTATGTACACCAGCAGCCAGCAGCATGCCGGATGTTCGTGCGTCTTGTGTATCTATGTATATATCTTAAGGGTGTTACACTGTGGATGACTCGCCCTTCAAAGACGAGCACCGGGGTTCCTGACCGGACCGAGCCACAGCGCAGGGGAGGGTTACGTGGCTTTGTCTGCCTGTCCTGCCACGTGCTCCCCCTCTCACTCAGACCAGCAAGAGCAAAAACAACTCAGCCAGAGGCTCTGGCCTGGCCACTAACAGAGCGCAGAATATGTTTGTATGTATTAAGGGGTGTTACACTGTGGGCAACTCACCCTTCAAAGACAAGCATCGGGCGGGGTTCAGCCTGGCCACTAACAGAGCACCGAGGGTATGCATGCATGTAATGTATGTATGTAAGTGACACCCCTCCTACACATCCTTTTTCCTTGTCCAGAACTTATGCAAGGTGTGGGGGACCTTCTTTGGCTCACCCGCAGAGAAGCCCTACCTGGAGAGGGTACTTTCTGGTATGTGAGTGAGTGCGTGTGACCCAATGGCAATCGATTGCCCGCCCGACCGATGAATATCCTCAAAGCGTATTGGGGTTGTTGTTTGCGCGTGGCACCTTGAAGCTGCAGTCTCGGCTGCTTCCATGTCGTGCAGGGTCGGCGGCTGGCTTGGGGTGGAGAGCACAACAGGATCCAGTGAGTTTGTGTTGCGACACCCTATGTCAGCAGTTTCCCCCCTAATGGGTCAGTTTCACCCACATAATCGCAATTTGGCCAATTACGGGGTACCCCCATTACGGCCATTGGGGTCCATAATGGGGGCTCTGGTACCCCGTAATGGCTGGAAACCCCATAATGGACCATCATAACCCATAAGCACCCCATATCTAAGCCCCCAACATACTTAACAAACATCTTCAATCAAGTCAAAAGGGGTATAATATCCACAAACATTCTGGCCTGTTATAAATTGTTGGGATAACATGTCCATCTAACACATGTAATAATGCTGGAACAGCAGTCTGTTGGCATTTTTAGTGTAAATGCCCTATGTCAGCCCTTTCCCCCCTGATGGGTCAGTTTTAACCCCGTAATCGCAATCTGGCCAATTATGGGGTACCCCCATAACGGCCATTGGGGTCCATTATGGGGGCTCTGGTACCCCATTATGGCTGGAAACCCCGTAATGGACCATCATAACCCATAAGCACCCCATATCTAAGCCCCCAACATACTCAATAAACATCTTCAATCAAGTCAAAAGCGGTATAATATCAACAAACATTCTTGCCTGTTATAAATTGTTGGGATAAAATATCCATCTAACATGTAATAATGATGCTGGAACAGCAGTCTGTTGGCATTATTTGTGTAATTGCAGCAGGTAAGAAGCATGCATGTTGACAAAATGTAAGAAGTAAGGAATTGTGTTGTTGATCGTCCTCTGTCTATCATAGGTGGGGTAGGGCGGGGTGAGGCGGCGGGGTGGGGTGAGGCGGGGTGGGGTGAGGCGGGGTGGGGTGAGGCGGGGTGAGGTGCGGTGGGGTTGATTCCATTTCGGGCATCATGGGGGCTCATAGCAGCTCTTAAGGGCTGGGCTATGGTTGTCTTGGCTTCATGCAGCATTTATATATAGACAGAGGCTGATCACTGTCTGGGGTTGTTAGGGATCTTAACAAAGCCAAAATCATGTATCCAATTGTAGCTATTTGGTCATGTTGCTTGTACCTTTGATTCTTATATGTATGAATGCTACCTTAAAAGGGATGTTATACTGTAGCTGGATGACTTTCCCGGCAAAGACAACCCATGGCAATTTATGGAAGCATTAGGTGCTTCACTGTGAAGACAATAAAGTCAGGACATGCTTTCCCACCTGTGTACCCCATCTCTTCCTCTCCTTCCTTTTTCCCTCCCTCTTCTTCCCTCTTTCCCTGCATCTCCTACCCTCTTTCCCTCCCTGTCTCTCCCCCTCTCCTTCAATTCTTCTTCTTCCCTCTTTCCCTCCCTATCTCTCCCTCTTTCTCTCCCTCTTCTGCCTTCCCACCTTTTCTCTTTCCCTTGCTTTCCTTCCATATTTCCCTTCCTATCCTTCCCTACCTCGTACCTTTGCTCCCTCCCTCCCTCTTTCCCTCCCTCTCCTTCCCTTCTCTCTCCCTACTCCCTCCCTTCTCCCTCCCTACTTCCTCCCTTCTCTCTCCCTACTCTCTCCCTTTCTCATTTCTCCCATCCTCGTTTCTCCCTTTCCTTTCCCTCTCCTTCCTTGACCCTTATTTCTTTCACCCCTCTTCCTTCTGTCTTCCTACTTCCCATCTGCCACACTTTCCTTTCCCTACTCCCTCCTTCCATCTATCTCCCTCCTTGATCCCTTTCTCTGTCTCTTCTTACTCCTTCTCTCCCAACTATCTCCCTACCTCGGTTATGCTGGATGGTTTGCTAGATAAAGTTGTGTCTATTAACCTATATTATATAGAAATTGTAAATTGCATGTTACATATGTTACGAACTTCGCAAAACTTGACGAAGTCTTCGGTTCAACTCCTTGGTAAGTATATTTTTTCATGTTTTATCCGTAAATTGAAGGCACATGGGCCATATCTCTTATTCGCGAAAAAATACGGCGGGACCATTTGGTCCCGCTGTACATTTCCGCGAATGACAGTGCCTGCCAATTCTATAATTTGAAATGTGCATAAAATGGCGGAAAGAATAGATGCATTCATACGAAATTGCATTGCACTGTCAGTCGCGAAAATGTACAGCGGGACCATTCTGCGAATGACAGTGCTCGCCAATTCTACAATCTGAACTGTGCATAAAATGGCTTAAGGAATCGATGCATCCATACAAAATTGCATGGCACTGTTATTCATGAAAATGTACAGCGGGACCATTTGGTCCCGCTGTACATTTTCGCAACTGACACTGGTCGCCAATTCTACAATCTGAAATGTGCATAAAATGGATGACAGAATAGATGCATTCATATGAAATTGCATGGCACTGTCAGTTGCGAGAATGTACGGCGGGACCAAAATACTTGTTCGCGAACAAGAGGTATTGTCCATGTGCCTTATGATGACAAAATTGAACAGATAAAATGCTTTCAGGCGGAATTGAACCGGTGTCATTACTTCCCGCCCATGGGCCCGACCTGCATACTGATATTGGTAGATTGGTAGATTGGTAGATACTACCTTAGCACGAAAAAGACATATTATTTTTTATTATTAGGCTTGCGGAAAGGTACAGTGCAACAATTTGTTGTGCTGTACTTTCGTGATGGAAATGTGATGAGCGAGCTTTTGTTTCTGCATGCATGATTGTAAGTGTCAAAGTGGAGATCAACAGCATTTCTCGTAGCATTCTTGTTGTTGTATAGGACTTTTTGTAATGCCAAATCTCCCTTTTAATGGCATTCATAGATAGAGGTGCCAATATTTACAGAACAACATCATTTATGTATCCTTGGCTTTTCTTGAAGATTTTTATCAATCCCTACAGGATATTCCTTTTCCACAAGCAGCAGCCATGGAAGCCTGGCGGCGGAGATGAGATCTATGCAGCAATGGATATATGCTCCAACCTAGGAGGTAAAGGAGGATGCTTGTATTTGGTGAAGGACAGGGTGATAGGCGGCGGTGTTGGCAGCACATGATTGGTTGCACTAGCTAAAACTAGCTGTTGTGACAGGGTTGCCATTAATAATATTAAATATTGTTGCTTGTGTGAATTAACAACTCATGATTTTGGTGTGGTTTCTGCCTTCCTGGCTGCGTGCTGCTGTCCACTTGATCTCAGGCAGGTGCTTGGCTGGCTCACAATGTTCATGGCAGGTAATTTTCTGTCCAGGCCTTGGCCAGGGCTGCAATGAAGGTGTGACTGCAGGTGGGTGTATTGTTTGGGGCTGGGTGCTGCAGAAACATATGGAACAATGGGAGCTGCTGCTGATGGAGATGGGAAGGGGCAGTGATAATGCACTGGGGCAGGGAGCAAGGGTGAGACTGTACAAAATGGTAGCTGGTGATAGAGGTGAAGTGGAATGGTGATGGAATGCAGCAGAGAGATCGCACAAAAGGAGAGTAATGGATGTGAGGGGGGCCCAGCAGCAATATATGGGATCCCAAATTTGGGTTTAGGACTTGTTTAAACATGTACGAGGATAAGTCCAGAACATACTTAGTCTAAGTAGTCTTCCTAAGCCGGACTTACAGTCTCACATTAGATGGAAGAGGCTTATTAGCTGCTGCTGCTGTACTTCTATCTTGGCCAGGCTTACTCACGCACTATGTCTGGACTTAACACTATACTACTTACAGTAGGCATCACCATGCTTAACCAGGCTTAGCCAGACTTATGTAAGCACATCCAATCTTAGGTACCATTACCTTTTGAGAGGTGTGGAGGAATAGGGAGAAACTCTGGTGACTGGGGGTTGCTTGGCAATGGAGGAAGGCAGGGAAGGACTGGGAGAAGGGGCAATGGTGGTTATAGGGTGGCAGGGATGGAGAGTAGAAGGGTGATGATAGGGTTGGATGGAGAGAACAACAGCGTCATGGCCACAGTTATTTTGTAGATTTTTTGTATCTGATATAAAATGTGTATCATGACATCTGTGTGTTGTGTGTTTTGCCTGCTATCACAGCTGCAGGTTCAGCAGAGGATATATAATGGCAATGTCAAGAAATGCTTTGGTTCTGAACCAGAAGGTGGTCATAATCTCCAAGATCATGGCAATAATAGGATGTAACAGAGGCTGGCAGGAGTGCATTGGAGTGGCTGGGGAAATAGGTGGTGACTGAAGAGTGGTGAGGGGTGGCAATGAATCCAGAAAGGTACAGTTTGTGTAACAGCAGCAGAGGTGATGGACGGGGAAGCAGGTGGGGGTAAGAAGGGGACGGAATGGTGAGCAATAGGTAGGACAACAAAGGGGAAGGTAGGGGAGCATGATACCATCATGGATGCAATGTGTGCTCTGCCCATACATACTTCTGCATCCATGTGTGTATGGTATGGATTCATTTTCGATCTTTGCAGTTTTAGCTGCTGGTGACAAGGGCAGTGTGAATGGCACCTATAGAGCTGGTTTAGGAGGGGATCAAGGCAGGGATGTGGGTTGGTGACAGCAGATGAAGGTATGGATGATGGCTTGTACTGTGGCATGTGGGATCATCATAGACAAAGATCCCTATTATAAGTGTATTGTAAGCTTACAAGGCCACAACTGTCCCTACCCATTATGGCCCATCTTTCATAACGGGACCCCTTATGGGGGGGGCCTGTTTACGGCCCGTAAACGGCGTTAGGGGCCGTATAGGGGGTAAAGCCCATTATGGGTCAGACGAAAACCTTCCCCCTGATGGGGGGGGGGTCCGTTATGGGGTTACATTTTTACGGACCCTCACTGGTCCCATTACGGGGGTAAACGCTGACATAGGGATGCAGCAGGTAAGAATCATGCATGTTGACAAGGTGTAAGAAGTAAGGAATTGTGTTGTTGATCGGCCTCTGTCTATCATAGGTGGGGTGGGATGGGGTGGGGTGGTGTGGGGTGGGGTGGGGTGGGGTGGGGTGGGGTGGGGTGGGGTGGGGTGGGGTGGGGTGGGTGGGTGGGGTTGATTCCATTTCGGGCATCATGAGGGCTCCCAGCAGCTCTTAAGGGCTGGGCTATGGTTGTCTTGGCTTCATGCGGCATTTATATAGACAGAGGCTGATCACTGTCTGGGGTTGTTAGGGGATCTTAACAAAGCCAAAATCGTGTATCCAATTGTAGCTTTGGTCATGTTGTCATTCATTCATCATGTTGATTCTTATATGTATGAATGTTACCTTAAAAGGGATGTTATACTGTAGCGGATGACTTTCCCTGCAAAGACAACCCATGGCAATTTATGGATGCATTAGGTGCTTCACTGTGAAGACAATAAAGTCAGGACATGCTTTCCCACCTGTGTACCCAATCTCTTCCTCTCCTTCCTTTTTCCCTCCCTCTTCTTCCCTCTTTCCCTGCATCCCCTTCCCTCTTTCCCTCCCTGTCTCTCCCCCTCTCCTTCAATTCCTCTTCTTCCCTCTTTCCCTCCCTATCTCTCCCTCTTTCTCTCCCTCTTCTGCCTTCCCACCTTTTCTCTTTCCCTTGCTTTCCTTCCATATTTCCCTTGCTTCCTATCCTTCCCTGCCTCGTACCTTTGCTCCCTCCCTCCCTCTTTCCCTCCCTACTTCCTCCCTTCTCTCTCCCTACGTACTCTCTCCCTTTCTCATTTCTCCCATCCTCATTTCTCCCTTTCCTTTCCCTCTCCTTCCTTGACCCTTATTTCTTTCACCCCTCTTCCTTCTGTCTTCCTACTTCCCATCTGCCACACTTTCCTTTCCCTACTCCCTCCTTCCATCTATCTCCATGATCCCTTCCTCTGTCTCTTCTTACTCCTTCTCTCCCAACTATCTCCCCACCTCGCTCATGCTGAATGGTTTGCTGGAGAACATTATGGTTATGTTTGTTAATCTATAACAATAGGAATGTATCTTGCATCTGACTTACGTTACGTTCTTTGAAAAACTTGATGAAGTCTTCAGTTCAATTCCTTGGTAAGTTTATTTTTGCATGTTATATCCGTAAATTGAAGGCACATGGGCCATATCTCTTATTCGCGAAAAAATACGGCGGGACCATTTGGTCCCGCTGTACATTTCCGCGAAGGACAGTGCCTGCCAATTCTATAATTTGAAATGTGCATAAAATGGCGGAAAGAATAGATGCATTCATACGAAATTGCATGGCACTGTCAGTCGCCAAAATGTACAGCGGGACCATTTCGTGAATGACAGTGCTCACCAATTCTACAAATTGAAATGTGCATAAAATGGATGAAAGAATAGATGCATTCATACGAAATTGCATGGCACTGTTATTCATGAAAATGTACAGCGGGACCATTTGGTCCCGCTGTACATTTTCGCAACTGACACTGGTCGCCAATTCTACAATCTGAAATGTGCATAAAATGGATGAAAGAATAGATGCATTCAGATGAAATTGCATGGCACTGTCAGTTGCGAGAATGTACGGCCCACCTAACTTGTTCGCGAACAAGAGATATTGTCCATGTGCCTTATGATGACAGAGAATTGAAAAGAAAAATTGCTTTCAGGCGGAATTGATCCGGTGTCATTACTTCCCATCCGAGCACTCTGGGAAAATGGGGGGGGCCGTCTTCCATAAAATTCATCTTCCTTTTCCATAATCTGGCCTCCATATTATTTCGGTATGGATTCCATAACCCTGCCACCAGGTTATGGAAGCACTTTATGGAACGGAGACCAGATTTTATGGAACGGAGAACCTAGACCGTTACAAAGATGTAACACGTGTAATCCGGATCGTGCTGAGCCTAGCTAAATCCGGAATTAGCGATATGACCAAGAAGAAAGCAACCTGGACGGAGGAATCTATGTCCGGACTTAGCTAGGCTTAGCACAATCCGGACTTAAGTACCACGCGACATCTTTGGCAGTCCGGATTGCTCGGATAAAAATTTTTTTTGTTGTTTATGTTTTAGTCGGACCTGCCTGAGTTTCCTGCACACAGTAAAAGAGTCGCGAACTTAGCATTGGGGCAACCAAGAGCGAGGTTTCTGGTCAGCAAACAAGCGCATTCTCATATCTCTTTTCATAGCTATTAGAAATGTGACTTACAGGTATTTTCAGGGCTCCTGCTGCAGCAAGCCGCCACGTTGACCTCCAAAAGCGCGGCGGCAGTCGCTGGTCAACAATACTCCCTACAATCCTCCATTGTTTTTATCTTCTTAGCTTATCTCAACTTGTTGTATCTAGAGTAATCCAGCCCTTGGAGCATAACATTTCGTCCTCACAACTTCGCATCTGCTGCATGCTTGATACCTTTTACCAGGACGGAAAGCATAGAAGAATGACATCTGTTATAAATATTACGATTAAACTTTATTACTGAAACTTGTTGTCCATAACTTGCCCATAGGAGGTATTTTCTGTTACAGTTGTACGTACAGCACCATAGGGCGACCTATGCACCGTACAGGATTGAACCTGGAAACTGTACCCATTAGGCTGCTTTTCTACACAAATATTTTTCGTTTCTTATTTTCTCTTCAACGACTGTTTTTGAGTTCTTGTAGTGATGTTTAATGGAAGGTAACGGGCTACCAAAAGGACAAAAGCCAACTGATGTCGCAGAAACACATGTTTCCATTCTCTGTATTGATAAAGCTTTAAATCTAATTAATATTTAGAGGTCTTTATGTCTGCACTCTAGCCTTCCATATGTATTTTATGGAAATCCATATCGATTTTATGGAAGTCCATATCAATTTTATGGATCCAACAGAAAATATGGATGATGGCTTTTCCCCGAGTGGAGGACCCGATCTACATACATATATTGGTAGATTGGTAGATACTACGTAAGCACTACAAATGGTCATATTATTCTTTATTATTAGGCTTGCAGAAAGGTACAGTGCAACAATTTGTTGTGCTGTACTTTCGTGATGGAAATATGAGCGAGCTTTTGTTTCTGCATGCATGATTGTAAGTGTCAAAGTGGAGATCAACAGCATTTCTCATAGCATTCTTGTTGTTGTATAGGACTTTTTGTAATGCCAAATCTCCCTTTTAATGGCATTCATAGATAGAGGTGCCAATATTTACAGAACAACATCATTTATGTATCCTTGGCTTTTCTTGAAGATTTTTATCAATCCCTACAGGATATTCCTTTTCCACAAGCAGCAGCCATGGAAGCCTGGCGGCGGAGATGAGATCTATGCAGCAATGGATATATGCTCCAACCTAGGAGGTAAAGGAGGATGCTTGTATTTGGTGAAGGACAGGGTGATAGGCGGCGGTGTTGGCAGCACATGATTGGTTGCACTAGCTAAAACTAGCTGTTGTGACAGGGTTGCCATTAATGATATTAAATATCGTTGCTTGTGTGAATTAAGAACTCATGATGTTGGTGCGGTTTCCTGCCTTCCTGGCTGCGTGCTGCTGTCCACTTGATCTCAGGCAGGTGCGTGCTTGGCTGGCTCACAATGTTCATGGCGGTAATTTTCTGTCCAGGCCTTGGCCAGGGCTGCAATGAAGGTGTGACTGCAGGTGGGTGTATTGTTTGGGGCTGGGTGCTGCAGAAACATATGGAACAATGGGGGCTGCTGATGGAGATTATTAGCTGCTGTACTTCTATCTTGGCCAGGCTTAATAGACTCAGTCATTAAGTCTGGACTTAACACTATACTACTTACAGTAGGCATCACGCACCATGCTTAACCATGCTTAGCCAGACTTATGTAAGCACATCCAATCTTAGGTACCATCACCTTTTGAGAGGTGTGGAGGAATAGGGAGAAACACTGGTGACCGGGGGTTGCTTGGCGATGGAGGCAGGCAGGGAAGGACTGGGAGAAGGGGTAATGGTAGTTATGGGGAGGCAGGGATGGAGAGTAGAAGGGTGATGAGAGGGCTGGAGAAAACAATAGCATCATGGCCACAGTTGTTTTGTAGATTTTTTGTCTGATATAAAATGTGTGTCATGGCATCTGTGTGTTGTGTGTTTTCCCTGATATCACAGGTTTTCAGCAGAGGATAATGGCAACATCAAGAAATGCTTTTGATCTGGACCAGAAGGTGGTCATAATCGCCAAGATTATGGCAGTAATAGGATGTAACAGAGGCTGGCAGGAGTGCATTGGAGTGGCTGGGGAAATAGGTGGTGACTGAGTGGTGAGGGGTGGCAATGAAGCCAGAAAGGTACATACAGTTCATGTTATAGGGGTGATGGACGGGGGAGCAGGTGGGGGTAAGAAGGGGACGGAATGGTGAGCAATAGGTAACTAGGACAACAAAGGGGAAGGTAGGGGAGCATGATACCATCATGGATGCAATGTGTGCTCTGCCCATACTTAAGCATCCATGTGTGTATGGGGTGGATTCATTTTCTACCGTTATATTTTTAGCTGGTGACAAGGGCAGTGTGAACCCTATGTCAGCGTTTACCCCCGTAATGGGACCAGTGAGGGTCCGTAAAAATGTAACACCATAACGGACCCCCCCCCCTCAGGGGGAAGGTTTTCGTCTGACCAATAATGGGCTTTACCCCCTATACGGCCCCTAACGCCGTTTACGGGCCGTAAACAGGCCCCCCCCCTTAAGGGGTCCCGTTATGATAGATGGGCCATAATGGGTAGGGACAGTTGTGGCCTTGTAAGCTTACAATACACTTATCATAGGCTTCGGTGCTTAAAGGAGCCTCCCTATAACCCCCGCCTCCTCGAGTGACGGGCCTGAAGAGATAGCCCTCGACTGGCATTCCAAGGGTACGACACAGATCCATACAGAGGGAAAGTGCCCCCAGTGGGCAGGCGCAGGGCTCCTGACATGGTCGAACCATGATAGCAGGCGCATGACGATAGAAGAGTACCAGAGGGAACTCGCAGATCAGGACCTAGTGGGGGCAGGGGCCACCCGGAGTACTTGGAACGCCCATGAGCCACCTCCCTGAAATCGGAGAGCATCAGCTTGCCAATGTCATGGCCGCGCTGATAGGTATGCCACAGAAGGCCAAATCACGGTCAAATCACGTAGACACAAGCTACGTAAGAAAGGTTGGACCTCTACGGCAGCTTCTCGACACAGATGCAAACACAACGCATGGAACTTCCCAATCTCCAAAGATTGCAGCGGCCTGGGCCTGAATAGGGGACGGCGAGAATACGCATACGGGCACACGCGTAATATGATATGTACGAACCAAGTTAAGAATGGGAATGTGTACGTGCGTATGTGTGTGTTTTAAAGCGGCAGAAGGGGATTATACGCCTTTCCATAACCCATATCCAACAATAACAAATTCATATTATTATTTACTATTATTATACTACTATTACTACAGAATTTTACTTGTCGTTTGCTATTATTAATAATATAATATACAGTATTATTATTTCAGATGTAGTAGCAGTAGCAATTTTTATATTATATTATTGTAATATATAATATGTTATAATGTTATATATTATATTATATATAGCAAACGACAATTAAATATATATTAATATATTGCAATAATGATTAGTAACGGAAGCAACATTCACCTTGGCTGCCGGCACGAACCGTCCCTCTTCCAGAAAGCTTTTGGCGTTGTACATGTTGATCATGGAGGTAAGGCCTGGGGGGGTTGGGGTGTGTGTATTTGTGGTTTCGGACGGGTGCTACAGACGCGTGAATGAGGGAGGGCGCCCCGCACCCTGCACCATCCGACCCAACGGTCCAGGCACCCACCACCAGCGTTATCCCATCGCCCCCATCCCCATCCCCGTCCCCACCCACCCTCACAACCACCCCCGCATAGCATGTTCCTGTAAATCAAATTTTCAACCTGCCTCCTAACTTCCAACTTGCCGCTCCGCCGTCAACGAACTGCATACCCGAAGCCGCAGCTCGAGCTTTTCGTACCTTCCTCTGCTTACGTGGAATGTCCCCGCTCCTCTCACCCCTCAACTTCCATGACGCCGTATGAGAACATCCAATTCACCAGAAGGTACGACAATGATCGGGACCCCTCCCTTTTTCACTCCGTCAGCGCTCTTGCCAGCGGCGACCCCGGCGCCGGCTCCGGAGCCACGCCCCGATCCCCCTGTCGCCGCAACCTCGGATGATCCCGCGCTCCCGCTCCCGCTAGCGTGGGATTTGACGGCGGCAGTGGCGGCGCCCTTTGCGCCAGAAGATGATGGCGGAGGCGGCGGAGGCGGTGGGGCCCCTGACGTTGAGGGACCGCCTTTACGTACGGGGACGTAGCCGCCGGTAGTGGGTGGCGGCGCTGCCGCCGACGGCTTGCCGTACGCGCTGCCGCTAGAGCTTGCCTCCAGGTATGTGGCATCGTACTATCAAGGAAGGTCGGAACTCGGAAGGTTGTCACATTGTTGTGATTTGGACCCCAATTACGTCATGTCGTAGTGGTTTCAGTGATTTGATGTCATGTTTCGGTCTTGAGATTGAGATTATCACGGAGGTGGTTGGGATTGGGATTCAGTTGGTAATTCCGTTCCTCTGATCCGGATTTCTAGTTCTCCATGCGCTTCGAACCCTGTCCCAATTCCCTCGTCCTTCCTTCTCCCGCTTCGTACAAAACGTACAAAAACGTGACGTAACGTTTTCCTTCCTCTCCTCCTTTGCCAAACTTCTCCCGACATCAAGCCAGTTTCGCCCCAAACCCTAAAACCTCACCCTTATGTGGGTCGTCTCTGCCGTACCGTGCAGAGCCGCCACGAGCGTCCTGGGGGCCCGGGTAAGAGGTCAACGGCAGCGACGCATAAGCCCTCTCGAAATGAGGGCACGAGGGGGAGGAGGGAGAATATCCACCGACAAACACACAGCGCACACGCTTATTAGCATACGGAACGGTTCCATCAATAATAAGGCCTGAAGGTGGCCGGGGCACTTATATAAAACATCATAGTTGAAAATTCATCTACAGTAAAAGAAGTGAAGGTATGACAGACAAAAGTTTGCTAAACTGACTAAAAGAGGAAATAAAGATCACAGACAGAATCTGACAGAACTCACAATCAAGTAATTACGTTTTGCCAGCGACGGCCAAATTTCGGAGGGCCTAACACTACTAGGACTCGGTAATAGGGGTGACAGTACGACAGAGGAAATCTGCTAAACTAAAACAACTTCATAAAACAATCTATAATAACTACCCAAAAATAAAAAACTACCTAACTAATAACGATTACTGGACCAGCTATATACAGCGGTAGCAATGAATTTTTAACTATGATGTTTTATATATTTCCCTTTATATTTTATTTTAGCTATGTTGCTCTGACGCGGATGCCAGACGAGGATATGTTGGGGAAGGGGACGGACAAGGCAAAGGCCATGATGAGGGACAGGAAAAGGGGAGGGATCTCAGACAAATATTAGTCAGGATGGTGGCAGTGCAGGGAATCGGGGTAGCAGACCCTGCACGACCACCGTAACTTTCAGGACCAGAACAGCAGTATAAGCGGTAGCCCCATGGATATTTAAAAGTATGATGAAGTTACCAAGGATCTACCGCAGCCTAAAACAATCCAGTACATAAATTGGATTAAAACGAACCCTGGATACTGCTATTTGCCATAATTGCCATTTTCTTGTTTGACACCTCTGCGTCTTTATTCCGTGATAGTGTTTGCCTTTCCATTGCTAGAATTTTCATTCGATCTTCTAATAACGCATGTCCATGTATTTGCATACATAAGTTTCAGAGTATGCTGCACGTACACATGTGCAAGCCACGGTCCCTGCGACCGCCACCGAGCACTGACAGAATCTCAGGACGGTAGAACAGATTGAAACTGCCCAACCTTACGCCTTTATTCTGGACTCTTATGATTGGTTGCTCAAGCAGCATACCTCAGCATATAGCATAGTTTTCTTGTGTGCTTCTTCGCCTACTCTTGTACTTTTTTTCGGAAGTTAGGTGAAGCAAAACTCCTTGTAGGCACAAACCAAGCAATCCAACCGAGCTGGAATGACTAAGCGCGGGTGCAAGGAAAATACATCGGGAATACTTCACTTAACTAAGAGAGCATAGGAAGGATTGACATAAGCGAGTAGTCAGCTGCATGTAAACATCGTAACCTGGTGTCGCTGTGCTCATACGGCATCCCAGTTCTTGACTGGCGGCGCCCCAACAAAATAAAGGGAGAACACCAACAGGGATCAGAGAACGTTAAAAGCCTTAGCGCGCTGTCAACAACCCCCCGTGAAATCCCCACGTGTTGTTTTGGTACTGTCCTATCGTCCATCTGCAATCCCGGGATATGGGCCATGTATGCTGGATCGTGGATAGGGGGTGTGACTCACGAGGCAAAATACCTGCATGCGTCAATAGGAACATGTACATGTAGCGCCGGACTCACCGAGTACTGGACGGATACTTAATAAGGCCCCGTACGCCAATTGGACCCGGAACACATTGGGCCTGCTGCGCCCGCCTTGTCGAGCGCAAGGCAAATTACGTACAAGCACCGTGAAGCTGCAGCGGTTGCACAAGAGACCCGCACCTACCGCCTCTACCTACTGCCATGGCGCTTGGGCAGCGCCGAGAATAACCAGCGCTGGTAAGCTAGCTGCAGCGCCAGGCCCACCTCGTGTCTAAGAGAAAGCATCTTCATGCATATTGACAAGAATTCATGTCCTGTTGCAGAAATGTCGTGATATGCTTTGCTCACCTCTAAACCACCTAAACAGTTATGCACTTACGCCACCCGGGCCCCAACACGAGGCCATTGAGTACCGGTGCTCAGATCTACTACTATTCACTGGGCGTATACATCGTGCTCGTTGCAAAGAACGCCACAGCTTCGCTACAACATCTAGAGACACACACACACACACACACACACAAATATGGACACTGCAATGGCACTTACACAGCAGGCTGCTAAAGCACCTGTAAGCTGGATGAGGTACATACCGTATTTGCAGAGCAAATGGGTGTACGCCGATGAGGTTTCTCAGGACACAAGCAAGCATCCGAGGCATTTATCACAGTGCGCGAGACGTCGCGCCTAAAGTCCATGAGAAACCTTCAGAAGAGAATGCTGCAATATCGTCCCCACCCACTCACCCATGCGTGCCCTGACCCAGCATATGCCTAACGGGACCCCTAAAGCAGAAGTTCCCCAGACCAGAGATACCCGCACCCGCATCGCGCAGAGATTAAGTAGAAAACGGTTGTGGGTTCGCCCAGCAGTGCATCCTTAGCACCTGCTTATACACACCGCAGCGTTACCACAGTGCCGCGACGACAAACCGCACTCTCACAACCGGGCAGCATAGAGCTGAAACCCGTGGCCTAGAGGACAAAAGACAGCGGGCCCAGAATGGCTCGGCGGCGGCGCGGCATTTGAGCCCTCTAGGACTGTTGGCGTCATCCTGGCACCGCCCAACGGCATTAGCAGCTGCTCCATCCATTTGCCATCCCAACCCCATTGGCGCCCCATTCCCCTTTGGTGCCCGGCACCTGCGCTAGGTGGAGCCCAAAGACAGGCACGGTTCCGCTGCCTGGAAGCTGCACACATCTGATTCCGCACGGCGCGCTGCAGAACTGCCGACGCAACTGTAGCTACCGTCCAGAGCTGAGCTCTGTTGTTGCTGCTGCTCCTCCAGGGCGCTGTTGCCGCTGTCATCCGTTTCCGTTACCTTGTGGCGCTGCGACCGCTGTTGTGTGCCGCCTCCAATAGCTGCCGGTTCCAGTACCTCATTCCAGCCCTTCCGGCGGACCCACGCCCGCAGGGCCTCCCGCATCCATTGGTGCTTACATTGCCTGGTGGCCTCGGCTATCGAGCACTGCGGGCACGTGGCGTAAGCCGAGGAAACTCGGCATATGAGTTGCCCTTACAGTATGGCGCGCCAAGCATGTTTGCACGATGCTTAGGACAGCTATGGGGGCAATGGGGGTACTGGCTAGGGCACTGGAAGGGGTGCTCAGACAGCATATATGTGGATGGCCTTGCCTGCCTCCCAGGGGGCAAAATGATCGCCCGCATAGACCAGATATATACCTGTGGAGCATTTCTTCGCAAGTTACAAATGTGCTTACCCAGATGCGCTGCCGGTCCTTGCTCTCCGGCCATGATGGGAGCTCCTCAGCGACATGCATCACATAAATGAACGCCTTGCATTTGCCCACAGGATTGCCCTGAGCATCATACACGTGCTTCCCGCCGGAGAACGGAAACACTCCCAGCAGCGGCTCCTATGTGGAAAGAGGAAAATAGACTTAATTGACACGGGTATACCTGAGAACGCTCATGCAGATAATAATTAACACGGCGGCTCCATTCCTTACCTCAAGCACGCCGCGCACGCCAGCCTCTTCAACCGTTTCCCTCTGCGCCGCTGACTCCACGCTCTCGTCGTCTTCCCACCCGCCCTGGATATGCAACAATCACAGCCCAAAGCAAGATTAGTTATATGCGCAAATAAATTGAGACAAGGATTTTCAAAAGATTGCACGCGCGAGCGAATAAGCCTCCTCACCTTGGGAAACACTAGCCCGTTTCCGCTGGCGGTCGTTATCATGCAGACCTGTACATGCTGCGCGCTTTGTGTACAACCAGAGAACCTAACAGGAATGCATCTGTTAGAATAGCAGACAACAGGACACCAAGTAAGGACCCAGAAAAAGCGGCCGTTAGGATCTCCAACAACTCAATAACTTACCCTGCAACGAGCCGCTCTCCAGCTTCGCCATAACGCTGTTTATGCCTGCCTTGACGTGAAGCGCCGGGTACAGGCCCGCCAATAAGAAGAGAGGAGCCCGCACTTTCTGGACTGGTCATTTCGTCACGTGCTGAGTTCCAGCTGCAGTGATCAGTTGTTCACAACGCGCACATTTCTGGAGGCGTCTGCGAGGGCTGCCAGGCTGCAAGACTCAGCAAGGCGCCGGATGTTGGACTCCATGTCCTTTAAATTAAGTAATTGTGCAAACTGGAGGCAAAACCTTCGCCATAGAAAGACACTATATAAACAAAATTAGACTTCAAAAGCACTCCAAATACGTATGTCAGCCGGGAGACAAGCAGCCCACTTAGCGAGGAAAGCTACTGGCCAAGTAAGACTTTAGTTACATACTGTAAGCTCGGGGATATCCTTTGTACGCCCATAGGGCACAGAAGTTGGCGGCGTCGCTTAGCAGGTGTCTCTAGGATCGACACTGTCCAGGCAATCGAAGTTGTCGCGTACGCTCAATAAAACGACCGTGCAAGTTCAAAGTATGTTGTTCACCTCACAAGTTTACTTTTGGCCGTACGATGTAACATCGCTCAGTACGATTGCAGTACGTGACGGCCTGTCAAAACGATTTCAATTTACGGGTCAGGAGTACCCCGCCCTAATGGACCGCCAGTTTTGCAATTCGTGCTATCACTCTGATTTATAATGCAATGCTGATGTTGCAAGCTTTCGATGCCGAGGGGTGTTCCCATAGCTTGTATCATCGCATTTTAATGTATACAACGTAATGGGGAAGGCCCCATGCATTAGCGACATAATTACGCTTGAGGCTTTCATCCTTGAGCGAAATGTTCATAAGTAGAGCCCCTCGGTTTCAGGCATTAAATACCAAAAACTCGATCTCCCTCAGCGAACCTACGTTGGATCACTAATACTATGAGCTAGCTGCTGTCAGCATTCTCTCATTTTCATGTGATGGCGAAAGAATTGCATTTTATGACCCCATCAACACCTGCAAGCTATTCGTGGATAGCTTACAGTAGGCTTCAAGACAGTGACCTCAAACAGTTTAGATAACTATGTCACATTCCGCCAGCCTCCGGAAGGCGGCATTCCATCTCACGTGGCACGGTTTATAGGCATGGCCACTGCCCTTAACTGCTGCGTGTCGTATCATGATACACGACAAACATAACGGCTACGTCGCGAGGTTCTTTGGAAGTACCACCCGAATTACCGAGTGGTGCTTAACATCTGTGTGCACGCATTGCTTGCTTACCAACTAAGCTTCTCCCATCTCCATACGCCTTGATACGGCATCGAGGCATCATAAGTGGTAATGATATATCGATGTTACGCTAGACCCCAGGTGGGAGGGCTCCATGGGCCAACGGGCCACGGCCGCTAAACCGATAAACTACTGGACTACCTGGAGTTTACACGTCCTCCGTCGCGTGATGCTAATTCACATGATATACTGCATACGCAATGCTTTTGAACATTTCACCTTAAGGACAACAGCTGCGATTGCCTGCCCAGATGGTTCTGGATGCCTGACTTCATCCAGCAGTTTGCAGAATAACTCTCAACATTTGGCATGGCGTTCGCGCTTGGGATCATTGATGCTTACCGGTATGCCATATATAGGCCTTTTAAATGCTCATGCATAGACTGTTCAGGTGACTGCAGACAGTCCCACCGAGCTTTGGCTGCTACCTTTCAGCCCCGATCCATGAACATTGAAACAGGCAAAGAGGTACTACGGTCGAATGATTTGACGGCTGAGGGTGATTACTTTACTATAGTTGAAAACGTACGTCTTAACGCCGTAAGGTTGTAACAGTGGTGTTCTATTGTGAAGGCAAAAATTAGGTACTGTCGGTTGGTTCACCAAGCCAGCCGACGGCCGACAAAGCATATTAGAGATGTAGGACTTCTTACGGGATAAGGGAAAATGGCCGCGCCGGGGCATGCAGTGACAATAGCTATCTAACCACATACCTGGTACCACAGCTGGGTATCAATGAATGTGCCTGGTACAGAGTGAACAAATTTTAATCTTCCTGGGTCTACCGATTTCCCCGCCCTCCTAGCCCTTAAAAGTGCGGTGTTGTGAGGTTACTAGATCAGCTAATATAAGCGGTAGCAATAACGCACGCAATAACGGACCGGAAATTTTGATTGGCAACCGTCTGGAACAGCCCCAAGAGGATGGTCATTCTGACAGTAGAACAGACGTGTAAGAACGCAATACTTGTACTTAGTAAATCTAAGGCGTTACAGTTTCATGGGAATACGGATAATAGGAAGGAGTGTTCCGATACTGCGAAACCCAAAGAAGCCTGACTTTCACCAGCTTCAGCCTCGCCATGTTTCCAGCGCCAAATTGGATACTCTGGGGTACTAATACAATGCCACAGGTGCAATAAAATCATAAGTTATATGCATTGCTGTCTATCCACGTAACAAGTTTTGGCCCCAACTGACGCGGAAAGAGACTGAGGGGCGGCACCGTGCAGTAGCGGTTCTCTTATTGGCTGTGAGCGAAGCACAAACGTCTAAGTATAAAAGACCCGATTCCACTATCCATAAGCACGGATAGGAAATGTCATAAAATACAACCGATTGGAAATACCATGCGGAGTACAAAGAAGATAATCTGTCCATTGATAATCTTGGCATCAGATATTGGCAATTATGATTGTCTAGGACGGCGCTCCGAAACTGGGCGTTAGAGAAGGAAAGTGTACGGCAGGACCGGCTGAGTGCAAAGCGATGGAATCACAACACATTGTTCCTTTTATGCGCGGCCTACACGCGCTGTAGGATCTGTGTTAGGAGGGCAATTATAGTTTCCGAGGATTTTACCTGACGCGCCGGAGGGATCCCTAGAAAATGACGCTCGACAAAGTTGTTGATGATAATAAGACACAACCATTACAAATGTTTTTGGTTGTTGCAGCCTTGGCGGCGTGCGGGGCAGCGGCGTGGCCTTTTTTGCTGCCGTTTATTTCTGGTCTGTCTGTGATTGCCATCCCAGGGTTTATAATTGCAGCGGTAAGAATATTAATACATTTTGTACCTATAACTGACCATTATTAACGATATGTCGCGAAACATATAGGTGGGCTTCGCATTTTCTGGTCGGCAAGCGCAAGCACAGCGGAGCTCAGCAGGTGAAATTTGCGTAAGTATAGACAAAGAGCTTTAAGCATTTAGGTTTATTTTTGTGGCTGTGCTGTTGTGCAGCGACTTCTAACGAATCAGCGGCCACCTCACAACAGCTCGCTGTTCAGCCTATTGTGGTGCGAGCCGTTGATCCTACGGAGGAGGTCGTTGTCGACGGTGCAAGAATTCTTCCCCATGACCCGAAGTTGGTTGAGCCGTTAGAGTCACCTGTCGCTGTTGTACCAACGGAGGCGACGGAGGTCGGTATAAGCGAAGCTATGGATGAGCCGGTGGTCAGTGTTGCAGCAGCTATAAATACGGCCATAGTGGCCACAGAAACGACCGCCTTTGAGGATGCGACAGCCAACCAAACGCCCTTGGTCCAGCCTTCAGTATCCGAACAGCTGGACAAGCTGTTCCGGGAGCGCATCCTGTTCATTGATGGTGCCATGGGCACTCAGGTCCAGAAGTACAAGCTGCAGGAGGAGGACTTCCGTGGCGAGCGCTATGCCAAGCACAGCCACGAGCTGAAGGGCAACAACGACGTGCTGGTCATCACCAGGCCAGATGTGATCGGCCAGATCCACATGGCATATCTTGAGGCAGGGGCGGACATTATCGAAACCAACACCTTCAACGGCACGTGCATCAGCCAGGCGGACTATGAGCTGCAGGCGGATGTAAGTGGGGATTTCAAAAGGGTGGATGGTTGTAGGCTGGTGGTCATCTTAAATGTCAATGATGAATAGTGATGCATACACGATGGGAATCCATTGCGTTCTTGACCAAGATGCACATTTATCTGTCATGGTAGGTTTTTGGCATGTAGGCTCCCAGAAGTCCTGGTACAGTTTCTTAAATTAAATTGCCATGTAGTCCTGATCCAAGCTACACATGTCATGCCCGATTACCGCCCAGCAAACACACCATATGCGAAACACTCACTTTGTCACTTGGCTATGGATGATGGCAATGGCCTTGGACCGTACTCGACTGAGCTCCGTTGCACACCTAAACCAGCTGGTTCTCGTCCGCGGGTTGCAGGATCAGGTTCCTGACAACCGAAGGGCTTGACTTGTAGTCCTTAGCTCCAGACGCGGCTCGGAAAGGGGCTTGGCAAGTGTACACGTTACAATAGTCGGCACTAAAGAAAGGCTAGAAAGCAAACGATAATAAGTAGGTCTTTTACGCTCAAGAAATACAAACGCTTCTAGAGCCAAGTGACAAAGTTCACTTGCTCTATCGCTGCTAATATACC
Organism: Volvox reticuliferus; assembly: GCA_019650235.1. Lineage (NCBI taxonomy): Eukaryota > Viridiplantae > Chlorophyta > Chlorophyceae > Chlamydomonadales > Volvocaceae > Volvox > Volvox reticuliferus. The sequence continues at coordinate 968,189 of BNCP01000023.1, forward strand.
TGTTCAACTACCTTTGTCGTATACCTCATCGTGACAGTTGAAAGGTCCAGAGCACATCAAACCGAAATCTGACAACTACGTTGAGTAGAACATGCGACATTGATCATGCTTTTAAAGATGCATTTGACTACCGCTTTCAATGTTGTTAACACCCAGAAGTGTACGGTGGTTGTGCGGGGACTGGGGCCTGCTGCCCCAGTTCCCCGCACTTCCACCATCTTGGTGTACTAGTTCCCCACATTTCCACCATCTTGGTGTTCTGGGGTCCAAAGTTGATTCTTGTTGAGGCAAGTAAAGGCAGAATAGTATATTATTTATTGCATGACAAAATCCAATGTTGTAAGTAAAGAGGGAGCAGTTGTAACATAGTTCATATTATTAAATTCGCACTAGATATTTCTTGCTATGTGTGCCTCTGATTTTCCTCTTAGATATTTGTGGTGGTCTGTATGTAGTTAATATTTTTGATCGCTTCAAGCATCCCATTAATCAGCTAGCTAGCAAGGAATTTAAGGGGTGTTACACTGTGGGTGACTCGCCCTGCAAAGTCGAGCACCGGGGGTCCTGACCGGACCGAGCCGAGGGGCACATGGCTTGGGGCACAAGGAATGTATGTTATATATGATATGTACTATTGTCATCCTATCAGTATAGTTTATGTTATCCTAATACATAGAAAGGATATATCCTGGTAATCTGGTACCACATGCCGGCAACACGGCATGCCAGTGGCACTGCATGCCAGCAGCACCACACTGCAGCTGCACCACATGCCGTTGTCGGCTGGTTTTGCCGGTTCAACAAAGTTAAGCTAAACCATTTTAGTTTCAATTCAACGCACGCAGGAGGAGGTTGCACTCATCAACCGTACAGCAGCGCAGCTCGCCAAGAAGTGCGTCACCGATTTCCTGGCGGCAAACCCAGGGAGCGGGCCTCGCTTTGTGGCGGGTGCTATTGGCCCAACGAATAAGACCCTCAGTGTGTCCCCCAGCGTCGAGAACCCAGCTTTCCGTGGCATCACCTACGATGAGGTGGTCGACGCGTACTACAAACAGATGGAGGCGCTGTATGAGGGCGGCGTGGACCTGTTCCTGGTGGAGACGATCTTCGACACCCTGAACGCCAAAGCCGCCATTTTTGCCCTGGAGAAGTTCTTCATGGATCGCGGCGTGCGTGTGCCTGTGCTTATTAGCGGCACCATTGTTGACAACAGTGGCCGCACGCTGAGTGGACAGACCAATGAGGCCTTTTGGAACAGCGTCAGCCACGCCAAGCCCATGGCTGTGGGCCTCAACTGCGCCCTGGGCGCCACTGATATGCTGAAGTACATCGCCAACCTAAGTGCATGCGCTGGCTGCTACGTGCTGTGCTACCCGAACGCGGGCCTTCCGAATGCTATGGGTGGATACGACCAAAAGGGTGAGGAGATGGCGGAGGAGATTCGGCCGTTCTGTGAGGCCGGGCTGGTGAATGCCATTGGCGGCTGCTGTGGCACTGGCCCAGAGCACATCGCTGCCATCAAGGCGATGGCGTCTGCCTATCCACCACGCAAGCCACCGGCTATTGAGCCGCTCATGCGCATCAGCGGTCTGGAACCGCTCAACTACAAGCCTGACGCTGCCAACATGCGCCGCACGTTCCTTAACATTGGCGAGCGGTGCAACGTGGCGGGCAGCATTCTCTTCAAGAAGGCCATCATCAACAACGACTACGAGAAGGCGGTGTCGATTGCACTGCAGCAGGTTCAGCAGGGTGCAGACGTGCTGGACATCAATATGGACGACGGGCTGATTGATGGTGTGGCCGCCATGACCCGGTTCGTCAACCTGTTGGTCAGCGACCCTGAGATCAGCCGGGTCCCGTTCATGATTGACAGCAGCAAGTTCCACATCGTGGAGGCAGGTCTGAAGTGCAGCCAGGGCAAATGCATCGTCAACAGCATTAGCCTGAAGGAGGGAGAGGAGGCATTCTGCCGACAGGCGGAAATTGTGAAGCGGCATGGTGCGGCGGTGGTGGTGATGGCGTTCGATGAGCAGGGCCAGGCAGCTGGGTATGTGGACAAGGTCCGCATCTGCTGTCGTGCATATAAGATCCTGGTGGAGCAGGTGGGCTTCAATCCGCAGGACATTATCTTCGACCCCAACATTCTCACCATCGGCACAGGCCTGCCTGAGCACAACAACTATGCCGTGGACTTCATTCGGGCCACCCGTGAAATCAAGCGGCTGTGCCCGGGTGCTAAGATCAGTGGCGGCGTCAGCAATATTGCGTTCAGCTTCCGTGGCAACGAGGCTGTGCGGCGTGCGTTCCATAGTGCTTTCCTGCACCACGCGTGCGCCGCTGGCATGGACATGGGTATCGTGAACGCAGCCCAGGTGAAGGAGGACGTGTACGAGAAGGTCGACAAGGAGCTTCTGGAGTACGTGGAGGATGTGCTTTTAAACAGGTGTGGTGTACAGTATTTTAGCTTACATTTTAGGGGCATTTCGGTTTACGCAATTGCTGTCTCGAGATTGGTGGCAGCCTGGTATGCAATATATCCATAGCTAACGGAATAGGCTTGGTCTTGTAATGAGGGGGATTGTATTTGGAATAAGATCCCTGCACGGGGTTTAGGTTGATGGCCTTGTTTGGGAAAAAGATCTAGATCCAGGCTTTTGTTTACTAAGGTCGGAAAGAAAATGCTGTTGTCTTAAATGGTTGTGTATTGGTGCTTGAATTACTAGCAGCCGTCCTGTTATTGCATCGTATTTCGGTTTGGTAGCCTGATTTGCATGGTTGATGTATTTGCTTGCAAGCCTGAGAGGAAAGAGAAAGTGTAGTGGATGCCTTTGAGATTGTTGCAAGTCGGGGGTGAGTCTATGGAAGTTATCCCAATATGCAGCTTTAAGTGCAGTGGATAGACCCTCTGGCATTACGGAACAATTGTTTCCAGTGTTTTATGTGTTTTGAATGGGTTTGCTGCTTACAGGCGTGATGATGCAACAGAGCGCATGCTCGAGTTTGCTGCCACTCTGGAACCCAAGTGCAAGCCAACCAATGTTCAGCGCCTGAATATGCAGCCAGCGGGCCCTAAGATCACGCCTCGGGTGAACCCCATTCCTAAGGGCTTTGACCCGCTGGCGCCAGACCATGATTTGCCGCCCATTCCAGCATACAAGGTGTGTGATGAGCCGCTTAAGGAGTCGGCTGTCTTCGATCAGCTGGACAAGCTGTTCCGGGAGCGCATCCTGTTCATTGATGGTGCCATGGGCACTCAGGTCCAGAAGTACAAGCTGCAGGAGGAGGACTTCCGTGGCGAGCGCTATGCCAAGCACAGCCACGAGCTGAAGGGCAACAACGACGTGCTGGTCATCACCAGGCCAGATGTGATCGGCCAGATCCACATGGCATATCTTGAGGCAGGGGCGGACATTATCGAAACCAACACCTTCAACGGCACGTGCATCAGCCAGGCGGACTATGAGCTGCAGGCGGATGTAAGTGGGGATTTCAAAAGGGTGGATGGTTGTAGGCTGGTGGTCATCTTAAATGTCAATGATGAATAGTGATGCATACACGATGGGAATCCATTGCGTTCTTGACCAAGATGCACATTTATCTGTCATGGTAGGTTTTTGGCATGTAGGCTCCCAGAAGTCCTGGTACAGTTTCTTAAATTAAATTGCCATGTAGTCCTGATCCAAGCTACACATGTCATGCCCGATTACCGCCCAGCAAACACACCATATGCGAAACACTCACTTTGTCACTTGGCTATGGATGATGGCAATGGCCTTGGACCGTACTCGACTGAGCTCCGTTGCACACCTAAACCAGCTGGTTCTCGTCCGCGGGTTGCAGGATCAGGTTCCTGACAACCGAAGGGCTTGACTTGTAGTCCTTAGCTCCAGACGCGGCTCGGAAAGGGGCTTGGCAAGTGTACACGTTACAATAGTCGGCACTAAAGAAAGGCTAGAAAGCAAACGATAATAAGTAGGTCTTTTACGCTCAAGAAATACAAACGCTTCTAGAGCCAAGTGACAAAGTTCACTTGCTCTATCGCTGCTAATATACCTGTTCAACTACCTTTGTCGTATACCTCATCGTGACAGTTGAAAGGTCCAGAGCACATCAAACCGAAATCTGACAACTACGTTGAGTAGAACATGCGACATTGATCATGCTTTTAAAGATGCATTTGACTACCGCTTTCAATGTTGTTAACACCCAGAAGTGTACGGTGGTTGTGCGGGGACTGGGGCCTGCTGCCCCAGTTCCCCGCACTTCCACCATCTTGGTGTACTAGTTCCCCACATTTCCACCATCTTGGTGTTCTGGGGTCCAAAGTTGATTCTTGTTGAGGCAAGTAAAGGCAGAATAGTATATTATTTATTGCATGACAAAATCCAATGTTGTAAGTAAAGAGGGAGCAGTTGTAACATAGTTCATATTATTAAATTCGCACTAGATATTTCTTGCTATGTGTGCCTCTGATTTTCCTCTTAGATATTTGTGGTGGTCTGTATGTAGTTAATATTTTTGATCGCTTCAAGCATCCCATTAATCAGCTAGCTAGCAAGGAATTTAAGGGGTGTTACACTGTGGGTGACTCGCCCTGCAAAGTCGAGCACCGGGGGTCCTGACCGGACCGAGCCGAGGGGCACATGGCTTGGGGCACAAGGAATGTATGTTATATATGATATGTACTATTGTCATCCTATCAGTATAGTTTATGTTATCCTAATACATAGAAAGGATATATCCTGGTAATCTGGTACCACATGCCGGCAACACGGCATGCCAGTGGCACTGCATGCCAGCAGCACCACACTGCAGCTGCACCACATGCCGTTGTCGGCTGGTTTTGCCGGTTCAACAAAGTTAAGCTAAACCATTTTAGTTTCAATTCAACGCACGCAGGAGGAGGTTGCACTCATCAACCGTACAGCAGCGCAGCTCGCCAAGAAGTGCGTCACCGATTTCCTGGCGGCAAACCCAGGGAGCGGGCCTCGCTTTGTGGCGGGTGCTATTGGCCCAACGAATAAGACCCTCAGTGTGTCCCCCAGCGTCGAGAACCCAGCTTTCCGTGGCATCACCTACGATGAGGTGGTCGACGCGTACTACAAACAGATGGAGGCGCTGTATGAGGGCGGCGTGGACCTGTTCCTGGTGGAGACGATCTTCGACACCCTGAACGCCAAAGCCGCCATTTTTGCCCTGGAGAAGTTCTTCATGGATCGCGGCGTGCGTGTGCCTGTGCTTATTAGCGGCACCATTGTTGACAACAGTGGCCGCACGCTGAGTGGACAGACCAATGAGGCCTTTTGGAACAGCGTCAGCCACGCCAAGCCCATGGCTGTGGGCCTCAACTGCGCCCTGGGCGCCACTGATATGCTGAAGTACATCGCCAACCTAAGTGCATGCGCTGGCTGCTACGTGCTGTGCTACCCGAACGCGGGCCTTCCGAATGCTATGGGTGGATACGACCAAAAGGGTGAGGAGATGGCGGAGGAGATTCGGCCGTTCTGTGAGGCCGGGCTGGTGAATGCCATTGGCGGCTGCTGTGGCACTGGCCCAGAGCACATCGCTGCCATCAAGGCGATGGCGTCTGCCTATCCACCACGCAAGCCACCGGCTATTGAGCCGCTCATGCGCATCAGCGGTCTGGAACCGCTCAACTACAAGCCTGACGCTGCCAACATGCGCCGCACGTTCCTTAACATTGGCGAGCGGTGCAACGTGGCGGGCAGCATTCTCTTCAAGAAGGCCATCATCAACAACGACTACGAGAAGGCGGTGTCGATTGCACTGCAGCAGGTTCAGCAGGGTGCAGACGTGCTGGACATCAATATGGACGACGGGCTGATTGATGGTGTGGCCGCCATGACCCGGTTCGTCAACCTGTTGGTCAGCGACCCTGAGATCAGCCGGGTCCCGTTCATGATTGACAGCAGCAAGTTCCACATCGTGGAGGCAGGTCTGAAGTGCAGCCAGGGCAAATGCATCGTCAACAGCATTAGCCTGAAGGAGGGAGAGGAGGCATTCTGCCGACAGGCGGAAATTGTGAAGCGGCATGGTGCGGCGGTGGTGGTGATGGCGTTCGATGAGCAGGGCCAGGCAGCTGGGTATGTGGACAAGGTCCGCATCTGCTGTCGTGCATATAAGATCCTGGTGGAGCAGGTGGGCTTCAATCCGCAGGACATTATCTTCGACCCCAACATTCTCACCATCGGCACAGGCCTGCCTGAGCACAACAACTATGCCGTGGACTTCATTCGGGCCACCCGTGAAATCAAGCGGCTGTGCCCGGGTGCTAAGATCAGTGGCGGCGTCAGCAATATTGCGTTCAGCTTCCGTGGCAACGAGGCTGTGCGGCGTGCGTTCCATAGTGCTTTCCTGCACCACGCGTGCGCCGCCGGCATGGACATGGGTATCGTGAACGCAGCCCAGGTGAAGGAGGACGTGTACGAGAAGGTCGACAAGGAGCTCCTGGAGTACGTGGAGGATGTGCTACTTAACAGGTAAGGTGCATGAAGTTCTGTTTTATCATCCTAACCATTTTAACATTTAAATCATACTTATGAAAAATTAGGGATATTATTCTGATGGTATATTAAGCATCTTCTGGTTTCTTCGTTATTGAACATGGTAACAATTCGATGTGACCACTTATTTGTTAACTTCATACGTTTTACCTGTGCCTCCCTTATAAAAGATGTGAGAACGCAACAGAGCGCATGCTCGAGTTTGCTGCCACTCTGGAACCCAAGTGCAAGCCAACCAATGTTCAGCGCCTGAATATGCAGCCAGCGGGCCCTAAGATCACGCCTCGGGTGAACCCCATTCCTAAGGGCTTTGACCCGCTGGCGCCAGACCATGATTTGCCGCCCATTCCAGCATACAAGGTGTGTGATGAGCCGCTTAAGGAGTCGGCTGTCTTCGATCAGCTGGACAAGCTGTTCCGGGAGCGCATCCTGTTCATTGATGGTGCCATGGGCACTCAGGTCCAGAAGTACAAGCTGCAGGAGGAGGACTTCCGTGGCGAGCGCTATGCCAAGCACAGCCACGAGCTGAAGGGCAACAACGACGTGCTGGTCATCACCAGGCCAGATGTGATCGGCCAGATCCACATGGCATATCTTGAGGCAGGGGCGGACATTATCGAAACCAACACCTTCAACGGCACGTGCATCAGCCAGGCGGACTATGAGCTGCAGGCGGATGTAAGTGGGGATTTCAAAAGGGTGGATGGTTGTAGGCTGGTGGTCATCTTAAATGTCAATGATGAATAGTGATGCATACACGATGGGAATCCATTGCGTTCTTGAACAGCATGACGGGCTTGTCTGGAAGATATGATGGTTCCAGGGCTCCAAGATGCACTTTTATCTGTCATGGTAGGTTTTTGGCATGTGGGCTCCCGGAAGTCCTGGTACAGTTTCTTAAATTAAATTGCCATGTAGTCCTGATCCAAGCTCACACATGCTCGAACGTCCCAGAAGCCAATAAACACATCATGTACTTGGACTGGTAATGTGTTTCTTAAACGGGATTTAAGGGTAACGTAAAGTACACAATATTATTGCTTTGGTAACATGGGACTAGAATACGTTTAGGTTTAGCATTCATATTTTGGCAGGACAGACAGACAAAGCCACGTACCCCTCCCCTACGCTGAGGCTCGGTCCGGTCAGGCCCCCCGGTGCTCGTCTTTGTAGGGCGAGTCGCCCACAGCGTAGTGTAACACCCCAAATATTTTTTGATGGTTCATGGATTAAGGGGTGCATTCATTATGCAAACATATCTTAACTTGGGTCAGTCAAAACCATGTCTCTTCAGCTGCTTTTGCCGGTTCAACAAAGTTAAGCTAAACCATTTTAGTTTCAATTCAACGCACGCAGGAGGAGGTTGCACTCATCAACCGTACAGCAGCGCAGCTCGCCAAGAAGTGCGTCACCGATTTCCTGGCGGCAAACCCAGGGAGCGGGCCTCGCTTTGTGGCGGGTGCTATTGGCCCAACGAATAAGACCCTCAGTGTGTCCCCCAGCGTCGAGAACCCAGCTTTCCGTGGCATCACCTACGATGAGGTGGTCGACGCGTACTACAAACAGATGGAGGCGCTGTATGAGGGCGGCGTGGACCTGTTCCTGGTGGAGACGATCTTCGACACCCTGAACGCCAAAGCCGCCATTTTTGCCCTGGAGAAGTTCTTCATGGATCGCGGCGTGCGTGTGCCTGTGCTTATTAGCGGCACCATTGTTGACAACAGTGGCCGCACGCTGAGTGGACAGACCAATGAGGCCTTTTGGAACAGCGTCAGCCACGCCAAGCCCATGGCTGTGGGCCTCAACTGCGCCCTGGGCGCCACTGATATGCTGAAGTACATCGCCAACCTAAGTGCATGCGCTGGCTGCTACGTGCTGTGCTACCCGAACGCGGGCCTTCCGAATGCTATGGGTGGATACGACCAAAAGGGTGAGGAGATGGCGGAGGAGATTCGGCCGTTCTGTGAGGCCGGGCTGGTGAATGCCATTGGCGGCTGCTGTGGCACTGGCCCAGAGCACATCGCTGCCATCAAGGCGATGGCGTCTGCCTATCCACCACGCAAGCCACCGGCTATTGAGCCGCTCATGCGCATCAGCGGTCTGGAACCGCTCAACTACAAGCCTGACGCTGCCAACATGCGCCGCACGTTCCTTAACATTGGCGAGCGGTGCAACGTGGCGGGCAGCATTCTCTTCAAGAAGGCCATCATCAACAACGACTACGAGAAGGCGGTGTCGATTGCACTGCAGCAGGTTCAGCAGGGTGCAGACGTGCTGGACATCAATATGGACGACGGGCTGATTGATGGTGTGGCCGCCATGACCCGGTTCGTCAACCTGTTGGTCAGCGACCCTGAGATCAGCCGGGTCCCGTTCATGATTGACAGCAGCAAGTTCCACATCGTGGAGGCAGGTCTGAAGTGCAGCCAGGGCAAATGCATCGTCAACAGCATTAGCCTGAAGGAGGGAGAGGAGGCATTCTGCCGACAGGCGGAAATTGTGAAGCGGCATGGTGCGGCGGTGGTGGTGATGGCGTTCGATGAGCAGGGCCAGGCAGCTGGGTATGTGGACAAGGTCCGCATCTGCTGTCGTGCATATAAGATCCTGGTGGAGCAGGTGGGCTTCAATCCGCAGGACATTATCTTCGACCCCAACATTCTCACCATCGGCACAGGCCTGCCTGAGCACAACAACTATGCCGTGGACTTCATTCGGGCCACCCGTGAAATCAAGCGGCTGTGCCCGGGTGCTAAGATCAGTGGCGGCGTCAGCAATATTGCGTTCAGCTTCCGTGGCAACGAGGCTGTGCGGCGTGCGTTCCATAGTGCTTTTCTGCACCACGCGTGCGCCGCTGGCATGGACATGGGTATCGTGAACGCAGCCCAGGTGAAGGAGGACGTGTACGAGAAGGTCGACAAGGAGCTCCTGGAGTACGTGGAGGATGTGCTTTTAAACAGGTGTGGTGTACAGTAATTGTGCTTAAGGTTATGGGGCATTTGGGTTGGTACTAGCGAGCCATCTGACATACAGCTTCTGGTCTTGTTCTTATTTGTGATGGTTTCAATTCAGCCTGAGAGTTTGGCGCTATGCTTTGTTCAATGCTTCATGATGCTGCATATATTGCTTGTGGATTGCGTGTATGAGTTTGGACATACACAGGCCAGCTTTCTTCTTGGCTAACTCGGTCTCATGCTATAGGGCTTAGGCAGTCATCCTGAGTTACCGAGCATTTTAAGTAGTATTCGCCATTTGCATCTGAACTGTGAACCTTGACAGGTGCGAGAACGCAACCGAACGCATGCTGGAGTTTGCGGCAACTCTTGAGCCAAAGTGCAAGCCTACTGCGGTGGTGAAGAAAGGGGGGATGCAGGGTGCCGCGGACGGGGGTGCCAAGAAGGAGGAGTCATGGCGCGATCTACCTGTGGAAAAGCGCATTGAATATGCCCTTGTTAAGGGCATTGACGAGTTTGCGGTGGTCGACACGGAAGAAGCGCGCACGTGTGGCAGGTAGGAAGCAAAGGCTAATGGTGGCGGCCAAGCAACTTAACGGCGTGGAACAGGAGGGGAACAGCTTATGTTGGAATATTTCTGTGCTGGAAATGATATTCGTTGCACTCTGTTTGGAAGACCAATGTTTGCAGCATAGTGGCTTACTTGGATTATGCAATTTGATTAGGGCAGTGTCCATATGTTTGTCTTGGAGAGCTATCCGGCAGTAGGGGGTGTTGTCCGTCTGGAAGATTTTGGGGTTATGCGGGGTCCTCTTTTCTCTTGACTTCAGAAGCTCAAACTGCTGTCGTACCGGGAACCTTCCTGCCCATGTTGCTGATTCCCCCTCTGCCATCTTCTGCAGGTATCCAAAGCCATTGCGCGTCATTGAGGGCCCGTTGATGGACGGAATGAACGTAGTCGGCGATCTCTTCGGCGCTGGCAAGATGTTCTTGCCGCAGGTAGGAGTTATACATACGCATGGGATAGTCGAAACAATTGCGGCCGTGGTAATGAACCTTGCTGATCTATCCGGGTGGGCCTTCCGCCTCATCTGGGACACTCATTAGGCGCCCGGGCGTGCGCGCATGCGCAGGTCATCAAGTCTGCACGCGTGATGAAGAAGGCTGTGGCGCACCTGGTGCCCTTCATCGAGGAAGAGAAACGGTTGAGCGGCACCGTTGGCGAGGACTCCAACGCCGGCGTGTTCGTGCTGGCAACAGTCAAGGGTGATGTACACGACATTGGCAAGAACATTGTCGGAGTTGTGCTGGGCTGCAATAACTTCAAGGTGAGGCCAGGCCCATACGATAGCTTTTGGCATGGATGCACCAACGTTATTCGCTCTGTCCTACTGGAAACCAGTAGACTGGCCGGCTGACTTGCCCACCGTGCCCGCCAATTGGGGCCAGGTGATTGACCTAGGCGTTATGACACCGTGGGACGTGATCTTGGACGCGGCTGAGAAGCACAAAGCCGACATCATTGGCCTGTCGGGTCTAATCACGCCCTCGCTGGACGAGATGGTGACCGTGGCCAAGAAGATGGAGGAGCGCGGTATGAAGGTACGTCCGCGGCGAGCACACAGGGGGCGGGGCTGGGGGCATTGGATTCTTTGTTGCTGTTTCACCGTGTGCCGCGATCGGCTTCTTGGCTCGTGCACGTGCGTCAGCGGCAGGGCGTCGGCGGCCCCTCAAACTCTCTGGCTCCCATATGCATCTTTCTAAGTCTTGCGTAGGCATTTGATTGCACAGCTGGTGAGTAAAAAAGTAGAGACCATTCTTCCCTTCTTGGTACGCGCACGAGTATTCTGTGTAAGACATTCCGTCAACCTTCCCGCGTCTTGTCACAGACACCTTTGCTGATTGGCGGCGCGACCACGTCCAAGATGCACACTGCCGTCAAGATTGCCCCTGCATATAGCGGCCCTGTAGTGCACGTGCTGGACGCGTCGCGTAGTGTGCCGGTTTGCCAGGCATTTGTGGATAAGAACCTCACCCAGCGCCAGGTGGGTAGCAACCTTGGTAAGGTTAAGATGTCTAGTCCAAACATGGCATGGCATGGCTGAAACCGATCTGGGCTGAGTTAATCCTGTGGAGGCGACTGTCCAAAGGCAGCGCACGACTTTGTGGTCTTGATTGTTTGCGTGTGTAGAAAACCTTCAGGCAAGGCCATTAGGTTGGCGAGAGGTTGAACATTATGACCGCTCTAAGAACACATGTTAAGTGTGTTTGCTTGATGGTCAGTCGGTATTGCCGATGGTGTCAGTGTCAGGAAAGCATGCCGTTCAAGGCAGTTCGTCGGGCTATTGACCGCAATCAATGTGTGTTCGTTCATGGCACAGGAATTCATCGCCGAGATTGCGGAGCAGTATGCAGAGTTGCGCGACGAGTTCTACGCCTCATTAGAGGACCGCAAGTACCTTAGCCTGTCAGACGCACGCAAGCGCGCCTTTGTGGTGGATTGGAAGGACGAGAACAACCGACCGTGCAAGCCCAAGGTGGGCATGCCCCGTCAGTTTTTCCCTCCGCGTTTTCGTATGGCGAGTTAGTTGCGGCCATGCTTAAGCACATTGCCTTGGGTTATTGCACACATCCAGCCTCTGTGGGCGCAGCTCCCTGTTCGCCAGAAAGAGTTGTCGTGGTGCCGAAGCCCGCAACACTTGTCGCGGGGTTCAGGTACATGATGATGCCGGAGACTTACTGGAAGTCGCGCTCATAATAATTTTCCATTTTGTGACCATGCCCGCTTTCCAAACAGGTGCTCGGCAACACGGTGTTCGCCGACTTTCCCATCGAAGATGTGCTACCGTACATTGATTGGAATCCCTTCTTCCAGGTATCAATCACGGCAGCCGCCGCTATTGCATCTTGTGCAACTACAGCAGGGTGCGCAGGGAGGTGTAGTAACCCTAAATTTAGGATCAGGTTTTAGCTGCTAAATTATGGGGACTATTGGTGGTCCTTTCCTGCGTGTCTTCTTTTTATTGTCATAGCGTGCAGGACGCGAGATGGAGTAGCGTGGTTCCCCAGCCTGCTATGCCGCGATTCTGAATTCAATGCTGCCCGAACGGTCTATGTGCGCAGGTGTGGCAGCTACGAGGCCGCTATCCCAACCGTGGGTTCCCGCGCATCTTCAATGACGCTACCGTAGGCGCGGAAGCCAAGAAGCTGTATGATGAAGCTCAGGCGCGTACCTTGCGGAAAGTAGTGACAGTACGGGGCGGGCTGATCTTTGCAGTTTTGTTCCACTTGTGTCGGCAGCGTGTTTGAGCCCACAGCATGCTTACCGCACACGCTGTGGCAACACCCTAGATCTCACATACAATTGACATGTATGGGACTGTGCCGGGATTGAGCACGTCTACGTAAGCGTTGCGCGTGCTCTATGAAAATGCATGTGCTTGCTGGACGGCACCAGTCGAAGCTGTCACTGAAGATGGGAAGCTGGCCGCGGACTGCTGCGTGACTTGCATTGACCGCACACAGGTGATGCTGGCCGATTTCGTGAAGAACAAGCGCGTGACACTCAAGGCCGTCGTGGGCCTGTACCCCGCGGCCGCTGTGGGCGATGACATTGAGGTGTACACCGATGAGTCACGCACTACCGTCAAGGCAAAGTTAGCAGGCCTCCGGCAGCAAGCAGAGAAGGACGGCGCAGAGCCCTACTATTGCATTTCGGACTTTGTAGCGCCCAAGGGCAGCGGTCTGGAGGACTACGTCGGCATGTTCGCCTGCACGGCTGGTGAGGCACGATCCCCGGTTCTGTAGGCGTTGCATGTGTGGATCATAGGCATGGTGGCGTCTTCAGAACACGCAATGGCAACGATGTATACGCATGGTGTTCAAGGCGGTCTGCACCATGGGTCCACGTGTATGTGAGCCAACACGTGTTCATGATTTGAAAGGACAGCAATCCTGGGAGAGCGCGTGCTAGAAATATATTTCTTCATACGCGAAATTGTACTTCAGTGAATCTATTGTGCTGCCCCTTTGCCCTGCATTAGCGCTACTGAACAGAATTTGTCGCTCTGCACCTCTTGCCCCCTCCCCTGCTCGGTCGTGTCTCGCTCCATATATGACAGGCCACGGTCTGGAGGAGATTATTGCCAGGTTCAAAGCTGCCGGCGACGACTACAGCTATATCATGGCCGAAGCGCTGGCAGATCGGCTGGCTGAGGCATTGGCAGAGCGGCTGCACGAGCTAGTGCGGCGCAACTATTGGGGCTACGCTTCTGACGAGCAGATCAGCGTGGACGACATGCTGAAGGTCAAGTACCAGGTGCGTTGCCAAAAGGCAGCCCAATCAGCCGCGAAGTAGCAGGCAGCGCGGTCTGAAAGGTTTACTGTTTGTTACGGCTTGACGTTCTCTACATGTTTTGCATTACCTTGAGAAACGTATTTCGACCTGTGTTCCGTGCGTTTCGACCTGTGATCAACGGAACTTGGGAAGTCGCCATCACGCACGCAACCCTACAGGTTTTATATATTCAGATACGTATATCTTTACATGCTTGTAGGGCATCCGTCCCGCGCCGGGCTACCCGTCCCAGCCAGACCACACTGAGAAGCTCGCCATGTGGCGACTGCTGGATGCGGAGGCAACCACCGATATTACGCTGACGGAGTCGCTGGCTATGTGGCCGGCTGCCAGCGTCAGCGGCCTGTACTTTGGTGGCCGTTGCTCCTCCTACTTCGCAGTCGGCAAGATTACCCGCGAGCAAGTTGAGGACTATGCTATACGCAAGAACATGGACGTCAGGGAGGCGGAGCGCTGGCTAGCAACCATGCTCAACTATGAGCCTTGAAGCGTCCTTAGGCCCGACAGTACACGAGGCCTTGATAAAGGGCCGGGGGCCGGGAGATGAGGGATATTCGGAAACAGGCATGAGCAGCGACATGGGTAAGGCCCTGGATTTCGTAAAAGTAAATGGGGCGGCATTGCGAGGCGCAATTTAGTGCGGTGTAATTCCGTGGACGCAACGGCAGCTGCCCAGGACTAGGCTCCTCGGGGGATGGATGATGGAATGAATCAGTTTTTCCTTTTCGTAATGCTAAACGCAGGAGTCGGGTGAAAAAACCAAGGGGCTTTAGCTAGGTGCGCACGGCGGATTTCTGTTGGGTGGAGACCTGTAATCGCCCGCAGATTAGAATAACTACTGACCACTATGGGGCCATTATATTGAAATCGTTGGATCCATTATTCCGGAACCCCATCGTTTTGGGAGGACGACAGGACACTGGCTACGTACGTCTGCTGGTTGGGTCGGTCGGGGGAAATATCGTGCTGCCTTGCTGTGTCGAGCGGCTGCCCCTCGACTGGTATTGGCACTAAGTTGTGTGGATATGGACCCTTTTAGATGTTCATTGTATACGAACGGCAATGGAGAAGATAGCCTGACTTGAGCAGCAAGCTAATGTTCAGGGTCTACGCTAATTTGGCTACCTTCGCCTTTGGGGGTAATTGTCGATTGGGATGCTCCTCTGCAAAATAAAGTTATTTTAAAACAATCGTCTTCTTAGGTATTTCTCCTGTAAAGTAATACGGAGAAAGCCACAGATACAATCGCTCATGCGAACCACCTAACATCCACGGAAAATCCCAACGCACAATAACTCTGATCCCCAAAAAACGATCACAAACACACATATTCAGAGAGGACGGCGGTCGTCGTTGTGCTGTGGTTCGACAAAGCTAGGGCTGCGATCTGGCAACCTCTCCATGCCACGCGGAGACGCATGGAGAGCCCAGCATATCTCCTTCGTATCCACAAGTAAAACTTTACTATATATTGTCCTTATATAACATTACGTCTGATCATACTCTACTAAAAAAATGAAAAATTGTAATGCCGCATTATGCTTGCCATCGTAATAAGCTAGACAGCTCCGCCAGAAAACCAATGCATGCTTGTGGGGAATCAGTCTTACATCTTAGCTGTCATAATTGAACAGGATCCCAGTTGGAGTCGCCGATTGGGATGGACAGCCATTAGTTCTGCCAGCTCGGTGGACGAGCATCCAGCTGGCGATATATACGGCAAATCAGGCCCGAATGCGCTTCGCCCAATTGTGGCCGTATGTAAAGCGCGCCTCCCTACCACACATCTGAAATTTAATTTAAACGGGTGTCCTCTTTAGTCTACAGGTACAGCACTGAAGCATTTTATGTAACAATTTTATACATACTTCTTACATACCTTTAATCACATTTTCGGGCCTGAACTCCTTAAGGCTCAGTATTATTGACAGTCTCGCTTATTTAATTGCAGCTGGTGTATGCCCTGCTGCGCGTTTCATTCACTCTGGATGTCGCCTGTGCGAAGTTGCGCGCCTCATAGCTAAGCACGCGTGTTGGCTCCGTCCTCGCTATTACGGATGAAGCCATCGAGTCATCTGGCGATGACACCATCTTCTACGGTGGAATGAGTTACACGCCAAAACAGGTGAAATCGCTTGCTTGACGCACATGGTCTCGACTCTATGAATTGTGGCGTTGCGCGGTCATCAGGCCATACAGGGCATCTTACCACACTCAATTTCACATTGTAATTTTCACAAATTAATGTTATTTACGTTGCAACTAATCCCATGCAGTGGTGAACGCTATGAGGTCTTGCAGCTTGACTCTGCCGGTGGCAGCGACTGCTGGTGTGAAACAAGCAGAGCGCCTCGACTATTATGCACTTGTTTTTAGGTGAGCTTGAAGCTTCGGAGATAATCCCGACTAAGTTTGAAGCCAGCCTGCTTTGGTTGGCGTCGATTCGTCTTTCCTTTTCCATAACGTTCGTATTGGAGAGCCGCTTTGTCCCCGTGCACGCTCCATTTCTTCCAAAGCTTTTTTTAAAGTAAAATAGCGTCTTGTATTCGCAATAGCAAAATTCTTTTACCAAAGTAATCATTAGGCGTCGAATTTCAAGTTGCACATATTGGCGTTTATGACTCGTCTACTCCATCGCAACCGAGTAGTCGCATGTTACCAGTCCTACGGCTTGTTAGGACCATCCACTAACCCGTCCCGCGCCTCTCCATCTTGTCCTGCTTATTGCGTGCATACACGCACGTCCAGGCATGCTGTACTTCGCCGCGAGGGGCGCAGAGCCGGTGAACGGCCGCTTGTCACCAGGTATTGCAGGAGAGTTCGCGCAGGGCCAGGTTCTGCTGCCGCGATGATCAGATGAGCCCTGGCTGGCTCATCGCGGGAGTTGCAATGACTTGGCCATGAGACCCACGTGCGGCGGAAGCGGGGCCCCTTCGCATCGCATGCTTTCGACGGCCGTGCTGACATGTAAGTGGGATACTCATACTTGTTTTGCTTAGTTTGCTTAGGAATGTTTTGTTCGCTTGGTATTGCTTGATGACAGTCATTGATAGACGTTCTCGGATTTTTATGTAAGACTTATCATACACGTTTTGTGATTAGATTGCTTCATCATCCTTGTCGAACACAACGATAAAGTTAATTAACGACAAGTATAATGATGCACAGTGGCCAGCTGACTGGCTAGGTGGATACATTTATAAAATAATGATGCGCATGCTTCCGCGCCTCCCTGTCCATATTTACCCACTCTTGCTGCCTCCCGCGTTGTACTCTTTTCTCTTACAGGAGTGACAACGGAGATTTGATTAGTAATCGGTGCCAAGAGCTGGCCCATTTTATTTAAAGCAGCTAGCATTTGTGTGTGCGCCGATGCTCTATGACCACTTCGACAACAAGAAGAACATGAACCGCATTTGAGGAGAGCTATGTCCGGCAGTCCACTCCTGAGCGGCTCCCGCTTGTAGCTGCGCCGGTCGGGTGGACTGGGTTCCGTTATATTGTACTCTCCCGCCGCATTTCGATCTGAGCGAGGTATGTGAGCTGTACTTCATGTGCTCCAGTGTCCGCTGATGGGACGGTTGTGCGCACTTGACATGATACACTTTGTACCACTGGGCTGGTGTGCTGCCATTCGGGTCCCCATGTGGCACATGTGGGACCAGGGGCGGAAAGAAGGATAAGATGGCGGATGAACGGACGGATGAACGGACGGATGGATGGGAAGACCAATGGACGGACGGACACAGCATCTGACAAACGGATGGATGCTTTCAATTTTCATCATGGGAACCAATTTTGGATGCGTTGTGGTGTGGTGTGCTGCTTGTCCGGCGTTGCCTAATAAGGCCATTTCATTCGTTTTTGGAATACTGAAATTTCATCCACCTGTCTTAACTAATAATTTCATGGCCTGCTGTCTTGGGAACATTTTTGCCACTATTGTGCCGTACGATTTTTGGTAGTGCTGGGATAACGTTGGGGCTAAAAGAAGAGCGTTAGGTAATCGATACGGCAAAGCGGCTGTTCTAACTGCCCCACTTGACATAATCATCTGGACGTGGGCAGCAGGTTGGGGTTTTTGCCGTGAGGAGTCTGTTGGGGCAGGGATCCCGGCGGTAGCGACCGCCTTATTTTGTGAGTTGTGGTGCTTGTGCTCGCGGACATGTCGCGGCCAGGTCCGCCGCGATTCTTCTGCTGAGAGATGAAATCCTGATGAGTGAACTTAGGGTTGGTGAGTGGATGGAGTGGGAGTGGGTGTGAGTGGGAGAGAGAAGAGAGTCAGAAGAAGTGTGGGGAGAAGTTGGTAGGCGTGATTGACCTGTGTCAACTTGCCGCTGGCGAGCTCAGCGAATCCCTCTCAATGAGGTGGGGGGGAGAGGTTGCTGAGGAGAGAGGTTGCTGAGGAGAGAAGAAAGAGAGAGAGAGCGTGTGTGTATACGTGTGTCGAGAGGAAGTGAGGGTTACTCTATCAGGTCCTGAGATCAAAGACGAGAGGTGTGGTTCTCTTAGGGTTGGAGGAAAGCGATTGTGGCCCCATTCTGAGAGTGTGAGTAGGGCGAGTGAGTATGAGGTGGGGTCACTTGAGAGGACAGGTTGCAATGGAGAGTTGGTTTGGTTCCGGAGCGAGAGTCGTGAGGGGGGGTTGTCCTTGTACGAGTTCCAAGGATACGATGATGTGTACAGCCAAGAGGTAGAGCAAAGCAGCGTATGTTGTGCGCTATGAGGAAAGTATGCCTAAGAGCGAAGCATGGGGGAGGTTTAGGAAGAGGAGGTGAGAGTTAGAGCGAGTGAAAAAGACTGTGTGTGTGAATGTGTTTGTGTGTATATGTGCGAGAAGGGTAGGATTATTTTGTTTGTGAAGCGATTTAGAGAGTAGAGGTTCCCGTGTCCTGAGGTGAGGAGAGGAGAAAGTGGCAGTCTGGTGGACGGCCACACCGCACATATATCGTTTTTTTTGTACGGTGTAGCATCCATGGTGCGACAGCCTATGCGAAAGCGACAAAGAAGAGGAAGGTCAGTCAAGAGGGGAGAAGCAAGTCGGAACGTTCCTTGCTTACTCGCTTGCTTTCCTGTGTGAGCGCGAGGGGAAAGTAGAGGTAACGTCTCCGAACTGGTTTGGGGGACGATTTCGAGAAGAGCGTGTAGAGCATGCGGTGCCGAGTACGAGGAGTCTCCAGCTAGCTGGGGAGCGTTTGTTCTCTTGTTACGAGGGACGCTCTGGGCGGCACGAGGGAAGAGCATCGAGCATGGTGGTGAGATGAGAGCAGTGAGGAGGGGGAGAGGAGGGAGAGGGAGAGCGCGACTCGATGCTGGAGCTGGAGGTGCGAGATGTCTTGCTTTGCTGCGGGGAGGATCTGCTGGAATATCTCCCCCCTCGTATTATGTATTTGATCAGTCTTCAGATCTGACTAACCACCTGTAGATATAAAGAAGCCCATCCGAATATGATCGGAGGGAGGGAGGGCCTCCAATTTCCCAGTGTGTGCGAGTCTGGGAAACGGCTAGGACTCTGCCACTGAGAGGGGGCTATGGGGGATTTGGAAAGACGACCCATTTCCTTCTCCATTCACCACCCCTCCTCGAGCGTGCTGAGAGTGCTGAGAGTGCTGAGAGGGTCATCGTTGCCGCAGTTGGGGTTGCACAGCAGTGCAGAGTACGAGGGGTATGGGGAAGTTGGTTATCAGGTTGAGGTGTTGGGAATTGAGAATTGGGACGCGAACGGGACCCGAGGGGGGGGAAGAACTGCGGGGGGGGGGAAACAAACGGTAGCTCGGGAAGCGTCCTCATCGGGGAGGATGCTTTGTTGGAACATAGACATGAATGACACCCTGTGCTGGATGATGGCCTCCTCGTCTCCCATGTGGCATCTTGTCCGCTGCTGGGGATTTCATTCTGGACCTCGTGTTCTGGATCGTGTCCTGGACCTCGTTTGATCTTCTCGAATTCGCACGTGGGGAATTTGCGATTTGAGTGGGTGGCCGGGTGGCCGTATTTTGTTGGGGGGGCATTGCATTGCATGCTCGACCTGTGTTATGTTGAGGGGCTGCTCAACAATCTTCAAACACCTGAGGATCTGGAGGATTTGGAGCAAATCCGTCAATTTCCCGAGAGAGAGAGAGAGAGAGAGAGAGAGTGTGTGTGTGTGTGCGTGCGGGTGTATGCAGCGGGTTGGAGTAATGAGTGATGCCTAGAGGAGGAGAAGGAGGGACCCCGTAGTGGTGCGTGATTTGATGACATCCGTACACGCCTATTTCGAGGTCGATCGGGAGCGTAGCGGTCCCCTTTGCACCCTCCGCCGCCTAGTATCTAATGGGGCGATGCTGCCTCGCCTACGCATCTCTTGTTCCATCCTAGAGCGGTATTAAAGATATTCTCCTTCACTCACACGTCCACACACCGTGTATGCATGTGTGTGTTGTGTGTGTGTAGGGAGAACTGTCTGTGTGGATAATTTATGCGGCTGAGAGAGGGGAGGGGGGGGAGGTTTCGGTGCCTCAACGCATCCGGGTTCGTTTGCTTTCCAGGTGGGGTATTTTATATGGGCCGACAGTGCAGTTTCTGTCGAACACGAGTTTCCCCCGAGAAACGTTCTGTGCGTCTTCCTGGCGTATGTGTATGTGTACGTGCGTGTGTGTGTGTGCATGGGTAAGGATTCGATAGGAATCGCTGTGCGCACATACATGTAGACGTACATGCACAGATGGATGGACAGACGGATGGTCGGAAACCCTGTATTGGGTTTTCGTATTGGGTTCGGAATGCGTTGTGTGTGTGTATGTGTTCGATGCGCCTGTCGCTCGCTTGTCAACTCCACCTGAGTGAACGGTCTTCCGGGATGTTCGGGCGCACTGTGGACAGGAGAGAAATGAGAGGGGAGGAATCAGAGGAAGGTTAGTAATCGTTCATCGGGCACTTGTGTGGACTGTGCAGAGAGTGGGCTGAAGAGTTGGATGAGGAGGTGGACCCGTAGGTGGTGGCCCACTCGTAGGTGGATCCTACGAGTACTAATCTCACAAGTGGTAAACATCTCACGAGGGAAGGGAAGAGTGGTTAAACTCAACTCGGACAGGAGGAGGGAGGAGAGCATCTTCATTGCGATGGTGGTCATGGTGGCGAGGCCGGGAAAGTGGATGGTGGCTGTATCCGGACTGTGGCTGTGTTTGTAGACTGTGTGGTCCGAAGTTGGGTTGAGGGGTTGTCATCAGGAGTTGGGATCACACAGAAAGATTTGCTTCCTGTCAACATGCTGCGCCTTTTGAAGGTGCACTCCGCGCGTGTAAAGCGCTGGGTTCAAGGGCAGCAGCGTTGCCACAGTATTCCGGAGGGACTGATTACCTGTGAGCGATTAGCGAAATGTAATCAATATGATATTTCGTCAGTATTTTGTCCGATGACGCAGAATTGTATAACTGACCGCCAAACGTGTTCCATCCAGTCCATCGCAGTATTCCCGCGGAAAACCGGCTCTCGCCCTGAAATGAAACGCGTCTAAATTTTCTCGCTCTGCTAACTTAACTCAGCCGTTCCCAAATGTACATTGATAAATACATTTTGGTGGTTAGAAGGCGGGAAACTGGAAATGGCGACTGTGCTCCGGAATCGCACAGTTGAAGTGTCGAAGCTCGGACCTCCCGGCCGTATGATAGAAGACGCATGTGCTGATTGAATGAGCGTCATTTTCATATATAACACAGAAGTCTGTTTGGTGTTGTGGTCCTAAAAAATAGGAGTAGACTGTTGCAGGCACTACAAGTGGGGCATCCTGGTCAAAAGGTCACCTGGCGGAGGTAGATACCTTAGCTTGCGCTGAGTCTTCAGAACAACAACAACCTGCAAGCTTAAAAGCACAGGTGTGCATTGTGTTCAAAATTTCGTGTAGTGTACCAATTTGCCTTTCGGTACAAGGACTGGGCCGGTAACAACGTCGCTTTGCACAAATACCAAAGAAAGCTATATGGTTCGATTGCGTCCAATCAAAATGGTGTCGGGATCACGGGATCGCAGCTGATGCCAAGGCGTGATTACGACGACGACAGTGAAGTTCCAAAGAGCGGCGGCTGTGGGTCAAGGTTAAAGTCATGTAACGTAAAGACTGGTTGGGCTATGTCTGAGCAAATCCGCAACAAACGTGCCGCTCGCAGGAATCAGAAGAAATGCGCACGTCTTCCCTGACGCCCTCGGTCGCAAGGTGCGAGGTTCTTTTTCCTTGATTTACTGCTATTTTATTACAGATCCATGTCCTGTCAACTTTCCGCATCACGTGTTACGCGCGAGTCCTTTACCCGAGTCCGCGCCGACCATTCCTCCGAACCCATCACCCAGGTCCTCCTGCGCGGCCCTGCCACGCCTGGCCCCAGTAGCCAATACCAGCCGTGTCACACCTCGCGGTAGGAAGATTAACCGAGCTTAGTTGAGCTAATTGATACACGATGTTTGATTGTCTAGTTGGGATGTCGGGTTGTTGCAGCATGCCGTAGAAGCTCTCTCGGCTCAGTGCTTGGGTGGCGGCTGAGTTCGCAAGCTTGGTGCATCTCCTCAACCCTGGACCGTAACGCCGAAAACCCCCATCGTTACCCGCATCGTCCCCGATGTCCGAAACCTATCTGAAGCCCGTCAAGTGTCCGAAAACGTTGGACTTGTGATGATGTATGCGTACAAACTCGCGTGTGTGTTTGTTTATTTGTTTGTATATGCGTACAAGAGACGCACAGAGAGACCTCCACGTTGCCCCTGCTCGTGTCAATGTCATTGTGTGCGTTGCGCTCTCTCTCTCTCTCTCTGTCTACCCTAATCCTCACCCACGCCCTCAACCTTGCATCAGCAACCATCCAATTTTTGAATTTAATTTTGGATTCCGAATTTTTGTTTTATCCGGACCGACTATCAGGCGTCGTCTGCAGTGCCGCCACCGCCTGGGACAGCTGGACGTCGTACATTTCAAAGCACCGAGCTGACTCAGCGAGCGCTCCCGCCACTAAGTCGGAGTTGGACTACGGCCGGTGCGTGCCGGCGATAACCCCCGGGTCGTGAATATGTGCGGGATGAATACGTGATAGGATGCGATGTGGGTTTGTTTTGGGTTTGGGTTGACATTGGGGTGGGCTGGGTTGTGGGCCGGCAAGTGGGTACGTTCAAGGCAAGGTTCATGTTTCTGCTTCCAGAGCGCCTCTCTCTCTCTCTCTCTCTCTCACACACACACACACACACAAACACACCAAAGGACTGTTTTGATGGAGCCACTCAAAGCGTGAGGCTCCCCTGTTCGTCCAGATTTCACATCCTTAGCCTCCCTAGAGCGCCTCTCCTTTTCCCCTTCCATCCATTCCTCTTTTACTCCTGCCTCCTCCGCCTCCCGCCTCCTTCCCCTGCTGCTCTTGCCGGTGCCGTACATACGACTCTTCGTCCGCAGCGAGATTGCGGCGACCATCCGTGATTCCGCCGGCAGCTTCAAGCCTAAGTACGTGGGGACCGTCGGG
The DNA here is from genome assembly GCA_019650235.1 of Volvox reticuliferus. NCBI lineage: Eukaryota > Viridiplantae > Chlorophyta > Chlorophyceae > Chlamydomonadales > Volvocaceae > Volvox > Volvox reticuliferus. Next base: position 991,503 of record BNCP01000023.1, read on the forward strand.
GCCGCCGCTGCGCCACCATCCGCCGGTGGCGCCATCTCCGACTTCAAGCTGTCCCATGTGGGTGACATCAACCTGAACGAGCTCCCGAGGGACCTCCACGAGCGGCTCGAGGCGCTGGCCTACGTGCAGCTAAAGCAGGTACGCCCGGGGAGCTTGTTTGGTTACTTGGGAGAGATTTCCTTCCGACTTCAACGACAAGAGCAGCATTATTTTTAATTATCTCTCTCCTCCGACCTTTGGAGCATTTCCTCCTCTCCTTTCCACTCTTCTCCATTTCTTTCTCTCTCGTTTGTTATATTATAATACAATACAATACATAAATTCGTTGCTTCTGTTGCTCTTCTTTCTGTTGCTACCTACCTGGCTTATGCTCAATCTCTAGTTCTCACACTTGTTTATCTGAGTGGTGGGCAAGTGGCTAACCGACGTCATCCAACCACATCCCGACCAGTAATTGTTCTCTCTCACTCTCTCTTAAGTAGTGTCGTACCGAGTCTCGTGTATTCACCGCGTGTATTCAACCCCCCCATTCCCCGCCCGCTCAGGCCCTCGGCAAGCCCAACGCCGACCTTGACGCCGCCTCCATCTCCTTCACCACCACCGACGTGGACGCGGCGCTGTGTGTTTCCGGAGTCACTTTGCAGCAGGTGGGCTCAGGACGATGGAAGGGGCGAAATTAATTATGATGAACATATTTTATTTCTTATCGGGGAAGAGCTATGGAGAAATGGAAAGGTGGAAATGGAAACGGTGTAAGAATATAATTAAATTCTGTTTTTCGTTTTGACTTTCCCTGAGCCGACCAACTGCCAAGTGCTACAACCGTTATCAAATCGCCAACCGCCTCTTAATAGTCAATTTTGACAGAAGTATGGTTGTTCCCAATTCAACATGCAGGGTCTGGACAAGACGGCTCTGATTGCCTTTGTGGCGACTGAGACTGAGCGCCAGGTGTGTGTATATAATATAATATATATTATATATTATAATTAAAAAATAAATTTATTGTTATAATAATAATTTATTATTAATAAATTATATTATATTATTATACATGTCGAACCATCCGCGTACCTCTCTCCTCCCGTCCTCCACAGCACTGTTTGTGACTTCGCAGCGCTACTGGAGCTCTACTGCTCCAACTCATTTCCCCCCTTCCTCTTCACCCTTCCCCCTCCGGTCCTCGTCACCAATGTACCCTTCCCCCTCACCCCGCCCTTAGGCCTCCTGGTCACGTCTCGAGGGCCTTATCCTCCACTGGGGTGCCACCGACTCTCCCGGTGGGGCCTGGGGCCTGCCGCCTCAGGGGTGGGCCGCCTCGCCAAACAAGGTCATTGATGCAGGTATGTGTATATATATATATATATGTGTGTGTGTGTACGGAACTACGGATGTACGACTGTGATTGCCATTTACCATGCTTGCCATCTAATATAAATGTCACTGCGTATCACAACCTGTTGCCATTATTGTTATTATTTTATTATTGTTATTATTGTTATTATTGTTATATCCTTATCATCATCCATCGTCGTCATGAAAGAGGAGCACAAGCGACGAGGGTAAGGGAGCCCGTTATACTCAACGGGTCACCTCTGGTGAAGGCCCTGTCAGTGAGAGTGAGAGTGATAGAGGGTGTGCGTGTTTTGATGTGTGTTTCTTCTTGGGATATGAACTGTCCCGTACCCCGTATCCCATCACCCACTTCGCAGGCGGCGCGTGGCAGTGCTCCTTCGAGAAGCAGCAGCTGTCCGGGCCGGAGGGGAACACGGCCGTGTACGTTCTGCTTCTGCAGGTCCGCAGTGGGGGGGGGCCGTGCCTCAGTGGCTCAATAAGTATGAGAAGGGGTGTCAGCGTCTGGTTTGTGCATGTTTGTTGGGAGCGAGGAGAAGGGCAGGCCAGGTGTGTACGTATGTGCATACATGAGTGTTTTTGGAGGAGGGGGCATGCCCCTCATCCCCCCTACTTCACTGCTACAATGGACGCGGGCCCCCCACCAATCACCAACCACCAACCACCCCGGTCAGGCCCCGTGTTCCCCTTTTCTTAACCCACCCGAGCCACCCAACAACCTCCCCCCTATACACACACGCACGCACACGCAGGTTCCCTTACGCGGTATTCTGAAGGCGGGAGGTCTGGTCTACGTACTGAAGGCCACTGCGGGACAGAACACGCGGTGGTTGAAGGACGAGGCCACAAAGAAGGACTTCTTTTTGGACACCACTCGCTTCCCGGTCATTAAGGTGAGAGGTTCAGGGGCTCGGGATGCTTCACACCCCCCTTTGTCAGGTATTCTCCCTTCCTCCGCATCGTCCCCTGCTCCGGCCCTCGCTCCTCTCTCCCACTCCGGTTCGATGCATTTCGTTTCTTTGCATTCGTACCCACTGCACCCTTCCCCACACATCCCCCCTACAGGTTTGATGGATTCTTCAATGAATGAATGGTAGTGGGCGGTGGCAATGTCGCTCCCCTGTTTCTCAACCGCCTCACAACCCGCAATCCGGGAGATTGAAGAGAAGCACGCGGATGTTGCGTCACGTCTTAGTGTGTTAGTGTATTTTTCGTGTGTGTTCCGGGGGGCGAGGAGGAAACGGCGGAGGTAGTTGCTGGAACGCCGGATGTTGCAGCAGCCGCAACAGCAGCAGTGGCATACTTCTACGTTACATCTATGTGTCGTTAACCAAGTTCGTATGCGTAGTTTTAGGAAGAGAATGTGAAGGAGACGGTGTCTCTGTCAGTCTGTCCACTGGGTGAGGCATTGATGAAGGAAAGGATGAATTGATGCGATATGATAACGTACATATTCATGGAGGAAAGGAGATATGTCACATTACATTACATGTGTTGAAATGAGATATACATACATGTGAGATGATGTATGCATATGTTGTCGTACGAGATAATATCGTACTCCATACAAACTCATTTACAACATTCACTTCGGCTTTTGGATTAAAAGAATTGTGAAGGCAACTGGTTGGGTCATGTGTGCGTCAATCAAGAAGCAACGTTTTGTTGGTCATAATGAAAACAACGAAATGAGATGACGTCGGGAAAGGAAGATCTGAAATGATATAACACACATTTTGAATATAACGACCCACGTACAAACCAAACGATCGTGGTACACTGAAATGGTGAGCACTTGAATATCATCTTTCTCGCTCCACGATAAGGTGCTAAACGCCAGAACATTCTAGTGACCTCCGTGATGAATACACGGCTCCTTCGCATCAGAACACCCCTCGAAAAAATGGGCTTATGTACCGAAGATATCCAATTGTCATTTTTCTCCTCCTCTTCCTCGTCCTCCTCTTCTTCTTCCTCCTCCTCCTACTCTTCCTCCTCGTCCTCCTCTTCTTCCTCCCGAACAACATGCCGTTGTTCGAGGGAAGCATAGATGCCCACCAAACGCCACAAACATATAAACACTAGATAGCTTTGCAGATTAATATCTAGACTATGGGAGAATGATGCCGCCGCACAAAGTGCTGACATCCACAAATCTTAACAGAAATAGAAAGCCAAGGAAATGTGTCGCTTTCATTCTAAGGAACATACTGTGTGAAATTCAAGTATTAGCGTCAGCAGCAGCCGTCCCACTGACACTAACGAAGCAACAGTGTGCTTTGACTACACAGATAGACACACACACACATAACAAAGTCAGTGCAGTCTCCCATAGCATGATTTCCCATCTGCAAGTCCTCTTTTGTGCCTTCCGACCTCCCCCCTTTCTGGCCCCTCACGTCCACTTCCTTTCCTCCCTTCTCCAGCCTTTCCCGCCCCCTCCCTGTCTCCTCCCCCTCTCCGTCCTCCTCAGAAGCACTAACGGCCTCCGCGGCCTCTTCCACTCCACGGCTCTTCAGTGCCGCCCAATCAGAACAAACTCATGGTCCTCCATCACCCTGACGCCGCGGCATCCGGGAATATGCTCCTGGACCGCCGTCAGAAGCGCCGCGCCCTTCTCCCGCTGCTGCCGGTTTAATGGAACGTACGGCAGCCGGAAGACGGGTTTCACCAGGCCGCACATCGCCAGGGCGGTGTTCAGCGCGATGGGGTTAGGCTCGCAGAAGAGCCAAGAGAAGAGCTCCTTTAAAGAGCTGTTGAGAGCGGGCTCTGGATGATGGCCGTGCATGAGCTGGTGCATAAGGCCCGGAACGATGTTGGAGGTGACGGAGATGACGCCGACGGCTCCGGACGCGTGGCGGGCGTCGTGAGATTCATCGTCGTTGCCCGACCTGAACGTGTGTGCATTTGCATGTGCATGTTTCTGTGTGCGTTCGAGGAATAATAAGCTAATGATGAGCATTTGAAGAGGCAACTGAAAAGCGAGATCACGTAATCATGCAGAGAGAGAGGGAGAGGTTAAGAGATAGGGAGCGGGGCCAAATCGGGGACTTGTTTCGGGGCCAGCTGGTTGGCATAAAAACGACCACCCCGTTCCCCCATGGTACGCACCCCCACGTGCACTTACCAACAGTTAACGCCGTGGGCAACGTAGTTTTTAATACGCGCATTTCCGGTGCATTCCTTCATTCCGAGAAAACTGCTGTGCTGAGAAATCTCAAAGACGACATCATCGGGAATGTCTTGGCCGGTGCGTCCGGGGACGTTGTATACGATCGCGGGACCTTCGTTAAGCACCGCATTGAAGTGGTTCAACAGGCCCGCCTTGCTAGTCTTGCCATAATACGGATTGATTTGCAAGGAAGCATGCATGCCGACAGCGAAGCCTTGCTCCGTTGCGTGAAGCGCTTCGCGTGTCGAGTTGGAACCGGTGTTCCCGATTACGGCTAGCTTATCGCCAAAGGCATTGACCGTGTGCGCAATCAGCATAACATGCTCATCCCACGACATCAAATGGCCCTCTCCGGTTGTCCCTCCTACTATGAGGCCTTCAACACCGTTTGTTATTTGTCTCGAGACTAAGGTATCATAGGCAGGCAGGTCAATCTTGCCATTTTCCAGATATGGAGTTTTGATCGCTGTGACGAGACGAATCTTCTTCAGCCTATCTACCGTAGAGCGTGTCTCAGAGGCAGGGTGAGGAACGAGCACCGCTCGCACCGTTAGCACTCTGACGGCGCGCGGCCGGCAACGGCCTACGGCACGCCGCGACGCCAATTCACGCAAAAGGAAGAAATTTCGGGATACCATGGTGAGAACACAAATAACTAATCAGGTATCTGAAGCGTAGATAAAACTGATCGATTTTCTGCAAACACGTTTCAAGTACGAACGAGTGTGGTCCTGGAGCACGGGTGGTTTGTAGGCGGCGGTGTGTCAGTAGTGTTACTTTTCGAGTTGCGTACGTACGTAGTCATCGGTGTAGGTGCTGGGCCTTTGGCTGGCCACTCTTCGTCGCATCTGCATCGGTTTTCCCATTCGGCTCGACCCATCCCTTTGTTTATTACCCCACTGGGGACAACAGTGTGTAACGAGATTTAGCAGAAAACTGACAAGAAGGATTACCAGATACAAATGAAGGAAGCCGTATACGGCGCAATGTTAGGCTAACAAATGCGGGACTTCCATGTATGCGCTTACTTCGTGGCGTAAAAACTCATAATGTATTGGAAATGGAGTTTTGAATTTTTATCACGCTGGATGCTTTGTGAATGGCGATGCGTAGATTGCACTCCGACATCAACAACTGGTATGCATGCACATGGCCCTTTCGATAGCAAATAAAAGATAAATGCTTGTAAACAAACTAGTGAACTTGCTGTTTATACTTGCAAGACTGCCTCAACGGCGAATTTCGTGATTTGGAGGGTGCCCACGCCGGATAGGTCACCACCAGCATCATCACGTGTGATAGATGTACAAACTTTACAATTATAGGAAAGTATCTAATTGAGAAATAGATTTTTTAATGGTTTCAGATCCGAAGCTGTGACGTGCTGTAAACTTGTAACCACTTGAGTCAGTGTCATGGTCTAAAACGGAACTAAAAAAAGCATTTCCAACATAGATACCACTTGATCGTTTGCAGTTTACCTAAAGACGCACGCTTGTTCCTGCATAGAGGAGACACACGCTAAGGACCGCGGGGTCCAGCCATTATAACCGCTATACAATTCTCTCAAAGAATTACCTTAACCGGATACAACCTGAAATTCCACATCTTACATCGTATACGTTCCACTGCGCTCCCACACAGTATCGCTTCTCGTAGTAGCCGCGACATGCGCTTGCAATGAGCAGAGACAAAGAGGACCGCCGGCCGCTCCAGCAGCGGCCGGAGGGCTCCTTGCTTTACTCATCGGGAAACTGGAGGCCGCCGGGCGCCAGCCTGCTTCCGAATCCGCTGAACAGCTTAGGTCGCCCCGGCAGCGCAGCTCGCCCTTCTTGGGCCGCTGCCACTCGGCGGGAGGCCGCAGTAGCCGGCACTCCAGGTCTGCCCACGGGGGGCGCCAAGACAGCGCCCGCACTGCTGGCTGCTGCTTCCCGCACAATTGATGAGGTAGGACATAAAGGGGAGGGTATGAGTAAGGGCTGCACAGCGGGTGCGGGTGCGGGTGCGGGTGCGGGTGCGGGTGATGAAATCTGCTGTCGTGGTGGATGGACAGGTCGGTGGATATTGTCAGGAAGGGCTGTTGGATGTTTGGCCCATGTCAGACCACGGGCGGCCGTGGTGGGTGCGAACATGTGGGCTGTGTGTGTGTTTATGTATGTATGTGTGTCTAACTGTCTTGATGGGTGGATGGGTTTGGGCGAGTGTGGTACGCGGGTCACAACAGCCGCCGCCAATGTCCCACCCTTCCCTTTCCCTTTCCCTTTCCCTTTCCCTTTCCCTTTCCCTTTCCCTTTCCCTTTCCCTCGCCGCGTTGCGTTCTCAACAACTACTTTAGACAGCTCTCAGCACCAGCGCCCAAATTAAGTTCGGTTCCGTAAATCTTCCTTTCATTCATCTTCAAAAAAATATTTCTTTGTTTTCAAAAAAGACAACAAATAGTTCAATAGTTCCGTCTCTTCGTCACTTCTCACACCCTTTTACTGACCCTCCCCCCTCCCCCTTCCCCCGCCCCCCCCACCCCACACACACTCGCTCTCCTCCTCCCATCCACACACAACCTCTCCAGCCTCTAAAGCCCAAACACCTAAAGCTAAAGCTAACATCCTGTTAGTTATTCGCCGGCGAGAATCATCTTGCTAAACCCGCTCTTCTCCGCCGGTCGCCTTCTCCCCATACACACACACACACACACGCACAACCTCACACACACTCGCACCCGCTGCTCCTCGCTTATTCGCCCTCCCCCCTCCCCCCTCCCCGCCCGCTCACCGCGGCCCTAGTCCGCGCTGTTCCGGCCTCTCGATGTCCTCGAGAACGCGTACGTGAACTCAGCAACGGTGGAGGAGAGGGCGGTGGAGCAGGAGCTGCAGAGGCAGACGCTGCTGTTTAGCGACCAGGTGAGGGCAGGGGCAGGGGCAGGGGCAGGGGCAGGGGCAGGGGCAGGGGCAGGGGCAGGGGCAGGGGCAGGGGCAGGGGCAGGGGCAGGGGCAGGGGCAGGGGCAGGGGCAGGGGCAGGGGCAGGGGCAGGGGCAGGGGCAGGGGCAGGGGCAGGGGCAGGGGCAGGGGCAGGGGCAGGGGCAGGGGCAGGGGCAGGGGCAGGGACCGGGGCAGGGCCAGGGACAGGGGCAGGGGCAGGGGCAGGGACCGGGGCAGGGGCAGGGGCAGGGGCAGGGGCAGGGGCAGGGGCAGGGGCAGGGGCAGGGGCAGGGGCAGGGGCAGGGGCAGGGGCAGGGGCAGGGGCAGGGGCAGGGGCAGGGGCAGGGGCGGGGGCGAATATTACACGAAACCCTGGTACTACTGCTGCTGTTGCTGTTAAGGAGCAGCACACACAGAGGGCGCGTACTAACCACCACAACCACCACAACCACCGCCGTGCGTTTGATTACCAAACAACCAAACCGGGTAAGGCGGTCTGGTGCTCGAACGGGTCAAGACGGAATGAGCGGGTGGAGGGTTTTGGTGGGGTGGGGGGCCGGGGGGCTGATGGAGATGGGCCTGTGGAGCAGGGTGAGGCAGGAGGGGGGGTACATCAAAATGTTCTCTTCTGCCGATGGGATGACAATGAGCGCTAAAACGGATGCAAGGGGGAGGGGAGAAAAGGGCGAAGAAGGCCGGGGATGAAAACGTCCTCCCCCCCCCGCCGTGTCACCGTCCTTTTCCTTCCTCACTTACAGCCTCGAGCTTCGAGGCCGAGCCTCACCGCCATGTTGTCGTACTTGACGAACAACAGTGCAGCGGCGACAGCGGCTTCGGCAATGACGACAGCGCCGGGCAACGGGAACCGTCCCGTTGATTACGGGGGGGTTCCGAGGCCGCATTCTAACGGTGGTACGGCGTACGGCAATGCCTTTGATGTAATTCCTGAAGAAGTTTCCGGTGAGTTGGAACTATGGTGGGTTGGGTTTTGCACTTATTAGCCCGGGCCTTATGCGTCTTCACGTCTCATCTCTCCAGTGTGGTCAGGGCCATGGACTTAGGCAATCCTCCTGCCGCTTCGAGAACCCTAAGAGCCTTTCCCGCCGGGCTTGGACGAGCAGGAGCAAGCTTGCAGTACGCCGAAGATAGCCCCCTGCGGCCCCCGTCGGCCGCCCGCGTCCGTCCGGGTGCCGCCGCCGCCGGGACGCTGCCGCCGCCGCAATCGCAACCATCACCGCATCCACGGGCATCAGTTGACCCATGGTTCGGTCCGTCGAGCGGCTCTATTGGCAAGGCCGAGCGGCCGTCGAGCGCATGGCTTCGACCGGGCAGTGCACTGGGAATGGCGGCGCGCCCAGTGAGTGCGGTGAGCAATGGCAATGGCGGCGGCGCCGCCAATGCTGTTGCACCTAGGCCGCCGTCGCCAGATCGCGCCACCATTGAGGGGCGACTGGCGGCTCTCACTGGCACCGCCGGAACCGGGCGAGTGCGGGGGCAGAGTCCCCCGGGTCAGTGGGCACGTACGAGGCCTCCATCGATAAGTAGCGCCGGCGGCGGCGCGTCGCGGCCGGCCAGTGCGCCGCGATCGTCATTGACGAGTATTCGATCGCCGTCAGGCACGGTTCCGATGGTCATCGGTGGCGGCGCCATCGCCGGTACACCTTATGGCGCGCATGGCGGTGGCGGCATCCCTGCCGCTGCCGCAGTTGCTCCGAAGGCGCGGCGCCGGGTCTCAGGTACGGCAGCAATGGATGTCGTCAGCAATGGCGGAACTCGTACGGCACCACCGTGGCGGCCATTGAGTGCCGTACCATTCAACCGCTCTTCTTCCATGGGGACCGGCGGCGGCGGAGCCGCTGTCGTCCCCACCGCGATCGGCCGTACGTCCTCCTTCTCGACGACGACCTCAGCTGCTGCACCAGTGCCTGATAGCCCCCCTGGAACGCTGCCGCCGCTGCCGCCGCGGCCGCTATCACCGGCCCGAACCCACTGGGTGCCGATGCGGTCGGGGGGTATCACTGCCGACGACGGCAACGGCGGCGGCAGCGGCAGCGGCGGCGGCGGCGCATCACCACCGCGTCCTACCAGTGCCGTACCTTTACCGCTGGCATCGACGGGGGCGGTGGTGGCTGCTGTTTCGTTGACGGAGGCGTCAGGGCAGCCGCCAGTGCCGTACCGCTCACGTCACGAGTTCCTACAGAGCGGCAAACGCATCCCAACGGTAGGCGGGTTATCGTTGGTTAGTTGACGGTTATCTCGGTTGTATCATGACTGTAGGATGGTAACTGCCGGCGTGCAGAGGTTGTGTTTGAACGGTGGGAAAAGCGGTGGTAAGGCAATGTAGCTGTGGTGGTCGTACACAGTACGGCACACACAAACACAATATCTAAGGTGCATACAGTACCATCTCAGCATCTCAGGAGGCCTTTTTGGCGCTCAACTCCTGCCATGCCTGTGTTAGGCGGGAAAGCCCCCGGGCCTTATGGACTTCCGCCGCACCGTTACCTCTTTCTCATTTCTGATACCCGTATGCATATGTCGGTCATAGGTACTGAACAGTAATTTGGGGGTGTTATACTGCGCTGCTGAGGGCGACTCGCCCTGCTGCAAAGACGAGCCACAGCGCAGGGGAGGGGCACGTAGCTTTGTCGGTCTATCCTGCCTGTAATGTAATGTAATGTAATGTAGTGTCTCAAGGTAGATAGATAGATAGATAGATAGATAGGTAGATAGATAGGTAGGTAGATAGGTAGGTAGATAGGTAGATAGATAGATAAGTAGGTAGATAGATAGGTAGGTAGATAGGTAGGTAGATAGGTAGATAGATGAGTTCAGAGTGCCCGTCGTGAAAAATCTGTCGTACCTACCGTATGCACATGCTTTCGTAGCTGTTCATATCTTCAAGTATCTTAACATATCAACGACCAACGACCAACAACCAACGTGTTGGTTCATGCGCATGCCTTCCTTTCTGTTAACCCCTCCCGCCATCCCCTCCTCCTGCCCTGGGGGCCCTCTCCTCTCCCCCTAACCCTTACTAATGCAGGGATGCCGGCCGCTTAGCGCATTCAGCACCCTCAGCCTCAGCAACTCCCCCCGCCCCGGTACCGCCCTCTCCTCCAACCTCTCAACCGTCGCCGCGGGGGGACACGGCAACGGTAGCGGTGGCGGTTGTGTCGTACCGCTGTCGGAGAGTGTGGCATACCAGCCGGTGTACCAGGACGAGGAGGGGAACATCAAAACGGTACGGCAAAACGATATTGAACTCTTAAGACTGGGGAAAGGCAGAGGGTTATTTTTTGGCAGGGTGTTGGTACTTTGAATGTTTCCTATTTAGGACTTCCGACATTCCAATATAGCAACATTCCGATACTCCAATATGTTAATGTTTTCATATTGCGTTTATTCGATTTGATCTTCGGCGCTATAATAACAGCAACCGTTAACAAAATGTAACTTTTTAAAATCCTTTAAATGACACCTTGCCTGCCTGTCCACTCCATCCACCTGCCCACCCGCTTCATCCTTGTCGTGCAATCGATGTACGGACTGTACGGAATTGTACGGACAACAACAGTCTTTCGACGTTGTGAATTACTTTTCGAATCAGGGTCAGAACGCCGTGAAGAAACTTTTCTACCTGGTGGCGAGGAAACGTGAGTGGATCTGTAGCTCCGATGTACGGATGGTGGTTAAATAAATACGGCAGTTGAAACCGACAAAACCCAAATGCGTACGGCATTTTACCCCCCCTTTCACCGGTTATTTTCTCTCCCCACCGTCTACGATAGCATATTCGTACATCGAACAATTCCCTTTTGATATCTTCCCCTCCCTTCTTCCTCGGGGCACACCTGCTCTGTCCATCATCACATTTCGGCACGACACGCACAGAATCGGGCACTGTCGTACATTACCTTGGTTTATCGTACATTACCGTACCAGGTAAATCGCCGTACCTAATAAACATAACAACAATAATCTGTTCTCCAAAGAAAACCACTTTGCATCCTCCGATTTTCCCGCTCTCTCTCTCTCCCCCCCTCCTCATAAAACTGCACAGCCGTGGACATCATGGACATTGTTAGCCCGTTCGAGCTTATGGTCGTACCTTTTGAAAAGGTGGATCGCGGCGACTACTGGACCATGTCGGCTCTGGGGGCGGTGCACGTGGAGGGTGGCAGGACAGAGGGGGGAGAGTTCATTCCGCTCGGCGAGTGGATGAGGTAAGTGCGGGAGGAAGGGGAGCAGGGGAAGGGATCGGGGGGCGGGGCGAAAGGGGGAAAGGGGAGCAACCGAGGGCGTGCAGGGGAGGGGATCTGGATCTGGATCTGGAAAAATGAGATTTACGGCATTCCCCCCATAGTATTTAAATATTTAAAACGGAGGGGTGTGTGTCGGGGGGGGGGGAATTAAGATTGGTGGAAGAAAACACCCACACAGCCCTCGGGCGTGGATAGATGGGATAAGGTTGAACGCTCTCCTCCTGTCCTTAGATATTGCAACTCTCTAACCTTGGACCGAAACCCTACCCCAACTTCCCCCACCCCTACCCCGCCCCATGCAAAACCCTACTTACGCATACACACACACACACACACACGCACACACACTCACACGCACGCAGGCTCAACACAGTGTACGGCCTGTTGCGCAAGATGCGGTTTTTCCGACACTTCCTCTTGGTGCGGTCCTTCCGTCGCTGGCGGGCGAATGTGAAGCGTACGGCATTCGAACGAACTCGGGCTGCGGTGGCCGCCCGGCTGTTCTTCGTGTCCACCACCTTCCAGCCGGCGTTGACGAGAGCTGCGAGGCTGGTGCAGGCGATGCGGGACACGGCGGTGGTAGCGGTGAGTGTTGGTTTTTTGCTTTGCTATATCCTTGCTTGTTTATGTATTTGTGAATGCTGATGCCCTATGCCTTTGTTTAATTTGATTGATTCTACAAGTAGAGAGACGAATGAAGTACCTAAATATCAATATGTGTTATATGATATATCATTTCTATTATCTGTTCGTTATAATTTCGATCATAAACATGTTTTTTCCTTGCATTTTATATCTATCATATTTATTTATTAATTCATTGTTATAAATGCTATTCTTGGTATGTGGGGGTCGATACGCCCCCATTGAGCTAGCGGATGAAGTCCGCGGATTGGTTGCCGATTCGACGACGAAGTGATTGCCGAGTGATGAGCGGATGACCCATGGGTCTGCGGTTGGAATGACTGATGAGTGGCCGAGAGTGGCCGAGAGTGGCCCGTGGCGAATGGATTCATGTTTGGTCAACACGGTCATGGCAGGTTCATGGCGGCTTTTTGCGAATTCCTTACTACGTTTGCTGTACTTTGCTGTACGAGGCAACGATCTTACGTAAAACCGCTAACCGCCATGCAACTGTGGCCACTACAGATTACGACCCGTCTAGATCGGTTATATACGTTGGAGGAGTTCGTTGGGGAGCAGGACAACCGCCGTCAGTCGGTGAGTATATCTCAGTATCTCCGAGTGACTCCGATTAATTCGTGTCTCCACATGACACAGGAAGACGTATACGTATGTACGGCATGTGTGCAAACACGTTTCTGGGTTTTCGTGGGTTATTTCTACAGTTTATGGGGTTTTAGGGTTTAGGGCATCCGTTCGATTCATGAACGTATTCTCCCCTATTTCCCACCACCCCTCCCTTTTTTTAACCTAATTTCCGCTCTCCATGATTCGGTTGATTCGGTTACTGAGTCATTACGTCAGGCTCATGGGCCTTCAGCCGCAGCTTTTTGTGTCGTATTAGTGTTTCGTATTTTCAGTATTCGTCCATTTTCCGTCCATTTCCGGCTCCCCACCCCCGTGTGCCTCCCGTCTCACCCCCTCCTCGTTCCTCCCTCCCCCCTCCCCTGTGTTCAGGTCGCCGCCCCCGCCCTGATCTCCCTCTCCGACGAGCTCGCGGCGGAGATTCTGGCGGTGGGCTCCAAGGTGGCTTCGGAGCTGGAGCGAATGGAGCGCGGGGTCGATATTGCCGCTCTGCGCGCGAATGAGTGGGTCACCCACATACCGGCGGGTCCGGGGGGGCCGGCACGTACGGCAGCGACGGTGGCGATGCGTTCCAAATCCATCTCGGCACTCAAGGTACGCGTATGTACGACAGTACGTCTTTGCTTAGGACGGAGAGTTGTCGTATCAATTCGTGGAACCCCGAAAAAGATCAAAATTAGTGATTTGTGCAAATGTTTGGATTTATTCAATTTCCAGGGATATTTAGATTTAATATTGATTAAGATAAATAATTCTTAAGGAAAAGGAAATACTGAAAGGGAAGATTGGGGGGAGACTGGTACGACACCTGGTCGCGGAGCATGCGGCGGTTTCTGCAATTAGGATAGGACCGTGTCGGGGACGGCGTCCGGTTGCATGCGTGTGTGTTTTGTGTTTTGTAGTGCCTGGATTCGTCGTACATCGTACATTCCCCAAAGCCTCCTTCCACACCCCTTCGGCCTCCCGGTCCCGGCCATCCCTAATGTTTCATGCAGGCGGAGAAGGCGGCCATTTTGGCCAAGTACGACGCCTGGGTGGCGGCCAAAACACGCATGCCCCAGTTCGTACGGCTGTTGGACTACCTGGTGGCCTGTACGGCAGCGGACCTCGGGATCCGGGGAACACAGGAGCTGTTGTCGTACTTGGACAATCCGGCAAAGACACGGGCGAGTTTCAGGGTTTGCGGGGGAGGGGGGCGTTTTTGTGTGTGTGTGTGTGCGGAGGCGTGTGTGTACGGAGGTGTGTGTGTATAGGATGGTAGAGAGAGAGACATTTGGAGGTTGTGCCATGTGGTGTTCGAACCCCATTTTCCGTTCCGTCAGTACGGAAAATTTCGGAAATGCATCGACTTATTGTTATCGTTATATATATATATATACATATATGTGTGTGTGTGTGTGTGCATACATGTATATATGATCTTATATTTATAAAGAGTAGCCCTCCTCTGCCCTAACCGAATTCGTTTGGTCACACTCCCATATCACTGGTCAATGTCTGTAGGGGTTTTCCCCACCTTTCTTCCCAACCCACTCACACCCAAAACACACACACGGCAAACAACCACAGGGCGTCCTCAACGTGGTGGTGTCGTTCGAGCCCCGAAACCAGCAACATCCTCCGCCTGGCTCCGAAACCTTCTCCAGCTCACCGGCATTCCTCGGATATGCCTTCGCACCAAAACGCCGACAGGTCAGTCTATGGACTGCGTGATAATGGACGTATTCGTGGTTTGTAATTCGTACACTTGTTAATTAATTGATTATTTATTTATTTAATTGTTCGTTTGAAAAAAAATATCTAGCACATCTATTAGTATATGTACTCAATCATGTTTGCAGCAATGCATAAAACGAATATGTGTGTTATGAGTTAATAGCAAACGGCTCGCCGGACGATACTGTTCACTTGCTGAGACGTCATGTCCATGGTGCCGTACGTACGTGGTGTGTATTGTCGTACATGTACGACATTCCTACAGGTCCTCGAAGGTCTGTGTCACATGATGGACGCGCTTGTGACCACGTTGGGGGATATGCCGCGGCCCTCCTCCAGCAAGGCGGTGGCGTCCAAGTGAGTTACCCCAAAAGGGAAAGAAACAAAAAAGAAGGAGAGGACGGATGTAATTATACAAAAAAAGTATTTGCATTTTATATGATCTTATCTTAATTGCTTTATAAGTGGAAACGTTATTTATTTGCGTGAGTCCGTACTTTTTAACGTACGAGTTTGATGATTTATGATTTTGTACTGCAGATTCCTTTCGGACCGGGATACCTTCGTCGATGTGGCGGCGCTGGTGGTGAACGGCAGTCCGCTGTACCAGCACCTGAGAGAGGGAATCGTACGGCACGTAGAAACCAGTTTTGACAAGGTGCGCGATGAATATATATATAATTTCATTCATAATTTAGTTTGTTTATTCCTATTGTTGTTTTACTTTCATTTTTATTTTCTAATGAGCTCATCCAGGACCTGCTAGGCGGTCAGATGTCGGATGTGCTGACTTGATATCGTACAATGCTTGTCCTTTATTGTACGGCAGGTTGTACAACAATAAATAATACATGCAAAGAAATGCATCATGAAACGCACGACAAATCAAGTTAATTGCGCTTCGTTTCGTTACATGCATCCAGGCGTTGGAGTACGTACGTGTCACGTTTGAGGACAAGCGGCCGATGTACGAGTTTTCGCTGGCGTGGGATGCGGCGGCGTACGACATGAAGGTGGCGGAGGCGGCGATTGGCTTGCAGGGGTACGACACGCTAGCCACGATGTTCCGCAGAGATCTACTGCAGCAGCGCCGCTGGCAGCGCCAGGTATGTGTGCCCTTGCGTGTGTGTGTGTATGTGTGTGTGTATGTATGTATGTATGTATGCATGCGTGTGTGTGTATGTGTTTTATGTTTGATGTTTGTGGAATTTTCAATGGCGAGGCTTCCTCGCCGTTCTTCGTTTTGCGTCATCTTCGAATTTTCGAGAACACCCATTCGGAAAATTGCGACATGTAAACGCTATGGCATGGTGCTACAGTACGACCACGGTACGACAGTACGGCGACACCAACTAAAGCCATTTTTTCCAACCTGCTCCGTAGGTTGACCAGATGAAGATGAGCAACACGGTCGGGATACTGTACGTCGACAGTAAGAAGATGAGGGCGGCGCTCCAGGTGTGTCTGCCTGTGTGTCTGTGTGTGTATGCATATCATTTCGTTTGTTGCTTGGCAGCACCGCATGAGAACACATGCAATGATGAAGTCACAAACATAGACACCGGCTTAATCTTGGATGTAAACATATATGTAAACGGAAAGCCTTAGGTTGGCACAAACACACAAAAACACACCAAGTCGCATATTGGCCCGGGTCCGCCCGCCCGCAGGAGTCCATCGAGCGGACGTTGGAGGACATCAAGTGCACGGTCATGTCTTGCGCCCGGCGGGCGGTGGCGGTGGCGCAGGAGACCCTGAAGCAGTGGACCAAGGACATGGAGCCGCGGCCCACAGAGCTGAACGGGTGTGTGTGTGGTGGGGAAGGGGGGGTCGGCAACCTCCTATGGAGATGAAACAGAATTGCAGAAGCTGCAATGCCAAGTATATATCCGGCATATAAATATGATGTAAATATGATGTAAATGTAGATATGATGTCGTATGTGATGCTGTACTGCACTGTACTGCACTGGTGTGGATATCCTTGCAGGTACGCGGCCATGAAGGAGCTTTACTCCAACTTGGTGGTGGATCAGGAACTCGCATTCAAGGTAGGTTTGCAATTTATAATAATAATTTCCTCTTCTGCATTCGATAAACATGTCATTATGTATTATTCTTCATATTTGACTTAAACGTTTTGAAAGAAATATGTTCATAGCTATTTCGGCATTTTTGTATTTTCAAACTGCAATGAATCATACCCGAAACACATGATCCACATTACGTCAACGAACGATGAGGTTTCCGGTTCTTCGATTGTACGGCTGTACTTGAGCTCAGGTGGTGGACGCGGCGTCTGATATGTACGAACTGTACCGCGATTACGGCGGAAAACACGACCTCAAGGACGCGGTGGCGTTAGAGACTTTGCATGAGACTGGAGCGCAGGTAAGTGTGTTTGTTTGTCCTTATTTACCTGATTTTGTTGTTATATAAATTTATTTTTTGTCTTCTAATTTACCTAAATTTGTGTGTATGGGATAATTCCTCGGCGGATTCTATGACGTTAATACTCGTACCAAATTCCTTCCCTGCCCTCCGCAAAAACACACACACGCGTTCCCCCCTCCCCCACCTAGCTGCCTACATGTTTACACACACACACACAAGGACACCGGTCTTCCTCACACCCCTATTGCTCTCCACCCCCGCCCCCTGCAGGTCCGAGCCCAGCTGGCCAGTCTGGGCGCATGGGTGCGGGAGCGCCTGCCGTCCATGGTTACGGAGCTCGCTGGTGCCGTACAGGTTCGTACGGAAGTACGGAAGTGTGATATTTCTCATGGAGCTCATGTGCTCACATATCCAAGTGCACATGGCGGTATATCACCCCCGATCCCCCACTCGCTCTCCCCCCCTCTTGCGTTCATGCCCGTCTCGGTGACTCCCCACCGTCTCCCCCCCCCCGCCAAACCGCAATCAATCCAAATCCTTTCGGAGTCGTGAACCTGATGGATAGACCATTTCCCTCTCTACCCCCCCCGCCGCACACACACACCACATACACATACACGCCCTTCCCCCCTCCAGGACCTCACGAGCGCCATCATGTTGCTCCTTTCCGACATCACCTCCCCTTCGCTGGGAGATCCCGATGCGGACGTCATGGTACGGGACTTGTCGTACGGGACTTGTACGGAAGTTATTGTGATATGAAATTACGTGTGGAACAGCTGGCCGATTGTCGACATCACCTCGTAAAAGCTACGTTTTCATGGGGTAGGGTGTATACGCTTCTTTGCTGTACTGCCGTACCGGCTGACGGTTATGGGCCAGTTATGTGTGTAAGACCATAAGGCCGATCTTTCTCGTCAGCTCCCCCGTGACCCTGTCGTTTCCTAATCAGGACACACTGGACGTTCTTGCGGGCCTGGAGCTGAAGCTTCTGGATGTTGAGGATGCCGCACGGCGGTATACCCATTACCAGGTGAACTTCATACGACAAAATTAGTTTGATGTAGTACGACATCACACGTGGCGTACATGCCGTACGCACAGATTCATAACAAGCGTGCGTACATAACGCACGATATGAGGCAATAACGGTGCTATATACGGCGGTATTGTCGTACTTCTTGACCTATCGCCAGGACTCAAAGATCTTACTTCCATCCCGGTCTGGACCCCAAGACCCGGTCAAACCCGCTTTTCATTCATACGCAAATACACACACACATATACACACACGCACGATCATCTCCCCCGCCATCCCCAGGAGCTCTTCGGTCAACCCCGGGACGAGCCGGGCAATCTGCCGCATGTCCGGCGGGAGTTTGACCACCGGAAGGCCGCCTGGTCAACCACCGCGGAATGGGGTAAGAGCGTACGTGGGGTACGTACAGCGGGTCAACCTGCCTGTCGTGATTTCGTACATTGGATGCACATATAACATCCTCCTCCTTTCCCCCCACCTCAGCCGAGCGCACCTCCATGTGGCTCAGCTCCCCCTGCACCTCCCTGGACTCGGAGGCGATCACGGCAGCGGTGGACGAGTATCACCGTACGGCCTACAGGCTGGCTCGTGCAGCCCGGGACGACCGGGTGGTGTCCAAGGTATGTGGCCGTGTGTGTATGTGTATGTGTATGTGTATGTGTATGTGTATGTGTATGTGTATGTGTATGTGTATGTGTATGTGTATGTGTATGTGTATGTGTATGTGTATGTGTGTGTGTGTTTCATGGCGAGAACACGACAGCGCGGGAAACAAAGGATTTGGATTGTGCGCGTGTGTGTCTTTTCTCTACGTGTGTGTGTACGGTGTGTGTATACACCTACGGTGTTTAAGCCGTAGGAGTATATTATTTTTACCCAGCAGCCCACTTTGTCTCCCACTTTTGCTCTTGCCACCCCCTCCCACCCCCCACCACACGTGCACATGGGAAAGTACCGTTTGCTCAACAAGGCATCAAAATCCCTAGCCTGCACGTTACCTGGGCGTTTGATCTCCTCCTTGTCACCCAGCAGCCCCGGGTCGATGGCCGCAACCAGGTTACCCCAACTGCGCTCCTCTATCTTATCCGCCACCGCAGCCCCCACGGGTTCCTCGCGGGTAGCTACCCCCGTGAGCCCCCCGCGCCCCCGCCCCGTGAGCCCCCCGCGCCCCCGCCCCGTGAGCCCCCCGCGCCCCCGCCCCGTGAGCCCCCCGCGCCCCCGCCCCGTGAGCCCCCCGCGCCCCCGCCCCGTGAGCCCCCCGCGCCCCCGCCCCGTGAGCCCCCCGCGCCCCCGCCCCGTGAGCCCCCCGCCCGCCCCCCAAAGCCCCCAACACCCCCCGGCCCCCCTTCCCCACACACAGCTCAAGGACGGTATAGAGTCATTCCGCCGTTACAGCCAGCTCTTCGGGGACGCATGCAACTCGGCGCTGCAGCCGCACCACTGGCGGCAGATTATGGGGCTGCTGGGACAGAAGGACAGGGTGCGGGAGAGGGGAGGGAGGAGGCCGGGCGGGGTGGCGATGGCGGCCATGATTAGGAATGGGAAGGGGAGAGGGAGAGGGGAGGGAGAGGGCATTGGGGGCATTGAGGTTACGTGCGTGTGTATGCGTGTGTGTATGTGTGTGGCGGTAGGGGTTGTATTTTTTGTATATGAGGGGGAGTTGTTAAAATGAGAGGGAGGTGGTTGTGGTGATTATGGTGGTTATGTTTGTGGCAGTAGCACAGATTCCGTTATTTGGGGAGCTGCAAGGTGTTGCTGTCCTGCCTGCCTCCCTACCCCGCCGTACAGGATCCGGAGGAGCCCATCACGGTTTCGGAGCTCATCGAATTGGGTGCTCTGGACAAAGCTGAGGTACGGCATTCTGCGAGGATCAAGTATTTCACAAATTTTAAGGTGTATATGCGGTTATGAATCGTAATCATATATGTGTGTTCGAATGTGTAATAATATTATAAATACATACAAACTGAACCGGGCTCACACCACCCTGAAGCTGCAAACCCTAGGATGATTTCCCCCCCTCCCGCCCCCTCCTCCCCCCCCCCTTTCGTCCCTTTTTTTTCTTGTTGCAGCCAATTTCCAACATCAGCGCCGCAGCCTCCAAGGAGCACTCTCTGCGGCTGGCGCTCAAGCGCATGCAGGAGGATTGGGCTGGACTGGAGTTCAAGATGGTGCCGTACAAGGACACTGGCACGTGCGTGGTGGGCCATACGGACGAGATCCAGATGCAGTTGGACGAGCAACTCATGAAAATACAGGTAAGTGCGTATATCTATCTGTATGTCCGTATGTATGCGTTTTCACCGGCATGGCTTGTCGAAGAGAGGGAGAGGGTGGGTGAAGGTGGGTAAAGTGGTTTAAGTCCTCAGATGCAATCGGGAATTCCTGGGAACCACCAACCGCTAACCGCTAACCGCCACCTTTATATTTATTCGTCGTACACTTCCTTTCCATCAGGCCATGAACGCTTCGCCGTTCGTGAAGCCCTTCAAGGCCGAGGCGGAGGCTTGGCAGGAGGCGCTGGAGGGGCTGGAGGTACGGCAGTCAAATTACAATAAACAAATAATTGTTACTTTACTTTTTGGACCGTGGCAACGAGATTGACCTTTGTTAATTATGAGTTCATCGGTATGGAGGGGGGAAAGAAAGAAATGGAGGCAAGGGGAGAGGCGGCGGGCAGACGACGAAGTTTGGTGTGTATGAGGGGATGGGGACGGGGAGTAAGAGCGGATGGAAAAACACAGCACACAATCTGGGTCGCAACTGACAAGCACCAACGGATATCAGACCATACCCAACCCTGATCACCGTAAAGGTTACGTGTGCGAAGATCTTCGGTATGGTTGGCGGCGACCCGTAAGTACCCCCTCCCCCTTCCTCCCGTTCCCCTCGTCCTCGTGCCCGCACCCCTGCTGTCCCCCCTTTTCCCGCCTCTCCTGAAACTGCTTCCCCGGCCCCCGGGCGCAGGAGCTTTTGGATCAGTGGCTGTCTTGTCAAGCCACCTGGATGTACCTGGAGCCAATCTTCAGCTCTCCCGACATCGTCAAACAGATGCCCGAGGAGGGAGCCAAGTTCGCGCAGGTGTGTCTGTATGTGTGTAGTTGAATTCGCCTTTGTCTGCTCAAGAATCAAATCAATCTATCTGGTACTCTATCTGGTACTCAATCTATCTATCTACCTATCTATCTACCTATCTATCTATCTATCTATCTATCTATCTATCTATCTATCTATCTATCTATCTATCTATCTATCTATCTATCTATCTATCTATCTATCTATCTATCTATCTATCTATCTATCTATCTATCTATCTATCTATCTATGAACAAACCTGCCTGAACTATCTGTCTATCTTAAGAAAAAGCCTACTTATTTAGGTATTCATGAGTGAGGCACTTTTAATCTACTCATCATTTTACTACTCCTTTGTTCATGATTTGATTTTCCTCTCCCTCTCTCCCTATACACACACGCACATACACACAAACATGGGCAGGTGGACATGACGTTCCGGTTGCTGGTGGACGAGGTCGTGGCCTCCCCCCTCGCCATCAAACTCGCCAAGGACGCAGACCGAAGGGACTCTCTTACCTTGGCGAACCGCCTCCTGGACGTGAGTGACCCATGAGTGACCCATGAGTGACCCATGAGTGACCCATGGGTTATCACCAAGATACCTCTTTTTATTACTTTTGGTCGCTTACTGCTTGTAAAAATCTACAATATGTTGAATTTAAGATGTATTTTTCGGTATTTTCTTTTGTCGTACACGATGAACGTAAGTTGCAGTTACGAATGCAAATTTAACTTGTGTTAGTTAGTTAGTTGTCATTTGAGTTTGGATTCTGTTGTGAGAATCGGAAGTTTTCGATCCAAAAGCCCTAAATACGATCCGCACGAGTTATAAGCACGCATTTCATAGCGTATCATAGCCTTTGTTGGTTACTGGTTGTTGGTTGTTTAATCGTTGCTCCCAACTGATATCACTTCCGGTCCACAGGAGGTTCAACGCGGCTTGTCACGTTATCTGGAAGCCAAGCGGTTGGCCTTCCCGCGCTTTTTCTTTCTGTCGAACGACGAGATGCTCGAGGTGCGTCATTGGGGTCAGTGAGGCGTACCCGGTGGTGGTGGCGGTGGTGCATGCGTGTGTGTATAGGTTGCCCGCTGGATACGACAGATACGGGGGTCCCCGAACATGTGTGTGTGTGTATGTGTGTGTTGGCGTGCAGGATAGGGAGGGACGATGAGTTTGTGTGTGTGTGTGTGTGTGTGTTTGTAGGTAAACGTTGGGATCTTGCAAACAGAGTCGTACGAGTGTCTGCCCGGTTCCTACCGCCAATTGGCCCCAGCTAACCAACTCAAAACCACTTAAATAGCCATACAAACCCTAACCACCTTAACTGACCTAACTACGAACCTTCCTTCACCAGATCCTCTCCGAAACCAAGGACCCTACACGGGTTCAGCCCCATCTCCGCAAATGCTTCGAGGGAATTCACCGGCTGCAGTTCGAGCCGGGGCTGGCGGGCATCGTGTCTGCCATGATCAGTTTGGAGGTAGGGGCCCGAGGGGGTGAGGGGGTGAGGGGGACGAGGGGGTGAGGGGGTGAGGGGGACGAGGGGGTGAGGGGCCCGAGGGGGTGAGGGGCCCGAGGGGGTGAGGGGGTGAGGGGCCCGAGGGGGTGAGGGGGTGAGGGGCCCGAGGGGGTGAGGGGGTGAGGGGCCCGAGGGGGTGAGGGGGACGAGGGGGTGAGGGGGTGAGGGGCCCGAGGGGGTGAGGGGGCGAAAGAGTGCCCCACAGGGGACATGATCGAGGTCAGTGAAGAACTCGGATGGGGGGAATGGCATTAAGGTGACAGGTGTATTTGGATTTGTGCGCGCGCATGTATTTGGGTTTGCCTTGTTAGCTGCTTTGTAATCAATGCGACCATGTTTTGCCATAATCTTAATGCCATAACCCATCCGTATCCACCCATCGGTGAATCTTTAGGCCCCCATCGGGAATTTCCAAGCTTTCAAGCTAACGTTACGATTAACGTTTCTGTATACACACACGCACACGCACACGCACACGCACACACACACACACACACACACGCACACACACACACACACACACACACGCACACGCACACGCACACGCACACACGCACACGCACACGCACACGCACACACACACACACACACACACACACACACATATATATATATATATACACACAACACACACACACTCTCTCTCTCACGCCCTTCTTCCCCCGCTGCATGTCCTTCCCAAACTTCAGGGCGAGAAGGTCCCATTCAAACAAAATATCAACACCTCCATGGCTCGCGGGAAGGTGGAGCAGTGGCTCGTGGAGGTGCGCTGCCGTGAGGCACATGGCAACCGGTGATGTGTGGGAAGTAGACAGACAAGCTTAAAAACTTCGAACTTGATATTTGTAGATTTTTTATTTCTTATCTATAATTTTGAGACGCGACCCGGGTTCGATTCCAGGTGGAAGTGGCCATGTTCGAGGCTGTCCACGACGTCACGGGTCGCGGAATCAACGACTACGTCGCCGGCAACGACAGCGGCAGCGGTGGTGGGAATGGCTGCGGTCTCAAGCGTCATGAATGGGCCTTACGGTGGCCCGGTATGGTCGTACTCCTGGCAGCGGGTGTGTTTTGGACCCGCGGGGTGGAGGAGGCGCTGGCGACAAAACGGCTGCAGGTTGTGCACGTGTATGTGTATGTGTGTGTATGCGTACGGATATGCCTATGTGTCTTGCTAATAATCGTATATGTGTGGTTATATGTGTAATGTGTATGTATTCGTACATGTGTCTTGTTTGCGTATGCCGTATATTTATATGTGCGAGTGCCTGTCCTATGTGCATGTGTGTGTGTGTGTGTGTGTGCACGCCTAGGCTTTGAGTGACATGTTCGTTCCACCAACTTCACCAACCGAACTAATTCTTTGTCGTCCTCTGCCGTTTTAATACAGGATTACGAGAAGCAGTGCAGCTCAGACTTGCGGGAGGTCAGTTTAATATTGGGGTCTTCAGATTTTTGGTTAAAAGGAGAGCTGCTCGGGGAGAAGATATCTTGCATGCGAGCACACACACACACATACACACATACACACACAGACACACAAACACACAAACACACACAGACACACAAACAGACACACAGACACACAAACAGACGCACAAACAGACACACAGACACACAAACAGACGCACAAACAGACACACAGACACACACACACGCCAACTGACACCATCACCGCATCACCGCACCGCAGAACCTGATGATCTTCCCGAATTGTCCCTAGGACACACCCGCCGCTTCCCCTCCCCCGACCCACTCCTTCAGATCGTGGACTTGGTGCGCGGTGAGCTGACGGGGCTGCAGCGTGCAACCCTGGGAGCCCTCGTGGTAATGGACGTACACGGCCGGGACGTGGTTTCGGCGCTGGCGGCGGAGGGAGTCGCCGATGCGGCGGATTTCGGCTGGCAGGCACAGCTTCGGAGCTACTGGATAAAAACCGATGTGAGATTTTGGGGTATGGAGGTTATCATGGAGGTGGGGTGTTGCGGGGATTGAGGGGGTGGGGGGACGGGGCTGAGGGGGTGGGGGGACGGGGCTGAGGGGGTGGGGGACGGGGCTGAGGGGGTGGGGGGACGGGGCTGAGGGGTGGGGGACGGGGCTGAGGGGTGGGGGACGGGGCTGAGGGGGTGGGGGGACGGGGCTGAGGGGGTGGGGGGACGGGGCTGAGGGGGTGGGGGGACGGGGCTGAGGGGGTGGGGGGACGGGGCTGAGGGGGTGGGGGGACGGGGCTGAGGGGGTGGGGGACGGGGCTGAGGGGTGGGGGGACGGGGCTGAGGGGGTGGGGGGACGGGGCTGAGGGGGTGGGGGGACGGGGCTGAGGGGGTGGGGGGACGGGGCTGAGGGGTGGGGGGACGGGGCTGAGGGGGATTTGCGGTTATGGGGTGCGGGAAAGGGGGTACTAGTTGAGGGTTCATCAGGCACTCGTTCTCTGCCGGCTTCTCCCTTCGGGTTTACTATACATGAATACACACGTAATTCACACACACACATATATACACACACATATACACACACATATACACACACGCACACACGCACTGTCTTATGCAGGGCAAGATGGTCCCGAACCAACCTCAGCGCGATTGGACTGCTCGTATGTGCATGATGAGTGCCTCCCTGGAGTACGGCTACGAGTACTTAGGGAACAGTTCCCGCCTCGTCATCACACCGCTAACCGACCGGTACGGAGGTTGGGTATAACTGTATATGTGTGTATGTATGTATTGGAGTGGTCTCAGTTATCAGTTATCAGTTATCTGCCGCAACCTCCTCGTACGGGAAAGCATGTACGGGTGTGTGTTGTGTCTTGATAGGTGGGTGCAAAATTGGGTTTTGAGCATGGCAGGAGGGAAAGAGTGGGGTCGGGGGTTTTCGCAATGGGGCCTTACGACTCCAGTGGTTTTAGGGGGCTTATTTAGCCTGGCATCAAATAAATGATATTTTGATTCCCGTACATCTTACATGGGTTTTGTTCCTACCGCCACCCTCTCGTCTCACCCTCCCGATACATGATTGTTTAGATGTCGTATAATGTATTTGTGGTGTTACACTGTGGGCGACTCGCCCTGCGATCATATTATGTGTGTATATATATATATATGTGTGTGTGTATGTGTATGTGTGTGTGTTATGCACATATAATATACACACATACATATTTATATATCATATATACATGCATTTGAGTGTGTATATATATATATGTGTGCATAAAAGCTATATCTTAAGCTGCTAATGCCATCGCGGTCTCTCAGCTGTGTATCCGGATGTTATGCCGCGCCTCTGCCGACAACGCATCCCCAGGTGCTATCGCACCCTCATGGGAGCTATCCACCTCAACCTTGGCGGTGCACCGGAGGGGTGAGTACGACAACAGCCGCGGGGATTAAGATGGCAGGAGTCGTGAAGCAACGATTTTGTGGAAGTTTGCGGGGGAGGGGTGTAAGGGGTAAGGTTTGTGTGTGTGTGTGTGTGTGTGTTGGGGGTTGGGGAGGGTGTTCGGGGGGAGGGGATGGATGTGTGTGTGTGTGTGTTTCGTGACGATGTGGAGTTATGGATATCGATCAAGCGGAGCGGGTATGGCTAGATAAGCTAGGGTTGGTGAGGGACTTGGCGGCACTTGTGCGTTCATACGTGTGTGTGTCTGTGTGTGTGTGTGTGTGTCTGTGTGTGTGTGTGTGTGGTATCTATCTTTCCTATCTATCCCCCATCCTTCACTTTTTTCACAATCATTGTCATCACACTTTTGCACAAGTACCAACCACCAACGACCAACTACCATCTTCCGTTGCCACCATGCACCCGTCTTTTTTCACATAGGCCCGCTGGTACGGGCAAGACTGAGACGACCAAGGACCTTGCGAAGGCGATGGCGCGGCAATGTGTGGTGTTCAACTGCTCCGACACCTTGAACCATCTGGTACGGCAGTTTTTGCGGTTATGTGTTTGTGCGGTCTATGTGGATGGGTGGGTGGATGGATCGGCGGGGGGGCTGTTTGTTAGCCGCCGCACGGTAGCGACTCCACCGCTTCCGTGGTTTCCTAATCAGGACATGGCCAAGTTCTTCAAGGGCCTTGCGGCGGCGGGCGCCTGGGCCTGCTTCGATGAGTTCAACCGAATCGACCTGGAGGTGCTGTCGGTTGTGGCGCAGCAGGTGAATATGATAAAATACATTCGCATACATATCATTCTATAATATATAATATATATTTGGGTTGTTACACTGCTGTGGGCGACTCGCCCTACAAAGACGAGGACCGGGGGGCCTGACCGGACCGAGCCACAGCGCATTATATAATGTATAATATGTAATTATAGATATATTGGGTTATGTATATTATACATACCACAAGCACACAAAGCACGTGGTTTCCTAAAAAGGCATCTGTGGCGCTCCTCATCGTTAAAACCCAAACTCTGCCGGACTTCCAACAACTGTCAGGTCCTCGACATCCAACGCGCCATCGCCGCCCGCCTCACGCTCTTCACGTTCGAGGGAACCGACCTCCCGCTGAAGTGGAGTGCATGGTGTGCCATCACCATGAACCCGGGGTATGCCGGCCGTACGGAGCTGCCGGACAACCTGAAGGTGGGTTGTACGACATAAGGGTTGTCTCGTCAATAGTCGTAGTCGTAGTTGTGAGGCACTTGAAATGTTTGTTGAAGCACATTAAAGCGTTCCGTAAACCTGTGTTGGTACGACACGAATTACGGCAACGCAAGATGGTACGGGCCATACGGTAAAGTGAGGCACGGGCCTGCTTCTCCGTAACAGCAAGCCTGCTTCTCTTTTGGGCCAATTAGTAAAAATTTTAATAAACGCTTTGTGAGATGAAAATAGCGCAAGTGCGAGCTGAAATAATCCTGCTGACTTAACCGGCCTAACTGCCAACTAATGCCTAACCGCCACAGGCGCTCTTCCGCAGCGTGGCCATGATGGTGCCGGATTATGCCATGATCGCTGAGATTATCTTGTACAGCTACGGCTACTTAGCGGTACGTACGATATCCGTACAAGCGTCACGCGTTCATACAGTGGAAAGTAGAACTGTTGGCAAGCTGGTAAACTGTCGTATTCCGTGTGAAGTACAGCTGCGTTCATAAACGATTGGAATTGATAGATGCATAAGTGATTTTGTGTGTGTTTGTGTGTGTGTGTGTGTGTTATCGCAAGCACGGCCACATCCATCAGATCATCCCTCACCTCGCCCGTGCATTATTCTTATTATTCTTATTATTCTTATTATTCTTATTATTCTTATTATTCTTATTATTCTTATTATTCTTATTATTCTTATTATTATTATTCTTATTCTTATTATTATTATTATTATTATTATTATTATTATTATTATTATTATTATTATTATTATTATTATTATTATTATTATTATTATTATTATTATTATTATTGTTGTTGTTGTTGTTGCTGTATTCGTACTACTATTACTACCGCTACCTTAACTGTATCTTACCTAGGGTCGCACCTCCCACACGCCCACCCTGCCAGGCACGGCCGGCCGCCAAGAAAATCGTGGCCTGCTACAAGCTCTGCTCGGAGCAGCTTTCTAGCCAAGACCACTACGACTACGGTACGTATATTCGCACAAATGTACGGCAGGCTGTACGGCAAATAATAAGCTCTTTTGTAAATATATACTGTATATGTACATCTTTTCATGCATGGGAGGCATTTTTTACCAATCGTTTTGTCATTTATCGATTTAGTGATATGTACGTATTTGTCCCTGGTCCGAGGAAACTCCAACTACCTCATAAAAATTAAACAATTAAACTGCATCAATATACAATTATAATTAGAATATATATTGATTATATTAATATATAAATTAATATACAATTTTAATTGACTTGCCTTCTTTTAAAAAATCCTCATCTAAAAATCTAATCTTCAATATATCCGCAATATGGCTAGGTATGCGAGCCGTCATGGCGGTCCTTCGAGCCGCTGGCAATCTGAAGCGCACGTGCGCACCTCCCCCTGAGTCGGCAGCCGCAATGACACCGGAGCAGCAAGTAAGGATTACCGACCCAGCCATGGGGCCACCCACTGACATGCACACACCTAGCATCTCGAGGGTCGTACTTTTGGGCACCAAGTACATGTGCATTCCCTAACAACCCCAACCACCGCAACCACCGCAACCACCGCAACTGCCATGCCTCAGCATCACCTGTACAAGTTGGACCCGTAACCACCTCCACAGCGCTCCTCAACCGCCTTCAGCTCCGTTGTGATCCCCCCTTCCCCCCTCCCCCCTTCCCCACCCATTACGACACGATGATGTGGTGTGTTTCAGGAGACGGAGGAGCTCACTCTGATCCTCCGGTCCATCGTCGACGTCAACCTGTGCAAGTTCCTGAGTCACGACGTGCCCCTCTTCCAAGGCATCGTGTCTGATCTCTTTCCAGGTGGGAAGAAGTCAGGGAGGTGTTGGAGACGAATGCATGACGCGTCCGTGTTGGATGATTGGGTTACGTCGCAAATCCCTCCCGCCCTTCTCCCCTGCCTCCCCCCCTCTTAAATCTCCCCTCCCCTCCCCTCACCTGCCTGCCCCTTAAATCTCAGGCGTCTCACTTCCTCGAACCGACTACGGCCCGTTGGCGGACGCCCTCCGCAGCTCCTGCGCCTCCGCTAATCTTCAGCCCACCGAGTACTTCATGCTCAAGGTGGGGGGGAGAGTGGGGGGGAGAGTGGCGGGGGGAGAGTGGGGGGGAGGGTGGGGGGGGGAGAGTGGGGGGCCGAGAGTGGGGGGCCGACAGTGGGGGGGAGAGGAGGGGCCATTGGGGGTGTGCATCAAGTGTGGTTGGTAGGCGGGGGGAATATGGCGGGGGGGATGAGGGCCTTTTTGGTGCTGTGTTTGTGTCTGTGAATGGAGGGGGGGATACAGGGGAATTGCACTCCCTCCATGATCCATTCGCCTTCATCTGAACAAGCTCCCCCCGTCGGTCTCGATCGTACTAATTAACTGTAGGCGACGCAGCTGTACGAGATGGTATTGGTACGGCACGGTCTCATGCTGGTAAGTACACACATATTCGGCATGGCGGGAACACACGTGCACATAGATACACGTTCCGTGCGCTCACCCTTGTGTATGTCGAAAGACATACACAAGGGTATGTGTTCCGTATACATACGTACCGTACCGGATACCTTACGGTATACTATACATTGTACGGATTGTGTAATAACGTCTTGGGTCGTGTTTGCCGCTAGGTTAGGCTGTCGTACTCATCATATATCGTACATATATATATATGTGTGTGTGTATGGAAGGGTGGTCCCTAGACCTCTAATTAACTCATCGGGGCTTAGATAGAGCTGGGAGGACAGGGGGGCAGAGAACCAGGCTGGGCGACACATTCTGGGGGTATCTAACCGGGGGAGAATCCGAGCAGCATTAGAGCATGGTGTGCATTTTGTGGAGCATCGATATGTAGTGTGTAGAGGATCGGGTAGGGGTGGCCCCATATATACTTATGTTGAAATGTGTATTAATATGTGTGTATCATACGTGGGTGTGTATGTAGAACAGACGTGAGGGGTTAGGCATGCAGCATCTGTAGCCAGAGTTGGCTTCCGTTGGAAGTTGTGATGGTGGAGCTATGTTTATCAATGGTATATCATATTGCGGTATGGTAAGCCGCGCCAGGCCGTTTAGCTCAGTGGATAGAGCGTGTCCTTCCTAAGGTTAAGGTCCAATGTTCGACCCCTTGAACGGTCGTTCCATACATCCCACCGGATTAGCGTTTATCAGAGCAAGGATGTATCTGCTTTTATCTTGGCTTAACACACTAAAAACCCTTCAGGTCGCCTTCTTGCCGTGGGAGCACAGGATGAAATCACCATAGGCTGGCTAGACTTGTCCTGAATGGTTCAGTTGTGATGAAGGCTATGAGCCATCTTAGGACCATATCGAAATCGCGGGTGGTGTTAATGCATGGCGACCAGGACGGAGGGCCGCAGCTTGCGAACACTGTTGAGGGCGGGCCATGGGTGGAGGGCACATGATACATGTGGGACATGGCACGATGGCATGCACCGTGGGCCCGCTGCATCATTGTATACCCAGGATCTTCAAAGGCATCCACGTGCAAGCATGACCTTGATGGATCCGGCTCAATCACAAATGTTAATGTTATGTATAACACACACACACACATATATATAGGTCATCATAATATAAAACATTATATTAGGGTTTTTTACCCTTACCCTAATAATAACCTTACCCTAATATAATGTTATATATATATATATATATATATATATATATATATATATATATAGGTTATGATGACTCGCCCTGCTGCAAAGACGAGCACCGGGGGTCCTGACCGGGCCGAGCCACAGCGCAGGGGCGTATGTGTTGTTTTGTTGTCCGCGCTGGTGTTGGCGGTACCCGAGCCTATCCGAGAAATTCACACTGACACATTGCCCACCTATCTG
Source organism: Volvox reticuliferus (assembly GCA_019650235.1). Classification (NCBI taxonomy): domain Eukaryota; kingdom Viridiplantae; phylum Chlorophyta; class Chlorophyceae; order Chlamydomonadales; family Volvocaceae; genus Volvox; species Volvox reticuliferus. The sequence goes on from BNCP01000023.1 coordinate 1,022,697, forward strand.
ACTATCTATCTGTCCGTCTATCTAACTGTCATCGTTAGTTACGGAGTCATCATCAGCTAACAGTGTTCTACGGCACCCGACTTCAACCCGCAGGTCGGTCAGCCCTTCTCAGGCAAGACAACAGCCTATCGTACATTGGCGGCGGCGCTGACGCTTGTAGCGGACAACGCTGCCGCCGCCGCCGCCGCCGCCGCCGCTGGAGGGGCCGCTGCCTCTGGAGGAGAGAGCAGTCCTCATGCCAAACAGGTGGATAGAAACTCCCTTTTTATCACTTTTCGAAAACAAAACCGATTTAAAAAGAATGTGTTAATGTTTATCTTGATTACGTGTGCGGGCCAGAGCATTATATAATGGAAGTCGATAATAAATGGCAATAGCCTTTGTTGCATAACAGGTAAAAGATATGTACGTATATATGTGTATTAAGGGGTGTTACACTGCGCTGCTGTGGGGCGACTCCCCCTGCAAAGACGAGCACCGGGGGCCCTGATGACCGGGGCAGAGCCACAGCGCAGGGGAGGGACACGGATATATGTATGTGTATGTTTGGTGTATGTGTATGTGTATGTGTATGTGTGTGTGTATGTGTATGTGTATGTGTATGTGTATGTGTATGTGTATGTGTATGTGTATGTGTATGTGTATGTGTATGTGTATGTGTATGTGTATGTGTATGTGTGTGTGTATGTGTATGTGTATGTGTATGTGTATGTGTATGTGTATGTGTATGTGTATGTGTATGTGTATGTGTATGTGTATGTGTATGTGTATGTGTATGTGTATGTGTATGTGTATGTGTATGTGTATGTGTATGTGTATGTGTATGTGTATGTGTATGTGTATGTGTATGTGTATGTGTATGTGTATGTGTATGTGTATGTGTATGTGTATGTGTATGTGTATGTGTATGTGTATGTGTATGTGTATGTGTATGTGTATGTGTATGTGTATGTGTGACCTGCTAAAATACGTTTTGACCCCCACTTCACCCCTCCCCCGCAAACATACACACACACACATACGTACCGGGTTAGGTCCGTACCTCCACCTTCGTAATCAACCCCAAGGCGGTCACCATGGGGCAGCTGTACGGCCAGAACGATCCCGCGAGGTACGATGGAACTTATAATATTTTCATTAGACAATGGAACAATGATTACGTATTATGTGAGTATGCGATTATTATTCCTTTGAAGTACCTCTTAGCGCTGACACTCAATGAAGCTCGTGTGTGTTTTGTTAGGGGGGGGAGGAGGCGACAAAAAGGGGAGGGCAAAAGGGGGGATATTATTGAGTTACGTTTGGGTTTAAGGTTGTTATTTGCAACATTTTATCTCATCTCCCCCCCTCCAACCCACCACCCTCCGTTACACATACACACACAACACACAACACATACACACACAACACACAATACACAACACACAACACACAACATATTATCTCATCTCCCCCCCTCCAACCCACCACCCTCCGTTACACATACACACACAACACACAACACATACACACACAACACACAATACACAGCACACAACACACAACACACAACACACAACACACAACACACAACACACAACACACAACACACAACACACAACACACAACACACAACACACAACACACACACACACACACACACACACGTTCGCCCGCCCCTTCCGCACATTCATACACACACACACACACCTTGTCCAACGTCCCCCCCTCCCCGCAGTCACGAGTGGACGGATGGGGTGCTGGCGGTGTTGTTTCGCCGCTGCGCCGCCGACCCCTCCCCGGAGCGCAAGTGGCTGGTGCTGGATGGCCCCGTGGACGCCATCTGGATTGAGAACATGAACACGGTGCTGGACGACAACAAGAAGCTGTGCCTGAACAGCGGGGAGATCATCGCAATGAGTCCGCCCATGAATCTAATCTTTGAGGTGTGGCAATACGAACGTAGAAGTGGAGTGTGACCCTGCCACGACATAATAGTGGCAATGCTGTTTGTTGATACCGGCTGATCATAAAGCTCGGCATAAATACGTCCAATGGTGGGTAGGTGAGTATGTCTCCATTTTATGTTAGAGAGTAGAGGTAAGATGAGGTGATGGTGGGTCCTTTTCGTAACATCGCGACAATCGTACAATGATTAACTTGATTATTTCGTGGTCATGGTACATGCAGTACGCAAGTTCATAGAAACCCTAAACCCTAAGTTCCTTTCCTAAGCTAACCCTCCCCTACCAATCCCAACCGCTAACTCCCCTAAAACCCTAAAACCCTAAAACCCTAAAACCCTCACACGCTCAATCAGGTTGGCGATCTTGCCGTGGCGTCCCCCGCTACCGTCTCCCGATGTGGAATGGTTTATTTGGAGCCACAACAGCTCGGTACGGCACCCCTCCTGGCCTCCTGGCTTGCCACCACTCCGTCGCACTGGGGCAACGTCCCCTCCATCGCTGCCGCCGGTAGCAACCTCACCGGTGGCCTCGGTGTCGGAAGCGCCGCCGCCGCCGGCGTGCTGGGTATGGGCTCATCCCTGATGTTGGGGGCCGGTGGTGTACGACGGAGCATGTCGGGCGCAATGGCGGGCGGCGCCTCCACGAGTACGCTCGGGGGAATGGGATTAGGCGGCGAATTACTCAGTGGTGTGAAAGCTCGGCTGGCGGCGCTGTACGAAGGGCTTGTTGCGCCCACCATCAGGTGCGTACGGTCCGTCGTACGATAATTCGTACAGATTTGGATGATAGTACATGGTTTGCGGAATTTTGTGAAAATCATCTGGCCTCCTGATGATAGGCGGAGCTGTGGACTGCCAGTGGGTGGAGGGCGCACTCGGGTAGCTCGTAACTAATTTCCTCCGGCCCTGAACCGTTCATTTCTTCAAGGTTTGTACGGCGGGAAGTACGGGAGTGCGCTCCATCCCTGGACGGTAATCTCGCCACAAGTTGGATGAGGCTCGTTTCGGCGCTGCTCATGCCAGTGCTCGGTAAGGAAGAGAGGGGGGAGGAAATTGGGGAGTTGTGTTGTACGAACACGTACGACGGGTACGAGGGGTATAGGGTAATAGTGAGTTGACAGTATTAATAATGCGTACGAGAATGAACATGTGTATGTACGTGCGTGTAAGTGTGTATACGTGTGTGTGTGTATGTGTGCGTGTATATGACAGGCACACCCGAGCAATACCGCAAATGCAGCCAGGAGGGCCGTACGATGGCGATGGTGGACGCTGTGGGCCTTATGTCCTTGGTATGGTCCGCGGGCTGCACCGCTGCCACGCAGGTGAGCAATTTCCGGGTTGGCAGTTGGCAGTTGGAAGGTGTTGGTTAGAGACTTCGGGATCTGCCGATTAGACTTCTACAAGTCGCAACTGTATGTATCTGGCGGACAAATCCGTCCCTTGCCTAGGGTTTGCCGTCCACGATTCGCTACATTCTTTCCGTACACTTCCGTACACGTGTGTCTTACAGGAGGGCCGCTCGCTTGTGGATTCCTTTATTCGGAGGGCGTTGTCCGGCACGTTAGCCGGTCTCGAAACGCCATCAGGTACGACAGGCAGTACACCAAACAGTACGGGATATATGCAATACACAAGTCTTACCGGATGTCAACAGATTACGAGTGACGAAATGAGACGCAGCTTGAGTTCAGTCCCCACCTGGATAGCCAAGGGGGCAACAAATTGATTAATTTATAAAAAAACATTTAAAAAAGGAAGTTTGTGACTTAAGATATGAAAAATAATTAGATTTTTGAACTGCGAGCGGTTCTGATTTATATTATGGAAAAAGGAGAAACTGATTTTGGGACCCGGGGTCAACATATTACCTTTTGGTATTTGAACGATTGGAATTTCTTAGTATTCATCGTAGCGACAGACCGACAGGCCCTGCCGTACGGTTCCGGAACGATAGCCTGCCGTACATGTTAAAATCTATCAAAAATGTTTTCACCGCTTTCCCCCCGGTTCGGCACCTAAACAAACACACACACACAGGTCACACGTACGGCCTGACCGACGCGCCGTCCGTACCATTGCTCTCTCCCGCCGCCACCCCGCCGGAGACCGGCACTCTGTACGACTTTATGTACGACGTTTCCGCCGGGTCTTGGGTTCCCTGGAGCGCTCTCGCCGCCTCCGCTCCGCCCATTCCTTCCGACGCCCGCTTCAGCGCCATTTTGGTGCCCACTCCGGATACGGCAGCCGTTACCTTCCTGCTCCAAACCGCCATCAACGGAAAGTAAGAGTGAGAGAGTGAGAGAGGAAAGGGGTCATTTTCTCTCATCCTTTTTCAAACCCAACCCCCTAAATACACTCCCCGTTTTTAACACATACCTTTTTCCCCCCTGTTTTTCCTTCTCTTGCTGTTTTCTCCCACCTCCCCACCTCTCCAGGTACCCCTTTCTGCTGGTGGGCCCGACGGGTACGGGCAAGTCCGTCACCATCACCCGCTGTCTGCTGCAGCTGGACGGGGAGCTGTTCGCACCGCCTAATATCATCGGCTTCTCGGGACAAACAAGCGCGAACGCAACGCAGGTGTGTGATGTGTGTATGTGCCGTTGTGTCTAATGTGTATGTGTGTACGTCCTGTTCCCCCCTTTGAAGGAGAGGGGGGAAGAAGAGGGAAAGGGGAGGAAATTGGGAATGGGAGGGGAGGGGGCCTCATCATGTGTTCTGTTTATTTTTGTATTTTTTGTATTTTTAGAATTTTTAGAATTTTTTTGTATTTTGTCCTTCTTCCCTATTTGCAACGCCTGTTGCGTTGTTTTATTGTCTGTTCCCTCAGGCCCTCGTGGACGCCAAGTTGGACAAGAGGCGCAGAGTAGGTGTACGACTGTACGACTGTACGAACATATTTCCGCTGAAAACGGGGAACATAGGAAATGAAAGTTCGACCACTCTTACAGATATATAACTGAATCAACCGACTAATTTGTTGATCGACAAAGTGACAGGACGCTTACGGAGAAAGAAGAAGTAAAAACGGAAAACAATTAATTAATCAATTAATCAACAAAAATGGCCGCACTGTATATATTTGTTCGAGTGTCAATGAGGCCAAGATCTTTGAGAGCGCCTCCCGGGGCTGATTAGATCTAACGACAGATAATTTGCCGGCCATTCATAGGTCCCGAGATCATTTGATATCATAATGTCGTACATAACACCGTACGACCTACTGTACGATGCAGGGAACGTATGGCCCATCGGGTGGCCGCCGGGGAGTAGTCTTTGTGGATGATCTGAACATGCCACAGGTAGAAAGGAGGGGCCGAAAAGGGGAGGGGCAGAGGAATAGGTGGGGATTATTTTGCGGTGTGTGCGTGTGTGTATGTGTGTATGTGTGTATGTGTGTATGTGTGTGTGTGTGTATGTGTGCATGTGCGTGTGTGTATGTGTGTATGTGTGTATGTGTGTATGTGTGTATGTGTGTATGTGCGTGTGTGTATGTGTGTATGTGCGTGTGTGTGTATGTGTGTATGTGCGTGTGTGTATGTTTGTATGTGTGTATGTGTGTATGTGTGTATGTGCGTGTGTGTATGTGTGTATGTGCGTGTGTGTGTATGTGTGTATGTGTGTGTGTATGTGCGTGTGTATGTGTGTATGTGTATGTGCGTGTGTATGTGTGTGTGTGTATGTGCGTGTGTATGTGTGTGTGTGTGTATGTGCGTGTGTACGTGTTGATAGATAAGTTGAAGGTGCCGGTGCGCCGCGTGGCGGTTGTTGCTCTTTCCCCGCACCTAACTCCACGTCACGCACGTGCGCGCCTCTTTTCTGCAGCGGGAGGTGTACGGTGCCCAACCGCCCATTGAGCTGTTGCGGCAGTTGCAGGACCATGGCGGTTGGTACGGCAGAGACAACGTCTTTCGCAACATTCAGGTCCGTTGTTGTGGTGACTGACCGCAGTGTTGACCTTGCTAACGGATTAACGGACTAACGGACTAACGGGCTGAAGCTGTGCGTGTCCGTCGACCGCACAGAACATACCCCTTTCCGTACAAGTGTCACGTGAATTTGTCGTAATGTCGTATTCGCCCACTCAACGCCGAACCCCAATAGCTCTTTCCACACTTTTTCACCTCCTGTCCCAAGTGCTTTCTTATGGCTGTACGACAATCGAGAATTGTGCGAATGCAGGATGTATTGCTGGTGACCGCGATGGGGCCCCCTGGCGGCGGTCGCGATCCGGTCACCAACCGTTTTACCCGTCACTTTGCCACGCTGTGCTTGCCGGAGGTATGTCGTACGACATCACACATACGGCATATTTTACATTCGCATTCGAGAAGGGGAACTTGGGTCCAGCTGTTCCTCGTCCTTTATGCCAGCACGAATATATATATATATATATATATATATATATATATACATATATTTCATACATATTTATATGTACATGCATTCTTCATTTAAACACCCGTCCCTGCAGCTGTAGGTTTTTCATGGACTTCGTGCTTCCGTACTTCAAATCTTTACGCACAACGTAATCCCCAAAGCCCCTCCGGATTCCCCCTCCCTCCGGAACCCGGGTGTTTCCTGATTAGGCCACGCGGTCTACTCTGGCTCACATCTTCGGGACCATTCAGGGCTGGTTTCTCAGAAGCCGGGGTTTCCCCGACGCCGTCGTACATCTCAAGTAAGAGAGAGAGAAGAGTGTGTCTGTGTATGTGTGTGTGTGTGTGAGTATGTGCGTCTTTGGTGGAAAACGTGTTTGTGTGAGGAGGGAGTGGACGGGGGAAGACGGGGAGAAAAGAAGGGGGGAACGGAAGAAACGTAACGCCTAGCAGGTAATGGGTGACATGAGCTGTTGTGTGTCTTGTGGAGGTTGGGAGATGGGGGGGCGAGGGGAGAAAAGAAGGGGGAGAAGGGGCTGGTGTGTGTGTGTGTTTGTATGTGTGTGTGCACAAACACTCTTATTACGGATTCGTGCATATGGCTGGTGTTTTTAATGGCTCGTCAATTTTTGTTATCTTATCGTCTTGCCGTACACACAGAGACGCCGTTATTGCAGCCACTCTGGATGTGTACAGCGCTGCCATATCTCAGCTTCTACCCACCCCGACAAAGAGCCACTACACCTTCAACCTGAGAGACTGCTCTAGGGTCATACAGGGTATGCAGGTACGACAATGTACGATGTACGATAATTCATGGCACTGTACGATATGTTAGGACACTGAACGGCGGAATTCGAAATCGAGACATGAGTGGGCTATGATTTGGTTGATTGCGCAATCGGGCCTGTAAAGGCTGAATTTCTAACCACCCCTCAACTTTCAACCACCAACTACCAACCAACTGATTTCACATTCATTATTCTAAAAACCCCTGGCCCGTCCTGTGAATGTCGATGTCTTCCTCGTACGTCATTAGGCCCAAGACGCAGACGCTCTCCATAAATCCGTGCTGCTGATGCGACCATTGATTGGTGGCGGTGGCGGTGGCGGCGGTGGCGGCGGCGGCGAAGCAAATGGCGGCGGCGGCAGTAGCAGCAGCTACGTCAGCGATGGCGAGCTGGTGTGCGCGCATCTGCGGCTGTGGGTGCACGAGGTCCTGCGGATCTTCTACGACCGGTGGGTGGGGAATGTGTGTGTCCGTTTGCGTGTGTGTGTGTGTATGTGTGCATATTCGTGCTTAAGGAAAAAGGGGTAACGGAGGGGGAAAGGGAAGCAGATGGGGGCACGGTGGAGGTGAATGTACGAAGCACACGGTGCACAAAAATGCCATATCCATGTTGTACTACAACTTCTTGCTGCCGCGTCCCGGACAACTGTTTGTACGACAGGTTGGTTGAGGTCTCGGAGCAGCAGTGGCTACTGAATTTGCTCCGAGACCTAGTGCAGAAGCACTTTGCCGTACGACTGGACGAGCTGCTGGCGCACTTGGCCCGTACGGATGATCAACCTCAGCAGGCGGCCGAAGGGGACGGCGGTGCCGCAGCGGAAGCTTCTTCACCACGTCGCGGCGGTCATGGCGGCGGCGGCGACATCATATCTCCGGACACTGTACGGCGTTGCCTTTTCGGCGACTACATGACGGATACGGACGGGGAAGGTACGGCACTTGTTGGGAGGATAGGAAAAGGAAGGAGACGTGAAAGTCCGTACATAAAGATAAGGCCCAGGAAAAGAGGAAACAGGAAAAGAAGGCGATTAATCATGCGCGGGCAATAATCTTTGACTTAAGCCAACGATGATACCGGTCAACTGTCATCGTACAACCCCAACTCCAACTGAAATATTAACCACATTACATCCGGTGTAGAACACTTGACTTGGTTCCTCCTCACACGCGCTTTTTGCTTTTTTTCGTGAGCTCACGTCATGCCGTACAAAAGCGCCGCACCGACTCCGTAACTCACGCTCCATTCCCCATCTTCTCCCTTGCCGTACACAGGCAATCCCCGGCCGTACACGGAAATCCCCTCCCCCTTCGCCGCCGTCACTCGGCTGGAGGACCTGCAGGCGGATTACAACGGCATGGGCGGGGGAGGGGGGGGAGGGGGGGGACTCAAACAGAGGCTGCAGCTGGCTGTGTTTTTATACGCCGTGGAGCACGTGACACGTATTGCAAGGTGGGGTGTGTGCAAGTGTGTGTATTTTCGTGTGTTTGTGATATTCCCCCCGTGTGTCCTGTGTATGTGTTCCTTTGTTCGTACCTTCAAATGTCTGCATGCTTGTGTGTTTGGGTGCTACGTTAGTCTGTGTTGTATTATTTTCCATCTCTATTAGGGTTTATCTCTAATTCTAATTTATCTCTATATTATCTCTCTTAAATGCACGTCCAAATACAGGTAAAGGTGCTCTTTTATCATCAACTGTATTTCACTCCTTTTGTATTTCCCTCTTTTCTTAACCTATTTTCTGGAATGCAAAAATCGTTTGCTCGCTTTGCTGCGTTGCAGGGTGTTGCGGCAGGAGGGTGGCCACGTGCTGTGTGTGGGAGTGGGGGGCAGCGGACGGAGGAGCTTGGCGAGGCTGGCGGCATTCATCAGCGGAATGGACGCGTTTCAGGTAGGGGGACGGAATACTAAGTTGGGAGTTGGGAGTTGGGAGTTGGGAAAGGGGCAGCGTGTGTGCTTCTGGGTGTAGTATTAGTAAGAAGGAGTAAGAAGGAGTAAGACACAGCTACGATCATGGTACGGCAATACGGCACGGTTTCTGAGACCCATGGGTCCGTGGATAATCTCACTCCCCTTCCCCGCCCTCCTTCTGCTGTCCCACAGGTTGAGATCAGTCGCAGTTACGGCCTCAACGAGTGGCGCGAGGACCTCCGCCGTCTCACCCGCAACGCCGGGGCAGCCGAGAAGCCCACCGTGTTCTTATTCGGAGACAGTCAGGCGGCGCAAGAGTCGTTTGTGGAGGACGTGAACAGCCTCATCAACAGCGGGGAGGTGAGGGCAAAGGGGGGTTCCGGGAAAAGGAAGGAAGGGGGTTAAATGGAGGTGAGGGGGGCCGAGGCCAGGATAGAGGGGAGATTTAAGTACTTGTCGTACGTAAATTCATTTCTTTGTTCACCGGAAGTACGACTGATCTTCATATTTGAGGAAGGTTCGGTGGGGTAAAGGGGGACATAAGTACATGTACCTGTGTATTTGTGTATGTGTGTGTGTATTTGCCCCTCGCCCCCCTGCCTCTCGAGACACACACACACACACACACACAAAACACACACCCCATTTCCCCGAACCCCTCCCCTACCAGGTTCCCAACCTCTTTCCCCACGAGGACCGCGCCGCCATCTGTGAGGCCGTACGAGCCGCCGCCAAGCGCTCCGACCCATCGGCCTCCGACTCCCCCGCCGCCCTGTGGTCGTTCTTCGTGGCCCGCTGCCGTGCCAACCTCCATGTCGTACTGTGCTTCAGCCCGGCAGGGGATGCATTCCGGGAGAGGCTCCGGAGGTTTCCCTCCCTGGTCAATTGCTGTACCATTGACTGGTGGGTGTCTGTCTGTGTGTCAGTGTAATTGTGTATCGCATACGTGTATGCCGTACATCCCCGCAACCGCCCCCCAAAATGTTCATTTATATATGTAATTTCTCCCCCGATAAATCTATCTACACAATTTATGGAAATTAATGAGTTATGGATTTATGATGCATGTATGAGAGATTAGTCACCTATATATATATATATATATTTATTTTATTTATTTATTTATAGTATTTGTGTGTATGTAACCCCAAGTGTGTACGATAACATGTCACGTGTACCTATGCCTGTTCCCTTTCCCCTTTACCCCACCTTGAAACTCCCCCCCCCACACACACACATACACCACCACCACCACACACAACCCGACAGGTTCCACGCGTGGCCGGATGACGCTCTCGACGCCGTTGCGGCCAAACTGCTGATGGAGGTGCAGCTGCAGCCAGGTCTGTGTGTGTGTGTGTCTGCGTGTCTGCGTGTCTGTGTTTGTGTGAGGCGGCTTGACAAGGACGGTGGAGGGGTAAACGCAATCCGATGCTGGAGAAGGGAAAAAGTGACACAAGGAGGAGGAAGGGGAGGGGAGAGGAGCTGGTGTATGAGGGGAGGGACACGTAGGCTTAACCTCTTAAACCCCTCCCTCTCTCCTTACGGCTCCTCTCTCCCTCCCCCTCCCCCATCACCCCTCCCCATCACCCTCCCCCTCCCCTTCCCTATCGCCCCCCACCCACAGACGAACGGACTCGTGTGAAGGACCTGTGCAAGACCTTCCACTCGCAGGTGCGAAATTGGGGTCCCAAGTCCGAAACTGGACGAGACGCCACCAGTGGGCTGCATGGCCCTGTGGTCGCTGCAGGGGTCTTGCTGCACGCGAGGGTCCTTTCTCCTCCCGATGAGGATCCTGAGCCGCCTCGCACACCCGCCACACCTCATACCTCAATGTCCCTTGTATCTTGCCCTGCCCGTACGCGCATCGGACCCGGTCGTCCCCCTCGTCCCACTGAACGTCCTCAACCTCCCCTTCCGACTCCCCTCACAACCCCTGCCCGGTGCAGGCCGCTGCCGTGTCGGAGACCTTCCGTCACGACACGGGCCGCCACAACTACGTGACGCCCACATCCTTCCTGGAGCTCATCAGCTGCTTCGGAACGCTCCTGAAAAGCCGACGAGAAAAGGTGCTGACGCAACAGCAAAAGTACGAGGTACGTTTCAGAATGGTACGACGGCAAGATAATACTGTTTTCGATGTGTGTACGGCGTCCGATCCATTTCCTATATTTTCTTTAAGCCGCCATTCGTACACATACACATACACATAGTTAATCCTTTGATATTCCATTATTAAGTTCAATTGCAGTTTATTAAAAAGTTGCAATTTCCTCTTTCTTGTTCCGTTTTCAGAATGGTCTGGATAAATTGCAGTTTACAGCAGAACAAGTGACAATCATGAAGAACGAGCTGCAGGTAAGATTCCCTGCGTGTGTACATATTTGATGCACGTGTACGGCGCATCCGTTTGACTAGTCAACTAAGTTAACTAACCTCCGTGGTTCGTACAGGCAATGAGTCCCGTACTGGCCCGTACGGTGGCTGAGACGGAGCAGCTATTGTCGGAGATTGCCCGGGAGAAGGAGCAGGTGTGTGAGGGGTGGCCCCTGGGGGAGGGGGGGAAGAGGAGTACGGGGTATTCGTACTGTGGTGTAAAAGCTGTGAGACGGGATTAAAACAAAACAAAACAATTAGTAATAATAACAAATCATGATTTAATTCAAACGTCAAGAGTAAAAATAAGGCATAATAAGTAAAAATATGATTTAAACAAAAGTGAAAATAAAAATATATAAGTCAAATTAAATGGACGTATGGCTGAATCGCTGTCCCTCTCTCTCTCTCCGCCGGTTGCAGGTAGTGGAGCCGAAACGTGCGCTGGTCGACAAGGAGGTGAAGCAGTCGGACGAGGCCGCAGCGGCCGCCGGGGCCATCAAGGAGGAGTGCAAGGCGATTCTGTCGGAGGCACTGCCTGCGCTGGAGGCAGCCATCCAGGTGCGTCTGCCAGTGCATCTGTTCTCTCTCTCTCTCTCTCTCTCTCTCTCTCTCTCTCTCAGTGTGTGTGTGTGTGTGTGCATGTGCGCGTTTTGACATTTCTTTTGATAGCTACTTTTTCCCGTAATTATCAGTTGGCCACAACTGATTCCGTACCCGGTTATCCTAACCCGAGCTAACCCAATCACATGACATCAGGCCCTTGACACCATCAAGTCTGCGGACATCAAGATCGTACAGACATTCAAGAGCCCCCCGGCGGTAGTGAAGCTGGTCCTGGAGGCCGTGTGTGTTTTGTTGGACGTGAAACCCACGCTTCTACCCGACCCAAACATGGCGGGTAAGTTCCTTGTGTACGGGAGAGGACGTGGGGCATTGCTGGTGTGGGTTTAAGCCGTGGAGGGATGTGTGCGTGTGTGTTTGGGGGGAAAGGTGGACCTGGCCCCGGCTTTCTGAGGTCCTCTGCAAGGTTGCGTAACCCCCCTCCGCACTCCTCCTCTCCTTCCTCTCCCCTCCCCCCCCCACATCATTATGTTGTTATTTTGTTTTACTGATTAATGAGGGATATTTTTTTTCTTTATGATATTTGTGTTTTTATGCTAATTCCTAAAAAAGGGGAAGGGGAATGTTTATTTAAATCACGCCCCTCGCCCTCCCATCCAGGTCGTAAGATCGTGGACTGGTGGGACGCCTCCAAACGCCTCCTGATGGACCCCCAGTTCATCCAGCGCCTCAAAGACTACGACCGGGACAACATTCCCCAGAGGATCATAGATAAGGTGATCGATGCACAGGCGGTCCATGATAGCGCTGAAGTTAGAGTTGCACCCACCATCGAGCTTCCTGGCGAAATATATTTTGGTGACGTGGAACGGGTCGATCTAACCACCTCCCCATTATGATTCCAGATTTTGGATCTTATGGTTGATGGGCGTTCGGCTACGGGACAGGCATTCATGATCGCAACTATCGTGCGAAACAATAGATTTTCCGGTTACTTGATGATTGGTAATAGAAGTTAACCGATGAGTCATTTCCGTACCATTTTGCGCCACCTGCACAGATTCGTAAGGAGTACGCGGGTGATCCGGACTTCACTCCAGCCAATGCAGCCAAGGCCTCCAGTGCCGCGGAGGGGCTGTGCAAGTGGGTGCATGCCATGGATCAGTACGACAAGGTAGCAAAGGTACGTACAACATGTACGACATTTATTATTTTTTGAAATCTCCCTGTCTTCGCTACAATAGGGGCTTCGTCGGGTTGGGAGCTCCGGAAAAATCCTAAAACCCCGACCTTTTTTATTCCCAGACATTTAAAATAAAACTATGAATAAGTTAATTTTAAAAATAGGTTGGGAGAAGTAAATTTACGCCCAGTGCAAAAAAACGATCTAAATAACGAACAACGAACTACTCCAACCAAACCAACACTCAGGTGGTTGCACCCAAGCGTGCTGCGCTGGCGGTGGCAGAGGCTGAGTACGGCAGGGTTTTGTCCGGGCTGCACGCCAAGCAAGCTGAGCTCCGGGCGCTTGAGGCCAAGCTGGCGGGCCTCGAGGCGAAGCTGGAGGAGAGCCAGAAACGCAAGGCCCGTCTGGAGGTGTGTCTGCGGGCTGCGAGAGGGGCCTTACATCATCAGCTCGAAGCTCTCCTTCCCTTCCCGTGCTCCCCCCCCCGCTCCATTCGCACACGCAGGCGGACACCCATGCGTGTGCGCTTAAGCTGGATCGCGCTGAGCAGCTCCTGGGGGGCTTAGGCGGGGAGAAGGAGCGCTGGACTCAGGCGGCATCAGTGCTGCGGGGGCAGATGGGCGGAGTGGCGGGAGACATGCTCCTGGCTGCGGGGGCGGTGGCGTACCTAGGCGCCTTCACCATGCCGTACAGGTTAGTACAAAGTACGGCATAATACGGTAATTACCTAATAGGCCATCCGTTAAAAATCAAATCTATGCGCATCTTTCAATTGTTTTTAGGAGGGTTTCTTGGTGGGTGATATCCGTTATTTCCCAACTCTGACTTTGTTAACCGCTCACCGCTGACCGCTAACGTCCTCAACCGCCGCCTTACGCCATGCGGATCTCAGGGACCGAGCCATGGCTGGCTGGTGTGAGGCAGTACATGCGGCTGGTGTTCGTACATCAGCTTCACTAGCCGGTCCAGGGGGAGCGGTGTCCAGCTTTTCATTGACGGCGGTACTCGGAGACCCTGTCACGGTGCGTGCGGGTTTTAGAGGTTCTGGGACTCGGGTCTCCCAGCCCCCAGGGGGAAGGGTTGAATGGGGGAAAGGACATGTGGAAAATATGGTTATATTTGCACGTTCTCGTACATGGCCCCCACCAACCCCCGGCGAACCGCACCCCCCACCCCGCCGCAGATTCGTTCGTGGGTGATCCACGGGCTTCCTAATGACTCCTTCTCCATCGACTCAGCCGTCATCGCCGCCAACAGCCGCAGATGGCCGCTGTGCATTGACCCACAGGTCGGTTTTGCGGCGTGGTGGCTTTTTCAAGGGGGTAATCCCTCCCCTTTCATACATCGATATGTGTTATCCCCGCGTCAAGACTTACCCGGCTCGGCTGCCGTACTTTACCATCCGTACATTCAGCATAGTGTACGGTTTTGTTTTGCTTTTTACATCAATCCGATTCGGCGGTTACATCACTCCCTGAAGACACCGACACAGACACAGACACAGACACTCTTCGGGTTCGTGTGTCCGTGTCCATAACCCGCCCCCGCCACTTAAACCCTTTCCCCCCCTCCCCCCTCTTTCCCAACAGGGTCAAGCCAACCGATGGATTAAGGCCATGAACGAGTCTAAGAAGATAAAGGTGCGCAGACAGAGAGGGGGCAATAGTCGGGGAGGCGAACCCGGGGGGGGGGGGGGGAGCCTGTACGGACGTAAGGAAACGGGCGGAAGGAAAAGGTGGCTGGGATCGAAGGGCTGTCCATCTGTCTCATTCTGCAACTGGGCCTTACGTCGTAACGTAACGTCGTAACGCCGTAATGTCGTAACACCGTAACGCCGTAACGCCGTAATGTCGTAACGTCATAACGCCTTCACTTCTCAACACCGCCTCGGACACCGCCTCGGACAGGTCATGAAGCTGACGGACCCGGACTACCTCCGCGCCTTGGAGACCTCGATCTCTTTCGGGCTCCCCGTACTGCTGGAGAACGTGGGCGAGAGCCTGGATCCCTCCCTGGACCCGCTGCTGCTACGGCAGACCTTCAAGCAGGGGGCATCTCTCGTGCTGCGGCTCGGGGACAATCTGGTGGAGTACAGCGACCAGTTTAGGTTGTACATGACGACGGCGCTCCGGAACCCGCACTTCTTGCCGGAAACGGCTGTGAAGGTGTGTGTGTGTGTGTGTGTGTGTGTGTGTGTGTGTGTGTGTGTGTGTGTGTGCGTGTGCGTGAAAGGGGGCATAAGTGCATAATGGAGTGTGTGTGTGTGTGTGCGTGAAAGGGGGCATAAGTGCATAATGGAGTGTGTGTGTGTGTGTGTGCGTGAAAGGGGGCATAAGTGCATAATGGAGTGTGTGTGTGTGTTTTCTTTTGTTTCCGCGAAAGATGGAAAGTGACGTTTCCCATCATATCACCCCCCCTTCGTTTATCTCCTGCTTGTCTCTTCCCCGCCCCGCCCGCACACACACAGACTCTTCCCCTCTTCCTGTTTTTGTTGCTCTGTCGTACGTCTCTCTGTCACCGTCCTCCCGTTCCCTCTCCCCCTCTTCGCCCCCCTGTTCCCCCTCCACCCCCCTCCTCCCCCATCGTCCCCTCCGGCCCCCACACCCACCAGGTGGCACTACTCAACTTCATGATCACGCCGGAGGGGCTCTCGGATCAGTTGCTGGGGGTGGCGGTGGCGGCAGAGATGCCGCAGCTGGAGGAACAAAGACAGACGCTGGTGCGTGTGCGTGTGTGTGTGTGTGTGTGTGTGTGTGTGTGTGTGTGTGTGTGTGTGTGTGCGTGTGTGTGCGTGTGTGTGTATGTGCGTGTGTGTGTATGTGCGTGTGTTTTGTTTGACGCGTTTGTCGACGCGTGTGTGTGTATGTGTGTATGTGTATGTGTTTTGTGGGTTGCATGTGATGTTAGGGTTTGTGGAGGCTAGGGGACATTTAGGAAGTCGTTATACGGGAATTTCCAGCCTAGTGGAGACAATAACAGAATATGCGATGGCAGACCAAAAGCAGTTACCAACTCTTAACGGAATTTTAACAGATTTTCTAGGACTCGTTTGGTTTGCCGTTTTGGAATGACCTTTGGTTGGTTGTGCCATTAGGTGGTTGCCAGCGCCGAGAACGCCCGACAGTTGGCGGAGATCGAAAACCGAATTTTGGCGGTTATGTCAACGACGGAGGGAAACCTCTTGGAAGATGCAACGGCTGTGGGTGTGCTTTCCGAAGCGAAGAGAGTGAGTTGAGGGGAGGGGGAGAGGGGGGAAGGAGGGGGGAGGGAGGGGGGAAGGGGCAAACCCTAAGGTGGGGATCGAGTTGAGGCAACAGGAAAGTAGCAGGAAAATGGGACGTGCTGCTGCATCTGTCTCACCGACCCCCAACGGCCCACCTCCTTTGCAGGTCAGAAGACATAGAAGATATTATGCGTTCGTCACGTTCGTACCCTTAATTTTCGTACTTAATATTTTAGTTTATTTAGCTTCCCCCGCTTCACCTCACCCTTAAACATACACATGCACGCGCACAGACATATGCACACACACACACACAAATACGTCGTCCTCACCCCATATTACTACCCGCCTCCCCCCCTCTTCCCCCCCCTTCAGCTATCCAACGACATCTCCGCCAAACAGGCTGTCGCGGAACGAACCCAGGTACGGTGTACGGCCTTCTTACGAGTTCTCTGTCGTACAGTATCGTTTACTCAGCCTATCATATGTCTCTTAGACGTCCAGATGCGTAAACCTCCTTACGTGATGAGTTCAATGATACATGGATACGTTGTCGTACATAGTTGACTTTTAGTTGACAGTTGCTGATACTTAGCCGATGATAAACTCCTTCCCAATAGAACACATACACACACACATCTCTCTCCTCTCTCTGAACAGGCTGCACTGGACGCGGCACGCCGCCGGTATCGACCCGTCGCGGAGGTGGCCGCCACTGTCTTCTTCGCCATCGCCGACCTGGCGAGTGTCGAGGGGATGTACCAGTACAGCCTGGCCTGGTTTATAGGTAGGTGGTTGGATGGCAGTTGGGGTGGTTACAAGTGGTTGGAAGTTGCGATATATCGTTAGAGTCATGGAGTTGGAAGATTGTTAATCACGGGCGGGGGTGAAGGTGGTGAAGGTAGGTAGGTATTGTGGAAAAGGAAGCATCTGCATTTGTGTCGTACGAATCTGATCCAGATCTTTTGAATCAAGATTAAAGCGTTGAATGTACGACATTCCTGCATTCACTGGTGCCGATCACTTTCCTCGCCATGCCGACCCTTCACGTCGTCCATCTGCTGCTTCCCGCCTTCGACCCGTCCACTACACCGTAGGGCTGTTCGTACGAAGCATTCAAGCGAGCGCCGCCGAGAGCGGCGGCGGCGGCGGCGGCGGCGGCGGCGCTGCAACTTCCGACGGCCCGGCTGACCTCGGCGCCCGTCTTCAGTCCATAGAGCGCCACTTTCTGTACGCCGCGTACTGCAACGTCGCCCGCTCACTCTTCGAACGACACAAGCTGCTGCTGTCGTTCCTCCTCGCCTCGCGCCTGGCGGCGCATCGCGGCAAGCTGCCGCCCGAGCAGTTGCGGTTCTTGATCCAGGGAGGCGGCGGCGCGGCGGCGGCGGCGGGTACGGCCAGTACGGGACATGGTACAGCGCCCGAGGGAATTCCAGCGCGAGCCTGGGTGGAGGTACTTGCGCTTTCAACACTGCCGGTAAGAATGGTGAAACCGTGTGTGTGTGTGTGTGTGTGTGTGTGTGTGTGTTTGGGTTTTACATGTTGCATGGCGGGCCACCCAGTACGGTGGATGGCGGTTGGATAGGGGACGTAAAAAATAAATTCACTTCCGTACGGGTTCCGGAGCCCCCCGCTCTATCTTTTGCCGTACTCCCGTTTTCCCGCCCGCGTCCACCTTCTCGCCTTTCCCAGTTATGCTTATGGGTGTGGTTGCTGTAGCGTTCTTCAACCCCGAGGGAAAGGGAGATCACCGCCGCTTTGTTTTTGTTCATGATATACCTGTCCCTTCACCTCCGTGTTGTCTTCTGCGCTCCCCCCACCCCTGTCGGAGCGCAGGGTGGTTTGTTCACTTCTCTGCCCACGTACATCCAGCAGCGGCCTGAGCAGTGGACGGCGCTGGTGGAGGCTTCGGAGCCGCACTCCCGACCGCTTCCCGACCCCGTGGATAGGTGCGGGGACGTGGGTTTGGGGTCTTGCTTTTATTTATTATATTTATTATTTTTTTCATTACTGTAAACTGATATTAGATGTTCTTGATACCAGGGTGTCATGTGTATGTGTATGTGTATGTGCGTGTGGCTGCGGGGTAGGGGGGTTGTGGGGGAGGGGGAGGACAGATGGGGTCAGAGTGCAGGCGACCTGGGGGCAGCGCGCATGGACCTGCTAGTGGCAGCACACACGCGCCGGCGGAAGTAGAGAAGCTGCGTCTTATCATATGATTACCTTAGTCATGATAAAACCTATTTCATCCCCCCCCCTCCCCCTCCCCCTGCAGCATGCTGGGCTCGTTCCAACGTCTGCTTGTGATTCGCTGCCTCCGGCCGGATAAGCTTGTCCCCGCACTTGAGGCCTGGGTGGTGGGGGAATTGGGCACACGGTTCGTGTCACCGCCGCCCCTGGACCTGGCGGCAGCCTTTACAGAGTCCAGCTCCGTAGCCGTACCGTTGTTGTTCGTACTGTCGCCGGGGACTGACCCATGGGCCGCATTGCTCCGGTTTGCGGAGGAGAGGGCGCAGTCGGGGAAGCTGCAGGTGCGAAGCCAAGTTTGCGTTGGGGGTAGTTGGGGGTAGTTGGGGGGTAGTTGGGCGGTAGTTGGGGGTTGGGGGGAAGGGAAGATGTGATGGGGTGATCCATAGATCGCGACACCATTTGGGCGAGTGAGGAGTGGGTCGGAAAGTCTCGAAAGGTTTCAGAAGGTTCGGAAGGCCTCGGAACGTCTCGGAAGGTTTCGGGAGACCCACTGGGGGTTGGTCTCAATGCTCACTGACACTACAGAGGGGAACCTTGGAGAAAATGAGTGTCATGTGTGTGTGTGTGTGTGTGCTCGTGTATTCTCCGTTCTTCAAACACACGCTGGCCCGGGGTCTTCGCAATCTCTTACGTAACCCTAAAATCCCCCTCCGCCCCTGCTCTCCCCCCACCTCTCCCCCCACCTCTCCCCCCACCTCTCCCCCCACCTCTCCCCCCACCTCTCCCCCCACCTCTCCCCCCACCTCTCCCTCCCCGCTCTCTCCCCCCCACCGCTCCCCCCTCCGCCCCCAGGTGATCAGTCTGGGTAAGGGTCAAGGGCCCCGAGCGGAAGCGATGATCGAGGCGGCTCGCCGCATGGGCTCATGGGTGCTCCTTCAGAACTGCCACCTTGCTCCCTCGTGGATGCCCTCCCTGGAGCGCATATGGGAGGCCATACGCGAAGACAACACCGACCGGAATTTCAGGTATGAGGACTGTGTGTATGCGTGTGTGTATGCGTGTGTGTGTCGTTTTTATAACGTGTCGTGTTTTACAGGGAGTCGTTCAGTGGTGGTAAAATAGCGGAGCAAAACACACCTCCGCTATCCGCCCCGTCCCCCTCTCCCCTTTCTCCCGATCCTACACGCTGAACCCTCCTGCACCCACCCAAGCACCGCAAACCCCACAAACCCCCGGACATCTCGCCACACCCCCAGGTTGTGGCTCACCAGTATGCCCACCGCGGCGTTCCCGCCCACGCTGCTCCAAGCCGCCGTCAAGATGACGTACGAGCCACCCGCGGGGCTGAAGTCCAACATGCGGAGGTCGCTGGCTTTGGAGCCGCTCAGCGACCACCTCTTTTGGGAACTTGAGGGGGTGGGAGGCCCACATAGCGCCATGGCACCAGCGGCGGCGGCGGCGGCGCAGCAGCAGCAGCAGCAGCGGCAGCGGCAGCGGGCCTCATCGGAGGTTGAGGATCGACGGCGCGGTGGCGGCGATACCGGCGGCGGCAGCGGTGCTGTCTCGCCGACGCCGTCGCCGCCCACGCTGAAGCGTCTGCTGTTTGGGTTAGTGTTTTTACACGCGGCGGTTCAGGAACGGCGGCGGTACGGACCGATCGGCTGGAATGTGCCTTACGGTGCGTACGGCGGTGTTTATGAGTGCATTTGCCGTAACTAAATGTACGGCATTACGAAGGACAAAGTGGCAGAGTGATGAAGATAAACTCGCGTTCTTACTTTTAATGGTGTTAACGGTGTTAACAGCACCTTATAGCTACATGTCAGATTGGACGAATTTTTGTGAACGTGGATGCGCCTTGCCGTACACCCGTACAGGCTTCGATGACGGCGATCTGCGCATCTCTGCCCGGCAGATGCGGTTGTACGTGCAAGACTCCGTAACGCGGAGCAATCCTGTGCCGTACGAAGCGTTGCGCTACGCCATCGGGGAGTGCAACTACGGCGGCAGGTATGTACGTACGTCCTGTTGTGTATGTCGTACGCGTGCCATGAGGAAAGAAACAAGTAATACGTGGCCCCTGCTTCTAACCCCTCACAAAAGCACCCATAATCAAATGTAAATTCCTCTTCATGCCGAAAATAAATTCCAAATATCTGCATAAATATATTTCCGAAAATCCCGTAAATCTTAAGTGCCCAAAAACAAAACAGGAAAAAAACTAGGAAAAAATAAAAAAAATAAAGATATTTAAAAAATAAAAAACAGAGATACCCAAGGCATTCCGTGAACCCTCCTCCCCCTTCCTCTTCCCCTCCACTCCTCAGAGTGACTGATGACAAGGACCGACGGCTTCTGGGCACTCTGTTGCGGCGCATCGTGGCCCCTGAGACCGCGGATAACGCCCACGCAGAGCTGCTGACTCGGCGGCGCCGGGACAGCGATGATGATGGGGGCCTTCTGGGCATGGCGATGGCGATAGGAGGGTCAGCAGGAGCGCGGGGAGGAGGAATGGGGCCTGGTGGCAAGGGGCCGCTGGTTGTGGAGGTGCCTGACACCACCACTTTGGAAGGGTGAGTGCGAAGGGGTGGGGGGAGAGTGCGAAGGGGTGGGGGGAGAGTGGGGGGAAGCTGGGTTTGGGTGGCAGAGGAGGGGGGGCAGAGGAGGGGGGGCAGAGGAAGGGGGGGCAGAGGAGGGGGGGCAGAGGAAGGGGGGGCAGAGGAAGGGGGGGCAGAGGAAGGGGGGGCAGAGGAAGGGGAGTGCGCGAGGGCGGTAAGGGGGGATCCGAAGGTTTCCGGGAGAGCCTCGGGGGAAGCGCACATAAAAAAGACACATACACACACAGGGCTTGATTTCCGTACAACATATGTAATCCGCATTCCACCTAATCTTCCCGTCACCCCACCCCGCCCTAACACGCTCCTTATCCCTCAGGTTCGTGTCGTACGTGGACACCCTCCCCTCCTCCGCGCCCCCGGACGTCTTTGGGTTGCACCCCAATGCTGACATCAGCAAGGTCAGTTTGGAAAATAGCGCATATGCCGTACTGAAGAATCACAGCAGAAAGAACATCGCTGTGGGATCGACCGATCAATTTGTGGTGTGTGTCAGCATCGTGCCACTCAGCCCGCCGCCTCAACTCTCACATACACATACACACATACACACACAGATACACCCTCAATAGCCCTCTTTCACCCTCTTCCTCACACAACTCTCACATTCACGTGCGATTGCCCCGCAGGATCTCGCAACGACTAACGACCTTCTCTCCAGCCTTACCAGCGCATGTGGGGGCCTAGCGGGCGGCGGCAGTGGCGGCGGTAGCAATGGCTCTGGCGGCGGCGGATCGACGGCAGCTTCTGCCGCTGCCGCCACGGCCGCCGCCGCAGGCGAAGTGGTTCGTGACATTTTGGGTCGTCTTCCCGTTGACTTTGACTTAGAGGCTGTAGCAGCCGCCTTCCCCGTATTGTACCATCAGAGTATGAATCAGGTTTTAGTTCAGGAAATGAGCCGCTACAACCGGTTGTTGGGGCTGTTGCGCAACAGCCTGACGCAACTTGGGAGGGCTGTAGCAGGGCTGCAGCTACTATCTCCGGAGCTGGAGGCGGTGCTGGCGGCTGTAGCGGCGGGGCAGGTCCCGGCGGCATGGAAGGTGGGTACCGTTACGGTTATGATTACGGTTATGATTACGGTTATGGTTCCGGAGAGCTGATGGAGAGCTGATGGAGAGCTGATGGAGAGCTGATGGAGAGCTGATGGATATATTCACCACGTGCAAAATGCTCTCCCTTTCTCTCCCCACACATACCCACACACGTTTCCCCTCTTTCCCCCCTCAACCCCCAACCATCAGGCCCACTCGTACCCATCGCTGAAGCCTCTGGGTCCCTTCATAAGCGACCTTCTCGCCCGCCTGGCCTTCCTGTCGGACTGGGCCGCAAACGGCTCCCCCGCCGCCTTCTGGATCGGTGCCTTCTTCTTCCCGCCAGCGTTCACCACGGCCGCGCTGCAGGTTTGTGCGTGTGTGCGTGTGTGTTTGTGTGCGTGTGTGTTTGTCTCAACCATTGTCCCGAATGACCTTCAAAACATCAGCAAGGTGCGAAGGTCTAACGTTTGGCACCACGTGGTTACTGCCATCGCTGCTCTCGCTTCGGAACGAACCCTTTACCTTGAACGCCGTCCCGCTAACACGCACACACACATAAACACACACATAAACACACACATAAACACACACATAAACACACACGTGCACACACATACACACACGCGTCCCCGTCCCCCGACTCCCCCGGCAGAACTTCGCCCGACACCACGTGCTGCCCATTGACCTGGTTGGATTCGACTTTGAAGTGCTCCGGGCACAGGTAGGGAGGGCTTGGGAAGGGGCAGTGCGTTTGTGTGTGCGCGCGTCTGTCTGTCTGTCTGTCTGTGTGTGTCTGTGTGTGTCTGTGTGTGTCTGTGTGTGTCTGTGTGTGTCTGTGTGTGTCTGTGTTCTTACACTCATGTAAACGCCGACACCGGCGGACGTCGCATGGTTCGTTTTGGCTGGCGTGTCTATTTCCCCCCTTAGGGCTTAACCCCTCCCCTTGCTACAACCCTTGCCACTTACCCCCCTAATCTGTCCCCCTTCTGTTTTCCCCCCTCCCCCTCCCCCTGTCCTTTTCCTCTGCTCCTCCAGGACTCCTCGTCCCTCACGGCCCCTCCCCCGGCCGGTGTGTTTGTGCACGGGTTGTTTCTGGAGGGAGCTGCCTGGGACCGCACCGGCGGCTGTTTGACTGAGCAGGACCCGAAACAGCTGCATTGCGCGGCACCGCCCATTTGGTTCAAACCCGTGAAGCTGGCGGACCTGAGGTGCGTGCGTGTGTTGAAACGTGTGCTGGGTTTTGGTGTTTTGGTTTCATGTGGCGTTTGTGGGGGTGGGGGTGGGGGGAAGGCGGTGGGGGTTTGGGGGAGGGAAAAGAGGGTTAGTGCCGTCTTTCAGGTCCTCGTACTGGGAGGGGGTTCTACATCTGAGGTGGAGGTAACAGATGTGCGTATTCTTAAAATTAAGATGATATATAGACGTGTTTGTTCACGCGTGTCTGTCTGTCCGTCTGTCTGTGGTGTTGAAGAAGAACGCACCTGCACTACCCGTATCGCGCCAACGCTTGTATTTCGTGGCGGGAAAAACAAATTTGTTGATTCGACTGCAATTTGTATGAATAAATACATCATGAAAACTATCCAAATAAAACAGACAGCCTATTGAGAAATAAATAAAAATGGGAAAAATAAAATTAAATAATAAGATAGCGAAGGTACCATTGCTCCATCGTCGCCGACGCACACCTCTCCCCTCCCCCTTCCTCCCGCCAAGTCGTCCTAAAGGCTTCTCTTACCTGACGAATGGCCCGCCCATACCCCCGTGTCACATACACACACATATATATGTACACACACAGGCCCTCGGCGTGTTATGATTGCCCCGTGTATCGTACGGCCGACCGACGCGGCGTTTTGGCCACCACGGGCCATTCCACCAACTTCTTAATGAATGTGGCCCTGCCACTGGGGCTGCCCCCCAGCGCCCCCCCGGCGGATCTGCGACAGCTGCAAGACCACTGGATATTGCGGGGGACGTGTTTGCTGACGTCATTGCCAGAGTGAGGACGTGGAAAATGGATCGGGTGCGGCGGGAGGATGTGGGGGGAATGCATGCGATCTGGGAGACTCGTGTGGAGGGTACGGAAATGAACTGACGAGAACGGTTTGAGAACGAGAGAGGCGGAGGGAGCAGCATATGGGCAGGGGGGGAGAGGAAATTGGAAATGAGCAGTACCCAATACGGCATAACACGCCTGTTGTGTGGCTGCGTCGTCGCCCAGTAATGTTTGCGTGGGATAGCCAGCGAGCTGTTGGCGCTGCTGCCGTTCAACGGTGTCTGGAATGTTCTAATTTCGAATCAGCTTATGTTGTGCGAAATGACGGCTATCCAGTAATGGCCTTGATGTAACGGTCCTACGAATTTGTGGCAGATGGATATACATACATACACACACACATATATATATATATGTTTGTGTGTGTATTGGCGGGGGGAGGTGTGTGTGTATTTACCGCCGTCTGGGGCTGTGGGGAGAAAGGGCAGACGGAGGGAAAGGGGACGAGAGGCATGCCGCGAGGGCTGGGAAATGCCAGCGACTCCATCGGCGCTTTCGGCACGCAGGTGTCGTACAGGCGTGGTTAGGTGTGTTATGCTGTGCTGTGCTGTGAACGTGTTTGGATGGCAAGGGGGGAAACCCCCACGAGCCAAGAACCCGGCGACCACCCAACAGGGCGCGACGTTGATATCGTTGTGTTCGAGTATCTTCGGGGGGATGTGCGGGTGGGCGTGTGCTAATATTTCGGTGTGTGTGTATGTGTGTTTGTCCTGCTGCTACTGCTGCTATTGCTGCTGGTTTAGTTGGCTACAGCCATAATTGACCCCGGCTACAGCTGTGGCGACTGGACATCGTAATACTGCTACTGCTGCTTTGCTAAAGCGACACAGGAAAGGGATTGACTTCACCCAGTCCACCGACAATAATACGCTCTTGACAATTACTTAGATAATACACTCGTTCACGTGACCACTATTCGTTCGCTATGTCATGACGACTCAAAAGGCAGTTTACGTAAGGCAATGGATTCTGTTGCCGTATATCACAATAACGGAGGCGCACGTTGTGGTTTCGGGGGCCTGGCTCGCTGGCGGGAAGGGCATACCGAACTTTGGTATCCTTCAATGTCGTACCCGGTCTGCCGTACACGTGTTCATGGGTACACGGGCGTCTATCTTCCTATGTGTATGCTTTTATACTTAGCTAGTTTGGCACCAGTGGCAGGTGCTGATCAATGCACGCAGCTGAGGGAAAGGATAGGGAACAAACTGGTCGCAGGATGTACGGCAGTGGATTCGTACATATTCTTGGTTTAATCTGAAGGACGGTGTCACGCACGATGGTTAAAGCCAACTTTGGAGGCCTCTGTTGGATGACGTCTGTATTGATGTCCGTCTGGATGAGACAGGGTTTGGGAGGCTTGCCTCGTTAAGTTACGCAATAAGGCTAAACTGCTAGGAGGGCTACGTGCTTGCTTGCATGTCTGTCTGTCCGTCTGTCTGTCTATCTGTCAACGGCGCACATGGCACTTATAATTTGTGGCATTATGGATGCAATATTTAGTAGTAATATGCCTTTATTTGCTGCTGCTTGTTGCATCTACCCTTACCTTACCCGCTACGTCGTACCTATAACTTTCGATGCGGTTTTTGATCCGAACAAACCATATAATATTCGCTGTGTGTGCGGACTGCGGAGGAGACCCGGTGGCGGGGGAGGTAGGTGCGCTGCGTGTGCGTGTGTGTATGTGAGCTTTGGCCAGCAGATGGGAACGTGCACACGTACGGTTGCCCTCCATACATATATTTTATGGCGGCGAACAATATTTGGCGGTTAGGACCCGTCTCACTGGTTGAGGCGGCTAATACAGGAATGCGGTGCCCGGTGCCCCGAGATGGGGAAGCCGTGCAGGGCTCAACTCATTCGCCTTGATGCCTCATCGTCAGCATTTATATAAACACCTTAATAACCGTTAGAACGGTGATAACATATGTGGGCCCTATGGCAAAACATTTTTCCTTTTGGACGAAGCTATTCGCGTACACGCGTTTTCTGCGCTGCAACAGTGCGTGCGCGCGTGCATCATGTTTGTTTTCAGGTCTTTTCTGGACGCATCACCTCCCGCTCTCCCCTCTCCCTGGCTACAGAAGCAACAGTTTCCGAAACTACTCAACAGCAGCAGCAGCAGCAGAATTACACAAAGACACACACGCACACAAAGATATGTATATTATCCTAGCCCACATAGCGTGTCCCTTGTCGTTCCCTTCTCGTCCTACCTCTCGTTCCTTTTTGTGACACCGTGCAAGCTGTTCTGATGGCAGGCCTGGCGGCTTTGACGTGCAGCTTTGCTCGCGAACTCAGCCCGGCGTTGAACAGCACCTTGTCATATTATGAAAGATATATGCTGTCGTAACGAATGATTGAGGACCTCACTCCAGGAATACTCCTGCCCATGATAATGAAATACGACATTATTCGACCGACTGTCCGACAAAACATCGACCAAGGAACCGGAAGTCTTAAATAGTAACGTATGAGTAATGTGTAAATTCAGCCAACCACCTCGACCCCCGGCTCTGCATGCCAACACTGCTGCATAAGTGCCCAGGTTAAATTGGCAATTTGGGGTTGGTGGACCGGAGCAGCGGGAGGAGAACCAACTGCTGGGGACGCAACCTTGTTCATAAAAAACGCACACAACCGATAACATACACGCAATCAACAACTGAACCGCACGGTGACATTCATGAGCATCCAATAAATTCACCAACAGAACAACCACTTAACAACCCCGCAGCAGGCGAGGGGCTGCACGACGAGGAGTCGCCAGGCAGAGCAAAACCAATCACCAGAGAATCGCACGCACATGCTTCCATATACACACACAAGCTTGGATGCAAAGAGTCTCACGGTAAAGAATTTCGACGATGCCCGGATGCTGCCGAGCAGGAAAAGCCAGCAGCGGGAGCAAACTGAAAATATTGAAGTACCTTGTCTGCTGGTGCAGACGAGGTACCCCGCTGAGGAACATGACGAACTGTACGCAATTCTGCCTTCACATTCATGTAACCCCCTTATTACTAATAACTGCGTAAACAACAGGTTATGGGGGCCGGGGGGCCGGGGAATGCCGGGGCCCTCTTTCCCTGTGCCAAGCTACAACAGTATACACTAGCATACCTTATGTCGCCACTTGTAAGCTCAACCAAAATTTCAGTGATGCCAGCCTAACACACGGAAAAATACACCCGGGCGGATACGGATAGCGGAAAAGTATTATAGCCCATCGTGCGATGTGTGAATTTGAGAAAAATCTGCCATATACTCCCAAGCCCAATGACGACCTTCCTAGCATTCCACTTTTATCCTTTCCTTTCCTTCTCCTGGTCCTCAGGTTTTGCGGTCCGGTCCATAGCAAAAGCTCTCTGGCTTATGTTAGCGGTTGCTGAGTTAAGGTTCCGCTACTTCGCTCCCGTTTAATTGGTTAAAAGTCCCATCTATTAGGCGAAAAGGACGATTCCGGTTGTGAATTTGGGCGGCTGGGGCTCACTGCTTCAGATCTTCGGAGGCAGCTGAGCATAGCCGCGCACAGACACGAATAGACAGAACGGCCCCGGCAGCTTCCCGATGGCGCCTTTCCCGAACCGACGATATGCAACGTGAAAGAGGGAGGAGGGAGAAGGGGTACGCACATGCTCCCTGGCCCAAGGCCTTGGCCTTACGCCAATGCTGCGCTCTCCCTAGTCCCTGTTACGCACAAGACATAACGACCCTCCCCATTCCATCCGTTTAGTCGGTCTTCTTGTTGGTTTCCTTCTCCTTGCCCCGCCCCTCCACTTTTCCCTCCATATTTGCTGGCCCACTTCAGTCCGTGCTCTCAATGATAGATTTGAAACATGGGCGACTGGCACTGGCGCCTGCGGCTGTATCATCCTTCGTAGCCGCAATCACCGCCGCTGCCATCGCCTCTGCCGCCAGCATCCCCGGCCCCGATCTCGCTGATGGTGCCGCAACCCAGGCGATGTAGCTATACCGCAGATAGGTATGGCAGGCGATGGTGGTTGCGACGGCCGCCAGTACGACACGAAAGCACAGTACGACAGCCCGTACAGGGTCGGCGGTGGCTCCGGAAGCGAGCATCATCTCGATAGCGAAGGGAAACTTGATCAATGCCAAGATGAGGGCGGCCCGTGGTGACAACTGTACAAGGATTAAACATTCCCCAGGTTGTGGGGAGTAGGGGAAGGGTACGTAAGACATATTTTCTGAGATGCCAGCATCCTTACAACGAAGTACCGTAACATTAAAAGAGGACATAACGAGCATGCCCGAAGGAAAGAGGCGGAGGAGAGGAAGGACCGAAGGGAAGCAAAAAAGGGAAAACAAAGGATATGCGGAAGCCGTTTCCGAATATTCGCCTTCCCCTCCATTCCCTCCCCTTCTTCGTTTCCTTGCATTTGCAATCTTTCCCCCCTCCCACCCCCCGCTCACCCACCCAAACCTCACCCACCAGGCAAGAGAACGGCATCAGCACACCCTCCATAACCAGCATGGCATAGCCCATTTGGTACGGCACTATGCCCGGGGGGGCCGGGAAGCCCAGCCATCCAATCATGAGCTTGGCGGTCACGTAGGCGAAGTAGCGGGGGATCTAGTGGAGGGAGGAGGCGGGGAAAAAGCTTGAGAAAGAGAAGTAGTGAAGGATGGACGGTACGTCAGACTAAGAACCATCGATAAACAGGGATGCGACAAAAAGTCAAGAGCGCGAGAGAAGTAGCTCATTGGCGGCTTGTCAAGCAATACCCAAGCAGCTACCATCGCGCACCTTGACCGCATTGACCAACGCCTCCCAGCGTCTGTGCGGCAGTAGCGGCCAGGCGGCAGCAGTGAGGGTTCCCATCGCGCATCCCACAATAGTTGTGAGGTTGCCCGGGTCTAGCAGCTGGTTCCGCGCCCGGAACAGAAGTGCGATTAGCGATAGAACCTCCATGGCTTGACTGCGACACAGGTAAGGTCGGGTTGGATGGGGTTAGGATGGGGTTAGAAGGGGCAAGGGAATGGACGCGGCATGGTATTTGCTGTTGAGGAGCAAGACTACGAACTTTCGAGATCCCGGTGGAAATGAGTCTGGTGCTGGATGGTTAAGGGGGAAGGCCCACGAATGAATGGAGTGTCGGCAGGGAGTTGGGGTTGGGTTTTAATTGCCAGCCAATGATGCGGGCCCCGTCGCAGAAACGCCCTCGCCTCCCTCCCACCTCTTCCCGCGGCCTTTAGCTGGGGTTTTAGGAATGTCGCCCTACCTCCCACCTGCGCAACCATTTCCACTACCTGTACCACCACGACTGCTACAACCACTGCCAGGCACTCGCCGCAACCGGTTTCTCTGCTCGGCATGACGACCTACATGACATGGCCGTAAGCAAACACCCGCGGTGCGGCATACACCGCATAAGCCGCCTCGTCCTTCGGCGGCAGCGCGCACCAGCCTATGGCTTGCAGCAGCGCTACCAGCAACAGCGGCCGAGGGTGGGATTGAGGCCCTGGCGGCGGCGGTGGCCAACAGTAGCCAGTGTCGGGGTTTGTGGCTTCAGTCGCAACATCTGTCGCGGCGGTGGCGGCCGTAGCAACAATAGCATCAGCACCCTCAGCTGATGCTGCTATGACCGCACGTTTTCGGATGCAGTTCGCTGTAGCAGTCCACCCGCAGGCTTCGGCGTAGCTAATAAGGTGCAATGCCAGGGCGTCAGCTGTGTCGTACGGCATGCGTAGACACAGCTCCGCCGCCCTGCTGGCGTAGGTAGCTCTTACATTGCTGGCAACAGCGGAGTGGGTCAGCCAGGCGCCGAGGTCCCACAGGAAGTCGTCCAAGGAACGGTCTGTGCTACGGCCGCTGAAGCTGCTACCGGCGGCAGCGGCGGCCGCGGTATTCACCCAAGCTGTCGCAGACTCTAGTTCGACGGCTACAGCCGGGTCGTCCAGGATGAGCAGGGGTATGGCGGGCGACAGTGTGCGTCCCAACCGCAACTCAATTAAAGCCAACCCTGGATAAGGTGGCAGCTCCAGGAGGTCCACCTTGTACGAGGACGTTAAGCTGCCGCCGTCGCCACCGCCAGCACTCCCGGACCTGAGGGCTGCCCTCGAACGCAAGTAAAGGCCTTGTGACCGTATCAGGACTTCCGGGAGCGCCCTCGTCGTGCTCATTTCAGCATGATTGCCGCAGGCGTCACGGTCATTGCCGCCAGCAGATGCATCCGCATATGACACGGTGACGGATAGCTCCGCCACGACCGCCTCACAAGGTGCCAAATTCGGCGGACATGGCGGCGGCGGTGGCGGCCGCATCAGCACCCGAGGTGAAAGCTGCAGCACGCGAGGCTGAGGCGTTACGCCACCGCCGGGGTGTTGTACGGCGGCCTCATCCAATGAGATGACCGTCACATCGGCGGTCGCCGATGCTGTCAGCTTGCCCCCAAATATGGCGGTGGAAGCATTGACTCCGAGGGCCCATAGGACTCCGTCGATGTCTGAAGCCAGGCTAACGGCATGGTGACAAATACGGCACGGATCCACCAAATGAATATCGCCAACCGCCGGCGCCGCCGCCGCCGCAGCAGCAGCAGCACAACAGTGACCGCTTCCATCGCCATTGGCAAAGGCGGCGCAGTCGGCGGACTGCAGCTCGCGCCCCTCAGGTATGTGCGGCGCCGCCGCACTAGAATGCCTGGCGGCATCGTACATCTGCCTGGCGTCCATCTCCAAGTCCATAAGCAGCTCGATACATCCTATGACAGTGGGGAGAATACATCCAAGGACATTTAGCCGAAGAAGCTTGTGTTTTGCACATCACCCATTAACATAACCCACCAAACATGCCCCCTACAATGATGTTGCCTAAGCTGACCCAGATAACTCGCATAACCCAGCTCAAACCAAAACGCAAGCCAGATCAAAATTGTCGCTGTCCCTGCAGCAGACGTTTCCGCAAGCCTAAACGCCACGGCAGAACATAAGGTAAGGCCTTCCCCTTCCTCTCGGCCCAATGGGTTCGTGCGATCACCGAGTGGTCCCTGTAGTCCTCTTACTCTACGTTCCCACCCCAGCCATGGGGTCCAGTGACCGGGTTCGTTGCATCGTTGCCTTTCTGTATACCGTAGAGCCCAAAACTCGCTCCGGAACAAACCTGGGCGCACGTAGACACCAGACAGATGCATCCCCCGCTGCGCCACCAGCGCCTGCAGTCGCTCCACGTATCCCGGCGCGATGTCCTCGGGCTCTGCAAACGGAATCTTAATGCGAGCTGTGCGGCGACGGATGGGGGACTTGTACGGAATCGTAAGCGTCGTGCTTACAGCGCCGCACACGGCACGGCCATTAGCGACGGTGGCCAAATCTGGGACCATGTTCTTGGTCCCTTCGTCCTGCACTGCCGTCGCCGGCCCCGCCACAATGGACCCTGTCCCAGCCTCAACCGCCGCCGCTGGCGTCCCGGCAGCACCTGCAGCTGCATGAGCCAGCATCTGCAGCACCTGCTGACAGCAGTTCCCAGTACAGTGCCCACAGCCAAGTAGTCGATCCCTCCTCTGATCGCTGCTGGCGGGGTCCTCCGCTTCAGGTCGAGGCTGCTGGGAATCAAGGTGGCCCTGCAGTTGTTGCCGCTGGCAATGAGCCGAAGAGGCTGGCGACGTTGGTGCCGCTACCGTTGCGGCTGCTGATACCTGCGGCGGCGACGTCTGCAGACCAACCAATGCCCGGGGCCCATGGCGGCGACGGAAAAACCGGCCCACAAGCCAATGTACGGCAAGCATCAGCACTGCGCGCTGCAGTACCACCTGCGCCACGAACACCCATGCAGCTGTGGCTGCGTTACCTCCATCGCCGTCGCCGTCATTGCCATTGCTGCCACCGGTGCTATCGCTGGCGTCAACATCACCGCCACCAACAGAGATGCCGACCGCGTTGCTGTGACCGTGCCAGGAGGCGAGGAGGCCCACTGCAACGACGCTCAAGATGTTGAAGAGGACCTCCGCATGGGCGAAGCTAGTCTGTGGAACATTAGGCACATGCGTGCGCGAATGCTGTTCATCTGGGTCGCGTTGCGTGTGCGTGAATCTTGATCTGGGTCACAATGCGCGTGGGTGAATGTTGACCTGAGTAACGTTCCTGGTGTGCGTTCAAGTGATGCCGTGCTTATGGCTGTAAGAGGGATCCCCAGCCCATTGGGCCGCGGGTCTTAGATTGACAAAGTTCGTTTCCATCGCATGCATCAACAAGCAGATACTCGTGGCACATTTCCTCACCGGCTGCATCACGGATACAATGGCGTCGAAAAAGCCCTGGCTCCGAAACACAAACTGCGATGCCGTCGAACTCAATGGTGATCTTCGGCCAGCTGCCAACAGGAGCACCAGCGGCGCCGCCCGGGCCGCGAATGTGAGTAACGGGGCCACAATATGGGAGTACAGGCGCGGCGGTAAGCAGATGCGGCTGGCCACACGCAGGAGCCAAAAGCTGAGGAATGCTGCCAACCAGACATCCTGCCCCCGGATGCACAGCACGTTCTTAAGTATTCGTGGTGACGACCGTGCCAGGAAAGCGGTACGTGCGATCGCCGATCCCTCGCAAGGATATGCATGCAAGACCGAGATGGATGCAGACAGTGCATCAAGGTCCTGCCCACCGCAAAAGGCTATCATCAACGGTGCTGCCGATATGATAACAAAAACGCATCCGATGACTAGAGTTGTGGCATCAAGGACTGCCTCGAGTAATTGATGCACTTTTTGAGCGGCGCCCTGCTGGGGCCCAACCGGCATTTCAGGACGTCCAACAACTACCGGTAATGCACGTTGTGCGCTAACCTGAAAGCGATGGAAAACGGGCAGCCAAGGGCACGTGGGGAAAAATTACCCAAACGAGACTGTGCAATAGTTTGGCGGGATTTGAGAAATTAAGTAGGATATCATGCAGTAATGGATAAGGATGTGAAATGCGGTCGCGAGCCGAATTATTGGACCTAAGGAAGCACAGCACGGAAGGCGGCGTTCTGGGGGAGGTTTCGTGAAAAGTCTAGCAATTGATATCAATAAATCATGGCAGCTTCACAGAAAAACGATTCACCTTGCCGATACTGATTGATCGGACTAAGTCAGAAACTTACATAAGCTTTCACGCAAGTGCCTCCACGCCAAAAAATGTTTCTTAGGGTTAGCTCCAGCCTCATATTCCATTTTAATTATAGCGTCCTGTTTTGCCTTTCGACTGCTGAAACAGTATAACCGTACGAGCATATACGGCGCCAAATTCCATAATTTGTTGTTTCCGCAGCGGCACAATATGTCCAAGGCCGCTGGATGCAAATTTTTTACGATGATTTTCTTTTGGATTGACTGATCCCATGTTGCTTTGTCTTTTGCCAACTTTTGCAGTTTGACAGGCATTGCATTCTCTAAAGTGTGCAATTTTACATAACATACATGAATGAATTCGCTACGATATACCGGTTGATCGTCTCTGTTTCCTAGCCAGTGGCCGTGTTTAACGTCTCCGGAGGGACCAATATACGGTGAAGTTTCTGAAAGCAGCTTCTGGCCTTAGGATTTTGCATACAACATGTCTGTAGTATGCAATATGGCGTGCGAAATCTTTACACCAACCACTGACTGCTCCGGCATTGTCGCGTCGCAAGTGCCTCTGGACGTCATGGCCACGGTATTTTCCCGCGCGGACATAACTGTGCGTGATCTTGGGGCTTCTCGCCTCGTATGCTGCCACTGGCGCAGTGCAATTGATCGGTTGACCGTTCGGCGACTGGCGTTACGCAGCCCCGGCCCGGGGCACTGCACCTTACAGCTCCTGCGCCGTTTTCCACTGCTGCATTCTCTGTCCTTGGGCAGCCTAATCACCTCCAACCGCGCTGCTTTCTCATGGGCGCTCGGACAGCTTTCGGGGCTCGTCCACTTGACGCGCCTCTCCCTGGAGTTCAGTTCGGCCTCTGCCGTACGACTTCCCGCGTCCCTACAAGCGCTCAGCCGGCTGCAAGCGTTGTCGCTGTCTGTGGGTGTCGTACAACCTGGCCAGGTGCAGAGCCATGTCACCACCGCGGCTGCCATGATTGCCGTCAGCACCGCGGTCGATGATGATATGGATGTTGACGGTGGCGGCAGCGCAACCACTGCCGGCCTCTCCATTGCCGGAGGTGTCGCGGTATCCAGAACCACAGTCTCCCAAAACGTTGCTGCCGCCGCCGCGGCGGCAGCAGCCACTGCAGTCGGCGCCATCGGTGGTACAACAACCACTGTCGGCAGTGGAGCCGCCGCCGCGGCCGCCCCGGCAGCCCAGCATGTCCCGCCCGCCGGACTGCTTCCCCTCCTCTCCAGCCTCAGCTCCCTCACATCCCTGGAGCTCGCCAACCTAGCGATTTCCGTACCAGACGTGCTGGCGGCGGTACGACTGGCGTCAACTGGCACCATGGTGTCTGCTCCTATTTGCGGCGGCGGCGGCGGTGGCAGCCACATGGGCTGCCTACGCCGGCTTGTTCTCGTGGGCAGCGGCGTCAATCTCACAGGTGTCGGCGACCCCGCGGCGCTGGCTCAGCTGGCAGTGTTGGAGGTTGGTCGCTTAGGGCTGTTGTTCGTTATCATCCTATAGTGTCGTCGTTACCATCCAGCTTTTGGTATGGCCGCTGTCACGTCAAGTGTACTAGACTTTTTACCACTATTCGTTTGCACTCTCCAGGGGATAGGATTTCTCCATGGGAAGGGATTTTGGAGGGAACGACGACCGATGGACAGACAGACAGACCGATTGGTAACCCGCAGGTGCTGTTGTGTACTCACCCCCCAAAAATGAGAGATGAAGGGATACGCCCGGTGGTGGGTTGTTGGAAGAACAACGAAGGATTGGCCCAGTGACAGCGACATATATACGACGTGGGGGGGCCCACTCGGGTTGCCGCCATTCGGGTGTCGTTCGTGGTTCAGTCCCCCGCGAGCCCCCCCGATCCCGCCTCTTTCACAAACGGCAACCACATCGCCTCCTGGTATTCCTTCCGCCTGAAAGTCCCGTTTTCCGTACAGATCACTGACAAATTCAGCATTACGCTCTGTTCTCTCTCAGAGAAAGTCCCTCTGAGTGGACTCATATAGTGGACACCATATCGCCTCTCAACGCAGGATCGCCTGGATTGGATATATCCGGTATCCTCCCTACCTCTGTTTTCCCGCCTCTCGTCTCTTTGACCTCTCCTCTTTCCATACCTCGAGACGCTTGTGACGACTTTCAATAGTCCAAACGAGGGAGGAGAGTAAGTCCTAAAAACTGAATAAGTCTTTTCTTTTCCCTGGTCCTCTGGCGTCCAACCCTCCGGATGCTGACCCCTCCTCGGATGCATAGACGCTGCATGTGGATGGGTGTACGGGAGCTGATACCCTGGTGCCGCTGCTGCGCCACCTGCGGGGAGTCCGGGTAGGTAAAGGGTACGGCAGTACTGCAGTGATTTCGTACGGCATCTGTTCGTGTGTTACGAAAGGGGGCGTGGCGGACGCGGGTGCCGGGGCGGGTCGGGCGGTGCGGGGCCGGGCATGTGGGTCACCCCTTGTGGCTTGTGGGTCAGAAGGGGCTGGACGGCCGGATCCAGATCCAGATCCCGGCCGGATCTCCCCCGCAGGTTTGCCTGCTCATGACGCTGCGAAGGAGTCCGGCTTCTTAGGAACTCTCATCTATGCCAGCCCTAGTTGATATCTGGTCTTGGGTTCTTACTAGTTCGCCTAATGCCCCGAATTACCCCACCCGACCTCGCACCGGGCTCCCCCATATGGCGGCGGTGAAATGCAAACAAACCGTATTGAAACATCCGGATCCGAATCTGGATGTTTTTGGATCTTTCTTTGGATCTTTCTGGATCCTGGATCCAGCATCTCACACTTGCCGGCATGGACTACGCTTGGGCGGCTGCAGCCGGCTACCACCACCGGCGTGCGGGTTTCGACAGTAGTAACGACCTTCAGCAATTCGACGCCAACGGTCCTAACCAATTTTTTAACGGGATCAACCTACAAGGCAACGGCCATGTCCAGCACCCGTTTGGCGCTGGCGGAGTCGATGCGATGGACGGCGGCGCGGCAGCCGCCATTGCTGCCGCCGCCTCCGGTCGGCCGCTCGCCTTCCTGCTGTGCCTTCCGCAGCTTGCCTCATTAAGCCTGGCGGGTTCTTTTCTGCGGACGTTGCCTAATCGGGATATTGGCGG
This sequence comes from Volvox reticuliferus, assembly GCA_019650235.1. NCBI lineage: Eukaryota > Viridiplantae > Chlorophyta > Chlorophyceae > Chlamydomonadales > Volvocaceae > Volvox > Volvox reticuliferus. The sequence continues at coordinate 1,059,151 of BNCP01000023.1, forward strand.
TCTGGCGGTGCTTACGGCACTGGACTTGTCCAGCAATGGCATTGATGACTTGCCGCAAGGTGGGTAACCGACCCATGGGTCAGTGGTCACCAAGTCATTAGCTACCCACCAGGAGTAACAGACCCACATATGTCTGCATTCACAGCTGGTTTTAAATCTGACCACATCTCATCTCACGAAATGAATAATTATTATTAGGTCATAATGATCACTCGGAAAGAATTTTAAATTATTTTCTCTCCAGGGCTTTCGGTGTTCAGTCTTTCAAAATCTATGCAAACGTCCAACGTCAATGCATTGCAAGCACACGGAACACAGTTGCCGTACCGCCGTACAAACGCCGAAACAGTTCCATTTTGGGACCACCTCTTTTGCACCCACACCGTCCCAATTAAACTAATCCCATCTCAAACCCGCGTTCCGGAAAGAATAATATCGCTTGAAAATAAATACAAATAAATAATTGCAAATAAATACAAATAAATAAATTGAAATGTGCACACGTTAAATGTAATGAAGATGCTTACATTACCAGGGTCTTGGGGTTTGGTAATCCACATAGTTCTCGTAAATCCCCGTTCGGATAATTCTTATAAACCATCTTGGCGGGCCTCCCACCAGGTCTGGCCTCTCTGCCGCTGCTGTCGCGGCTCGACGTGTCCCACAATGAGCTGGTGTCGCTGCCGGCGTGGCTGCGGCAGATGCAGGTGAGGTTTTAGGTGTAGGGCTTGGGGCTACTTGTGAAGGGGGCCGAAGGGAGAGGGCAAAGGAAGGCCGAAGGCGGGGCCCGAAGGGGAGGCGGGAGGGCGGACGAAAGGGGGCCCGGGGATGGGGGATAAAGATGTGCGCTTCGGGGCCGTGGGCGTGTGTATGCACAAGGAAAGTCGAAAAGGCGAGAGCACAATATTGTTTGGCTAATAAATAATTGGGTTATATATTTTTGCTTATCGTATACGTTTTGTTTTGAAGCTTGCTTTATATTACAATTTATTTTTCATCTAATCGGTCTGCTTTCGTTGCAGCATATAATATGTAGTTATTTGTATATTTTTATTTATTTATCATTTTTTTCTGTGTCTTGTCGGATACATATTTATCAATAATTATAATTAATACAATATCATTACTCCTGCTTATCGAAGCATAATATGGATTTTTTGTATCCTACAAAATGTTTTTGCAGTCCCTGGAGTCACTTTCTTGCCACCATAATTGTCTGGAGCGCTTCCCGGCGTTGCTGTACGACCTCACCCGCCTGTCGTACCTCGCCATGGGACACAACCGCGTCAGCTGGTGGTGAGGCTGCTTGCTGGTTCCCGGGTCTCGTCCTTTTTGATCACTATATCACGGTTTAAAATGTCGCCCTCATTAAACTGCCTTTCGTATTGATCCTTCACAATGTTTTATAAGATATAAAGTATAAAATATGTACATGATATGTATTATAAAATATGTTATATGTTTTTTGGGATTTCCGACTTGCGACCCTTTCCGACTTGGAAAAAGGACACCCGTCCGAACCTCCTCGGAAGGTCTGCCCTCCAACTTCTCCCTCACTCTTCTGGTCGCTCGCCGTCATCGGCCCTCCCCGACACACATACACACATACACATACACGCTTCCCTGTTTCCCCCTCCCACGCCATGCTTCTTCTCAAGGCCGGTCGAGTGTGTCCTGCCCCGGCATCGCCGCCTCGCCGCCGCCGCCGCCGCCGGCCTAAACCCTCCAGACAGCATAGCAGCCGCAGCCGTCGCGCTGGCCACCTCCCCTAGCCGCGCACCGTCGTCCCCGGCGTCGACGTCCTCCTCACCCTCCGCCAGCGCCGGCGGCTGCCTGGCCGCTGCATCCGTACCGCAGCAGCCACTGTCCCTGGTTTGCCTGGACCTGTCCCACAATCGGCTGTTTGGATTGCCGGGGGGACTGCCGCTGCTTTGTGCGCTCCGGTCATTGAGGCTCCGAGAGAGCCTGGCGGGTCTCGACGGCTCGGGTACGGCCCGGGCGATGTCGCTATTGGCCGGTCTTACAGCGCTAAGAGAGGTGAGTGCGGTAATATGTACGTTCCGTGCATTTTTACTTTCCGTAAAATTTCGTAACCCTAAAATATATAATTATACGCTAAAATATATAATTATACGTAAACGTTTCGCAAGGTGGGGGAAAATGTATTCAAGGCAGAGGAGCATCCTTATTAGTGGCTTCTTATATTTGTCCCCTCTCCTCCCTTTTTTTCTGTCCTCCCCTGCGCATGTTCTGGGGATTGCTTCATCCTCGTCTGGCGCCGTACGACGTATCTGGTCCTGTACGGCAGTTGGATCTCTCGTCCAATCACCTAGACCAGCACGCTATAGTGCCGCTCTCGGAGCTGAGGGGTTTGCGCCAGTTATGGTTAGCGGACAACGGACTTGAGGTACGGCATGTTGCCGTTGGCGCATTGTCGACCAATGGGTTTTCTGTGCGTCGTTGGATTCTGCGTAGTATGCTGACGTAGGTATCCTCGTTGTCGTACAGAGTATAGTTATATAATAGTATAGTATATATGTATATAATAGTAGTATAGTTATATAATAATTTACCAACTGCAACATTGACCCATGGGACATTCATGCAGGAGTTGCCCTTAGGTCTGGCACATCTGAGCCATCTGACATTGCTTAGCCTGCGCGCCAACCGCTTTACAGAGGTACGAATTTGCCGTACGTTGTACTGCATGATGCCGTACTAAGCTCTCAATTTATGAACAGATCGGTTTAAGCAACGCATATGAGCAGAATTTGGCGGCACTTTGGAACGGTTGAATTACGTTGACAGTACTTTGTAAATCCAACCCATTTTTTACTAACGAGCCAACCAATATTTTTTGGTCAAATCACGCAAGCCTTACAATTAAGATGCTGGAACCTTTTGAACTCAAGATCGAACGTTTGTGCTTATATAGATGTAGTGCGAATTGTTGCCGTACGTTGTGCCGTACCCGTGTCATTCAGGTGCCCGTTTGCCTCCGCTGGCTGTCAGATCTTGAAGTTCTGGATCTGTCGTGTAACCGCCTGTCAGAGCTCCCGCACTGGATTGGCGGCGGCGCTAACGGTCATCTTAACGGCCACGTCAACGGTTACAACCACTTATCCGACTCCCATCGTGGCATCAGTGTTGGCAACGGTCACCATTCTTACGAGGCCGGCCGTTTTAAGCACCAAGATGATGAACAAACCTGTTTTGGTCAGCACCGCGTCTCAAAGGGTGCGAATCCAGTACGACAGGAGCTGCAGCAGCAGCAGCAGCAGCAGGGGCCTAATCAAGAACAGCACCAAGAGCAGCAGGACCATCAGCAGCAGCAGGGCCCTCACCACCATTTAGGACTGATCGGATTGCGACATCTGGACGTATCACAGCAGTACTCGGTAGTTGTACGGGAGAGTGCGGTGCCGCACATACCGCCCAGACTGGTACGGCAGCAGGGGTTAGGGAGTTAATCGTGTCTTGACGTTTATTCGTACCGCTAAGTGATTTTGCGTGTATGTCATGTACGGCTGTATGCACGTTATCACACGCGTTTAAGCGTGTGTGCGTGTGTGTGTGTGTGTGTGTATGTGTGTATGGAGCAAGGAAAGGGAGATTTGGCGATGTGCAAGTTAGCTATGATAGCTATGATGGGGAGAAGGAGAGGGAGAGTTTCCGTGTGTGTATGTGTATGTGTATGTGTATGTGTATGTTCATCGATATGTGTATGTGGTTGTTAGATGTCCGGCTGGGCCCGGCTCTCTGGGCAAATGGTCAAGTGGCAGCTAACGTTAGGCCTAACGGAAGGACCGCCGAAGAGGCCCTGCCCCTCCCCCCAACCCCCCAATGTGGAAATGGGAGAGGACGTGAGGGGCCACTGTCCCCCCCTGGAGCTCGACCAATCAAGGGATAGAGAACCTGCGTATGTGTATATGACTGTTGTGTCCGGAGGGGTAGTGCAGCGTTGCGGGTTTTCGTTCTCGCTGTGATCTGGATTCCAAATCTCCCCTCACCTTACCTCACCATGCTCGGGGCCCCCCCGCCCGCCCCCGTCACTGGCTCACGTCGACCCCTCCAGGAGGTGCAGCCACCGCGCTGCCTTTACGGCCCACTGCAGGTACGGAAACACCCTAAGCCTTAAATTCGTAAGTTAGGAGAAGAACTCGTTCTGTTCCCCGCCCATGCACGCAACCCATACACTCCCCACAAACACTACGTTACACTTTCACCATCAACTTCATCCTCAGGGTGACCTGCCTGAGGAGCTCTTGCGGCTTCGCAACCTCCGCGTCCTGGTGCTTCAACGCCATCCACTCTTGAAGCTGGCGGGATCAGCAGTGCTGCGCCGCCTGCAGGTGGGATCGTTGTGGGGTTGTGGGGAGAGCTGGGTGAGGAACGGGGGGATAACGGGCATAAAGAAGTGGGCGAATTTTTAATTTTATTTAATTTAATATGTTATAGAATATTATAGTTTTTGATCTGAGCCAATTTTTACGCAATTGGTAAATAATTACTCATTTGTTGTGTCCAGTGTACACTTCTAAAAAAACAAGCCTGCGTGCATTAGAATACTTTCTGATTATAATATATATATATATATATATATATATATATATATGCATACATACATACATACATACATACATACATACATGCATACATACATACATACATACATATACATGATATATTAATTAATTTAGAAATTGTAATTATTTTGTATTAATGGCGTGTGGTGGTGGTGGTCGTGGCGTGTGTATGTGTTTGTACGACACAGGCCCGTGGCGTAGAGGTAATTCATCCGCGGCCACTACGCGTGGAAGCCTTGCCCGGCGCCGCCGCCGCCGCGTTCACCACCGCCGCCGCCGCGGGGGGCTTGCTCTTCCCGGGTCGGCTCTCCGCAGTACTGCGATCGGACTTCATTGGCGCTGCTGGCCCGGGCGTAGGCGTTGCCGGCGCCAGCACCGCATACCTTGCGGCGGCCGCAGCCGCCACGGCCGCCACTGGGGCTGGTGGCCACAGGGCCGGTCTGTCGGTGCCGCTTCTGAGCCCCCGCGAGATCATGCTACTGCTAGCAATACTGGTGGTGGTTCCGCTAGCTGCAGCCGCTATCTCTATTGGGTTTGTGATGCCGCCGCCGCTGCATGTGGTACGTCCGACCATCATTTCGTCCATTCAATTCCGGCAACGAAAGCCATTTTGCAAAATTTAAATATATTAAATAATTAAATAACAATAATAAATAAATATGTTACATGAAATATTATTACATTAGGTGTATAAAGATTGTTCGTACTGCATATGTCTAATATATTAAATTATAATGATATGGGCTCAGGGGTCATCTTAGGGTTTGTTCCCTTTGGCTCATTAAATGACGTAAGCTCCAGGATATCGTACCTTGAGAAAAACACGGTAAATAGTATTCGTACGTAAAACCACCTGTAAAAATCCCGTATTTTATTATATTCTTTGGAATGCTGTCAAATGTACGACATGAGTTAGCCCTGTTGCGTGCAGGTGGTGCTGGTGCTGGTGGTGGCGTTGACGCGACTGGCAGTGTACGGCATTTGCCTGAACCGGGACCTAGCGCGGCAGCAGCAGCGGTAGTGGTGGCGGCGTGGTGGCAGCATGCGGCCATACCATACTTGGTATGCGCTGAGCCTGTGCTTGGGCCTGCAAGTATATATACAGGCGGAATGAATATGATGCCATTGGTGTGACCTCATATTCATGATTTAAAGAGAAGTGCTGCATTGTTGTGTTGTGCTGGTTTAAGGTCAGTTCCGGTTGTGTTAGTTTTGGTTGTGTTAATTTCGGCTGTGTTAGTTCCAGTTGTGCTGTTTGCATCAGTTTCGAGGATGCCGCATGGGCCTTCGCGCCCCGCCAAACTAGAAGTGCCAAAATATTGAGCATGAACATGAACATGAACATGATTGTGAATGTGAAAGTGCCGTCTGCATCCATGTGGTGTAGAAGACCGATAAACTCTGGAATTAGTTTCCAGAATGTAAATCGCGCATGTCTGTACTGGGTGGGGGTGGGGAGGACATAGGTGAACGGCGATATGGGTAAGAAATGGTGATGATAGGGTTTTTGATGATAGGATCTCTGGCTTGAGATCCGCTGACCTAGGTTAGGATGCAGTGACAATAACCTGTACTTGTGTGTACGGTCTGCAAAGAATAACCATAAGACTCACGCTGATGTCTGACATACCTCATCAGCTGGTGTTTCCTGTGCTCTCCCCTTTTGCTGTCATGTAGCTGACCCTAACTTAACTGCCGAATATCGTCGAGGATGCTGAGCTGCTAGGAAGATTGCCATACATGCTGACAGCCGTATTGTAACACCTCACGTTTTAAAAAGGAGAATGGGACGAACACAACTTCACTAGTTCTAACCATAAGTAATTGCTGTCTAATATGGTGTGGCAGGCGTCCACAGGCAACAACTGCGTGCATCAATGTGCATCAGCATGACGCTCCATCAACCAATCCCATGCAGTCTGTCCCCTCTTCCGATGTTGTCAAGTTTTGGGGCTTGGATGGGAAATATTAGAGGTAACGGAAATGTTAAAAATTACATTTGGAGAAGGATTTTTGCTGGTGAATAACGGTGGGTAGAATATGAAAGATTGAGGATGTTGCAGTCAAATCATTGCACTTGCTATGATAGCAACACCTGCTGCTGCAATTTAGTAACCTCCCAACATAATTTAGATCATGATATGGGTTCCCGCCACTGAATTCCAGATTTTGATTACAACTGTACTAAGTCCAGAGAAGTCCATAACCAGCAGTATTGAGAACCCACTTTTGTGACAGGTCTATACCTACCTCCCCATACCTACTTCCCTTGGCAATCCTTGTCCGGAAAGATATCATGAGTGCTCCCAAAGTGGGAAACATTGCAATCTCTTAGCATTGCATCATAATTTAATGGCACTAGACTCCCGGAGGCTGCCGCTGTGCCTGCACCAGAGGGGTGGGAAGCTCTAGTGTGACAGCGACATGGCGGTGGCAGCGGCAGCTCCATCAAACCATCCAGCATGAGCGAGGTGGGGAGATAGTTGGGAGAGAAGGAGTAAGAAGAGACAGAGCGAGGAAGGGATCATGGAGATAGATGGAAGGAGGGAGTAGGGAAAGGAAAGTGTGGCAGATGGGAAGTAGGAAGACAGAAGGAAGAGGGGTGAAAGAAATAAGGGTCAAGGAAGGAGAGGGAAAGGAAAGGGAGAAATGAGGATGGGAGAAATGAGAAAGGGAGAGAGTACGTAGGGAGAGAGAAGGGAAGAAGTAGGGAGGGAAAGAGGGAGGGAGGGAGCAAAGGTACGAGGCAGGGAAGGATAGGAAGGGAAATATGGAAGGAAAGCAAGGGAAAGAGAAAAGGTGGGAAGGCAGAAGAGGGAGGGAAAGAGGTAGAGATAGGGAGGGAAAGAGGGAAGAAGAGGAATTGAAGGAGAGGGGGAGAGACAGGGAGGGAAAGAGGGTAGGGGATGCAGGGAAAGAGGGAAGAAGAGGGAGGGAAAAAGGAAGGAGAGGAAGAGATTGGGTACACAGGGAAAGCATGTCCTGACTTTATTGTCTTCACAGTGAAGCACCTAATGCATCCATAAATTGCGAGTCAAAAGAATGGAAAACATAAGTAGAGTTATAAGCAAAAACTTAGGCGCAGGTAAAGTTATCTATAGTGGGAGAAGAATAGAACCTATAAATGGATGGGTTGTCTTTGCAGGGAAAGTCATCCGCTACAGTATAACATCCCTTTTAAGGTAACATTCATACATATAAGAATCAACATGATGAATGAATGACAACATGACCAAAGCTACAATTGGATACACGATTTTGGCTTTGTTAAGATCCCCTAACAACCCCAGACAGTGATCAGCCTCTGTGTATATAAATGCCGCATGAAGCCAAGACAACCATAGCCCAGCCCTTAAGAGCTGCTGGGAGCCCTCATGATGCCCGAAATGGAATCAACCCCACCCCACCCCACCCCACCCCATATAACTGCAGAAACCTGTAGTCCCTTCCTAGCTTTTAAACTCATTTCTTGTCCATCCTGGCTGCTGGAAATGACAGTTCGTTGCTTATCGATCGTTATTGCTGGATTGTTCTTTGATGTCTGGATGGAAATTCCAGTCCATGATATATATTTATATGTTTTAAAGGTAGATAGATAGATAGATAGATAGATAGATAGATAGGTAGATAGATACCCCATATTTATGCGTGTATTTAAAAGCATATGTTATCTGTCTCTAGCTATGCATGCATGTATGTGTTCACATGCAGTATGACCATCATCATTACATGGTACAGCTACAACCGTGACCCTGCTGCCGTCATTGGCTTGAGTGGTTCCCAACCTGCTACCCGCATAAAGCTGAAGCTCCTGCTTAGGACGCAGAGGGCATTTGCCATGGTTGGGTGTGCCAACACATCAACGTGCACTGCAGCAATATCACCTGCAAGGTAGTACCGTGATGGCACGTTTGCTACTGCTTTTTCCACAAGGGGAACATTTATGCTGGGGTCAATCAATGCAACCCCTGTGTGGGGATCCAGGTAAGCGAGGGTAAGCAAGTTTAGGGAGGGGAGAAATGGAATACGGGCACGCACCCTGCTTCTTCAATGGAGTGTATGTGCCTTTATTTGTCACCGCACTGTTGCTGCTCTCCTCCCACAGAATAGTATGACGGCGCCACCAAATGCAACCTGCTGAACTGCAACGTGCTGATGGTGGGCATTGAGATGAAGGGCTCCTGTGATATTGCTCTGTGCATGTCTGTGGCTGTCATGAACGACATGCCAGGAAATGGTTTACGTATAGTGGTGGAGCTCAAGAAGGACGAGGCTAATTTGTAAGATTGGCTCGGCCTCTAGTAGCCAGTGCTAAAAATTGACCATGTGTGGATCCCAATGCTACACCACATCCCTCTTAGTGCTGAGTTCCTGTGCAATGTACCCGCGCAGCAACCCACACCAGCTGGGTGTGGAGCTGCTTGCCGCCAATCAGTGAAGCCCCTTCCTCAAGCCTATTGGTGTCATGACCGACCTGGTGCATCATCAGTGCTGCTAGCCATTGAGTGTTGGGATCTACATGTGTGTTGAAACGTGAGGGGAGGAGGCTTGAGATAACCAGCAGCAGTGCCAGAAGGTGTAGGCGTGGGGTGGGATGCCTTGGTGTAGGACAACACATATCTGTGAGATTTTAGGTAAGCCAGAAGAGCTCTTACACGTCTGACGTGATCCCGTGTACGACATGCCATGCGTTTTGCATACACATTTAACCTATGAGTCCTGGCGAACTTGCAGTGATTCTTCTTGTGAATGACTAGGCCTGTCCGTGTGTCTTGTCCGGCGGCCCACATGCTCCAGATGGACATGTGGCGCCTGATGTGGGGGCAGCGGATGACTGTATGAAGATGTACTACTGCAGGGGCCGCCGCGCAGAGGCTATTGGCATTCTCAGAGCTTTCCTGTATACATATACATATATATAATATACTGTTCATGAGTGTCACGTCGGTTGGATCCGGAGCAGTTGCCTGGTTCATTAAAATCCGGATCCCAATGTTATAGTTAGTCATACGAACATTGGAACCTTGATCTCTGCGTGAAAGCTGCTGCTGATATCATTCACTTGCGCGCACAGTAACGCACGAGTATTATACTTAATAATGTACGGCAATTGGCATCCATGTCCTGCATATGGTGTAACTACAGCATGTATGCATGCATATGGCCGTGCTTGTGCAGCAGCTACAGGAAGTCTCACGATAAGGCGATTCCAACCGAATGAGGGAAGGGGATTATAAATATTCAACGTTGTCTACTTCCCCCATTCCATCACCACTTCCACCCCCCAATGAAGCGGTAGTCATTGGCCTGGGGCGGCGTATCCATGTACCCACGTACCCGCGCAACAGCCCGGATTAACGTGTCCGGAAAGGACGGGTTATAAGCAGGGTCCACAGTGAGCATGACGTAGGAGGCATTAAGGGGAGACAGGGAGACCTTCTGAACGAACCCTGTTGGAGCGGGTATGTTGGGCTTTGGTTTCTGGCCGGTGATAGGGGGGTGGTGATGCACACGCACGGAGGGATGAGGGTTAACTACCTCAGGTACCGTACTATGTACGAAAGTGGCTTCGGTTTTAGGATGCTCTGTTTCAGCTCCACACGCCACAGCCAATGACGCGAAGAGATTAGAAATATTTCAAGGGATTGTAATGTCGGATGTCGTACAGGAGTGTCGCTGTACGCATACACATACGCCTCCCTCCCACCGTCACGTCCCTCACCCCAAGCCTCAGTCCCCTACATATTGACCGCTCTTCCGACCCTAGACGGGAACATCAGCCAAATAGAGGGGTATCTAACATTACCCAGGAAATACATGAGGCAAAGACATAGAAGCGAAAACCCAGGATAAGGCCCATTTAAGAACTCCCCAAATTAAACCCGAGCCCACCATCGGTATGCAGCAGTGTTCAATCAGTTGCACTTGTGATGATCCCAGACGGTGCGTGACCTGGGTCAACTCGGCTCCCGTATCCGGGGTGGTTAGGTTTTGGTTGACAGTTGTAACGAGGTCCGGATTGCCCATACGAACGCATTCGGAGAAGCTGTCCGTTCATGGCTGTCGTAATCCAAAGTGGTTGGGCGATTAGGGTTTAGTAAAGGAACAGGTGCAAAGTTGGAAAGAGATGGTGGCAGTGGGGGACTGCGGCAGTGGTGGTCGTACATACACAGTGCGGGGAAACGCGAGGGGGAGGGGGAGGGGGAAGGGATGAGTACGGTGGATCCTATACAACATGCGATACGCAAAGAGGAAAGGTATGAGACATTTCGTGTGGGACATTGTCGCCCTTCAGCCCACTCCGATGTGGACGTGCGCCGCCAGCCGCTCTTTTGCCCGCACATCTGGTGCTGCTCTGGGCCCCCACTGGCCAAGTGTACGGGGATTCCGTCGCCGCAGGAGATGAGGCTCTGCTAAGAAGGACGACTGCGGGGCTTGGAATGAAGCTGGAATCAGCACCGCCGCCGCCGCCACCGCTGTCCGTAGGGCGCATCGGGTGCTGTCCGGGGTCATCCGGCTGATGCTGACCAGCCACAGCTTCTGGTGATGCTGGCTGCGACAACACTGTCGCCGTTATTGCGGTCGCCGCCGACGCCGCAACGGCAGCGGCAAACATGCCTAGGGTGTTGAAACGGCTGCTGGCAGCCAGTACAGCTGAGCCTTCTGTAAACCTCGTACGATTGTCGCTAAAACCGACTCTAAGGCTCACCCGGCTGTAACGGCTGGTTTTGCTGCAAAACCGGCAGTTGGTTGTGGGAAGCTCCAGGCGCGCTGCTAGGACGCACATAGGTTGCTGCCGTACAATGCTAGTAACGCTGCCGCTCCTGCTATAGGCGCCGCCGCCGCCGCCGCTGCCGCTGTCAACAGCCAAGATTGACCATTCACTGGGCGACGGCGGCGGTAGCTCCAGGGAACGTAGCATCAATGGGGGTCTCATCCTTGACGCTGACGCTGACGCCGATGACCCATCCGTGCCGCCGCCGCCGGAACCAGATGATACGGCCACGGAGCATCCGCCGCCACGAACCAGCATCGGCATAAAGCCCTCGCCATCATCTGCTCCTGCTGCTGCGCCCGTGCGCCTCCTGACCAAAGACCTGCCAACCATGGTTGCAGCGGCACCGCCGACGTCTTTGACAAGGCTTCGCGCCGCCACCCACGTCACCGGCACCCAACATGGCGGTGGCGGTGGCATCCCCGGAACCGGCTCCGGAGCGGCTTGCGTATCAAGTGGCGGTTATAGCGGTGCGGTACCAGTACCTCGAGCCGCAGGTATTCCACCGAATGTGGCGGCATTCCAAAAGCCATTGGTGCTGTTGGTGGTCGCAATGCCGTTCGCACGGCCGTACAAGCTGTGGTTATCAGTGAGTAGTGTCCAGCCAAATGGGCGTGCGGACCAGCCCGCGCCACTCCTGCACGTATTGAGATGTCCCCCGAGGGGGATGTTTGCAATTAAACTACACACCCTGTGTGTTTCGGTCCCCACCCAACGTTCACGACTCTCCTGACTCTCCGATGATGGATTGTCCCCAAATCCGTACACGGAACACATTTCACATGTCGCATCTTCAAAGCCGCAAACCCGTCTACTCTCATTTCCCCTCTTCCTTCCCACCTCCTCATTCTCCCCACCCCACCCCGCATCTTCTCCCCACGTTCCCTCTCCCCCTACTGCAGTACGCACCCGGCCTCCTTTGACCGCCTGAATGGCGTCCTCAAGGTGCTCGGGGGCCGCCGTGAAGAGCTGTAGCAGCGGGCCGTAGCTGCTCTTCCCGACCACCTGCTTCCACAACGGCACCGGCAGTAGCCGCATTAGCAGCAGCGAGTGGTAGTGTCATTGCAGCGGCCGTGTCCGCCGCCCCACCCCCCCGCCAACTTCTTTTCCCAGTGCCGCCTCCAGGGAGGGTGGCGGGTCCACCAAGCCCCACTCGGTACACCATGTACTGCACATTTGCGGCGTTTTGGTGCAGTACAAACCTGGTTTGGCACAAGTGTACGGCAGTCCCCGGGAATTAGGACAGGGTTTGGCAGGCATGTCACGTCCGATTGAGATAGCAGGTTACGGAGCAGCAGCACCAAGGAAGCGTACGGAAAACCAGAAAAAATAAATCTTCGGCTCGTCACCTTATAATCTTCTGCTTTGTTGTTGTGCGCGCGTGCATATGTGGCCACCAGCACCAGCATCGTCAGTGCGGATCAGCATCACCAGTATCATCATCATCACCGTCAATATCGTCCGTACGATTTCGTCCCCCCTTCCGACTCACCCCTTGCTGTCGAAACCTGTGACGGTGGAGGGAATGCTGGATAGCATGAGGTAATCTTGCTGGAGGCGGGCGGAGAGCTCTTTCCGCTCGTACGCTATGTCAAGCTCCAGAACCCAGGCACGAACCCGGGGCCTTGAGATTCCGCCAGGACCCTCACAGCAAGTGCCTGCAAAACGTCCACATCTGCAAAAAGCCTTCTCATAGGCCTTGTGAGCAACACTGACCCAGGTGCTGTGCGCCGTGGGAGTGCAGCTGCCTGGCGCATCGCGTCCGATTTATCCAACCTTCACGAAATACAGTTCCTTATATTGCTATAGGCTTTTTAAAACTTAATCCTGACACATACAAACTGTTTTGCTTTGTAACCACCGGAAGTACCTTAATCCGGGAGAGCCACCTAATTTTAACTAGCAATTTTAACTAGCTTTCCACGACAAAGCTGACATGACATAATACCTTGATTTGATTTTTATAATCCCTGGAAAAGCTTCTCAACGAGCGTATAATCATCTCGAACCCGACTCCCTATTTTTTTAATCCGCCTAATCCACGCTTGTAAGGACGTTAGGCCCGCTGAGCCGCTCGTCCAACAACGTTAATCCTTCCTTATCCATGCGATGCTTACATTCACCGCGAATTAAGCCCTTATCCGTCTATTTTAATCCTAGTCTAAATACCTTCTACGGTTCGAGCCACTTGAGCCAAGCTGCCCAGGCTTGATGAGCGGCCCTTGGCAAATGGAGGATCAGGAGAAGCTGCAGCGGAGAATTAATGAGCTACAAGCGGAAATACGGGTCGGCGAAAGCAGAGTCGGCCGAGGACACCGAAGAAAAGAACTTTTACAGGAAGCTTCTCCTCGCGATGGAGGAGAAGGAGAAGATCCTTCTCGAGAAGGAGAACGCGAAAGAGGTCCTTCTCCTTGAGAAGGAGAACGATCTACGGAAAGAAAAGCTTCTAAGACTCGAGAGGCTGGGAGCGTGCGTGCGGTGAGTTCGATGAGTTCTGCTGCCTTGGCCTGAGCAAAAACACCAGCCCTAGCATCCCGCCGTAGTTTAGAATGTTTATGGTTGAGCTATCACGAGTAGGCTGGCCATCGGCCGGCAGGGATCTACCTCTATCTGCCACTGTGGGCACAGCTGCACGTGACCGAATGGCAACAGATTGCCTGACCGACCGATGAATATTTTCAAAGTGTATTGGGGTTGTTGTTGGCACCTTGAAGCTGCCGTGTTTCCATGTCGTGCAGGCTCCGCGGCTGGCCTGCGGGAGATGTTGTGTTGCGACATCACCCAGGGGTTAGAAGAGGGATCTGTTTTCTCGGCAGCTTGGCATGAGGAAAAGCACCAGCACTTAGCATCCCGTGGTGGTTTAGTTCCTTGTAGTTTATTGTCTGTGTAATAGCCTGGGTAAAAACAGCAGCTCCAGCATCCCGGGATCTACCTCTGCAGCTGTGGGCACAAGTGCGTGTTATTCCTAAGCTGCTGTCTCTGGTATTTGCTGTGCTTCCTCCGCCTGCAGCCTCACTGCCTGCAGCTGCCGGTGAGTACTTCACTGCCTATATGAATGTTTACGTTTTCTTGCATTTGGGCCCGCACTTGCAAGTTGCAAGTGCTGGCCCACTGATAGCAGCAAGATGCTCCATCAAAGCTCTCTCAGGTATGCTGCTGCTTATCATGTTGCTTCTCGACTTGGAAAGGAGATTGGTATTCAGGGCTGTCCAATGTTTCCTGGGGTTGGACTCAGGGGTAGACTGGAGCCCACGCCCCACCCCACAATTTACAGCTGTATGTTGTAAAATTGCTACTGCCGCCCCACAGGCATAAGTCTGCATGCGCTGCAACAGGTCACGGAGGAGCTGGAGCACGGCAGCAGTGCTTCGCAGCCTGCATCAAGCATCCCTCTGCACCAACTTGAAGAGATTCGGCAGGCACTGCATGTCATGCTCACACCTGTGCCCGGTGACCCCACGTTCGATGACCTGTTTGAAGCTCAGCAGAAGCCGCATGCAGAGCAGGCAGGCTTTATGTGGTAAGAGCGCCGCCTCACGTGTTTGCCATGTGTCTCGATTGTCTAGGCCAACAGGAAAACGTTACTTATACTGCTGCTGTGGCTGTGGCTGTTTCCAGGGATGATGACATCATGGAGGACAGGCAGTCACAAACTCTGACGTTTGTGACGCCCAGCACCTCATTGTTCTTGCCCTTAATAGAGACTGGCATCATGCCAAAGTGGTGTGTGAGAGCTATGCCACACCCGCTGAACCACTTCACCTGGGGCTGGTGGCTACTGGCCTGAGACTGATGGCTGCAACATACAGCCAACTGCCTCCTTCATCTCCGTCATCCGTCAGTGTTGCTCTGCCTGTCCTCCATGGCATCATCAGCTTGGAACAGGTCATCAAACGTGGGGTCACCTGTGAGTCACCGGGCACAGGTGCGAGCACAACATGCATGCAGTGCCTGCCAAATCTCTTCAAGTTGGCTCGGGGATGTTTGATGCAGACTGTGAAGCACTGCTGCTTAGCTTCAGGTCTGAAGTGACCTTGTTCAAGTCCTCTGTGACCTGTTGCAGAGGGATCTGCTTACAGTGGCTTGGCCTGAGCAAAACTACTGGCCCTAGCATCTCGCGGCAGTTTAGTATGTATATAGTTGAGCTATCACAAACAGGTCACGGAGGACCTGAAGGAAGTCGCTTTGGACCTGAAGCTCAGCAGCAGTGCTTCACAGTCTGCATTGAACATCTCCCTGAGCCAACTTGAAGAGATTCGGCAGGCACTGCATGTGGTGCTCGCACCTGTGCCCGGTGACCCCACATTCGATGACCTGTTTTAAGCTGATGACATCATGGAGGCAGAGCAACACTGTAATGGATGAGATCAAGGAGAAGGTCAGGCGTCTTAGCCCTCAGCCCAGTACCCACTGGCCCCAGGTGAAGTGGTCCAGTGGGCATGGCATACATCACGCTTTGGTGACGGGCATTGGCCTCATTATCTGCCATCTGGGGAAAGGGTATGTTTCTGTCAAGGCATACGGATGGCTGCATGATGAGCAGGCAGAGATGATGTTCAGGGACTTCTGTGAGTGCTAATGCAGCCACCGCCCGGTGTCCTTCTTAAGCGTTGTAAGAAGTACTTTATAAAGCCTGTGGACCGGCTTCCAGCACCCTCTCAATACCTCAGGGTCCAGGGCCGGAACGTGTACACAGATGTCTTCTGACCCCTTCTGGAGGAACGATTTGGTGGGATCTGCCGAGCAAACATGTGCAAATGGCAGCCAAAAGGGTGAAAAAGGGGTGATGAAGGCATGGGTAATAAGTGAGCATGATCATGGGACTGTTGGGATGGAGGTTGAGGAGATAGACTGTCATGGTGACAGGATGTGCCTTTATGCTCATCAATGTTATTCTTCTTTCATACTGAAAGCCTGTCCATAATGTCTTTTAATTTATACAGTGTGCAGAGCGGAAAGCGCTGACAATTGCCTGCACATCAGAGAGCCGATCTGAATAAGGGGGTCACGCTGGTCCATCGAATGCTATGAGTTATTATTACCATATGGCTTTTGATAGGTGAAGGACAGCACTAAAGGTATTCTGAGGTCTACAAGATTACACCCGAATGTAAATTTCATATTGACCACGGATTCAAGTTATTGTTCTGGTCCCACTCCCCCTCCAGTGAGGGATAACAGGAGCTGAAAAAAGCAAGAGTACAACCTCGGCGAGTTGGAACTGACTTTTGAAAGTTACAACGTGGCCCCAGGGGGATTTAAGCGCAATGCTCACCACCTCCTGAACCCACTGGGTGGCAAAATGACAACATTGCAGAAGGCGCTTCATGATGCTAACCTGAAGTCAACAGCCAAGCAGGTATCATGAAGTTGTAACCACAAGTAACCATACATAAGACTGTGTACTCATTTAAACTCTGCATCCCATAGGCCGAAAGGATGGTGGTTGCTTACAGCCAGAGAATAAGTGATGGGGACACAATAAAGAATGCCCTGGAAATGGTGGCCGAGAACGTGCCAGGTGTCTGGAGGCCATGGCAAGTCCGCAAGATCCTGAAAGAATGCGGAGTTGAGATTCTGGACGGTGAGGAAATGGAGGGATTATAAATAGATTGAAAAAAGGCAGGGGATACAGTTTGGGCCTAATATAAGTGCCTATTCGTTTGTTATATTTTTGAAAACCCCTGTGTACATATTTTGCTTGTAAAAACTTGACTTTGCAATATCCCCTGCAGGATACGTAAGGGTTCCTGGGGCCATTTTAGCCAGCCTTAAAGCCTTGCAAAATTCCAGCCAGGAAGGCATGTAAACGTACTTCATCGTATAAGATTTGTTGGCCATGTGAACGGTTGAGTGTTCACGGTTGGGTATCCATACAGGTCATGTGGAGGGTACGAACAGTTATGTAAGATGATGGCAGAGAACAACTGCACGCTCTCAGCACCACCATATTTTTTGTAAGATAATGCCATGTGCAAAGTTTCATAGGCAAAAGATAAGTTTGACTTTCCAGGGTAGGTGTTTTGCAAGGCTTTGAGGCTGGCTAAAATGGCCCCAGGAACCCTTATGTATCCTGCAGGGGATATTGCAAAGTCAATTTTTTACTGTAGTATCCTGGGGTATCTCATGGGTAGTATCCAAGGTGGGCCAGTTTATCTGGCATCCTTTCGATCGAGCCTTTGCTGTAGGCGGATATAACAGAGATACAACATATACAACCAAAATATGTACACAGGGTTTTTTTAACATAACAAATAGGCTAAAAAAAGGGAGAGGCTATCGGTAGTTCCTGCCCATGCCTGACAATAAGCAGCCTGGGTATAAGATCTGCCGTTACTTATAATGGATGGGAATATCTAAGCACTACAAGATTACATCTCGCCGAAAGATCATTTGTCCCATATGCGTTTTAGAATGTGTGTGTAGCACAAGATGTGAACCAACTGCATGGGGGGGGCAATATATCGACAGGTTCGTCGTTTGCTACTTGGACGACATCCTGGTCTACTCCAAGACGTGCGAGGAGCACCTGGAGCATCTTAAGCTTGTGGTGTTGAGGCGGGAGCAATTGTTCGCTAAGCGTGCCAAGTGTTTTTGGGTGCAGCCTCAGGTGGAGTACTTGGGCCACATTGTGTCGGCCACCGGTCTCAAGATGGACCCACGGAAGGTAGATGTGGTTCGTGATTGGCCAGCGCCTCAGAACCTTCAGGAGCTTCGTAGCTTCCTCGGCTTGACCAATTACTTCCGTAAGTTCATCAAGCAGTACTCTGTCCTTGCGGCCCCGCTCACTGATTTGACTCGTAAGGGAGCTTTCGATTCGCCTAGTGCCTGGACGCCCGAGTGTCAGCTGGCGTTCAAAGAGCTGAAACGTGTCGTTGCCGACGATGTTACCCTTGCATTCCCCGACTACTCGTTGCCGTTTCGTGTCGAAGTGTTTTCGGATGCTTCGTTGTATGGGAGCGGCGCTGTACTGTTGCAGGAAGGGCGACCGATCACCTTCACGAGTAAGAAGTTTACGGGCGCAGAAACCCGTTACACCACAGGGGAACAGGAGCTGCTAGCGGTCTTGCACGCGCTTAAGGAGTGGCGTTGTTACCTAGAAGGACGACCCTTCACTCTTAAGACTGACCACAAGCCCCTGAGGTTTTTGCAAAGCGTCCCTACGTTGAACCGGCACCAAGCGAGGTGGATGGAGTACCTCGCACGGTTTGACTGCACCTGGGAGCACGTCGCCGGTTGGATTAACATCGCCGACGCTCTCAGTCGACACCCATCGCTACATGCTGCGATTTTGGACTCCGGACGTGCCTCTGTCCTCAGACCTCGCGGCTCGCCTGAAGAATGCCTATGCCGGTGACTCTTGGTTTGCTTTGCCTGGCAATGTTGAGCACCTACACAAGCAGAATGGTCTTTGGCTACGGACGGAAGGATCGACGACTCAGATTATCGTGCCCAATGACGATTCCCTTCGTCGTGATATCCTTTCCCGTTTCCATGAGGACCCGTTGGCAGGACACCCAGGTAGCACACGGCTGGTCGAGTTGGTGCGACGCTCGTTCTGGTGGTCTCGTCTGGCGAGAGATGCCGAGAATTTCGTGCAGACATGCAGTTTGTGCCAGCGCAACAAGGCTTTGTCCGGTAGGGGCCACGGGTTGTTACAACCATTGCCTGTCCCTGACACGCCTTGGGAAAGTGTTTCCATGGACTTCATGGTCGCGCTGCCCAAAACTGAAGGGGGGTATGACTCGGTGCTCGTCATGGTTGACCGTTTGACTAAGATGGTTCACCTTGCACCTACCACGTCGACCTGCACTGCTGAGCAGACTGCACGCCTGTTTTTCGATAACGTGGTTTGGTTGCACGGCGTCCCTAAGAACGTGGTCTCGGACCGTGGCGGTCAGTTCACATCTAAGTTTTGGGAAGCGCTCTGCAAGCTTGTGGGCATGTGGGTCAACCTGAGTACGGCATACCACCCGCAGTCTGACGGCCAGACCGAACGCACAAATCGCACACTGGGGGATATGTTGCGAAACTTTGCTGGTCGCACGCCTCTCGTTTGGGATACTTACCTGACTGCGGCAGAATTCGCGATTTAACAATGCTGTTAATCGGTCGACAGGTCAAGGCGTATGGGTTTCACCCGGTGCTGCCTGTGTGGCGTGAGCTGGAAGTTAACGTCCCTGCGGCTTAGACCTTTGCCAAGACGTTCTTATCCCGAATGACAGACGCGAAGTCATGTTTGGACACGGCGCAGCAACGAGCAACGGAGTACTACAACAAGCCCAAGCGGGACGTGGTCTTTTCGGAAGGACAAATGGTTCTGCTGAGCACTAAGAACCTGCGATCCTTTGCCGAAGGATCCCGTAAGCTCTTGCCCCGTTGGATTGGCCCGTACCCCGTCGTGTGCATGGTCGGGAACGCAGCTGTCGAGCTCGTGTTGCCCTCTAACATGAACATCCACCCAACGTGTCGCTTGTTCGTCCGTATCGTGGCATGGAGCCCGCACCTGTTACCACTGATACCCCTGCAGCGGTCGAACCAGGTCCTGAGACCTGGGTCGCAGGAAAGCAGAAGGTGTACGATGTGGAGTGTATCTTGGACTACCGCACCCGGCGTGTGGGTAGATACCGATGCAAGCGCACCGTGCACGAGTACTTGGTCAAGTGGATGGACTACTCGAGTGAGCACAACTCGTGGGAACCTGTGCGTAATTTCTCCCCGGAAATGGTGCCCATCCTCGAAGAGGCTAGGTTGCGTGCCACGCAATCTCAGTAGCCTTTGTCGCTAATGCTAGGTGCGGCAGTGAGGACGCTGCCTATGGGGGGGGAAATAGTTGTACCACGCTTCACTTTGCCGAAGCTCTGCTAGGGTAGCACCCACCATCGCTATATCGTGCACCATGTCATCGCACGGCACCACGTCACCCATGTCGTACATGGGCGCGTGGAGTGGTACGACACTGATGACGTCACCCATGTCGTACGTGGGCGTGTGGAGCGGTACGGCACTGATGACGTCACCCATGTCGTATGTGGACGCGCGGAGCGGTACGGCAGCGGGCGCGATGCGACCGCACGCACGCCACACAGCACGTCGCATCGCACGCGTTAGGCGCATTGGCTAAGGGCACAAGCAACCCGCGAACAGCATAACGCCTAATGCATTGTGCATAACGCTGCAAGCATACATCGCGTGATCGGTATCGCGATAAGTGCGCATGGTCCGGCGACCTGGTCGCGAACGAACTAGAATGCATAATGCATCACACATCAACGCGCACTAGTGATAACACATGCACCATGCATACGTGCACGCTCGAGCACGATAATGCGGGCGTACCTCGAGGTCGTGGGGCAATGGCTCGAGCGATGCGGTGCGTCAAATGCAACACCACACACGATGGTGTAGTCGGCACCTTTACGCAAGTAAAGAACATTGCATTATTGCTATGACGGCTTATATAGCAATATCCGCACGCGGGATCACGGTAGTACACTTACTACTTGCAGATCTCCTGTACCGTGAGCCGTCGCTGCGAGTATATCTGCTATGCTCATTGACGGCCTAGGTGTGAATTTACACGCAATCATAACGATTGACGTTGAGACAAGCTAGCCGTGCTTTGGTTGAGCTTACGCCTTATATATCGCTTCTGGTCGTATTTCTTGGATAAGCCCGAGCACCGATTTGCATCGGTTAGATGATGATTGCCTCGGCTAGGCACTGATAGCCTATCACGTCATCCACGCCTGTCTTGGAATATACGTTGTAACTCCTTGCATCGAAGACTTCCGCTGCCTCGATTGGTACGTTCTAATATAATCGAGCATGACGCACTGAGCCTGGTTCTCCACAGAATCAATGTGTGAATGGCAGGAGGGATACAACATATACCCCCGCTTCCCTTGCAACTGTGTTGATCATGGCGCTCAGTGCTCCACCTACCTGCAGGTCCTGGACCACCGCTACAACAGCCTTGGCAGCAAGGCCAACTACAGGGCACAAGCTCAGCAGGACGCCAAGGTTGGGCTTCGATGGTTCCACGCACTGCTGTGCAACGTCCTTAGCCACAGCTCCATTGTGGAGCAGCAGAAGGCCCTGGAGTTCTACCTGCCAAAGCTGGTCGAGTTCCACAGCAGTGTTCGTATCAGCAAGGTGGTGACCCAGACATATGCGATCCCAATGCCCAAAATGTACGACAGCCCAATGCCTAGGCGCAGCAAGGCCCTGTGTGCATTGGCTGCAGCAACACCCCAGGTGCAGTTTCGGCCTCATGTGGGGCCCGTGCGCACCTTTTCATTGTACTTTTGCAAGCGGCTGGGGAGAGGACGATGGGCGCTTGGCCCCTACCAAACATGTACCGTGTTAAGTCCGGACTTAGCCAGGCTTAGCCAGGCTTAGCTGTATGGCAGAGAAGCAAGCCCGTCGGGCTTAGTGTCTAAGTCCGGACTTAAAGGTGGCCAAACCTTGCCGTTTTGAGGTTTAGCCGGTTTTAACTAAAACCGTTCAGGCTTAGCCACCCAGAAGCCTTACAGGCTTAAATTGACTTATCCAGGCTTAGTAGAGCTTAGCCTTACACCAGGCTTAGATGCCTAAAACCATGGCAGGATTAGCCGGGATTAGCTTTGACTTAGCCTGGACTTAGCCTGGGCTTAGCCTGAACTTAGCCTGGACTTAGCCTGGACTTAGCCTAAGGTTGGATTAAGCCTATTATTATCCAGTAGATTTGTGTGGCTGCAGGATGTCCTGGGTCTGCTATTCTATGCCTGTCCTCATCTTTCTCTTGGGGTATCTGGGCAAGCTATTCAGTCACCTTCCCTCTTATAAGGTTATGTATCTGATGTTGCACATTTATAGATGTACAGTTCTGGATTTCCACTCCTACCAGTTATTACATACATATGATATTATGCTCATATCCTCTGATTATTATATTGTTCACCATTGTTTATCAATCCAACTCAGCTACAGGTGCCATCCAACAGGCTGATATAAACTAAACATGCAAAGCTCAGAAACTCAGTATAGCTCTAGAGGCTCTACATAGCTATCCATCCATCCACCACCATTCAGTGCGTGCCTTATATATTTGGTTCCACCAATTTCACCAATAACTGTCCACAGAAGATTTATTTCTGCATTGAACCAGCAAAGTTGGCCAAGCAACCCAACATTATATCATAAATTACCTTATCATGCACGCTTGTGCTGCCTGTTTGTATCACGCACATAATCAAACAAGTAGTTGATTGGTAGCTACACTTTCAAGCCCCAATGCCAGCTGCAGTCTTCAACGTCTCCATCAGGGAATAGGCGGCAGTTAGCTTTGGGTCAGTCAGGCCCCATTTCTGCTTCGCCCACTGGATTCCGTTCTTGCCCTCACTTGTAGCTAGGATGCCAAGCACCGGCCACGACACCTGGGGCAGAGAAGAGATCATTATGATTCAACTAAAATTACAAATCAAACATCAGCAAAATGTGAGGGTATGTGTGTAAGGTAAACAATCAAGCAACTAAATAATCAGGCAAGCATAAAGTCCTGGATGGATCCATATATAAAGTGTTGGATGTCTCCTAATTAAATATAAAGCAATATCTGAAGATATCTAAGTAAGACCACACTGTCTATCTATCTTCAGGGGAGGATTAGGATGGATAGATGGATAGATAGATGGATAGATAGATAGACAGACAGATAGATAGATAGATAGATAGATAGATAGATAGATAGATAGATAGATAGATAGATAGATAGATAGATAGATAGATAGATAGATAGATAGATAGATAGATAGATAGATAGATAGATAGATAGATAGATAGATAGACAGATAGACAGATAGATGACAGTGAGGTCTTAGATATCTTCAGTAATTGCTTTATATTTAATAAGCCAACAAACAGTTTGCATTGGCTAGATAATAAATCATACCTTTGTAAAGACTTCTGGGCACTTCTCCACCGTGAATGGCTCTGATGGCTGGGGTAGGTATAGTGCGCCACCTTGGAAGGCCTTCTTTGATGCAGTGGCAACCACTATTTCCTTCCTAATGGACAAGGCACTACCAACTGATGACTGTGTCCCAATCCTGTTGGCAGTTGCCCGTTCTGTCTGCCTCAATGAGGTGCACTTCCCCTGTACGGAGATGGATATCAAGATGCACAATCTCATTCATCTAGCTGAACGGCTGCCTGACCTTGGACCAAGCTTCACCACTGCTATGTGGGGTTACGAGGCACTATGGGGTTACCTTAAGCAGCTAATGGTCAAGCAGGATACACCAGAGATTAGCTGTATGTTCAGCTGGAATCAAATGGAGGCAGCTTTCTTGGCGGGTGAGGAGCTGTCAACATCAATTGTCTTCACTGAAATGCTTCCAGTTACATCTACAATACAGCAGGGAGCCGGTACCATGTTGTTTGAGCTTCAACGTTATTGGACCAGTCAAAGCACTCATGCGCCAACAGTGGAGGTGGTGTCTATGGGCCGTGGGGCAGGTTTCCGGAAGCTGGAGGAGTTTTCAAACAACACTTTGTACGAACTGCATCTTATGTATGTTGCAAGTGATACAGAGTATGCACGGATGTTTGGATTCTTTATGGCCTGGCTCTGGGGTCAATGGAGTAATGATGGGCAGCAGGTAAGGTGGTCAGATGCAAATACTCTGAATAAGTGCATACATGTATGGTTATATATTGATGCAATGTGCTTAGGGGTTAAAACCTTTAAACATATGTACTAATATATATATGCACCCGTCTGCATTTACATAGAGTTTAAGGGTTGCACTTTTTGATGACTTGCTTGGGGTGTTACACTGTGGGCGACTCGCCCTACAAGGGCGAGCAGTCGCTGTCCGGCTGGCGGAGGCACCATGCGGTTAAGGTATTGCACTGCAGCCTTGCGGTTGATTGGGTCAGCCTCTGTTTGCGGCTGCCAGCTGAAAGGCTCATGCACCTCTGTTGCTGTGAGCAGCGCTGTAGAGACCAGCATGATAGGTAAATCATAGGCTCTGCTGATGACATCCCAAGTCTTACTCTTGACATGACACTACCAATAGATACTGCAGCGCATATTGGGGAATAGTCACCAAGGGTGTTTCAATTCGCGTGAAGGGCTTCATGGTAGCCCCTATCAAGGCTAGAGCCTTGCCCAGCTCGGGAGACAGGCATGGGAAGGCTGGCGCAAATATTACGGGTACGTCAGCTTGGACCACGGAAGGCTGCGACCTACCAGTACGTGGAGTGGCTGCTCCAGCCGAGCCTGGTCCAGCTGCGAAGCATTACACAGACAATAACCACAAGGATCAGAGACTCTCGGAACCTAATAGCTTCACCTCGACAGCCCAACCGTGTACGTACTCAACCGCCACAGGGTGCTAGACTGTGTGTCTTTGCTCAGGGCAAGCCGCCCATGAGCAGATCCCTCTGCAAATCCCTGGGTGATGTCGCAACACAAACTCACCAGATCCTGTCGTGCTCTCAACCCCCAGGCCAGCCGCCAAGCCTGCATGACATGGAAGCGGGCGAGGCTGCAGCTTCAAGGTGCCACACGCAAACAACAAACCCAGTACACTTTGAGGATATTCATCGGTCAGTCAGGCAATCGGTCACCATTGGGTTATGCACAGCTGTGCCCACAGCGTCAGAGGTAGATCCCCGCCGGCCTATGGCCAGCCTACTCCGCCACGCTCTTAGCAATAGCTCAACCACATACGTACTAAACCGCCGTGGGATGCTACAGCTGCTGTTTTTGCTCAGGCCAAGCCGCCGTTGACCTAAGAAAGCTAGGTCTTTAATCGGTATTGTTCCCCAAGAAATTGTAACGGATACTTTTTTTCCATTATGGCAAGCTCTTGAATTTACAGCTGGTTATTTTGGGATTAAGCCGGAAAATCGCTAAACCCTAAGCCTGATGGGCCTCCCTTACTCCTTCATCCCACCTTGGGCCTTTAAAAAAATGTAATCGTAGATCAGCTCATCGTCGTCTGCATCCTTGATGCTCCACTGGGCCAGCTCCTCGGCCAGCAACGAGTCCAGAAACACAAGCAGCCGCGCCGTGCTTCCACGAGGTGCCACAGCACGCACGGCCTTGACAGCCCAATTTCTAGAGACCATACATTCAAGGTGACCGTGCAGAATTTGCACATGCTATGCGCACTATGTGCAGTCTTTCAACAGAGGCAATCGTTTGCAGAGCTTCGTCACGGGCTTAAAGGAATCTGGCGCATGGGCAAGGCCATATAAAGCTCTTGAACGCGTGTGGGGCCTTGCAAGCCTTCTGGTGGCCAAGGGTCGCGACTTAGCGTGTAATTTTTGTATCTAAAAGAAAAGCCCTTAGAGTTTGATACAAAAATGCTAGTATCGTATTAGCGATGAAGGCACCTCGAAGCTCTGCAAATGATTGCCTCTGTTCAACGATTGCACATAGTGCGCATAGCATGTGAAATTCTGCACGGTCACCTTGAATGGTCTCTAGAAATCGGGCTGTCGAGGCCATGCGCACTGTGGCACCTCGTGGAAGCACGGCGCGGCTGCTTGTGTTCCTGGACTCGTTGCCGGCCAAAGAGCTGGCCCAGTGGAGCATCAAGGATGCAGACGACGATGAGCTGAGCTACGATTACATTTTTTAAAGGCCCAAGGTGCGTTGCTGGGATGAAGGAGTAAGAGAGGCCCATCGGGAGGCCTATCAGGAGGCCCGAGGTGAGGGATCTGCTCAATGGCGGCTTGGCCTGAGCAAAAACAGCAGCTGTCGCATCCTGCGGCAGTTTAGTACGTACATGGTTGAGCTATCGCTAAGAGCGTGGCGGAGTAGGCTGGCCATAGGCCGGCGGGGATCTACCTCTGACGCTGTGGGCACAGCTGCGGGAGCGAGCAGGGGTGCAAACCCAGTGGCAATGGTAGTTGTAGCCACAGCGGCCGCAGCAGCGACAGTAGTGGTGATGGCGACACTGAGATGGGCGACAGCGGCCTCCACTGCTGCAGCGGCGATGGCAGTAGCAGTAGCAGCCACCGAGGCCACAGCGCCGGTGAGAAGCAGGAGCGGAGTGGCGGTGTCGGCAGGGGTCAACATTACAGCACCACAGGAGGGTACGGCACAGGTGGTAGTGTGGTAGCTACGGCAGGGTCAGCGAGTGTGATGGTGGTTTTGGCGCCAGGGTGATAGCTGGGGGATTTCGTAGCTTCTTTAGGCACATGCGTTTGGGGAGAGAGGGCTGCCGGTGGTGGCGTGGCACTGTATGTAGTTACATGTCGATAGATTGATGATCATTCATGATGGTGAGCTCATGTGCAGGTCTCTTTTACTTTTACAAGCCACAGCTATGCTTGCAACCTCGCTATACAGATACGCATGCGTCTTTCGATTACGAGGCGGACAGATTGATGATTAAAGTTTGTAGCTCGAGTCAGCACGTGATGGGTGCTATGGCGTGATGAATCTGGGACTATCTCTGGGATTCAGTTAGGCATTCTTCTTGCTGCTGCCTTCTTTTCACCTTTTGGGTGAAGAAGAGCAGCGCAGATAAAGACGGATGCAGTCAGTATACGTGTTGCAAGTGGAGAATATACCTCTACTAGTCTGACTTATCATGATGTACGTCCTGCCGTACCATAATCACTGCCGTACCGAAAGACGGTAACATCATCGCCCCATTATGGGGGTATAGATCGACAGTTCTATGTATGCAGCAGCAGCAATTGGTATTCCTGCCAGACATGCTGTGTAATTTGCTGGGTTGCGTTGGTAGTGTGTAACAGCTTATGGAATTCTTTTGTCTCCTCTCTTTTTTAATGCTTTCACAGTGCTCCCTGAGATAAGCGGAGTAGCTATTCATCTGTGATGCTGCCAAACGACCCCAATACTCGATCTGACTCTACCAGACTAAATCATCATACTAGGCTAAACCATCGCACGTGATGCATGTCGTACACCCCAGAACCCATCCACACAGCTCGCAAAGTGGCATGCGCATGTGCCACACATTTAGGATCAGATCTAGCTTTACCTTTACTTTCACCTGTACATCTTTGCATTAGGCCCTCTTAATTCTTTGGCCTCGAGATCCAATTCGACCAAAATCGCCACCCATTATCACATATACCCCCCGGCTCTGCTTCTGTCCTGCCGTACCATCCGTGGTGGCTGCTGCAGCCCAGTGCCACCTCCCTCCACCCAGTAAACCCTGTACTGCCATACCTGCACCCGTACTTGTCACTTCACACACACCTCAGCAGCAACCGCACGCACGCGCCCCTGTGCCGCCGCCATGCCCCCCGCGACCGCCGCCGCCGCCAGGCTGCTCTGAGCCAGAATGGATGGCGGCTGCTGTTGCTGCTGCTGCTGTGCCTGTGCCAGCACGGCGGCGGCTGCTCCACATGCCCATCATCCTCTCCAAGACCTTCTGCGCTGTCCGCAGGGGACGGCAGCAGCGGCAGGTCGTCCAGGGGTTCGCTCAGCAACAGCAGGGGCTGGCTGGAGAGGTCAACGGGAGGTAACTGAATTGTGGCTGTGCGTGACATGGCGCCTCTTCTCTGCGCTCTCCTCCAGCTCCGCCCATACGCACCCCCCCCCACGCGGCCCCCCCTGCCTCGCTGGTGTGCGTGGCCTCCAGCGTGGTTGCCTCCTTGCGCATCACATCCACAACAAGCGCATCGAGCTGCATGAACAGGTTGTTCTACCAGTCTGTTCAGTTAATAGGAAGGTGAATTCGTGCGCTAAATAGCGCATCGGTACCGCGACCTCGGCACAAGATTATTCGGTCGGATGCCTCTCAGCCCTTGGCTTCGTGCGCGATACAATCCATTTGCGTAAATTGATCGCCTGACAAACTTATGATGATATTGCTAAATTAAGGTTTCTTCGCATGAAGGCAAGCCTGGCCCCTCCGTCCTCAGGGAGTCAGATTTGGATGCGAACATGTGATAATACTTCAAAGATGTTTGAAAGCTGGTCCTAAATCAAACTTAATCAGTTGATGGATTAGTTAATAATTACAGGAGGCGAACGAACGAGCCATGATGGCCACCCGCCGTACAGGCAAGGCGAACCCTGCCTAATCGCTTCGTAATACTCCTACTTAGCCCAGTGGCACCAAGTGCCTGAAGACGACAGAATGGCCGCCAAATTTAATCACAGAATAGAAATACCTCCGCCGAAGACGCGACCGAATTGTCACGGCTTCAGAGGAATTGACCTAATCCGTTAGGGTACGGTGACGTAACGATGGCATAAAAAAACAATTACATGAAATGACAAAACGGGAAAATGGACATATGTATTCCATATAATATAATGCTCATAAGATCTTCCTGGAAATTTTTACCTTCGTTTTGGCTTTCCGAGGATAACCCCGGAGAAATTTGAGAATTCCGAAGAAGACACACCCGGTCACCAGCTTGGCCGGGCTTTTTTTCAGAACATGAACCTCTTTCGTTTTACGATAGGTTCTTATGGCTCCTTGCTCGTGGGAATGTCAATATCGTCCAGGCGGGTGGTTGGGGCTGCAAAAGTATCTGCTGGAAAGCTGCGCGTGGGTATGTCAGCTTTACAAAGTCACATGTCTGAAGCTTCGAATTGGCCATCGCGTCTCCGTTTCGTTCGACAATACTTCTCCGACTCAGCATCTCGGCCGGCCGTGGCGCAACAAAGCGCCTGGGGCTTCAGCGCCGGAAGCGCGTTAGGGTTGGGCGCCGCAATTGGTGGCATTGGATATTTATGTGAGTCAATATGTAAAGTCTCGAAGGCTCAAGGAATCTCTTACATTTTCGTTGCTTGTGCTCTGTTGTTTCGGAGAGACCTAACGCTCGACAAGTCCCTTGAATTGCGAGAACGCGCAATTGCGAGAACGGAGCTTGACTTTTTGAACCCATTTTAAATTACACATGTATATATGTGTGTGTTTGACAAGATGCCAACAATAGTATCGCGAGGCGCCAGCCTATTCCGAAAGCCGCGCATTGACAATTGCCATTTACCGTCCACGGTTAGCTAGAATAGCACTTCCTCTAATAATTAATCATTATCTTTCCCATTACACCTCAGCAACATTACTATGCGAGTTCTTCATGAACACCTGCTGCAATCCCAAGCAGTTCTCACAGCAGCCTTTATAATTGGGCTTGTCTGTACTTATCATGTCATAAGCTCTCATTCTCAACCGCCGTGGTTATCAACAACTCTCGACCAATAAGATGGATTTGCCCTCTTGTCTCTTCCTCATGCGTCGCTGATGCGGCTGATGCGGTTTCGATGGCCCTTTAAACAGGCGGGGGCGACGCACCTGGAGGTGCCACCGTCGCCCTAACCACTGCCATGCTGCTCAATCTATCCATTGTCGTACATGAAGCTGGACACATGGCAGCTGCCCGGGCAATGGATGTAGCTGTACAGGAGTTCTCTGTGGGCATCGGCCCACGGGTCGCATGGTGGCAGGTACGGTAGGGTACGGCGCGGCCGCGAACACGGTGCCGTACCCTCCCGTGAATGGGAAGGCGACATTGTGTTGCGGCTTGGGTTAGGTTTTGAACACGCCACTTGGGACAGTTTTAGTTGATGTTTATCAAGTGATAGCTGTCGTGATTTACACCCGCACGGAGCAAAATCGAATCCCCCAAGTCCCTTCAGCCCCACGATCTCGAGATGTCATTGCTTCTTTGTGTATCTGCCGTACCATGTCATTGCTTTTCTGTGTTTCTGCCGTACCATGTCATTGTTTTTATGTGTTTCTGCCGTACCTGAGCATGGCTGGCAGGCAGGCCGTTGCCCGCTTGATTTCACACGGTGCGATCGATTGACCAGTCAATGATCCATCTGGGTCATCTGTGTCTCAATCCTGCTGTACTTAGCCTAACTTGTACGGCACCTGAGTTTTTCTCCTTTCCTTCGGTTCCCATCCTGTTAGGGCCCGACCACAACCTACTCTCTTCGGGCGGTGCCACTCCTCGGCTTCGTCAGCTTCTTAACTCAACGGGATCTCGCGAAGGCGGAGGCGAAGTACGGCAAGACGTATGGCATGTACGGCGGAGGGGCCCATGGCCGTGTGCCGGCGGGACGGCTGCTGGCATCGCTCTCTCCGGGGCGTCGGGCGGTTGTGATGGCGGCGGGAGTGGCCGCAAACGTCATGCTGGCGGCAGCGTTCGTTTGCTGGCAGGTGCATATACGGCAATATGTACGGCAGTACCCATGTTCTTTGCTTCCCTTAGAAGTCCACCAGACAGCCGGGAAAGGAGTGCCTGCCCGGTGACCTGCCGGCCGTTAGGAAAGTTGCCGTACGAGCCAGATTTGACTTAACGTTTTACCAGCCGCTGCCCCGGCTGCTGTTGCAGATCGCGGTGTACGGCGAGGTGGGCCATGTCGTACGATCCGGCGCCCGGATTATCAACGTGGGCGGTTGGGCGGGTGACGGGGAGGACGACGCGGGAAAGACTGATGATACACCACAGCTGCGTTTGCGACCGGGCGATGTGGTGCTGAGTGTGGGACGTTGGCGGCTGCCCGCCGGTGGCGCAGTGGTGAGTCACGGCGGGTATGTGTGTGTATAGGCTCTGCCTTTCATGCCGTTTTCCGTAAATCCAGATTTTAATATGTACTGCTTGCTGTACATGTCGTACAGGAGGATGCCTTCGTTTCCGCGCTTCGTGCGGCTGCCTCCGAACCGCCGCCGCCACCCTCCGCCTACGGTGACGCCGACAGCTCCGAGTGCGATAGCCTCGTCCTGGCAGATGCCGTACGATCTTTGGATGGTGTGAAAATGACCGTCCTGCGTACCTGTACTAACGGCGGCTCCGGGGGCTTGGTTCCGGAGCGCGTCGTACTGCAAATGGACGCTTCCGACGTTCTCCTGTAAGCCAAGGGTGTCGGAAGTTATTGTATATTCTTACTTTGGGGCGTCGTATATTCCTGATGTAGTACAGACACGTGCATTGGCTTATGAAATCACACAATAACGGGCTTGTCGTACCAACGTGCTTTACAAATGCAGCTACAGCATTCGGGCGCAAATTTTATTTTGTCTGCCGTACAGGTGCGAAAATCTGGTGATTGCGCCGAATTTGCG
This sequence comes from Volvox reticuliferus, assembly GCA_019650235.1. NCBI lineage: Eukaryota > Viridiplantae > Chlorophyta > Chlorophyceae > Chlamydomonadales > Volvocaceae > Volvox > Volvox reticuliferus. Next base: position 1,090,569 of record BNCP01000023.1, read on the forward strand.
TGTGGGTTTCCGCCACCCGGCAGACACCCGGGATGCGCTTCAGATGGCATGGAAGGAGCTGAGCAGGTGGGCTTTACATGTGTGTACGGAAAACGGGGTACGGAAAAAAGGTTCGGTTACGGTGAGGATGATACACCGCAACAGCTCATAATTTGTATATGTATATATGTATGTGTGTGGGGGGGCTGTGGGGGTTGTTGCCCGGAGGCCGCCATGAAAAGGCTTGATGACAGGCTTTGCAAAAAAACGTTTTATGATTGTCGTACATCAGGTGTACGACGGCTGTGCTGGAGTGCTGGACCGACTTCCTAGCCACCGCTATCGGCGGTAAAAACAGCAGTAGCAGCAGCGGCGGCGGTGATGGCGCTCCAGGCAGTAGCAGCAACCCGGACGGCGGCAGCATGCGGTTCGTTGGTCCTTTGGGACTGGTAGCTACAGCCACAGAGGTTGTGGTTTCGGAGACGCAGCTTGCAATCGGCAGTAGCAGCAGCACCGGATCCGACATCAAAGTTGGTGACGGTAGCGATGGCGGCAGAAGCACGCTTGTCGACGAGAGCATTGGGCGGCAGCCGCATCCGCTGCTGCGGTTAGGAGTTCTATTGAACCTGCAGGTGGGGGAGGATGGAGTGGGTGGGTGGAAATTTAATGTTATCCTAAAATAAAATATTGTAAAAATTACAATAATAAAATATAATATGATATAATTATATTAATAATTATATATTATTATTTAATAATTAATGTTTAAAATAATAAAATTATACAACACAAAGAGGAAAAAGACAGCGGACCGATGGGTCACAGGAGCTCTGAATGCCACGCACATGGTGCCGCGTAAGCGGAAATCGGAGGGAGGAGGAAATGTAGCTCCAGTTTGGTTTCGGTGCTTCGTACGGGAATAGAGTAACTATATTATAACTGTGTGAAGTGACGCGAGGTTTCGATGCGCTGAAATTTTATTTTTTAGCGAATGAAATATAATTATGTAATTATAGTTATTATTTCTTATTTCTCATATGTGTGTTGAAATCAACTCGACTTAACTCTAACGATTCGTCGTACCAACGGATTACCTAACTGGGCGTCCGTGATTGAGAGTTTGTAATCCTCTGCCCTTGCTTTCTTATAAGAAACATCGGCACACACAACCAACCAGAATCTATTTAGTCTGATGCTTAATTTAAACCCAACCCCTTCGAGCGCGCACAAACACACACACACACACCCTCACCCCCTCACCCCCTACCACAGCTGGCTCTCTTCAATTTGCTCCCCCTACCTGTTTTGGACGGAGGGCAGCTGTTGCTGGTAGCGCTGGAGGTGCGCCGGACAGAGTGTGTGTGTTTTGTATCTGTATCTATCTGTCTGTCTGTCTGTCTGTCTGGTTGGCAAAACCTGGACACCATGTTTCGGGACGCGTGTCCTATATAGGACTATTTTTTACATCAGCAGCATATTTAGATCCGTAGGTCATGATGAAAAATTATTACTGATATATAATGTTAAGATGTAATGAATAAAATTCATTTAAAAATGTAATATTTATTTGATGAACAAAATATTTAATTATATTTGCTTTATCTCGAATGAGATTATTTCCCCTGACGTGTGCAATTAATTTCAGTGGATTCAATGGAGTTTTAAGAGAGGTGACATGGATGCTGTGTCGTACCTTAAACGTCCCTAGCAGCTCTTAACTTCAACTCCTCCTGTGTCGTTTCGCACCGACCGCCGTACGGCAGGCAGCCCGCGGCGGCCGGCGGTTGTCTCCTTTCCTCGAGTGTTCTGCTCTGATGGGCAGTTTGGCTTTAGTTGGCGGTTGGATGTTGGCGGTTAATGTACGGGACCTCGTGGCGCTCGCGGACAGGGCGGCCGACAAACTGGCGGTGGGTAACCGGCATTGTGAGGGGCCTCTCTGTGTCTCCCTTTTGGCAGAGGGGGGAAAAAGGGAGAAGGGGGGAGGGGGGACGCCAACGAGCAGCATTATATGCGATAAAAGTAAAATCAAAGACTGCGTACTTGGCAGAAGAGATAAGGGCGGTTATGGTGCCGAACGTTAAATGGCATATATATGTATATATATATATATATATGTGCGTGTGTGTGTGTGTGTGTGTGTGTGTGTACACATAAATATTATATATATATATATATATATATATATATATAGAGAGAGAGAGAGAGAGAGAGAGAGGCCAGGGAGGGGGGGAGTTTTATTCAAAACATTTTTCGAGGTGAGGTCGGAACCGACCCATGGGTCACATCGAATGTCACAAGGGCCAAGCCTGCTTATGTTCTAATTGAGGTTTGGGGTGGGAGTAAGCCTAAGTACGGCATTCGAAATGCACATGCGCTTTACAGGTACTCATGGAGTCGCAGTACGGCATGTACGGCAGCTTTAACGCCGGTTTCTCCCATCATCAGCAAGAACAAAAGCAGCGGCACCGCCGTCAGCAACAGCTTCAGCTTCAAGGACAGCATTCGCATCTTTCAGGAGTTGCAGGAAACGGTCAACGGCTGGAGCAGGACGAGGCGGACTTCAGCGGGGCCGCAGCAGCGGCTGTAGCATAACGACGTATGGAAACGCAATGATAACAATTGCGACGGAAAAGGAGAGTTTTTGTTTCAGTGATATGTGTGTATGTGTGTGTACGAATAGATCATCGAAGAACGTACATATGTACATACGTACATACCCATACATGTATCCTACCCCTTCTCCTTCGACCCTTTTTAATTTGCACATTAGGTTCCAACGGCAATCGTAAAACGGTTTTTGAGTAGCACGAGCACGTGTAGCATTTTGCTACATATTATTTTGCTGCATATGTGTGTGTAGGATTGTGACATTAGGGGTCGCGGCTTGGCGGTTAGTCGTTGTCAGTTGTCTGGTTCTTAGATGTGCGACAGCAATGTATTCGTATATTGCATTTGCTTGCCAACAAACTTTTTTCAAGGCACTAGTACCCGTTTTTGCCAAAAACGAATGCTAATTAGTACGGTGGTGGCTTGTACGATATTAAGAAGAATTTGTGGGCGTCGTACAGAAATTAACCTTGGCAGGCGACAATGATGACTGGTGGCAATTTTTCCATTGACTCTTGAGGAATATGTACCTTCAATAAGGCGTGTTTCGGAGGCCTTATCTTTTCAAATCGGGCGCAATGGCGGTGTGGTTGTCGTGCATACAAGTACACAAACACACACACGTACGCCTAGGATCCATGTAGCGGTACGTAAAATACGACGTGGCGCCGTGCGGGATCGTACGTGAGGGTAGGGCTAAGGATGAAGACAAAAAGGTTTCCGGTCTCCCGTCGTGAACGGGCTGGCGAGCTGCTGCATTGAATGGCTGTTGCTTTGATGAGCCCTGTCGTACGGGGTACGGCTGCGGGTCTATCGTTTAGCTGGGAAGGCAAATAGCCGGAAAAAGAGTGAGAGCGCAAGAGAGAGTGAGCAAGACCGAATTTTGGTGGGAAATGGGGGGAGCTGAAGCGAGGCTGGAATAGAGACGTCGTATACATGCGAGCATGTGTATGTGCGTGTGCGTGTGCTTATTGCTAATGTGTCATAGTATGGAGAATGTCTGTGGGGGTGGGGGAAAGGGGGGGGAGGGGAAGGGAGCAGTTATGGATTTGGAATGAAAACCGAGAGGGGGTTTCTTGAAGGGAGCGAACGAAGAGACGGAGGAGATGGACTGAAGGGATAGTGGGGTGATAGTGGGGTGATAGTTGGGGGAGGCGATGGGGGAGGCGAGTAGGCGACCCGCATCCCCCTTCCCATTCGGCTCGAAGCGGTGGCACCGACCAGCGGTTAATACTTACAGAGAGCCTCTTGATGTGCCGGTGCCGGTGCCGGTGCCGGTGCCTAATTGGGAATCCCCGCGATCCGTGGGAATAGATAGTAGTGCAGTCGCCATATGTGCATAGTTCGCTGCTGCTGTTTCCAAACTCGCTGCAGACTTCGTAACATGTATAAGATGTTGCGGTACAGCGGCTTCCTTGTCGTTGGATAGCGTAGAAATGAGCTGCATTCGTGAAGGTATTCCAGCCGTTGGGTGGTCGCAAAGCGTTCTCTGTACTACAGGTGTTGATGTGTGAAGGGGTATACCGAGAGAGTACGTGAGGGCATGTATGCAAGTTGGGATCATTAGTAGATCGTGGAGCAATTGTCGTGTGTTACGAAGTAACACACGACGCGCGTCCTCTGCCTCCCCGGCTCAGCGGGCCTAACGTCCTTACATCGTGTCTCAATTTCTCAAAAGTCCATATTGCTGCTGTTACACTTAGCATTCTTGGAACCCGTTACATCCCGATTAGGCCGGCCCCAATATGTCCACAGTCAAAACACCAAAATGGCGGCGGTACCAGGAGGCTTCGCTTTTCTTCTGACATGGTGACCTTGCTTTTGTTTTCAGGACAGCATAGATGAATTCTCATAAATGGGCGCATGGCGTAACGGTCCGTGTGCCCATCGCGCAAAACGATGCCAGCTGTTCAACAGTGCTGGTTGATTACTCCCTTCGGCAAAGTTCAAGACGATACTCGTTTACTATTATCTGCCTAGAGATTGAAACTTCCGAAGGTAGTGAGCAAAGCGGCAAGCGGATGGTAGGGAAATTGCTGGTGATTACGCTTGACGATTTTGCCCCTCGTGGTACATCGCTGCGGGCATAGAAATTAAGTGCGTGGTTAGTGCTTAATTTGCATTTGATGCCGATGTGCGGACGCCCGCGGTAGGATGGTGACAGATAAGTCCTAAGCCAGCTAAGTTCATCGGTCAACGACCCCTTACACCCTTAGGGCCTTAGGGATAACCCGCACCCATTGACCGGACCGATGGACCGAAGCTTGTATACAAAGTGGTCTCCATAACATAACTGGTGCCACATAGGCCATCAAGCATTATGCCGTTGTGCGTATGCCGTGATTGGATAAAGAAAGGTGAATGGGGCAGGCGGCACGTCGCAATTCGGGACACCAGAACCGCCGTTCATGCGGGCGCAGTTGCATAGCAGGGGAAACGTTCCCCGAGGTGACACGTTGCTGCAGGCGCAGTTGGCCTTTCAGGCAGCGCGTAACGATATGTAGCACATTTGCGTACAAATCTTGGCCACACATATCGGACAGACTCAATACTGCACTTGAGCTGCTGAAGTGGCCAGGTAATCGGCTATGCTGGCTGGTGACAGATCTGTTCGGATAATATTTCTACCAAAAGGCAGGTGTAGTCAACGGACCCTGATGAACACTGCAGGGAGGATTAGCTAATGACAGCGCTGGGGACTTTTGGTTGCGTTTGGATTCAGCCTGAAGTTGCATGGGTGCCTGTACGGTGCCGGTGCAGCTAGGTAATGGGGCATACGGACGGCAACGGTCCTCTGTAGCAATGCATACCTGGCATTTGTGTATGTAGCACTCGCCCTGGTGCATGCAGAGCCATTACGCATGTCTGAGAGATGAGATTCTGAAGAGATATCGTTGGTTGGAACAATGGCGGGCCGTGCGTCTCATGCCCACTCGCGATACGTCGCGGACTGTTTAGACACCACGTAGCTACGTACCCGTCCCATCCGTGAACCGTGACAGGCAGGCTCCGTCCAAGCGAAGATCCGCATTAGAGCTCCGAAGCTACTCAACCATTATGGTTGGTGATAAGAAAGATATTGCGGTCATATTGGACAGATTAAGAAATGTCTGTCAATGCAAGCATACGAATGTATATACGAGCATCAGGCTCTCAAGTTGATATGAAGGATATATCCTGTATTATGTTGAATGACCTAATATCTATAATCTTGCGTCTGTGCAGACTGCTCGATCTCAGCTCCAGACAGGTGTCACAGGCTAACAATTTCCAAATGTCCGGCATCTTCAATGTCACGAGGAAATCTACAACAACTGTCGCATGCAGGCTTATCATAATGCAAAGCGATATTTCGAAACCTGCACGCGGCACCGTTTCAGCTCCTCATCCACGTCATCACAGGCCAGCTTTACCTGTACGAACAAATTGTTCCATAACGCAACGTCAGCTCAACGCAAAAGCTCGACAACTTACAAGTTTCCAATTCACTTATAGTTCTAACCTGTACAGCTTTTACTTTACGGCGGAAACCGGCCCAGTTGTTATCGATGCAGCATCCAACCTGTCAGACCTTATAACTGTCAACTGTCTATTAGTAATGAGGATTCTCAACACCTTAAACTTTTCTTGTTTAGACAGAAAATGCTTAAGGATTATTCCCACGACTTCCAAATACGACCACAGGTTGGTATCCTGGCTAACCCACCTATCTGCGGACGAGGTCAAACGTTCCTTAGCCCTGTTAGCTTAAACCGCAAACACCCCCCTCCCGGGCTCACAGTGCCCCAACATGCATTTGTCTTTCAGCAGCCCAAAGGATCCAGGCAATGTGCCACCGCTGCCATACCGCTTGCCATACCACCGGGCATAGTTAAATGGCAAACATCAATCCATTCCATGCATGCACGAGGCCATGAGGGCAGAACTACTTCGAACGCCTTCCGTTCCGTTTGCTATGCGTTATTGGATTTCACTATGCGCAAAAGTCGTGCACGAAGTTGGGGTTATGGTCAATGTGTGCCTTCGTATAGGCGGCGGAGGCGAACAGGGTCGATGGTATGAATTTTCTTTTTGATGCACTCTTCCTTCTAAGCCATGCATGATGAGCACTGGAATGTAGTTCATTGTCGAATGAGCGTCTTACAAGGTAGGTGGATGTGGCGAATTGGACGATAGTACTAAGGGGTACGATACTGCTGCAACGAATAGGAAAGAATATTGGGTAACTCCCCTCATGGCCATCCGGTGTGGAAGACGCGGCGCACCCCTTGCGTGCAAGCGCGCGGAGCGGTTGTAGACAATTGGATGCGGGATGTCCCATGGCAGACCCATGTCCGTAGTATGTCTTGAAGAAATTGCATTCAGAATATGTACGATTTGAGGTAAGGCCTGGTTCTCCCAAACCTGCTGGTGGTTGCGTGAGACTGCGCGGTGCTTGGGGAACAGCTGCCGACAACGAACCAAGGACTCACCCAAACAACGATCGCACGGAATGGAATATTCTTGGGCAAATCCTTTTCAATTTGTGGAGAACGATCTGCAACGGATTTTCTTTCTCTTTAATACCGGGAGGATAACGCGGCAAAATGTCATCGTCTGCGATTTGACGCCGATGTCCTATCTATGAGTTCATGGTGATAGCATACATTAAACAGGTGCATCTTGGGCATTCAGCGTCTTTACTCTTGAGCCTGTTGCTGGCATGTTCCATCAACTGTGCCATTTCAGTACAACTCCGCAGATCACTGAGAAGCTGCACGATGCTACATCTACGCTTTGGGAATAACTTCAACGACACCAAGAAATTTAAAAAGAGAGGTCTGCTTCGTATCGTAAAACGATGAGGAGGGATATTTGTCATCGTGTCAGACAGAAGCGTAGACTACTGGCAACGGACAACTCCACTGCTCGCCAAAAAAATCACTGCAAATAAAGAACTGCAAATAACCTCCGATCTGTGAAAGCCCTGAAGCTCTTCTGCAATTGTTCGTTGGCTAGCTGTAACAATCAGGAATTGTACGGCATTTCGCTGTTGCTCACACAATAAACAAGCACAGTCAGCCCAATCGTCGACATTTCCTACTTTGTTTGCTGCCTATTGCAAACATTGTTTCCCACTTTCATCTTTTATCCGTACGTTTACGCCAGAACCTCCTTCTCCTCCATCGTTGCTTTTGTGCGCATCAGCATCTTCAGTTCTTTTCAAGCGGACGTCAAGTATCATATTTGTATCTGAGAAAAGGTCTTGGTAACGGAGTCAACGCGTATACCTGTGTATAACAAGAAGTTTGAAACTGGTACGTAGCGCTTTCGGGTCGGGGACGTGGCAGACCATGTTGGTCTTGACAGTAGCTTGACTTTGCATGCAACTTCTTTATCTGTTTCATGCGAAGAACGTTAAATCTCTGTTATGGACATGATCCAACGTCAGCACCTCCACTTATAGCGGCCCTATCAGAACCTGCCCAGATGTGCCCAAGCAAATTGCAATGCCTGAGTTATATACATCTGCGCTTAACCCACTTTTTTCTGTTTGATGCGTGACGCTGCATCAGCAATTGCCGTACGGGCCTTTTAGCGCCTTTTTATGACTTGGACACTGTTTTGATATGGTTAATTTTGGGTGGTACTATATCCCAATGCAGATAATCTGTGGTAGCTCTGGAAATTGAGCCACCGGCAGTTCATATGGCAGATTTGAAGGTCGCACAGTCTGCTGGCGCAGAGGACGCTGAGGTCTTTCTGTCTGCGTCAGAGGACGAGGCCGTGCCCCAGGTTATTACACCGGAGCTTTTGTCTGCCCTAGTAAAGCAGGTAAGGCGCCATAGCATTGTCCCGCCTCGTACTTCCGGTTGTATGGGGCAGGTCCCACTCACATTAACTGCTGGCGGCCCTCCTATCCTAGGTTGAGTTCTATTTCTCAGATGCTAATCTACCAACAGACAAGAAACTTTTGAAGCAGATCCGCAAGGATCCAGAAGGCTATGGTAAGCATTTATGTGACTAGTAAGTGCAGCCGCCTGTTTCTGGCATTTCCGACATAACATTAGGATTTTAAGGTTCTGCCTAATATCCAAGGGATGTGGAAAAAGTTAAGGAAATGCGCGCTTTCCATGTGCTTCGTTGGGCATTTGTCTTCTTCGGAGCTCAAGTTCCGATAACCGTTTTGCGTCTTGCGAATGTGCCGCAGTTCCTGTCAAGCTGTTTGCGAACTTTCGCAAAGTACGTGCCCTGTCGAAAGATGTTGGAATCATTACGGAGGCCCTGCGGAGCGCTTCACTGTTGCAACTTTCTCAGGATAGCAAGCGTGTGCGGCGTATTATACCGGTGCCAGAGTATGACATTTCTGATATTCAGCGGCGAACCATCGTCGTCGAGAATTTGCCGGGAAACCCGAGCCCCACCATCGAGAGCGTCACGGAGATGTTCCGTGTGTATGGCCGCGTGAAGCTAGTTCGGATCTGCAGCCGCGAGTCAAAGGGCAAACTTCCCAGCTGGCTAACGGTAGGTCAGATGGTCAAAAAAGAGAAACCAGTACGATACCCACTTGATTCATATTATTACCCGGGTTTCTGGGCATAGGGCTCGCTGTTGCCCATTTCCAGCTACGCAATGTTACGCTTAGTTTTTGGTATGCCTTCTCAAATCGGATTATGATTACGATTCAAAGGCATGCTATTTCCACCTTCTGAGATGCAAATCAAATGAACCCACGTTCTATTTAATCACTTTATCCTTACGATGGTGCGCCGGTGCAGAGTTCCTGCCAGCACATGGGCGGCACCCAGCACGCATATGTGGAGTTTGAGGAGGAGGAGGGGGCTATCCTGGCGGCGGCCGCACTTGCGCAGGACTCTGATGCACCCGACGGTGTTGTTCAGGTCCGCCGGCTTTTGGCTTGCATTGCTGAACAGCGCGAGCGCCGGAGTGTAACCGGAACTGGCGGCAGCAGTTTTGGCGGCAGCAGCGGTGGTGGTAGCCGAAAGGGGAGTCGTGATGTATCACCCATGGGCTCGCGGAACGCTGGCAGCCGCCGTGGTAGCGGTGGTGGCGGATGGATGTCTTCGTCTGTTGGTGGCGAAGCACTGGATGCCTATCATTCAGCATTTCATTCATATCGCACATACGGAGGGGCTTTCGATCATGGCGGTGGCAGCCGATCGGGCAGTGGCGGTGGCGCAGGTCCATCACCATCCGTGTCATTTGTGCCGCCGCCGCCACCACCACCTCGACGCAGCTGTGACAGCGCTCCTGTTTCGGATCTGCTTCCTGCAGCCAGTCATGCCGCCCCGCTGCCTGCACCGCCGCCGCCATCCAGTGCCCGCTCGGTTAATGCTTACCGCCCTCCAGCAAAGCGCCTGTCTGACGGATTCCAGAGTGGCTTCCAGCCATTACCGGTGGGTGGCATTTCTTCTGTCAATATTGGCGCTGTGCCACAGCCGCTGCAGCGCAGCGCTGGTGGAAGCTTCGGCAGTAGCTGTGGTACGGCGTTGACCAGTGCTGGTGGCACTCCAAGCGCGGCACCTTCGTCACCCTCTCCAGTGTCAACTACGTTTATCAATCTCGTTGCCAATTCACCACCGCTTGTGACCCGTGGCGCTTCATCTGGTGGGGGTAGGCCTCCAGTTCATCCGCCTATTGTACCGCCACCACCCCCGCCGCCGCCGCCGCCGCCGCCCAAGCCACTGCCGAGCTTGAGTGATTTTCAGCCGGTCGCCGTCGCAGCTGGCCCATTGCCCACAGCCTGTCATCCCGCACAGACCACGACACCAGCCGCTGCCTGTACGGCCTCGTTGGCGCCCAGCGCCTTGGCAGAGGCTATTGCGCAGTTGCAGGCGGAGCGCCGCGCCTCTGAAGCTGGCGGTGCAAAGGCCTCGGTATCCGATGCGGGCACCACTCCTGCCGTAGCCCCTGCTCCGAGTGCTCTGGCTGCACCCATGGCTGCTCCCCGGACAGCTCCCACGGCGCCCAAATTCTGCCTGGATCTTGCTGCGGGGACGCAGTCCCGTGGTTCGCGCGGAATCACCTCGCAGGATTCGATCCACAATGCAGGTACGGATGCTGCGTCCAAGACAGCTCTTGCAGTGATACCGCGGGGATCACAAACTCAGATGGTGGCAAACGTCGAGGATTTTATAAATAACATTCTTGCTGGTCGGCCAGGACCTCGGTCAACGCCGGCTCCAGTCCCGTCGAATGGAGCCCCACTCTCATCGACAGGTACCGGAACACAGCCTCGTAAGCCGGTTGTGCCCGCCGCGCCGCGCACAGCGGCTGTATTACAGCAACAGCCAGCCGTGGATGCGGCACTTGCGGTAGCTGGTATCCTCGCGAGTACCCTTCGCCGCCCTGTACCTGCCAGTTCCTCGACGCCATCTGTCAGCAACGCACCTCCCGTTAAGCCACCTGCTGCTGCTGTGGAGCACGTGCCTGTGGTTGAGTCAACCGGCAATTCTCAGGGTGCGGAAGCACCAGTTTCTGTGCCCGTCCCTGCAGTTTTCCTCACCGCTGTCGGCCCTGGCGTGGACTTCTCTCTGGAGCATGCCGTCACGGTGACCGTGCATCGCTCGCCTGCGCCTGGCACTGCCGGGATGTCGTCCGCTGACTGCTGTGCTAAAACGTCTGCTACAGATGTTGCAGCTACGCCCATAGTGACATATGCAAGCAGTGGCGGTATCAACAGCGCCACAAGCAGTCCGCCATCCTCGCCTGTTGTGTCTCTGGCCAAGGGTATTGCAAAGGCCAACGGTAGCAAGGCCAGCTCAATATGTGCGAACAATGTAGGCAGTGGCCAGGCGATGACGGGATCCATCGTGACTGGGCGTGGCAGTGGCGGTGTACAGCCAGGCGCGAAGCGCTTCAGCCGGCGAGACTATGCGCAGTGGGCTGCAGCCACTCCAGAGTTCCGGGCTGAGGCTGCATCGAAGTTCGCTGGGTCGAGTGCCTCTGGTAGTCCAAACTCGACATCCGGGGGCTTTGGCCGGAGCAGTGGAGGTGGCGCAGGACCAGCTGGTGGCTGCGGACCTGCTTCCCCACCATCGGTGGCATCAGTTTCGATCTCAGATGGTGGCGTGTTTGGGACAGCTGTTTCCTCGGGCCAAAGCAGCGGCGTTGGCAGCCTTCATTTTCATTCAAACCTAGCTGCACCTATTTGGCATGTTGCCAAAGGTCCTGATGGTTCTAAGGGTTTTGGTGGCCGCACCCGTGTTCAAGCAACGTGAAGTCTCGTAATGACCACTGTGTTCCTTGCAATTGCGGGGGCTTCTGTTTGCTATCCTACTTAAGGAATTTCGCGTTTTGGGGTTGTTCATCTTCCGCGGCTGGCAATGACTATCCCGAGTGGACCGTGATGACTGCTTTTTGTGGGTGAATTTAGCTATTCTAGTATTAGCGGGTGCTAAGATATGGAGAGCCGGGTTTGAATAAAACCGGTCATAGACTTGACGCGGTATCTGAAGATGTAATGCGTAATTAGCCGACTACTGAACTTAGTGGTGAGGTGGCGATGCAAGAGCTTCCGATGTTATGACGGCACGGCCTTTTGGCCGCTGCTGTCTCCATCTTCATCATAGGCCCTCGAGGGCTGCAATTGTTGAAAGCCAAGTGCGTGGCCGGGTGTTGTTGTCTAGCCTGGATGTGCCTGATGAAACATTCAGGGTTCGCTGTTTTTGAGCTTTGGCTGATTAGGAAAAATGCGACATAAGGGCTGGCGCTATTTCGACGAAGTGTGTAGGCTTGTCGGGTACATTTCTCAATACGTAATGGTGGTACATGGAGCTGTAACGTGCGTAGGGTTTGTCAGCGTAAATTGCTGATGAGATCACCAGGCGATTACGTTTGATTGCCATCAAGCCATACTTTAGTACGGAAGATGTTGGGGCGGCTTTGAGTGAAGTGTACTTCGTGGTTGTTTTGTTTGTGAGTAGTGGCGCGTGCAATATGTGGAGACTGCGTTTTGCAAACGAGCCGCCAAAAAATTGGGACGTGTGTGCGTGATGGTGGTGGCAGTGTGTCTTACCTGTTTAGATGTCACTGAAGTACGATATGTTTTTCGAGTGGTGACGCGATGACAACCGTGTACGCCCACACGGCGCATCGTAATACACGTATGCACGTGCTTGTGTTAAGTCTCTCGGATGGGCCTCCTCTAAAGGGCCCAGATCTTCTCAACCGGGGATTTCGGAAACTATTTACACTGACCCGTCCGTACTCGCTGATGGGTGGATCCAGTCAAAACCCTGAGCATTTCGAGAGGTCTGCACGTCAGACATGGGTGTGGATGAATTTTGTTTGCTTGGAATGGAAGAGGCACAGATGGCGATGCCTGCACTGTGAGATGCCTGTGCTATAGTCAAAGCGCATGCACATTGTCAGGGTCATTTGCTGCGCGGGGGTGAGGGCATGGACATGATGTGCACACGTGGATTAGGGTGAAGGCAGGGTTCACCCAAGTCCGACCTGTTCCGTCCGTGGCTTTGTGGCCGTGGACTTTCGCGTTCGATGGTCCTCCTGCTCTTTGTAGGGGCCAGAAAAAGGGGGATATGCGTTTCGGCGTTGTCATGGCGTTCTTTACATACGTTCGAGTCTATTTTTTGTACCCATCTAGCTGTCTTCATGTACAACCTTATTGATTTTTAGAACCGCTGATTGATTTTTTGGAAAAGAGCTAGCGTCCCATGGCTAACAAACCGTGTGGGCTTTTGGCTACCCATAGCAGGCTCTTCTCTTTTTTGTTGGATGTGGACGGGCCGGGTGCTGATGTCTCTTTGGGGTGGGGGTTTACGTCATATGTTGTGTTACGGGTGACTGCCTCCCTGACGCTCCCTCGTACTGCCGAAGACTTGTAACCGCCCCTTGAAACTTTAACTTCTTCATCCCGTCAATTCGCATGCTTGGCAGCTTAATTGAGCTGGTATACACACTCGCCTTGTACGTTTGGGGCAACGGATGTTATGGATGAGTATCTATTTGTACACCGCATATGGGTTGACGGTCAGTGCTCGCCACTGGGTAAGGACTGCCCAAAAAACGCCGTGCCAGACTATAATGTCCTAATGTTCAGGTTCTATGGTTTGTAAGAATTTGAAGGCCCGCCTGAGTTCATAAGCACATCTTGCTACTTGGGTAGGATGAGCAGCCCGCTTTGCCTGTACGGCGAGTAGTTTGCGCTCACGCTTCTAACATCGCGCATTCTACTGACAACGGAAAAAATATAACTTTCTGTCATTGTAGGTTATGGTTCCTCTTAAAGCTAACTTTCAAATAGATGCACTCACCATAAATGGCTCGGGTTATTACATTCACACCTCGAAATTGAGCTTTCAGAAGTTGACTTATCGCACATTAGGACGTCTACTGGCCAGGGCCTAGCGGCTGGTGGTTGAAAGAGACATGAAGCCTGCCGGCGCTCTAATCTTGTGCTGTTTGGCTGTGGCTGCACTGTATGAGCAAGTTGCAGCAAGGGATGTAGAGCTCGATGGTTTTGATATACCAGATCTTGTGGTGGATGATTCCGGGAGTGCCGCAAACACAAACCTAGGCGAACCTAGCTCAAAGCAGTGCAATGAGCAATGCGAGGAAAGCAGACATGTGAATCCACCGGCTAAGCCTCGTGCAGTCGTTGGGGGGCGGCGGCCGACCGATCTATCATCCCCATATCAGCTCCGGAAAAATTATTACATGGAAGCTGCCTTTGCTGTTGTCCTCGTTTTCTACATCCTTGTCGCGATATGGGGAACCAAGCAGAATGGCAAGATCGCCGATGCCTTCGCGCGCGCTTATTGCGTCGGTGATGGCGCCATTTTCCCTCGCCAGTTCGCCATGTGCGGCGCTGGCGAGCCCAACGCCGCCGGCTTTCGCACACCGCTCTTGAAGGAGAGCTCCTCCCTCTTCAAATTCTATGCCTCCGGGCGACGCCACTGCCAGGGTTGCCTGGCCACACTCTCACTCCGAAACCGCGCCGACCTGCTTTCTTGGATCATCAACATCTTCCTCCCCGCCGAAGACCTCTTAGAAATCGACGTCTACATGAACGAAGCGAACATGCCGCCCATGGTCCTGGCCGTCGCGACCCCGCGCCAGGCCCGCGCTCTCTCCGAACGCACCGACGTCACGACCTACACCAAGCCTCTGAAGCTGACAGCAGGCACGGCCGGCCCCACGGACCCTGTCCCCGGCTGGCCTGGGCACAAACTTCAGGTGCTCGCAGAGCACAACTCCCTCTTCTCCGACCTCTTCTCCGACGCAAGAGTCCATTCCGTCTTCACGTCCTCGGGTCATGCCGATAAGTTGCGTCTCTTCCGGAGCCTGCTGATTACTTCGGAGAATTCAAGCGGCAGCCACAAGCGGCTGTTGCGCCTTGTCTTTGCGCTGCCTGCCGCGGATGACATGCGGGCGCTGGGACCCCTGCTGGCGCTTGTGCCCTTGCTGGTGGACCTCGTTGGCATCTACAAGTGGGTTTGCACTTGTGGTAAAGAAACGTTCTCAAGAGTTAAAGTGAAAGTTTTGAACGGGTGGCTTATTTCTGGTTCGATCTTTTTTGCAAGACTAGGCTGAACAGATAGTCGATTACATACCTGCAGTACATACACACTCCAATAGTGGGTCATCTAAATAAGTAGGTGGCTACATCTCTGGGCTGGGGGGAGCCGGGGTCGTGCTAAACGATGATCTTCTGGGTGTGGAGATGCGAATAAGATAAAGTTAAGGGTGTGAATGAATGCAAAACCCGAATGAGACCACAATCATAATCAAAACTCAGAAATGAGGGAAGACAGGAGATGGGCAAAAGAGTTAAAATCAAACTGGCGCGACCCAGATCGGGATGTGGTCGATTGGGAATCGTTGAATCTACGAGACTACTTAAGGGTTGAGGTCGTCATAGTCGGGCTGGGGTAATGCATGGATGTGGTTCGGGGTCCAGTGGGATGGTTGAGACGTGGGCTGTGTTATGGACGGCTCTTATGGCTTATGGATCGTAGATACGTAATGATTATTGTGTTCGGGTTCAGTCGGAAACACTTGCCAAGTGGTTGATTTGGGTTGGACAGGAATCAGTGGCGATCACCAAACAAACGACGAAACGTCCAGGTATGGTCTGGGCCATTTGAAGTGAGTGCAAACGTAACGGTGCGACATGGTAGGTAACCGCCGAGGTAGGTGGACTTGAGCCTATCGCTAAGTCCAAATGAACGCATGGATCACGAAGTTGATGTTTACGGCGCTGGAGGAGGGACCGGAATTGAAAAACTCACAATTTTGACTTTTTTGCCAAAAAAAGTCATGGCCATCACGGTCATGCTCTTGTGCCGACCCCGTCAGGTTGACACCGGAGCTGAAGAAGCGGGCGCTAGATGCGAGATCCCGGCACGAAGCGACCTCAGCGGATGCAGAGGAGAGCCGTCGGCGCCGCATCGAGGCAATGCAGAAGCGGAAACTGGAGAAAGCGCAGGAGGAGAAGGTAAATGCAAGCGGTGTGCCACTGCGACCCCCGCCCTGGAGGCTCCTACCTTCAGGGCCCCGAAATGACGCTGATGGCGACGGGTGGAGACGCCGTGTTTTGTGCGTGCGTGCGTGTATGTGTTTGTGTGTGTCCGATGGCTTGGTTTGGGGTCAGAATGGTGGGGTGGGGATAGTATGGCTACATAGCTACATAACACCCTAACTTCGCCTAATCTGTCTTCCTGGCCGAGTCCGTTGTTACATCCATCCTTAAACCTACCCGTTCTGCGTATTATTCGTCTTTTCTCTTCCCACACAGGAGCGCCTGGCCCGTCTAGCCCCGGAGGCGCGCCGCAAAGCGGAAGAGAAGCTCGCGAAGCAGGCCGCCAAAAAGTCAATGAAGATCAAGATGATCCGCATGTGACCTTGCGCCCAACAGCGCGCGCGCGCGCGCGTGAGGGAGACATCTGCGGAAAGACTGGAGGAATTGACCCCCGCCCGAACGGGAGTCGAGAACCCCCTTCATTGTTCGCGCTCTGATTGAGTTCTGTCAATCGGCCCCGCAGCAGCGTCATGACAAGAGCGCGGAGGGTTCGAAGCATGTGGTGCTGTCGAACCTTTTCAAAGCGGCGGTGTTTTATGCCCCTTGCTGCGTCGTCGCAACCTGACCGCGGCCCAAAATGTTTTGGGTGCGTCTTGATGTGCCGCTTTACTACGCGGGACGGGAAGGGCAGCATAGGAAGCGTGGTAAATGCGAAAAGAGCACAGCGGGGGGCCGCAGGCAGCCGCCTCTCCTTGCGCACGCGCACGCGCGCAGCTCTCGCAACTCCCCCTTGCAATACACCACGTTTATATTGCACGCTTATGTAACCTCCACCAATCAGCACGGTAAGATGGGCGCGGGAGAGCGCGGGGGCGGACCGGTGGAATTCCTGCCGCTTTATGTCTCTGGGCTGCCTCCGCATACTTCGCAACGCATAAGTTTTGTGGGCGTGGTGTTGCGGGACGGGGAAGGATGCTGACTCGGGAGTTGATAGTGGCGGATACAGTCAGCCAACTTATAGGTGCCCCGGTGATTCCGGATACAGCAAGGATCCCCTCTGCAGGTACTGTGCTTTTTGTCTGTAGGTGGTCAGCTGCCGACTCGCTGAACGCAAACCAGGAGTTCTCGCTTTGTGTTGCCACGCGCGCGGCGTTGGCCGATGGACTTGGTGGTCTGGTCCGCGCGCGCGCGCGCGCGTGTTTGTGCATGTGCGTGATGTATGCCGGCGGCGTCTGTTATAAACCTAAACATTCCGTTCCTCAGCGATTGGAGTTTTGACCAGGCGGAATGGGTGTGGGCTGCGGGTAGTGTGGTTGCACGCCACCGTGAAGCAGTTGCATGTGAGGTGCGTGATGGTCGGAGTTCAGACGGACTAGACTACTACATCGTATCGTTCATGCTTCAGAAGGCTGTATGAGCTGCGTAAAAGAGCAATCGGTGGTGTTTGTGAAAACCTTAATCGTTGTTTACGTGTTCATGGTTGGGTGATGTGTATGTGTATGTGCATGTGTGTGTCTGGGAGGATCGGAGGCATTCTCTGGTCTGGGAGGATCGGCCCGGGGACTCTATGTCACTGCCCGTACACACACATGAATACACATATATACACACACGAGCGCGAGCGCGCTAAGGTAAGCTTTTGCTGCTGCTGCCGCTGCTGCAAGTGGCAGCGAAAGTGGCAGTGTAATCAGTTGTCATAACGGGATGGTGTGTTTTACGGGCGACGTCCACCTGGGGAAACGGCTGTGTGAGACCCAGATCCCAGTGGCGTGGCGGCACTTCGCAGCTAAGGTGTGGGTGGGGGTTCAAGGCCTTCATGGTTAGGGGGGAAAACAGGGGAGTTATGCGTGCCGGACCTCCTCGGCGAATTGGGAAACTGGTTGGTTCGCCCACTGATGTCGGACATAATGCGGAGATCGGGGGACGCGGGGGTGGGCGAGGGGCGGTGTCTGCGGCAAGCGTGTGTGCTTTCGAGGGGATGGTGGGGCGGCAGCGGTGATGGCAGGGAGGAGCGAATGGTAGGAAGGAGGGACGGATGATATTGGCGCTTACGACACCGCGGCCCCCTGCGCGCAGTGTGCTTGGGATGTGCTACATGTCCAGCACAGCCCTTCAACCCATCGCCCTGCATTAAAAGCCTAAAGTCCATAGTTTCGTAGCTTTCCTTATATGTTTGTTGATACCTATTACGTATTATGCTGTACTTGGCTGAAGGTACAGCATAATACGGCTCCCAGGCTGTTGAAGACTTATATGGGCTGAAGCCTTCCTTCAAAGGCCTTTTCCTTAACGAACTGCTTGAAAATATCATTTGTATCTTGGCATGTATGTCCGTCCGTCCCTTCGTCTTTGAGTATTTATGTCTGTATGAATGTATGATGTTTGTGTGTAGGTGTGTATATGTGACTCAGCTGCTCATGCGGAAAAGTGCGCTGATGATGGCAAGGGTTCCGGCAAGGAGGACGTCCTAACTTTTACCTATAGGGTGGTGGTGCTGATGGGTTAAAAGATATGATGTAGGTGGCGGAGTTGCGATATGGCAGCATGCACGTGCACAGCGCACTATGTCTCTGACCTGCTGTTGTGTGTTATTGCCGTGTCCTAGTTCCTATCCTACCCCGTACATGGCAGAAAAAGGGGACAGAGATGGGACAGGAGGGTACGGCGAAGACACCGGTAACTTTTGACCAGCCAGTTAACCAATCAGTCAGTTAGTCACGGATTCTAGTAATAAGTCGCAGCTCGCATAGGTGTCCGCATGGTGATTCCCCTGATGCGCGATGGATTGAGTACTTGGATACTTCTAGTAGGTATATATATTAGGTACTCAATATCCCTTTGACTCTTCGCATTCATATCCATGTTCCCTTAAAATGCCGTAACGCGTGTTGTTTGTGACTCCCTCATATCTTACTTAAATACCCGCACAAGAACCCATGACTTTGGGAAGTTGGGAGGGTGCGTCAGGGACACAAGAATCCACCTGTCCACGTGAAGAGGCGTCACAGATGGCGCGGTTTTGCGAGCAAGATAAGTAGGCCCCGATGGGGTAGTGGCAGCAACAGGACAAGAACAGAATTTATGGGTTTCGCGTAAATGGAGATCGTGTGGAAGGTAAGGAGGAAATGCTGACGTCAGGTGAGAGGTGAGGTTGATGTGGTCACACGATGGTGTATCAGCGTCTTTGGGAAAGCAGGTCGGATAGCGGCGTTCATTTTTGGGTTGCAATCCGTGTGACTTGTGGAAGTGGAAGAACAAACGTGAGGATTGCTAAGACAGGGATAAAAGAGAAGACGTATACAAGGGACTTACAATGGAGTCCGAACAGCTCAATGCAGCATATCAACGAATGTCAAAATTGTGGGCCTAATGTGGCCAGGCATGCTGGCTTCAGTGGCATGAAAGGTACATATAACGATATAACTAACCTTCAAACCCAAGCATAGCGTCATATGTTGTGGTGGTGCCACCGCCAGCCACCACCCCCTGTATCCAACAACAAGCGCACAGTTAATACCCATTATGTTGGGAGACGGTGAATAACTTGTGTAAAGCGATTGAGGGCCGCTACCCATGACACCAGCAGGGATTCAGGTAGGGAGAGGATGTAGAAATGGGAGGTGCAGAATAATCCTGTGGATGGCATGTAGATATACGAAAGATTCACACACACACACACACATATATATATATATATATATATATATATATATATATATATATATATACGTCTGCATTCACCCAACAGTGTGGGGCCATTTCCTAGCAAGCCAGCCCTGAAGTACCCACACAGATCCATTCCCTGTGACAATGAAGAGCTCCACCCACTGTATCCAAGTTCCGTTTGGATACCTCGAAAATTGCTCCCCAAACAAGCTCCAGTAGTGTCCACCAGCAGCAGATTATTCCAGAGTGGCACTTGGAAACACCAGCTGCCAGGGCGGGGCTAACAGGTGTGGGTCGCTAGCTGGTGGCATGTGCATGTCCGCCAAAGCAGTGACAAGATGGACAAAATCTGTTGGGCATGTATGAACGCAACGCTCGCCCAGAATCATGATTGGCTGTGTTTTGCAGTTGCTCCCTCGGACAGGTAGTAGACACTGGGAGGCTATCAGCAGCCATATTCCTGCCAAGTTGACACCCAGTTGGTGGTGTTGCAGCCAGGTAAGACGAGGTTGCTTGTGCAGGGGCTAAGGTAAAGCACTGCTGGAGAGAGCATACAATCTTGTCGTATGACTGCAGTGATATGCATAAACCCACCTGGACAGATAACCATTGAGATGTGCTGTGTGGATGGTCGACGCCATGCCGTACCCGTCATTGAAGAAACTGAACATGGAGGGCTCCTCCGGCCTCCGGCTGCGGGCCAGCATGCCGCCCCACGAGCGTGATGGCGGAGGCGGACTTGGGCCCCATCCAGAAGACCTTGACGCAGCAGCCACACCACCAAAACCATTCCACAAGCTGCGCGGACCGGAGAGGTATCGGGGTTAAGGCTGTCCTAAAGACGTGGAAGTGGTTAAAAGCGTCATGGAAAGCTGGAAAGACGCCCTGGTTTCGGTAGGATATATATCGGCAACACGCATCGAGTGATGTGTCCGTCCGTCACTACAGATGTGTATCCACCACGACATCAGCAGAGGTCCCACCCCCAGCCCCCTCCTGGGTACATGTGTCCCCCGGTCGGGTTTCTTGCGTCCCCCGGCCCCACTTGGAACACCCGCGGCGGGACCAGCTCCCGCGGCGAGGCGCCTCTCTTGCTGAGATCAGCTCGAAGGCTGCAGCGTTGCAGGCGTTGCAGCGGGACATCACCGGCAGCGCCTCATCGAACCTGAAAGGCAGGAAGCACATACACGTGTGATGAGAAGATAATATGGCTTGGGGACGAGATGGGGACTGCGTAAACGAATGCGAATGGGAAAGAAACGAGCGACCCTCCCCACCCTAAATGGGGACACTCTACCGGAAAGGCTGAGGTCGGGAGAAGGGGGGGAGGGATACCCCTGGTCGGCAAGAAGCCAGGCCGCTGTGCGTTACATTAGTGCACAAAAGAGTGCAATGAGTCGTACATGGATACACAGATGAGACACGGCCGTGGCGCCGCGCACCTAACGTTGAAGTAAGTGTCGTACCAGCTCGTCCAGTTGCGCCGCCGCGTCGTCACTGTGCAGTACATATGGCGCTGTCACATCACGGCACTGCGCCAGCCTGTGATCCCGAGTGAGGAAGATACGGAATACTCATGCGCGCCTTTAGCAGTCAACTGCAAAGAGTTAGGCCGTTATGGACGCGGAGGGTTTTCAGGTGCGTGGTTGATCATCTTTTCCGCCCCCTCCAACCCAATCGTTTGGCCTTCAAGGAGGAACCGTTGAGCAGCTCAGCGCTCGGGGCCCAGGTCCGGCGCCACCTGCACACTGCCGGGCTGTATGACGGTCATGAACCCCCTCTCCCCAAAATACACGGCCCCTGCCGCAGTAAGGGTGGGTGGGTGGGACTTTTCACGGCTGGTCTTGGGCACCTCAGTTATTTCTGTTATAAGTGTAACGTAACTGAGCCAGCTTTCCGGTTTCTGGTCCTTCTCTCTAACTTTCCTGTTAAGTGGTTGGTACGACTGGCCGAGCATTTCAGCCATGAACAAGCCTACCCTTGTTCGCGCACACCACACATAACCTCCTTTCCACTTGATGTTCAGGTTTTGCTCTATGTAATACTTGGGCGGGATGCCAGGGACTCCTGACCCAAATCTCTGGCTGTTTGGTCGTTACGGAACGTAGCAGAAAAGGTCTGGGAGGAGGAGATTCCAGCATTTT
Organism: Volvox reticuliferus; assembly: GCA_019650235.1. Classification (NCBI taxonomy): domain Eukaryota; kingdom Viridiplantae; phylum Chlorophyta; class Chlorophyceae; order Chlamydomonadales; family Volvocaceae; genus Volvox; species Volvox reticuliferus. Next base: position 1,112,448 of record BNCP01000023.1, read on the forward strand.
AGCACGCGCAGTGCTCATTTACGTGACGGTATCGCAGTTTAGCTGAAATCACATAATGGTTTCCCGTATGATTTGTATCGGGCTAACGACTTCCCCGTAACAGCCTCGATGCTTTCTTGCCTTGTACTCCCTCACATATTCTTGCAACGCAGCTTACAAATTTTTATGGTCCATAAATTAATTATCATGTTCTTCCCAGCTATCCCTGTTGATGAGTTTTTTCCCTAGCCGTGCGAAGCTGAAGCGACGCTTTCGGTCGTTGGACTTTGCTGGCGTGCATTCTAGAGAAAATTTTTTTATTGAACCTAGGATCGATAAGTTGTCAACGTCTTCCGGCGTCGTGCCGGGTTGAAGCTGGAGGAGCTTTGGGGCGATGGCACTCGTGCCGCATGTAGCGGTTCGGAGGTTGCTCGAATTTAAACTTGATTCGTCGAAAGCTGAGTCGACTCAGCACAATTGGATTGTGGGACTCTTCCTCAACGGTGCTTTAATATCGGCGATGGTAGCCTTCTTTATTGCTCAGCTCTCCAAGGTTTTTACCCATTACTATCATGAGCAGGTCCGACATCTTTTAGCAATATGTACCAAACGTAGTTATCGGCTCTAACTTGTTGGTTGGGACCGCATGCAAGATCGGCGTGGAACGAAAGTTGCAGTTGATCAGCATATCCAGCATATTGCATGATTTTTAATACGATGCTCATCTATTTTTCGTCTTTTGCACATGCAGGCGTGGGATTGGACACGACTCATTAGCAGCGGCGGGATGCCCTCCTCGCACACGGCCTTAATTGTTGCTCTGACGACAGCAATAGCCATCGAAAATGGGACCAACAGCTCCTTATTTGCCATGTGCCTGGTAATCGCTCTTATTGTCATGTACGACGCGACAGGTACGTGACGCAGTCGTGGGTCCACAACACAGAGTGCATCTTGGCCAAATCCTTCCGGGTAAAGCCCGCAGTGTCTACGTTCCCGCTTGCAGCCGTTCCACCACTGTAAAAAACATGCGAGGCTTGTCCCAAGTGATCTAAGGGCTTGTCACCCGACAGAGTTTAAGCACTACCCAAAACCTAGGCCTGAGAAAAGCCTGCTACCGTGCCTGGCGTGCTCATCACTTCCTTCCAGCCGTCCGCCCATCGCCCAACCTAACACGTCCCAACTGCCAAGCGACGCCACACGTGCTAAACTGTTGTTGTGCCCCCTCTCCACGTTCCTCCCCCGTTCCCCGTTCCCCCCAACACGTTCACCTTCTGACAGGTGTACGGCTCCATGCTGGGCGCCAAGCCACCGTACTGAATATCATCATAGCAGAGATGCCCCCAGACCATCCAGTGCAGGTGCAAAGGGTGGAGGACGGAATTCTAAGAGCCCTAGGTTGAGGCCATAGCACCCACGGCGTTCGGTACCACCATCACAGCAGCCCCTACATGACGTGGGACTCTCTGTGCTGGGACTCTGTGCTCTTCACTCGATACGCCATCACCAAACCGTTACTGCTTCCGAGCCTCTCTTGACAAACGACCTTACCAACCTGAACTCGGTTCCCGCCTCCCCGTTTCTACCCTGAACGAGTCGAACCCAAAGAATTGCGTCCTTGACCTGCCTTGGCGACTCTCTTCGTTTGGGACTGATTCCTTCGCAGGACTCTGGGAGGCTGAGAGACAGCCTGGGGCATACCCCCATTCAGGTGTGGGGGAAGGTGGCTCAGGACGCGTTTCTCCCTCCCCATTGGGATAGATGTCGGCTTGTAGCGGAAACGTGTTTTGGGTGGCGGAGGCGGTGAGGCTGCGGCAGCTAGCTTCTAGCATACGTCCTTGTCCTTGTCCACCAGCAGCCTCCATCCCATTCACTCTTCCCATTCCTCCATGTTGTTTGCTCATTTTGATAGTCTTTTGTCTCCTGCAGCGTTTACTCTAATTCGTTTCGTTCCTCCACTTTCACATTGGGAACATGGAAATGGTCGTCCCTCGCGCCTCAGGTCATTGTGGGGGCGTTGCTAGGGGTGGTGGTGGGGCTGGTGCTGGAGCCTATCTTCCTGCATGCCACTGGCAGCAGGACTCTAGGGAGCGATGGCGGTTTAGCGGCGGTTGCCGGGACAGCGGCAGTGGCGGGACTCAGGCCGCAGGCTGGCGATGGCGGGGCAGAAGGGCCGCTGCTGGCGCCCTTGAGACTCTTTTAACAGGGGGGAGCCACGATCCGCTTTTCGGGGCTTCAGAGGTGGTGCAAATGAAAAGACTGATGGAGACGGCGTCGTGTGTTTATGTGTGTGTGTGTGTGTGCGCCCCTGCGTACATGTACTTGTACATTGAAACGCAGTTGAGCTCTGTCTGTGTGTCTGTAATGTACGGTTTGCTTAGGACAGGGGCATGAGCACTAGGGAAAGCCAAAGCGAAGTACAAGAAGAATGCTGTCTTCTTTCGTTGTACCATGCCGCTTAATATATCTCACCCAGGACATAGAGATGGCTACCCTGCACTAAAGGTCCGAAGCCGCCATGTCGAGGTGAGTCACGGCGAGGGTAAGCAAGGCTATACCCGAGGGAGATGTGTCAATGAGTGGCGACGTTGTGGGCGGCGGAAACCCACTCAGCTTGGGTTCCGTCAGTTGTAATGGACTGATGACCCTCAGGCTGACCACCAGGTCGCGCAGGTTGGACGCTCGCTTCGCGAAAGGTATTGGGCCGCACTCAGGCTGGTTAAAAGATGAATGGAAAGGAAACAGACCTACAGCTTCGGAAGGTTTCTGAAGGCTGTTCAAGGGCCATGCCTACATGAGTCGCAGTCAAGGCTACTACGACAGACATCGGACATGAGGGCATAGCAAAAGGGTGATACCGGATGCAAACAAGATAGCTGTATGTAACGAATTAAGCTGCTGTGTATTTATATATGCGAGCATCAGCTATGATGGAGGTTCGGTTTCTTGGTTTACCGGGGTGAGCATCCAAGATAAGATGTGATTATGAAGTCTTATATATGTACATGCCTAGGTTTGGTTGAGGAAATGTGCGATCAGGGGGCATTCAGGTGTGTTTTGTATGGTTTCCAGATGCAGCGATGGGGGCTGCATAAAGTATGTACATACAGCTGTCTGTAATAGTTTTAAAGTGCAGCGAAAATTGGGTATTTATTATCGAGATGTGGTATCCAGATGCGACTGGAACAGTATGTATCTAAATGCGGCTGCAAGCTAGATGCCGGCCAGGTCCCCCCCCGCCCTTTGATGCGAGATGCGGCGAGTTTGTGATACCCTCCGCTCAAACTGGCTCAAGGTCAGCAAATTGCGGCGCGCAAACGTTAACCTTTTGTATTATTAATTCTTGCCTAATCGACATTCGCGTGTCGATAAGGACAACGGATATATTAGTAATAACCTGCTGCCTCACCATCGCCACACATGTCTGCTACCTCCCACCTGTTGTCAAGATATGCATCGGGACTGCAGTGACCTAGTAGCTATGTGCTGCGATTCGGGGCCCCGGCTGGCAACGTGCCGGAAACGCGCAGAAACCGGAAACTTGGAGGGGGCAACATGACATGGTTATGCTCCTAACCAGATGCATTATCCGTGTCTCCGGGTTTGCGTGGCATCAACCGCCGTGTATTTATTGTGTGGTAAGATGGTTATAGGGAGGATCATCATGTGGTCTTACCTCTCCAGGTCGCCTGCGTAAGGTAAGTCTACAGCAGCATGCATGCATACAAATGAAATTTACAAAGGAATAAATACGTATATAAGCTGACCTCATCCATCAATTTCGCGTTATACAAAAAAACTGCATGTCAAGCGCGAGTGGCAAGAATGGACAACTAAGCGTGCAGGCACCGCCGTACTGCCGTAGGAGCCAGCTTCACTTGAAGTACTGATGATAAGGAACGGAGTTACATGGTAATTTTGGTAAATAATCCGTAACCCAGGTTACTTAGACATTCTACCTGAGAAGTTTGGGAAGATATAAAACGGTTACGTGTATATGCGCGCTGCGTTTCATTAGCGGCGTGCCACGAGCACATTAAATATAATTGGCTTAGGAAATTTGCCAAAGGAGCTTTCTCTTAAGTGAGTGGAGGGCCAGCGCGTTGGCGGTCCGGTACCTTGGAGCTGTGCGCTTCCTAGTCACAGCCATCCAGGATGACGGATCGGAAACCGATTGAACTTGCGGAGGGATGGAGCTTTATGGAAGTGAGTTGCGTTTCGCCAAGACGGGGCAGGGTTCAGCTCGCGAGTTAATGGAACGGCATCCGCGCACAAGTGCTGCATTTGCTTTAATTATTAGTTATTAGCGTTCCGGCTTGAAGATCTTGAGTGAATATATTTCACTTGCGGATCTCACTCACATCTTGCCATAACTTGACTATTGCAGAAAGGAATCCAAAAGCTCATCCGGCTTCTTGAGGGCGAGCCTGAAGATCAGTTCAACGCGGAACAATACATGCATCTCTACACGTACGTGGTCGGAGGTCGGAGGTCGTGAGGGAAGACCTGCGCCAGCTCTGACCCAAAGTGTGAACCATCATGCCCTGCAGGACGATTTATAACATGTGCACTCAGAAGCCCCCTCACGACTATTCAGAGCAGCTGTACGGGAAATATCGGGAGGCCTTCAACAAGTACATTAACGATAAGGTAGGGTTCATGAGGTGGTGGGGACTGAAAAGAGCGGCGCCGCACTGAGTGCGCCGAACGCAGAAGCCTGGATCTCATGTTCGCACCTGCGCGGCCTCCTGCATGCCTTCACGAAGGTTCTTCCCTCGCTGCGAGAGCACCGGGACGAGGTGCTGTTGAAGGAGCTCTACCAGCGCTGGGGCAATCACAAACTCATGGTTCGCTGGCTTTCCAGGTTTTTCAATTACTTAGATCGGTACGTGTTATGCCGTACGTGGCTGAGCATGTGTGAATGAGTTTGGATTTGGATTTGGGTTTGGATTTGACTCCGTACATGGGATTTTGTACTACACAGGTACTACGTCCTCCGGCACACCTTGCCACCTCTGAAGGATGTGGGTTTAATTAGCTTCAAAGGTGGGTGTTCAAACGTTGCTGTTCAGGTATTGTATAAATGGTTGCTAGCTGCTTCGTCACCAGGGGAGACAAATGGGGTGGTTGCGCCAGGGGAGGGCGAAGGAAGCATCTTATTTTCGTAATTGAATAACTGCTTCTTTGGGTTAACTGCTTCTTTGGGTTCGTTTACGAATGTGAGGGTTCCGGGCTGGGATGATTGTCGTACTAGTTGCCACGTACTGGTAACGTATTGCCACGTTCATGGGCAAACCCATCCTTTGGAAGGGATCCTGAGGAAGGCATCAGGGGTCTTGGGACATGGGTCACCTAATGTTGCTACAGCCTGTTGTAACAAACAGGCTGTAGCAACACGGAATGATGGTTAGGAGTCGACAACAACAATCTTGAAAACAAAAACAGAAACGCAAACAAGCTGCTTATCGTACCTACCTAGTCCTTTCTGTTCGCACAGCTCTGATAGTCGCTATTTTTTGGGGTTTCCAGCTCCATTCCGTTGCCAGTTATCAGTTATCAGTTGTCAGTCACAAAACTCCCCCCACTTGCCCAACGTTTCAGAGCTTGTGTATTTGGAGACGAAGAAGCGCACCAAGGACGCGGTGTTGGTGCTGATTGAGAAGGAGCGCGAGGGTGAGCTGGTGGACCGAGCGCTGGTGAAGAACATCCTGGGCATCTTCATCGAGCTGGGCATGACCACCATGGACTGCTACGAGAAGGACTTTGAGGAGTTCTTGCTGTCCGAGACGAGCGCCTTCTACCGGCGGAAGGCGTCCGAATGGATCGAGCAGGTGACCGGGTGATCCGCAGTTCGGCAACTGCACTAAAGACAGGGATCTGTGCGCGCAACCCTCTGTGGCTGCTGATGGATCATTCTCGGTTGCTGTTGGGGGAGCAGCTGCTAACTTTCCGCACACGGGTCGGAGGGTTCTCCCGGGGGTGGGGTGGGGTGGAGGTGGGGGTGGAGGTGGGGGTGGTGGAAGACGCGCCTGTCTTCTTCGGCATCTTCAACGCCGCGGACCCCAAGTGGCTGCATTTCTTACTTCTCTTACTTTCCCGTCACGGTTCGGGCGCTGGGGCCCCCCCGGCCCCCTTCCGCAGGACTCCTGCCCGGACTACATGCTCAAAGCGGAAGAGTGCCTCCGACTGGAGGAGGAGCGCGTCGAGAACTACCTGCACGTCTCAACGAAGCCGAAGCTGCTGAAGGAGGTGGAGGCTGAGCTGCTGTCGAACTACGAGACACGGCTGCTCACGAAGGAGCACTCGGGATGTGCGGCGCTGCTGAAGGACGACAAGGTAAACCTAAGCCACCTGCAACCTCTGCTCCTCCTTCGGGACTAAAATCAAATAATAAACGTAAAATGTTAAAATCTAATTTAATAAAAAACTAAAATAAAACGGGTTGCCATATTATACCTTCATTTATTGTACGATGATTATGCCGTGTATTATGTTAGTATTGGTATTAGTTGTGTGTGTCAAAAAAACGTTCATGTAAATGTGAATGTGTTCGTGGCTCCCCCCTGCCTGTTCTTCTCCACCCCAACCCCCAATCCCTCCCCCCCCCCGCAGACAGACGACCTCGCGCGCATGTACCGGCTATTTCAGCGCATTCCGAAGGGTCTGGACCCCGTGGCCGAGATTTTCAAGGAGCATGTGGACAGCGAGGGGATGAAGCTGGTGAAGGAGGTGCGCGCTTCGTGCATTAGGTCCATATACCGACTAGAGGGGGACGTGTATATAGATACGCGTACGGATCCGTGAGGTGAACCATTTCGCACATCAATTAGTAATGAACAATAAACTAAACAAAATATATAAACGTTAACATTTATGCAGTGTGTAAATGCTCTCACTCTTAAAAAGTACCACTAAAACGCATAGCTTTACCCCCGTGCTACAATAGCAGCAGGTAAGGGGGAAGCGAAATAATGTACGACACAACATACACACAAACACCTTCATTACTCCTCTCGCCCAGGTGGTCATGTTGATATACTTCGGCGCCTTTCTCTTTCTTTCCCCACCCCCGCTCCCACCCCCGGGTCATGAAGCCGGGTCGGTTTGGTTTTTCCTTTTCCACCTCCCCACCACCACAACCAGCACCACCGGGTATGTTTCCTCTACCGGGTCTGGGGCTTCTAGATAACCTTGTCGTCTTTGCGCGCTGTGTGTCGTACATTCGCGGCCGGCACACAACCCCCCGTTAAGGTTACGGAGGCTGTGGAGCTCGCGAAGGAGAAGCAGGGCCGGACCGGTCCCTCACGTGACACCGGCTCCAGCCACGAGCAACAGTACGTACGGGCAGTTATCGACCTGCACGACAAATACCTGCAGTACGTATCCACGTGCTTTTGCAATTCGTCTCTGTTCCACAAGAGCCTGAAGGAGGCATTTGAGAACTTCGTGAACAAGTCCGTGGCGGGCAGCACCAGCGCGGAGCTGATGGCCTCCTTCTGCGATAATCTGCTCAAGAAGGTGTGCGCGCGCGCGTGTGTGTGTGTATGGATAAGTGTATTTGGATAGGTATGTGCGTTTTCGTGTGAGGCGGGAGAGGGGGAAGGAAGGGGATAAGTAGGTTCGGGTCTACAGCAGGTCTACACAGGCCTTACTTACCACAACAATTTCTGTCTCTGCCTGTCGTTGCTCCCTAAGTTCTTGCTTGTTTGTGTCGTTGCGTACGTACTATTTGTACGGTATGTACGGTATAATTGCTGTACGATATGCTGCCGGTCCTATCTGACAGGGCGGTTCAGAGAAGCTGTCCGATGAGGCCATTGAGGAGACCTTGGAGAAGGTGGTGAAGCTGCTGGCGTACGTCAGTGACAAGGATATGTTCGCAGGTGAGTGACTGCCGACACGGCGGCGCAGGTCAAATTGCCAGGAAGGGCACGTCACATTTGATAACGACCCCCTCCGCCCTAACGGATCGTGGGTCTCGGTCTCCTGGGTTTCTTAGGGTTTTAGGGTTTTAGCGTTCGCTTTCGCACTTTCCCCCGTCTCCCCTCCTCTAACACCCGATCCTAACCCCCAACCGCATCGTAACTGAACAGAGTTCTACCGGAAGAAGCTCTCGCGGCGGTTGCTGCAGGACAAGTCCGCATCTGATGACCACGAGCGGTCGCTGCTGTCCCGACTTAAGCAGCAATGTGGTGCCCAGTTCACATCCAAGGTGAGGAAGAGGGAAAGGGTGGGGCAGGAGGGAGAGCCGGGAAGGGAAAGGGTGGGGCAGGAGGGAGAGCCGGGAAGGGAAACCCCCGGAGCTGTTCAAATACGTGAGTTGAGTGCAGTGCCGTATAGCCCCCGACAGAGCAAGTAACGGGCACTTTACAACAACAGCGTCCGGTCGTATTTGGATCCTTCTTCCCCCTCATACCTCGACATACTCATCAGTTTGTCCGCCTTCCCCCCAGTGCGGCTGAATCGGTGACACAGCAGGTGTCGAAAGCAGGGGGGGTCCTTCGCAATCTGGGTTGTGGAGGTGACACACGTTTTCGTCGAGTGTCACAGAATGTGCTGCAATGTGTGCCGCTAACCATAGTACCGCCCGAAAAAAAAGAAGGGAGGCTCATTTGCATGTGTGCGTGCCCCCGATGGCGGGGATGCGGCCGCATCAACGCACCGCCAGTCCGGAACATCCTTGCCCTCAACCCTGCCGTACTTGTCGTATGTCTTGTTTGCGCTTGTTTGCATGCCCCTGACCTCATCTTGGTTCCTTCTATGTGTCCGCATGTGTGCAGATGGAGGGCATGGTGACGGACCTGCAGCTCGCAAAGGAGAAGCAGCAGCACTTCGATGATTGGCTCAAGGTAGGAGTTCCGGGCTGAAGCCAACTTCGCACACATACACACGTGCATGTGTTATATGCAGGATTGCGGTCAAGCCCAAAGAAAAGAGAAGGGGGGGGTAAAGAGAGAGAGAGAGGGAGAGAGAGACACAGCATCGGCCGGGGGCAAAGCGGGGGGACTGGATCGCAATAGAGGGCCTTATGTAGACGTCAGAAGGGCTCCTGAGAGAAGAGGGACTCGTCACTAAAACAGCCTCGGCTGCCTTCGTGATGGCGCTGACGTGGCGTCTTGGGAGCGTCTGAGTCATATTGCGATCGTCGTAACGAACAAAGGGGGTGCTGGACAGCGCTCCTATTACGCGGAGGAGCGTATCAGCTATCGTCTCGCGTTCCTGTGCTGTGCTGTGCTGTGCAGGAGAAAGGCAAGAAGCTGGGCATTGAGCTGTCGGTGACGGTGCTGACGACGGGGTTCTGGCCCACGTACAAGTCCATCGAGGTGGCGCTGCCGAGGGAGATGGTGGAGGGGGTGGAGGTGTACCGCCAGTACTACGACTCGGACTCCAAGCACAGGTGGGGTGGGGTGGGATGAGGGCTGTCGGGGCTAGGAGGAGGAGGAGGATGACGAGGGGGGGGTGAAAAAGTGTTTTCGTGCGTGCGCGCAGAAGAGGGGTAAGGGATGCGAATGTGAAGCATAATAATGTTATTTTTGCTTTTTGGCTGCTTTAAAATTTGGCTCAACTGGGAGATGAGGGTGAGGTGAGTTGGAGGGTGACGGGCAGAGCCATTGGCCGGTGCACGCAGATGAACGCCCTTCGTGAACCTTCTCTAAAACGCCGCGCGCCATCTTATTACCCATCATCTCAAAACCACTAAAAGTTTCCACATTATCATAAATCAGAAAGCAATTAGGATGCTGTTTCAATTTCTGTTCTAATAACAGAATCAACTGTTTTGCACTACGAGTGCAGGAAGCTGACTTGGATCTACACGCTGGGTACGGCTGTCGTGCGCGGCAACTTCCAGAGCAGAGCCATTGAGATGCAGATGAACACTTTGCAGGCGGCGCTTTGCATGCTGCTCAACGACATGGACGAGCTGATGTACGCAGAGGTAATGCAATCCTGTTCTGCGCTCTGTTATCTGCGCCTGAGGAGGGTGGCATTTGCATCTTGTGTTCTTGTGCTTCCCGGACATCTGTTTTTCTGGGGAGTGGCGTTTCTGTGTTCTGTATGGAGTTGGGTCAGGTTGGGTCCGTGATACAGCTTGGCACTCACTGTAAACATGTCTCATCGGAAAGTGTGTTTTTGCCTCCTCTACAGCTTTGGTTGGTATGTAGGGCCCGATTCTGCCAGCACGCTTTTCCTGAGCAGTATGTAGAGAAGCTCGCCGACATCGACATCGATGCCTTTGATCGATCAATCGCAAGACCGCTGCCGCAAGCACGACACGATGCGAGCGTGAGGCGGCCATGCCGTAGCTTTTTTCTACTTGATTGCGCCTCCTACTACTACCTCGCACCAGAGAAGCACCCCTGAATGACTCCTTTTGGATTGTGCTCTTGTGTTCTTGTTTCTTTTGTCTCATGAATGTATTTGGGGCCGGTGTGTGTGTGGGGGGGTTTACACTGCCTGCAGGTCCAGGAGCGGCTGCGACTCCCTGATGACGACCTGCAGCGGTTGCTGCATTCGCTGGTGTGTGCAAAATACAAGATCATTAAGAAGGAACCGGACAGCAGGACCATCAGCAAGACCGACAAGTTCAGGTAGGTATATGTACATATGTGTGTGTCTCTTCGTGTATGCGTGTGTGTGTGTATGTGTATGTGACAGGTTATGCTGCCGTAATTCGAGTCATAACGAAACGGCTAGTGCCAAGTGGTCATTTCCGGCCCTTCCCTCCTTCCCTCCCCTCCTTCCCTCTCCTACCCTCACCCGTCCACACCCCCCACAGCTTCAACCATGAGTTCACTGACAGGTTGCGCCGCATTAAGATCCCGTTGCCGCCCCTCGATGAGAAGAAGAAGGTGGGATGCGGGGATGTGAGGAGGGCTCTGTCTCTGCGGCCGAGCTCAACCCAGTCTTCCACAATGATGCCGCCCATTGCGCCAATACGCAAGCAGGCACTGCGCGGGCGGCGTCTTGAGGCCATCATCCAAAACCGTTTCCCTGCTGATGCTGTTTTGCTGATGCTGTTCTGCTGCGTGTACTGTGTTTTTGGGTGTCATTCACAGGTAATGGAAGACGTGGACAAAGACCGGCGATATGCCATCGACGCCGCCATTGTGCGGATCATGAAGAGCCGCAAGGTACGATATTAATGACGTAATGTCGTAATGGACGCCCCTGAAGCTTCTCAGCTTCTATGTTATGCTTCCGCCGTCCCCCCCCCCCATAACGCTCTCCCCCCGTTGCGGCTTCAATCGTCTCAGTCTGCGTGAGGGCCGTTTTGGGGGTCGTGAATATGCATCTTGTCTATCAGTCGGCAGGCAGAGAGCAGGCGCAAGAGGGAGGTCGGGGTGGTTGCGCTGCCGCGCCGTATGCATCCGCAGTTGTGTACTACGTAGTCCGCATGTACTCGTCCGCTTACGCCACTCCGCAACACCTCTTCTCACTCTCTTCTACACAGGTTCTGCAGCATCAGACGCTGGTGATGGAGGTCATCCAACAGCTGCAGCGCATGTTTAAACCCGATCTGAAGCTCATCAAGAAACGCATTGAGGACCTCATCCAGCGCGAGTACCTTGAGCGGGACAAGGACAACCCGACCCTGTTCAAGTACCTGGCCTAAACGGATTATCAGCGCGGGAGTGGTGGTACGCTGATGTACACGACGGGGCTGGGGCAAATGGACGGCCGCCAGGGGAAGGCGAGTCGCGAGGTGCTGTAGGGGCCCCGTGTGCGTGCCGGATAGAGAGCGTGCCTGTTTAACAGGGCTGCTGCCAGGCCTGGTTAAGCTATGTCGGACGAGGCTGGTGCCGTACCGAGCCAGGGAGCGGTGTGAAGGGAGGCGACGAACTGCCGCTGTACTATCCGTGCGGAAGAGCTACACACCATCTTGTGTGTAGGATAGGCGGTTAAGAAGAAGAGGGATAAGCGGGTGGGAGCGCGGAGGGTGGACGGGGAAAAGATGGGTGGTGTGTGGGTGTGGGTGTGTTGGGGGGGAATTGTTGGAGGAAGCGGTGAAAGGAAGCGCGCATGGTTTTCCGAACAGGCATCCTATAGAGTGCGAAAGTCATGCTGAGATACTAGAGAATCCGTACATCGGGACACAATGACTGAGAGTCGTGTGTCTATAACGCAGAGCTTTGTGCGAGGCGGGTGGGTGGGGGGAGGGGAGTTGGGGGGAGGTCGCGCCTGCCTGGTGGTGACCAGGTTAACGAACGAGAAGCATGACGAGCACTGAACGTTTGTGTGATGTGGTGGGAATTGAGAGAAGCTGGTGGGTGTTGCATCATGGCGGCCAAGACGGCGAGATTGGATCGCCCGATAAACTGTCACTCCGGCACTCGTGAAAACAGCCGGGATTAGGCGGTGAACGTCCGCTGGCTATCAGCAAGGTGGTTGTGAACAAGATGTGAATGGTATGTTGATGCTGATCTTCGGCCGATCTCGGACCAGTGCCGCCTCCCACTCGGGGTATGGGGGGATATGTGTGTATCGTCGCAACGCGCACGATCGCGGCGGGGCTGGTCATGGACGATGGACGCGTATGGATGGACGGATGGACGGACAGGCAACGTGTCCAGACGCTTGAGGAGATTGAAGCGGTGGAGTGAGCGTTCCTCTGGCGCAGGGCGAGGAAGGGGTGAAGGAAAACTTAACCAAGCACAACCAGAATCGCAAGGAGACCGGTGTGACGTCCGCCAGCGGTTTTGGGCTATAAGGGGCTATGCTCCAGCCCCGCCCGGAAGGGGGGGAGTAACGACCCCAATGTGTCCACTACGGGGCGCGTCAGTGCATCTGTTACCGCATGCTCTGTCCGTGCTGCCATGGCCGCCTCCGCCACTGCAACTGCCGCCGCCATCGACGTGTCCTGCTAATCCTCCTTCCACTTCATGACGCGATGGGAGTGTGCGCGCGTTCAGGGGTGGGCCTTTCTACAGACGTGCCTGCCGTGTGTGTGCCTGCCGCTTATTAGGGGCGCATGAGGATGGGAGGAGGACCACATCACCTCCCCCCCTTGGTGGGAGCTAACCACGTTTCATCCACGTAACGGATCCGCATAAGGCCCGCATCCAGATTCCCGTGTCTCGTTTCTCAAAAGAACCCCGAAGTGGCTTAAGTTGGGACGAGCTCCTAGGACATAGCTAGTAGCCAATCGTGATCATGGGCCTTACACCAAAGACGGCGGATTACAAGTGTGGTCAGAGTACCAACACGATGGACGAATACCACTACCAGCCTCCCCCTCCCCTCCTACCGGGCTACAGCAGTGGCAGTGGCAGTGGCAGTATGAACGAAAGGCGGGGTGATCACACCGCATGACGAACTGTAGCTGTAGCGGTAACTCAACTTAGTTCGCAAACGGAGGACACAGCGGGTTCGCAAATACTTGGCACGACTCCAGTGATGATGAGGATGCAGTCCAGTGCGAGTGGCAAGTGCACAAATTCGTCCGATATGGCGTTACTGCAACGTCACCACGCATTTCCGTATGCCTACCATGAATGACTCTTCCCTGGTGCATCGCTGCTATGACGTAAATAAGCTACAGAGAAAAGCTTTCCTTCCACTGCTGCTACCACCATTCATTACTGTGACACCGCCGCTGTACGAGTACGAGAGTTTATACGAACACAACCGAACATCCCCGTGCTGGGGCCGGGTTAGACCTGCCTGGACGCCTGGATGCACATTCTCCATGGTACACGCAACAAGACGCGCCAAATACCCCTCCAGCCCCCCACATCGCTTCTTCCTAATTCTAATGCACGCGGCCCGATTTTCCTGTGACGTACATACACACACGCACACGTACAAACACGTTTTCGATTTTCCCCAAAACCCAACGAGGCATACATGACACGCATACACGCATGAAGGTGCGCCGCCGATCACCAATATGCATTTAGGGACACACTTAAGCTTACACATACGCGCAGACTCTACAGATGGCAATACATGTGATACAAGTGCCCACCGATGCAAAGAGCTGATTCTGAAATGGAACCTGTTCGCATGCTGAAGCGCGTCGTAAGGCTATACTGCTTCTACATATGCGTCTTCTGCGCGCCGCAAACCCTTCAGACAAATACGACCTTCTTCGCTGACTTGCAAATGTGGAAGATGGTTAACCTAGCCAACCACCCAGCCAGCCAACGGTCGTCCACGTACGGGAGAGAAGCCTGGCTCTCAGAAGGGGACAAATCTCTGGTCCCTAATGGCTCCGAAACTTGACATGCACGGAACAATACGGCTCCGAAACTTCCGAACGTGAAAATGTACGGCTGTATGGCTGCGATATCCTCAGCTGCTCTAATGCCTCCATACCCCCTTTGTGATGATTGTGGCCGCATTCCCCCCTCCCCCCATAACTACCCGCGTAAAAGCTCCAGCCATGCCAGCGTCGTAGGGTTTTAGGGTTGCATTGTACATCCTGTCCGATAACGCTTAGCAAGCACCATGGAGGGTATGGTTTCCCCTCCTCCCCCCTTCCTCTCCCTCTCTTTCCCCACCTCACCCTCCGCCCACCCCCCTTCTCCTCTTACCTCTCCTCTCTTCCACCCGACCCCATACCCGCCGTCTGCAGGATAGCGCCTGCAACCACTGGGTCTGTCCGAAGTGTGTATTTTCCGTACATGCCATGCCTGATATAGATATGCCTGCCTGCTTTCTCTCCTCATGTGTGCGTGATCCTCTCCCCGCTGAGCTGCTCAATGCCACGTACCGAATCCGACCTCATCTTCGCCATGGATTGCATTACATGATGTCAGCGCCCTGGCGGCGGTAGGCAGCTGCCGTACACAACGGAAAAAGGGGAAATGGGAAGTTAAGACCGGAAATGCGTGTGTGTGTGTGTGTTTTGGAGGGAAAGGGTACGGATTGGGTACAGGCCGTTAGTGTCGTTCCTGCCCCCGGGAAATGGAAAAGAAGGGGAACGTGAGAGGTGCGAACGACATACACGGCATGTGAGCGTGTACATTTTAGCGGGCTCTTTGTATTCATAATCCAGGATCCAAAATCCAAAATCCAAAATCCAGGTTCCAGGCAACACAAACGCTCTTCAGGAATCGGTAACAATACCCTATCGTTCACAAACACTCACTCATGTAAAATGTTGGCGGTAGCAAGTAGTATTTCATACCAACCGCGGTGGCTTTGCTCGCGGCGGTGTCGCCAAAGTACCGGCTGTTGAATGTGGACGCCATCTTGGTGAAGGCCTCGTAATCAGTGCCGTGGAGAGAAGACTCGGTGTCCCTTTTTCCGAGATGGTGTGGGCCACAGAGAAAAAGGGGGGTAGGGGGGGGAAACAAGAATATAAAATAATAATTAAATATTTAACATAATACATATTGTTTAATGAAAATCAAAATAAAAATGGATTATTAAAAATTTGCTGATTTTGCGTGAGCAATATTTCCTCATAAAAAAAAGAGGTTCTGGAAGGGGCGGAGCAGCAATAACAGCAGTAAGCCAGAAGCGCAAGAGGAGGGCCCCCATTAAGCCGTACCGCACATCAAACCGTACCGCACTTACTTTGCCGTACCGTCCAGCACATCAAAACGGAAATTCGCCGCCGTACTACGGCCAATGAAAGAGCCAGCAGCGGGAACTGGCGGCAGCGGGTCCTTAGTCCCCCCTGGAGTGGTGTCGTGCGGCCGAAGTACGGCATCAGGCTTGAGACCCACTTTCGCTGGATCAGTGGCTGCCGTCGAGCAGAAGGCAAAGAACCTGCACGGAGATAAAATATGTGTTAAATAAATAATACAATTTCATATTAATTTATAGTTAAGAAATAATAACAGCTCATGTGAAGGTGGATTACCGGTCGGCGCACAGCAGGGCGAGTGGATGCAATAGGAGATGGTAGGTGGCTCGCAGGGGATAGCGGGGCGAATGAGGTCACCAATGATCCTAATTAGGATTCAATGTGGCCGACCTACATGATTCATTGATCCGCCTTTCGACAACCACCACAACCACCTGCTTACGAATGCCAGTTCTACAAAACTTTCCTCCTCGTGGACGAGCCTAATTAAGACCCAGCCAGGAAATAATCCCCGATAGCCGCAGGGGGAGGGGGAGGGGGAGGGGGAGGGGGAGGGGGAGGGGAGGCAGAGCCGCATCATCCTAGCTTCGGTGGCCCCGGCTCTTTACACGACCCATCAGGCCCACATCAGGCCCACCTGTCTGCATAGTCTACTGCCTCTGCCGTACGCAGGTTGTACCGCCTGGGGTCAAAAACATTCAGATTGAGGTTATACAAAGACAAGGCGAAGAAATTTAAATAGATAGATTGTTGTATAGATAGATAGATAGATAGATAGATAGATAGATAGATAGATAGATAGATAGATAGATAGATAGATAGATAGATAGATAGATACCAAAAACGCTTTCTCGGGCGGGTCTGGAGTACACCTCTAGCTGATTCTTTTAGTGTACGGCTGACATATACAGCTGTGGCACAGGACTAAAAAATCAAATTTAAAAACAAATAAATATATATTTTCATATCGGTGAGTGACCGCACCAAAATCCAACTGGATACGCACCCAAACATGAGATCGATTCCGGCCACATACACCCCCGCCTCCACCAGGCCCCCGCCCAGCCCCTGGAGCCATCCACTGGGGCCTCCCGCGCCGCTAATAACCGCCGTCACGGTTTCGGGGCGGAGGAACAGGTACGGCTCAGCAACCTGCGACGAATGACCAGACAGACCGACAGACAGGCAACGCGGACGCGGAACAGGGTACCTGAGTGATTGCCCGGCAGTCCATGGGTTCCCGTGACCCATGGGTCCATTGATTCCCTCTCTTCGCTTCCCTCCCTCCTACTCGTACACATACAGTTGCTTATTTAGGAGTAGGATTTCTGTCATTGGTTCTTTACATTCATTCATACACGGCCTACACGGACACATGGACACAAATCACCCCAAAGCTCAACCCCTCCCTTTTTTTCGGAAGTGGGCTCCCTCCCCCCCACCCACATACAGATATACGTACACACACAGGTTTTGCCGTACCATAGATCCAGGGGTGGGGTTCAAGAGGGGTCTCAGCGTCCGGATGCGGGGTAGGGCCGTCTCCTCCCCCGGGACCACCTCCGTGTGGCCCTGAATGGGGAGGACCGAGGGCGGGGAGGGGCAGGGGAGGGAAGTGATGGGTTTTGACACGGAGACGGGAGCCCAGGTGGGGAGAGATCAAGGAAATGGGGGACAGCGTCGTGTGTGCTTTGTGTCCTTGAATCCTCCTCCAGACGGTTACCAACGGAGACATGGGGGGTAAACTGCAAACAAACAACGGTCACACAACGCCAGTGGCGGTAATAACCACCTTGAGATCTAACTCCCGCCGTACCTGCGATCCCAGAAGTGTGAGGTCCACTCCGTTGAGAAAACTCAAACCCAACACGTCGCGGCCCCGCAGATACGAGTGCTCCAAAAGCCGCTGGGGTAATTATAAGTAGAGTAGGAAGAGAACGGATTGGAGCGAGGCGTGGGAAAGGGTAGGCGGAACAGTACGAAGAATTTTAGTACGGCGATTAGTACAATATTAGTATAATTTAATTAATAATAGTACAGTATTTGGACGAGTGAGCACATATTGGACCAGAAATCAATAGGAGAGGAATGCATTACATCACAAATCTTTCTCCGTTCGATTCGACGGTATCATTTGGTACGATCCGTCGCCGTACTGTCCTGTACTGTACTGACATTCTACAGCACTGTCCTGTACTGTACTGGGATTGCTTACCTGCAGATTGTAGTTCGGCATGAAGGCCAGAGCGCAGGAGATGCCGGCCACACAAACGTCATTGGATCCAGATTTCGAAATGGCGGTTAGTGCGGATCTGAAATCCGCGGTTTCCCCGCGCCAGTTGCCAGGTTCCGTTGCACCGTTGGATAAGAAGTTGACGGTTGGTAGCCCTAAGTCGGCTGCACGGGAAGGTGATGGCATTTTTATGTGTGTGTTTTGGGGGAGCGCCCCGGAGCCTATTGGGGGCAAGCTCCTTGGTACGGCACCCGTTTTTTTTATAAATCTGGAAAGGATATTTATTTTTGATTTTTATCTCGTTTTTGAATAAAATAGTTGTAAGGGATGAACCGTACACGTTACTGCTCATAAATTTTCCTTATACGCCCTCCTCCCCCTGGGGCCATTCTCCTCCTCCTGTGAAACCCCCCCTCCAACCTCGCCGACATCTGCACGTCTCCCCCCCCAACCCCGTCCACTACCCCACTCACACGCAGGTGAGGATCCGAACAGTCCCCGGGAGCCCCGGATGCGATCCGCATCGCTCTCGTTGTGGACGATCCAGACGGCGGCTAGTGACGCCCGCCGTACACCCTGTTGCCGAATAAATGCCCGAACACGGGTGAGGATAAATACACATCGATACATACATTTTCCAGTTCGTATGTTCGTACACACTAACATATATATTATTTTGTTTATTCACATCTATTTATATAGCATCATGTTTTCACAAGGATGGCCCTAAGGCCCAACCGGTATTGACGTACAAATGCGCTGAGATGTCGTACAATCGCGTCCTGAAATGTCGTACCAGTTAGCTTAGTTTATATGTCTGGACCCAATCGCACCTGAAGGCCCTTCAGCACTCGGACCAGCGCCGGCGTACCATCCAGCGGCAGCAGTCCGGGTACGACTGTACGACCCATGGCGGCGGCGGCGGCCAGCGCTCCCGTTAGCTTGCCCGGCGTTCCCGCCGCCTCCACCGCAGCAGCGACACCGCTTTCGATCTCTGGCACATAGCCGCCGGCCAGGAGTACGACGTGCACGCTCTGAACAGTTCGGGGAGATCGGGGTTGGGAAACACGGGGTCCCCCGGGGAGGTGTATGTGTGTGTATGCATGTGTGTGTGTGTGTGTATGTGCGAATAATTGTTTACCCGCGAGCGAGAAGAGGGGAGGGGGGAAATGATATTCGGGTTTCGGTCCCCGTCGGGAAAGGGATGTATGTTGTCGGAAGGATAGGGGGGTCACACCCACGAGCCGGCCGAATGTCCGAGTGAGGGTGTGCGTGTGTGTGTGTGTGTGTGTGTGCCAGAGAGGGAGAGTGTAAGAAAAGGGGTCCCAGCAAAGGGTGGAGGGTGCTGTCTCATTAGGACCCCCACTAGCAGTCGTGACAAGGCGGGTGCCGCGCCAGGAGACATCATGGTGTGATGGGTATCATCGCGTTGGCGCGCGTTGGATAGATCGGAGTTCTACAACACCGAACATTATAGGGGATGATATGGCTCGAAGATCGTTACATTGGAGGTTAAGATTTGCCTAGGTGAGGTAAGATGAGGTGAGGGACGGGGGAGGGGCGGAATTCCGTCGCGTGCAAGTCGGCTGGCAAATTTGGTGTTCGCCGTGCCATTCATTGAGTACATCCCGAGTAGTAGTCCTCCAGCCTTGGCATTTCTTATATCCATCGCGCAAATAACGTTCCAACACTTTCAGGGACAAGGTTTATGACTCGGTTCGGAGGCGTAGGCTGATACATGGATGCGGGTTATTGGTGGAGACGAAACGCATGCCGGATGGCTTAGCAGCGGGTGGTACAGCTTACCTTCCCCATTGCTCCAGTAATTGTATGAAGTAACGGACTAGATTTAAATCTTAAGATTCGCCAACTTGGGATGCCTCCGTCACGCGACTTCGATGTTCAATTCGTGTGCAAAGGTCAAGGACCAAATGCAGTGTGGTCGGGAGTGTGATAAATATACGTTCTAGAATGATACTACCCAAGATTTAGAGTTGCAGAACCTCACTGTCCACGATGCAATCGGTTCTAGAATTACTGTAAGTATCTTCGGAGTACCCGTTTCGCAGGCTAAGTGAATTTATAGCACTTTTACATTGAAAACGGCTGGTGATGGAGGACAACTTGTTGCTTGTAGACACCACGGCTGGCTCACAGGTTAGTTAATATAAGGCCTTTATGTCACTTTTTTTGACACAGCTAGGCCAGCTAAAGCCAATGAGAATGCAGTATTTTACAACTGCGAAGGGTTTGTGTTTGTATGCTGACTGAGACTTGTTCAATTGCTGCGAGAAGAAGTACCAGACGTTGTTAGTTATTATGGTTTCATAATGTTTTCTTGCAATTTTTACTTAGCCTCAAATTTTGCATATTTTTCTTGCTGACGACGGAAGCTAAAAATTTCCTTGGTATAAACATGGCTTCTGATTGCGGTGGGGATGCCGACGGCGGCGTTGCAGCTGAAATCGCTCAACGTTATGGTCGTTCAGCTCAGCCAGAGTCACAACAGGTGGTTGCCGTTTTAAAAGCCATTACTGATGTTATCCGAAACGAGGGCCTCTCTCCAGGCCCAAGCAGCTACTTCGCCGCCATCATGTCGGCCCTTGAGCAACCGAATACCCAAGGTTCCCAGCAAGTACGTATACCTACTAACTATATTATGCATCGTCACAGTTTTCATACCTATCAAACTTCAACTTTTCAACTTGGCTCATGGGTCATCGCCATCTCGTTTGACTTTCCATCCATTTGGTTTCTTGAGACAAGAAAAAGCAAGCGCACGCTAGATAGCCTCAAATCCGTTTCCATACCCATTCCCCCACCTTTTACAGGCGGTCTTGGCGATGCTGACACTCCTGGGCGTGGTCATGCCGCGGCTACCCAATCACATACTGCGGTCGCGTTTCGCGAGTAGTGCGACGTTGGTGGGGGGCCTGCTGGCGGCACATGCAGGAGAGGCTGCGACGGCGAAGGCAGCGCTCGGGTGCTTGGCGCAGGTGGGTGGCGGAGGCTGGTGTATGTGCATGTGTGTGCGTGTATGTGTGTATGTGTGCATGTAAGGGTGTGTGTGTGTGTGTGTGTGAAAATCTGAAACACTTAACTTATTTTCTCTCCCCATCGCCTTTCCGCTCACGGGGGGTTCCTTCTGTCAACCGCCAGGTCCTGGCTGCCGCGGATCCGACCGCCTGGCTGGCTGCCGTACCGGCCTTCAACCAGCTTCTGAATTTCACAACGGATGCCCGCCCCAGGGTATGATATTTGCCAACGGGGCTCTGTGAGTCAGTGGGGGGCCAGTGGACCAGTGGGTTGGTAAGTCGGTCCGTCAGTCGGTCGGTGCGCAGGCAGCTTGTCCGTTCCTCCGTGACTACTCAAATTCTGCTAATTAATTTCTGATCTCCCTCTAACCCCCTCTAACCCCCCCTTCCCCCCTCGAACCCCCCAGGTCCGCAAGCGGGCGGTGGAGGGGCTGGTGGAGACTCTGGCGGGTCTGCAGCGAAGCCCAGCACTGGGGGCCGCGAGCGAGCTGGTACTCAAGGGTACGTGTCAAGGGTATGTGGAGGGGGACGGGGGGAGAAGAGGAGAGGAGGGGTGTGTACGGGGGGGAGTAAAGGTTAGGAGAACGGTGAAGGGCGGAAGTACGGAAATTGCGGATTTTATTAAATATTTTATCTTATCTTGACATATTTACCGTACATATATTATTATGTAATATTTATTTTTCATGTTTATTTATTTATTTGCTTATTCGTACACCCCCTCGTGGACCTTCCCCCTCCTCACCATCACGCAGTGTGCCAGCGTGTGCTGCCCGGTCCCGCCGCCGCCGCTCAGTCCGCCGCCGCCGCCTCCAACAAGCAGCGCTCTGCCGCTGAGGAGGCGATCACCGCTGCGGTGGTGGATGCGCTCCACCTGATCGGGGCTCTGAAGGGGGCACTGCCGCTGCTGGCGCCGCAGGCAGCGAAGGTAGGAAGGGGGAGGAAGGGAGGGAGGAATGGGGAGGGAGGGAGGGAGGAAGGGAGGGAGGAAGGGAGGGAGGAATGGGGAGGGAGGGAGGGAGGAAGGGAGGGAGGGAGGAATGGGGAGGGAGGAAGGGGGGAAGGGAGGGAGGGAGGAATGGGGAGGGAGGAATGGGGAGGGAGGAATGGGGAGGGAGGGGAGGGAGGAAGGGAGGGAGGGAGGAAGGGAGGGAGGAATGGGGAGGGAGGGGAGGGAGGAAGGGAGGGAGGAATGGGGAGGGAGGGGAGGGAGGAAGGGGAGGGAGGGGAGGGAGGAAGGGGGAGGGAGGAAGGGGGAGGGAGGGAGGGAGGGAATGGGAGGGGGGGAGGGAGGAAGGGGGAGGATGGGGAGGGAGGAGGAGGGGAGGGAGGAAGGGAGGGAAGGGAGGGAGGAAGGGGAGGGAGGGGAGGGAGGAAGGGAGGGAGGAATGGGGAGGGAGGGGAGGGAGGAAGGGAGGGAGGGAGGAATGGGGAGGGAGGAAGGGAGGGAGGAAGGGAGGAGGAATGGGGAGGGAGGAAGGGAGGGAGGAATGGGGGGAGGAGGGAGGGAGGAAGGGAGGGAGGAAGGGGGAGGGGGGGGAGGGGGGAGGGAGGAAGGGAGGGAGGGAGGGGAGGGGAGGAAGGGGAGGGAGGAAGGGGGGGGGAATGGGGAGGAAGGAGGAATGGGGAGGGAGGGGAGGGAGGAAGGGGGAGGAGGGGGGGAGGGAGGGGAGGGAGGAAGGGAGGGAGGGAGGGGAGGGAGGAAGGGGAGGGAGGAAGGGGGAGGGAGGAAGGGGGGAAGGGGAGGGGAGGCACAGGCACAGGCACACAGGGGGAAGAAGACAGGGAAGGAAAGACGACAGGGACATCATCCGCTCTTCGGTTGTGTGCGCACTTTCGTATGTACGTCTACACATACGCGTGTACCTTCATTTATTGCCATCACTGAAAATAGCTGATCTAGTTATCGTTGTTTTTATGTATGTGTATGTACATGTACATGTAAATTCATATATAATTCTCTTTATATTCATCCACAGTCTTTATCGATATGTGTGAGTGAGTTGATAAGCCCCGCAGACGTAACCAGGAGCTTCAAAAACACACACAAACCCTTAACTTTATCACCCTACATTTAGGCAATTTCGGAGCTGCTGGTGAAGCTGTACGGCCTCCGTCAGCCGCTATTGGACCGCCACACGACTGAGGCCCTGGCAGCACTCGCTGGGGCGGGGAGCCGAGGGGAGGACTCGGCCACCCGCCTCGCGCCGGAGGACTTGGCAGGGCTGCTGACGGTGAGGAGGGGGGGCCGGGGGGTGGGAGTAGTGAGGAGGGGGGGGAGTTGTTCTGGTTTAGTGGTGAGCTGGTGGTGGAGCTTGGGGGCGGCTTGGGGGGTGGTGCGGGTAGTGACGGGGAAGAGAGGTGAAAGGGAGCGAAGGGGGAGGGGGCAAGGGGCGAAGGGGGCGAAGGGGGCGAGGGGGCGAAGGGGGCGAGACGAAAATCCCCAATAGCTGATGCGGGGGGGGAAGATGTGGGAAGGTGGGGGTATTGAGAGCCGGGGCTCAGGGACCAAGGCGGGTACGGGGGGAGGGGGGCTACACGATCGAGGCAAAAATCCCGGAGGCGTCGCAGTCACGGGTTATGAACAGCGCGTTGTTACACGGTTACGTTCTGCCCTGTCGTACACTACTAGTTTTTGAATCGCTGTACTTACGGTACATTAATACTTTGAAAAAACGTAAGTAACGTCCTTTGTTCCGTTCAAACTCACATGCTAATGCGCCGTACCTGTATCGTACATGAGCAGGTGGTCATTGAGACGGAGTCGCTCTGGACGAGCGGCGGAAGGGACCCCGGGCTGCTCACGGCCTTGGGCAGGGTGCTTGAGGTGGGCAGGACGGGGAGAGGAGGAGGGATGGCGCGGGCGCCCGGAACCTGTGGTATGACTGTAGAGAATGAAAGCTGATAGAGTGTTTGTGTGTGTGTGTGTCCTTATCTGCTCCTAATCTGCCCCTGTCCTAAATAAGCGCCTTAACCTCTTTTCCAATTCTAAGTTATCTCCGGATTGATGCTGTGCTGTGTGTGTTACAAACAAGCAAGCGACGAGTAAGACAAAAGTATAATACTAAAGTACAAATAGGATAAAAATATTAGGAAGACGTTGACTTCTCCTTGTCGTAATGGATGCACGTATGCTTTGACTATGCGTTGACCTCTTGCTCTAACTCAGTTGTGCGCTAACGGCTCCAGGGTGGCTTGGCTAAGCTGGCGGAGGCGGACCCAGCAGCGTGTGCGGCACGTCTGCCGCGTACCGTACACGCGCTCGTACCACAGCTGGCGGCGGAGCAGGATGGAGTGCGGTACAGCACCTTCGAGGTGTGTATGTGTTCGTGAGAGTTGTAAGAGAGGGGGAGGAGTGCGTTGGTCCGTTTGGTACGGACCCACGGGTCACAGATCGCTGGGGTGCGGTGGGGAAAGGGTTGGGGGACGCAATACACACACAGTCCACGGGGCCTACCTTTAAAGGCGAACGGGGGTTGCAGAATGGGGAGCCGCAGCGACGGGGGGGGAAGGGGGAAAGGAGAGGCATTGAGGGCGTTATACACATCGGTGCAGGGTGGATGTGGGCCGCAATGATGGACGGTGACAGACCCCGATTATAGTGACCTGGCCAAGCTGCGAGCTGACCAGGAGTGGAGTTGAGGCCGCCATTGATCCATCTGATAGATTCCACAGCTGGATGCCGGTGGTGGGTGCTGATCCTAATTAGGAAAATCACTGATTTCGGAGCATCAGTCCGCGGATGAGGGTGAAAGGATGAGGGTGCCCCGAAATACAGTACTGGGGAAGGTAGGGACGACTGATGCCAGGTAGTGGCCACCCACGGGTGAATCAAAACCCCAGTATCTCCCCCACCACAAATACACATCTAGACACACACACACATACACCGCTTGTCCGTATTTAGGCTCTTCGGGCCATCATCACGGACTGCCTGACTCCGGACGTCATTGCCGCGGCCAAAGTGACCCGTGGGTCAGCAGCTGGAGCCGGCGCAGCTGGCTCAGGACCCACCGCGTTGGCGTCGCTGGTGGCGGCTGTAGCATCCGCCCTCTCGGCGCAGTACCAAGACGCGTGGGGCATGGCGCTACCCGGTATGTCGTACCCTTAACATATCGAAGATGCTTCTATAATATAGCCTTCTAAGAAGCATCGAACTAGTCCATTCTGAAATGCTTAAACCCCGGTGCTTCAGATGTTCAACGAAGAATTGAACTTTAGGGGCGGTACACGCCGACTCGCTCAAACATTCCGCAAAGATGTTTATAAAAAAATAATATAATGTGCATTTCATGTCATGTCTTCATGTTTGGGAAGGAAATGTTCCCTTTTCGTTTTTGTACGACATTTGCATTGACGCCGTGGACAGTTGCTCGGTCCCCAAATGTATTGTTCATGATATTTAATATAGTACCGCCCATTTTAAACTTATTCTGTCGTACTATACATACATCAGTTTCTGGAGCCCTGATTGAGAAGCTGGGTGAGTTGGGCGCGCAAGAGGCTGCTGCCCCCCTCCTGGAGTGCCTTGGCGCCATCGTCGCTGGCTCGGAGGACGCGGCCGCCGAAATGCCCGAGAGTGGCGCTGACGACGACGGTGGCCGTGGCCCAGCAGCGGCGACGTACGGCAGCGTGGCGGAGGCGACGTTGGGTTCCGCGATTCGGGCGCTGGGACCGGCAGCTGTATTGCAGGTACGGCAGATCGAGGGGTGTACGGAGCCCCGGGACTTGGAATCGGAAACGCACTCACAGGCAGTAGGTCAAGTGTTGGGTTTAATTTATTTGTTTAATTCAACAAAATTATTTGAAGTTTCCGTTAATATATTTTAACCTCAATTTTCGTACATTTTATTTATTCCGGAAATTCCTGCGGAGAAAAGGGATGTTGCGTTCCGAAGTTGCGTTTTGCTGCTGCCACGGCGTTGTTTTAACCACCACGACATCACCCAACCACCACCACCTCGGGGTTATAGAAACCATCTTAACTAACTGTATCCCCTTTTGTGTATTGCCGTACAGGTTCTGCCGTTACAGATTAAAGAAGGTTTGGCCGGTACGGCAGAGCCCAGGACCTGGCTACTGCCGTTATTACGGCGACATGTACGGCACGCCCCACTCGGTTTTTGGTTCAAGGTACGGCAATAATACACTGGCGGTTTGGCCGGTGGAATGTGCGGTACTGTCCTGGATTTCCCCGCCGCGTTGTCGTATCGATCCCTGTTTAGACGACCTACTTGCACTAGTCTCACCTCATGCATATCTCCATCTCTTCATCTATTCTTATATGTACTTGTATTCCCCTCTCGCTCCTCTCACTCCTCTCACTCCTCTTACAGCGGCAGTGTCAGGTTTCGCATTTTCGTCTCCCCTCCCTGTGCGCGAATAAAAACACACACGTACACACGCACACGCACACACCCCGCCGTGTGACACGGCCTTTTCAGGAGCTGCTCCCCCTGGCTCAAGATCTAGGAGCGCGCGCCGCCGCGTTCTCTGCAGCCGGAGGTACGGCTGCAGCCACGATGGCGCTCAAGTGCCGTACACTGGAATTGCAGGTATTCTGAAAGGGATGAGTGTGTTGGACCGCACCGTGATAGACTACAACGTACAAAAATAATATAATCTAAAGATTTCAGCTACACAGATATTTTTGACACTGTATTTATTATTTTCCATCTCGCTTTTGTAAAATGCCTATTTTATTTCTAATATATTTGTAAGCTGCTAAATCTTATTAAATAAAATAATTAATTACATAACTCATTTAAAATGTTTTAATATTATAGAAAGGACAATTTCTTTCGCTGTTGTTCGTATTATCCTATTTTTTATCTGATCGCACCCGCCCGCGTCTTCCGCCCTCGTGTCGTACCTCCAGATCTGGCACTGCCTGCCCGCCTTCATAAGTTGGGCCACGGACCTGCCGAACGTGTACGACACCGTGGTCAAAACCTTAGCAGCAGCCTTCAACAACCGACCCGATCTTCACCCGCCCATTTGCCAGGCGCTGCAGAGGGCGTGTGCGCAGGTACGACACGCTACGAGTCGGGCCCAGGGAATAACCTCCTGGATATTGTTGTCCGGGGGGAGGCGCCAAACAGCGGCACAAAAGAGGTGTATGTGTGTGTGTGCGTGTGCGTGTGTGTATTTGCGTGTGTGTTCGTGTGTGTATTTGCGTGCGCGTGTGCCGGGCAGAGGATTATACTTCATAAACCGAGCTCGTAAGATTGGGATGGGGGAAGTGGGTTTTTTTGGGGGGGAGAGAGCTAAGAGGTTTGGTACGTGTAATTAACGAAAAGTCGGGGTGTTTCGTGGGAGTATGAGGGTGGCTCCGAAACCAGCAGTTATCCGCTTATACATCTCAACAACACGTCCGGTGCGGCGAAAGCTGGTCGTGGCTCGTTTAGGGGCCTTATTCCTCGTGAACCTGACGGGGTTTGAAGTGCTGCACGTTAGGATTCCATATTGGTGCGCGTGTGCTTGTGCGTGTATGTACGGCAGGTACGACACGTACTTGTTACGGAGGGGCGCGGTCCGGATTTCGTGGGTTACGCCGACCCCGCGGTACACGGCCCAAGTGGTGCTGCCGCCGGCGACGGCCACGGCGGCGACGACGACGATGATGGCGCCGCCGCCGCTGCGGCGGCGGAGGATCCAGCCGTTGCCGCGGCCCACGGCGGTGCGCCGCCGCCTGGGTACGGTACGGCGGAGGCGGAGGCGGCGCTGGCGGCATTAAGGTCCTACAATAAGCAGTGGCTGTCGGTTCTGTGTAAGGCCTTTTACAGCTGCGAGACCGAATCCCGCGGGCCTTATGCTGCCGCCATTGCCGCCATGTCGGCGGTTTCAGATACGGCGGTGGTTGGTGGTTACTTCCGTGCTGCTTTGCAAAAACTGTCAAAGGCGAGTACGAAGAAAGAGTGAGGGTTGCTGCTGCTGCCGCTGTTGGGAACTCACTACCTATAATGGTTCCTACGTCACATACACACATACATACACACATACACATACACATACACACATGCTCTTTGGGGCTCCTTGCTAAGCTGTCGTCCACCTTCCTTCCCAACGAAATACACACACAGATTATTTTGGACGAAGCCGCTGAGGTGCCTCCCCCGGACATCGTCACGGAAGGCGGTGGGGACCCGTCCGCCCGCCGAAGCACGTTCTTAGAGCTGGCGCTGTGGCTCAGCTACGGCCTTCCGGACGCCGCCGTTGATGTACTGTTCAAGGTAAACGACGCTCGTCCCCTGCCCTCCTGAGTGTGGCCGAGGGGGTAGCAGGCCTTTGATCACACTTGCATCGATTGTCGTATATTGCTGTAACGGTGTCGTACAAACGACTCATGTTGTATCAATGGTTATCTTCACGCTCGGACGCCCTCGGGTGGTATCTGTGACCGGAAACGTAGCCCTGCGCCCCCGGGCGTGGAATTTTGGGTTTTTGTCGTACATATGTCGTACACCTGCTTCCCTTGCGCCTTTTCCTGCCCAGGCTACGAAGACGGCTATAGCTCACACTCAGGCCTGTGTCCAGAAGAGCGGCTTCAAGGTGTTGGCTGTGTTGGCTGAGGCGCGGGAGCCCTGGCTGAGAGCTAACCTGGGAGAGGTGCTGAAACAGGTCAGGCGGGCCTTATGGGCGGGTGTGAATGAGTGGGTGCCTCTAAGCGGGTGCCTCCATTGCTCGCAAAATCTATTGTAATTATAATTCTGTTTTTAACACAAACATTGTACGTAGGATTTATCATTGTATGGTAAAATATATATTTGCGAAAGAGTAAGAGTAAGTAATTTTTGATATCCTTTCATGTCGGCTTCCCAATTCCTGTAGCGCGCAAATCCCAAAAAATTAAAATTTAAAAAAATCTGCCGTTCCCCCTTTCCTCCCTTTCCCCCTCTTCCCCTGTCCTTCCGCATTTATGACGTATTACCTAATCGCAATGTGCAGCTGTTGGGCGGTGGCGCCGCCGCCACCATCTCAGCGGCGCGGCGTTACCGCCTGCGGCTCATCCGTCCGGTCCTGGTGGCCATGCAGCAGCCGGGGGTGGAGCTGCCAGCCGGCATATTGCGGCGACAAGGTGGAGAAGACGAGGTCATGGAGGGGGCGGAGGAGGACCAGGGGGCCGGGGCCGGGGCCTCGTCGGCTGTGGCGCAACGGCAGGAGCTGGCGGCACAGCTGATTGCGGAGATTGTACTGGGGACGAAGGAGGCGAACAGGAGGTGTGTGTGTGGGGGGGTAAGGAAATAGGAGGGAAGGGTTTGGGAGAGGGGGAGGGGGAGGGGGAGGGGGAGGGGGAGGGGGAGGGGGAGGGGGAGGGGGAGGGGGAGGGGGAGGGGGAGGGGAGGGGGAGGGGGAGGGGGAGGGGGAGGGGGAGGGGGAGGGGGAGGGGGAGGGGGAGGGGGAGGGGGAGGGGAGGGGGAGGGGGAGGGGGAAGAGGCGGGGCAGTTTGTAAGGTACTACTAGGAAATAAGGGAGAGCCGATGAGGGCATCGCGGGCGTATGCTTGATATATCACACCATGGCGTACAGCTGGTGTGAATGTGTGTGTATGTGTGTGTTTTTATGTGTGTTAAGGGTGTTTGTGTAAGGGGGGAAACACGGGGGAGAAACATGTTTGTGTCTGTCGTACATGCCTGGATAATGACGGATGGAGCTTTTTTATATCGGGCATTTCCGTAGATCTGCCGTACATTTCAACACGTGCAGGACCCGCTCCGTTGCGTACGATCTTCTGGTGGGCCTTGCCCACGTGATGGACGAGCTGGATCCTGGTCGCATTGCTGGCAGCGATAATGAAAACGAGGATGATGCGATGGAGGAGGGAGATGGCGGCAATGGTGGCAAGGTGTGTGTGTGTGTGTGTATTTAGTATCTGGGTATATCTACCCGTCCCCCCTCCCCCTATGCCCCCTGCCCATATGCCCCCTCTCCCCCCTCGCCGCTCTCCGCTCCAGGGGGGGCTGTACGAGTTCTTTACGATGGTGATGGCGGGACTGGCAGCCGCTACCCCCCACATGATCTCCGCCACTGTGATGGCTCTGGCACGACTGACGTACGAATTTGCGGCAGCCATGCAGGTTAGACTGAGAGAGTGTCTGTCTGTCTGTCTGTCTGTGTATATGTCTGTTATACGTCTATATGCGTAAATCTGTGTGTCCCACATCTTACTGGCCAGTCGGTTGTTGGCCGGGGGGGGGGAGCTGCCCCCCCCGGCCCAGCACTCCATATCGCGGCAACGAAAACGGGCCCCCCCAGCAAGCTATATGCGGAAGGGGAGAGGCGTGTGTGTATGTGTGTAATCCTCTTCAAACCCCCTCGCGATTGTTCAAGGGCGGAGAGAGAGTGTGTGTGTGTGTGTGTTGGACGGGGGGGGGTAAGAGGGGAGGATTTAATGACACAAGGCAAGCAGGAGGCAGGCAGGGGGGAATTCTCCGTACATACCCCGACTCGTGTGTTCTACCGTACATAGTGGGAGGGTACGTCTTAAGGAGCTGACATTGGCCACCAATCTTGCTGTCCGCTGCTCATGACGTAATCCCTCCCTGCCGTACAGGTATTTATCTTCTCCTTAACCTCTCCCCCTCCCCCCCGCCCCCCTCCCCCGTCGCCTCCCGGCACGTTGCGCCCTAGAGCCTGGTAGCTTCCCTGCTTCCTGCCGTACTTTCACTTCTACGGAGCAAGGCGAGGGAGGTGATCAAAGCAGCGCTGGGTTTTGTCAAGGTACGGACTCTTGTTTTATTTTATTATGGCGTTCTATCGGGAGTGGAACGAGCGAACGGATCTGTCTGTGCAATTGTCTGTATGTCCTGAAAACACAACTTTCCATTTCCTTGCAATTTTCGAAGGTCTAGGTGCACTGCTGTTCTTTGCGAAACACACACAATATATATATATATGCATGTATGTTATACTGTACTACATAAGATTATTATTGTTATATCATTTTATCATTTTATATTATATATTATTTGCTTGATATATGAACATCGTGCATATGTACGGCTATTGATAAAAGGATACATGAAGGTACAGTGCTCGGTGATATTTTTCCATTTTTTGGTGTGTGTGATTTAAAAAATGAAAATTTCGCAGGTATGCGCCATGCGTTTGCCTGTGGAGATTCTGCTGTCTCATCTGGGCCCTATCTTGGAGGGCATGCTGGTCTGGGCTGGAGACTCCAAGAACAAGTTCAAGTTGAAGGTATGTGTGCATGTGTGTATTGGTGGGGGGTGGGATGGAGGTGAGGGGAGAGTGTAGTAATTTCTTGGGAAATTAGCATTATATTATTTTAATATATATAAATATATGTTTTTTCCTCTCCCTCCGACCCACGCGACGTGTACTTACTATATACGCAGGTCCGCGTCATCGTGGAGCGCCTCGCGCGCCGCTGCGGCTTCGACGCCGTGTCCGCTGCCATGCCGCCCTCGGACTCGAAGCTGCTCACCAACATTCGGAAGGAGGCCGCGAAGAGGCAGCGGCGGAAGCACGGGGCCAGCGAGGTGGGGGCGGGTGCAGCCTGAAATAAATTAAGTCAAATATTCATACCTTGGCGAGTTAAAGTCTTTCCTGTTATTTTTGATATAATAAATATACATAATATAACTTCAATTCATTTATTATTATTATTATTAATTCTATTATTAGTACTATCCTGAAGATCCTTATGTCATCATCCCGCCCTTCGCCGTCTCCCTCCACTCGTCCTCATTCCTCCAATGACAACACCACGACCTCGCTGCCCGCCTCCGTCTCTCCGCCCACTCGACGTCTTCCTCCCAAACCCCCACCCCTCCTCCCAACACACACACACACACACACACTCTTTCAGGCTGGTGATGAGGACAACCGCTCTCGCCGCAGCGGCGCCAGCAGCGGCCGCAGCTCCATGGCTCGCACTGCCCGGGCGTCTCAGTGGGGTCACACAGCAGTCTTCTCGTCGGAAGACGGGGGGAGCGACGGAAAAGGCGGCCCGGGCGGTTTCGGAGCGAAGTACGTGTCTCCCCTCCTTGGGATGGGGCTGGGGGAACGGTTAGTGCCCGTTGCTTGCGAAGAAAAGGGAGACGACTTCTGTTAGGACTCACTAAGTATACCGTTAGTACCGTTAAATCGGGTACCGATCATTGGTACCATTACAGAAAGAAGAAAGCGAGGTACGGCAATTTGCTGCTCATGTAGCCGGCAGCTGGTGAGGAGGGTCGTTGAAAGGGTTGAAGTGGGCTCCGGGGGGCGGTCCAGGGGGGGCTGCTTCCACACACACACACACACACACCATCAGATTCACGTTTTCCCACCACTTCTTGTTTTCGTGGCTCACTTCGCGCTCACATCAATATTTATATTTATTTATTTTTAAATTTAAATTTAATATAATTTAATCTCATGAAATAACAATTGATATTTTGCTCTTCGTGTAGGAGTGTCAGAAGCGGCGCCTCAGGTCGCGGCGGCGCGGCATCGCTGGCGGCACAAACCGCCCGCGGCCGTGGCGGCGCCGGCGGCGGTGTACGGCTGTCCGGCGGTAGTGGCGATCCAATGGACCTTTTGGACGTCGGCGCATCCCGGCAGCTAGCGCGAAGCGCGGCGGGTACGTGCCGGCACATTGCCGTACGTTTCGTACTTTTGCATATAACTTTTTTGTGTACCTGGCTCGGCTGAGCATATAGACAGCAATATCAATCGCTGTTCAGGAGGCAACAGATTGTCGTATGTCGTAAGATGTCGTAAGATGTCCTGAGGAGGCAACAGATTGCAAAATAACCGCCATGACGTCACTGCAACGGCCGCCAATGTCGACGTCCACTTCCACGTCTGCAACCGTAATCCGTTGTTAGGTGTACGGCCGTCGGCTGACGCTGGTGGTTCGGGCCGTGGTGATGAGTTCAGTCGTGACCCGGGCACCGGCAAGCTGGTGATAAATGAGGATGACGATGAAGGTGGCGGCGGCAAGAAGAAGCGCCGCCACGCTGGCGTCGACGTCGATGGGTACGACAGCGACGACTCGGACTTCGATGATCTCCGGGTACGCATGTGTTACGTTTTATTGCGATCGTCATCTTCATTTTGCCCGCCTTATTTTTTCGTACGCACATTTAAATATTTACCTGATTTACTTAAACAAATATATAAAACTTGTATAAATATAATAGATACGATATGTGGAATGCATTATTGATAATTTATTTTTAATTTTTTCTAATATTCAATATACATATCATATTTTTATACAAAACGGAATTGTTTGTCCTGATTATCTCTTCAGGGTGTCGCGGACCTCAAGTACGCGCTGAAGAAGGCGGGGGACTCTCGCTCGGTGCGGTTCGCGGAGGCGGCCAAGTCGCAGGCGGGCGCGCGAAGCGTCGGCGGCCGCTCCGCCGGCGCCGCTAGTGCCGGCGGCAGGTCGGCGGGCGGCCGGTCCACCGCCAGCGGTGCTAGCGGCAAGGGTGCCGGTGGCAAGGGGGCACATTCTGGGGACAGGTTCAGGGCCAAGAAGGCGTCCGGGGACGTGAAGGGTAAGTTACGTGTGTGTGTATGTGTGTGTGTCTTCGGGGAAGGGGATGAGGGTGGATGGGTGGGAGGAATACATGCGGATGGAAAACGATGCGGATATGACCACAGAGGAAACACACACGATCGCCAATTCAGCCCCCATCCTCCCCCCCAGCTCCAGCTCCCTCCACCCTGACCCCCAAACACGATCCACAAGTAACGTTTATTCCCTATATGTGTGAACGTGCGCCCCGCGCGCGCGTGTGTATGTGTATGTGTGTATATGTTATACGCGTACGGCCCCTGCAGGCAAGGCGAAGGTGGAGCCCTATGCGTACTGGACTTTGGACAGGCGCATGCTGAATCGCCGCCGCGGCAAGCAGGTACGACTGTTGTCGTATTATTGATCGTATGTGTCGTACGGATATTGATGATGTCGGGGTGCGCCGTTGAGCTTTTGCTTTTGGGGTTTTTCAAAACCCATTATTGTTGCCCGCTGATTAGTAATGTAGTCGTACGTCCCAATAAGCCTAACGCCGGAACTTCGGTAAGCTCTTGCCTGATTTAGCAAAAAAGACGAAAATAAGAAATATAATTTATTTAGATTAAAGTAATCTATTCTTTTTTGGATTCTTTGATTCTCTTCCCCCTGCCCTCCCCTTTCAGGCGGCCGCCTCCAGCAAGCTTGCGTCCATCGTTTCGGGCGCGAAGGTGAGGGGGGAGGGGAAAAGCTTGAGAAAGACCGTGATTGTCATTTATTAATTGGTTTGTTATTTAAATTTAAAAAATTAAACTTAATTATATGATATACAAATAAACTGGGGGGGATCCCAAGTGGTGTCTCACGGCGGCAGAAACACCCACGAACGTATCCACGAACGCCTCCCGCCCCACCCCAGACCATTCACAAGGGGTGGCTGGGGGGGTGGGGGGGTTCAAACCAGTTTCTTCGATTCCGTACTTCGTGGAGCGGCATTTAGATATGATGAATATACATATCTATTATATTCATATGTGTGTGTCCCCAGTCACTATTTGTCCCTCAAGATCCCCCCCGTGCCCCTGGCCCCCGCATCAGGAGGGTGCTGCCAAGGGCGCTAAGGCCAAGCGGCAGGCTGCTGCTGCGCGGGAGGCCAAGCGGCAACGAACCGGTCCCCCAGCAGCTGACGGGGCGGAGTAGGGGGTCAAACCTGTCTGTCTGTCTGTTTGTCTGTCTGTCTATCTGCCAGTCGATTGGACGATCAATCGATCAGTCAGTCGGTTGGTCGGTTAATTGACAAGAGGAATATCAGGAATACGACATGTCCCGTTCCGTACGGGTCGAGAGGGAGTCGTGAAGGGGACGGGTAGAGGGGACCGTGCACTTGGGGGCACCTGTTGCTGTGGGGTTTGTCAGGCTTGTGGCCCTCGTCCCCTCTGGCGCTGGGGGACCCTAAGCAGGCGCTGCAACTGATCCCAGGATGGGTGCAAAGGAAAACGTGGGCTGTACGGGAGGGTGAGGATCATGACAGAGGGGCAGGACGGGAAGGGAAGAGGTCGAGGGAAGAACGGAAAGACCCTTTTTTAAAAAATATGAGATGTCACCGGCATGAGCCGCGGCTTCAACACTTATTCGGTGCACTGAGTAGGTTAGTTATTAAATAAGGCTGTAAATACAGCATGTTGCTTTTGTTATGCGTACGGCCTTTGTACGGCACGGCAGGTATGTGTGTGACGAGTTCTGTGACGAGAACTGCTCAAAGAGACGAAATTCGGTTTGGTGGGAAAGACGGAGAGAGGAGAGGGGCTAAAGACGGATATTTTTGGTCGCGAGCCCCCTTTTTAGAGTCCCTGGGGGGAATGTGTATGTGTATGTGCATGTGTGAGGGAGTGAGATAGGGGCCCATTTCCTCCTCACACTTCGGTTGCCATTTGTATGGTGTGTCGAATGGTGATACTCGGGATGTAGGAGGGAGTCGCAGTTGGACAAAGTTGGTATAAGAGGGCCTGTTTCATGGGGCTGCTTTATGGCGGTATGCTGGTCGGATTGCTGGTGTGGATCGTGGTGTGGTGGTCGTGTATGTGCTGTGTCGTACATCTATTGGCAATCAATTCATCAGTAACCAGTAAGTTATTGAGGCGATTCTTAGATCGATCTATCGATCGGTTTGAGAATCATGCATCATGCCACACGATAATGTGTAACATTCACATGGCTTTTAAATATTTGTTTCAAATGTAAGTCACGAACTTTATGGATTTACAATTAGCATCAGCTTCCATTACCTTCCCCAGTACCCGATTGCCATGGGCCAACGTTTTGCGAGGACAGCCGAAGCGAGGGCAGGCGTGAAGTCACACCGTGCGAAGCCGAAGGCATAAGACGTAAGTTGCGGAAGTATTAAGGTATGCGTTCGAAACCTTCTAATTGCAGTCCGCGGAGAAGCCATGAGTTATGAAATTAGGTTTCAGAGGACGGACCTGTATGTACGGCAGCGTTTGTGCTGTGTGCGATGAGATCGTCATGTAAGTATAGGCTTATGTGGTCGAAGTTGGTAAGGTTGTATTGTCTGTGTAACCTGGTTATCGGTTGCGTTATCCGCGGTCTTTCTCTGCCAAGCCGTCGCGTCATAATCATGTTGACTGCTAGCCAGGCTCTGCCCATGCGTGCTGCGTGGTAAGTGAGGAGTTTGTAAAGCACTGAAACATTCTATGAAAGAAACTCAACATGGGTTGGAACTTGTCTTAATTACAGTGGAAGGCGCGCCGTCAGCATCATTGCCATGGCGGCGCCAGGCAAGGCTGGTAAGAAAAATATTTGCCTTAATGGGTTAAGGTATAAGATTTGAATAATTTGATATGTTAATTGATGCGTGATTCCACCCATGAACGCATTTTGCTTGCAGGAATCCTGAATGTGAATAGGAACGAAAACTTTGGCAAGCTGCGTGCCGGCTACCTGTTCCCAGAGGTATAATTTTTGTGTGTTGGATTCCGAGCTTCCGGGAAATTCGATGACGAGGGGTGTTGGTGTACTCCCCAAAACTACAAGGTTGCCTTTATCTTAATTTAGATCGTTTAAATCAATTACAAGAGATTGACGTCGCAAAGCATAGGAGCATCGATTAAAACCATCCATCTTTCCGTTCCCTTCGGCACGCTTTGTCCACAACTCCCAACCCATTTGCCCCATTTGTATCACTGCCGTTTCTTGGCGACTTGCTGCCCGCATCCTGTACGCCCGCATCCCCTAGATCGCCCGCCGCCGAAAGGCCCACCAGGAGAAGAACCCAGATGCCAAGGTGGGTCCTATGTGGTATTTCTACACGCAATGATTGCTGATGCCGAGAAAGGGGAGGGGTGAGCTGGAGAGGGCAGAGCGGGTTTACACCCCCCCGTGGGGACTAGAGATGGGATGGAAATTCGTAGGAGGCGTGCGACGCTAGAGGGACCCTTATTACTCTCCAGCGACATCATCCGAATCGGGTTGGGTTCTCATGCCGGTTGAGAAGAGCTCCAGGGTGGGGATGTGGGTTTCCGATCTGGGTTTCGGCGGAAGGAATCGCTGCTGCGCAGAGTGGAGTCCGGAGGTGCAATGGACCTGTAAGGGTACGAACTGGGGAGAAGGAGAACGGTGGGCGCGCGTGCGTGTGCGTGTGTATGCTTGTGTGATTCGGAGCCCATCCTAATGATTCCAGCGAACCAGCAGCTGCCGCAACTACCGCCCGAGGAGCTGTGGCCAGGGTGGTAGATAACCGACCTGCAGTATCAGTAGCAGCTTTATTAGCAATAGCAGTCGTACCAGAGAGAGGGAGAGGAGGAGAGCAGACGAAACCACGCCCAGCAGGTCCCCAAATGGCCCGTGTCCCACACATGACAGCAGCGGCAGTCCCGGCAGCAGCAGCTGAAGCGCTCCCTTCCGTATGCCAGGAAGCATCCCCCGTCTATTCTCCTTCTATCCCCTTCCCCGTCACTCCCGGGGAACCCCCTCTCCCAGACCTTCCGGTGACTGCACGGGCTATCATCCCCCCTCACGCGCTGCCGTCCCCAACCTCGCACCCTCCCCCCGGCACCCCCTCCCGCTCCCTCCCAAATGCGCGGCCCTCAACCTGTTCAGATCATCTCTCTGGGTATCGGTGACACGACGGAGCCGCTCCCGAAGTACATTGCGGAGAAAATGGCGGAGGCGGCGGCCGGTCTGGCGACAAGGGCGCGTTACAGCGGGTAGGTGGGGGAGGGAAGGGTAGTACGGATGTGTGGGTTTGGGTGCGTAAGGAGAGAATGTGCATTGGGGAGGGGGGGAAGAATGGGGGATGCAGGAGGGAAGGATTATATGGAAAATGTTGAATAAATAAGATCAAATTTGGAACAAATTAAATAAAATTGGGAACAGCAGACGGAAGGAATGCGCAATACACGTATCTGTGAACCCGGGTTGATGGCCCATGTTGATATTCCGCGGATGAGGTGGATATGAGAGGGGCGAATGTGGGTGTCCTCTGTGTATGTGTGTGTGTGTGTACTGCTAACTTCCGCCGGCTTCTCTGTGTCATGCCGTCCCAGGCGATACGTACTGCAAACCATGCACTCGTTTCGTGTAATGTGTACGGAAACCCGCACTTGACAATCCCACTCTTCGGGTGCAGGTACGGCGCCGAGCAAGGCCAGGGCGCGCTCCGTGAGGCTGTCGCCAGGACCTTCTATTCGGGCCCGCGTTTGGAACTTCCGGGCAAGCGTTCGGAAGATGAAATCTTCATTTCGGATGGATCCAAATGCGATATTGCACGGATCCAGATGATGTTCGGATCCAAGCCCACCGTGGCGGTGCAGGTACGGCATATACGACGAGTTGAAAGATTCTTAAGTATGGAGTTGCACTCGGTTCTGTGCCTCTCCAACAAAATGATGGACTCATGCTCCTCGGGGTACGATTCCCGGTTTCTTCGTTTTTTTTTTCACACACTCGTACTTCCCCTTCCTCCGCCTCGCCGAGGTGAGGTATCGCAGCTCCGGAGGCCTCAGTTTCAGTGGTCATCTTTTCCCCTCCCCTTCTCCCCCTCGTCCCCACTCCACCACCACCACCACCTCCTCTCTCCCTTTCCCCCTCCTTCCCCGACACGCGCAGGACCCCTCCTACCCTGTCTATGTGGACACCAGCGTCATGATGGGCATGACGGGGGATCACAACGGCACCGGCTTCGATGGCATTGAGTACATGGTATGTGAATGCACGTGTTCGTTCATTCGTTCGTTGGGTGTTGGATGTGATGAAATGGGATTCTCTTTCTCGTGTACTTACCCGCCCTCGCGGCTATGCTATTACCGTTATCGTTACCGTTGTCGTTACCGTTACAGTGCAAGGTACTGCATTGCATAAAACGCTCTGTCGTGCTCTCTGTTGTCTTTGTCCTTCTCTGCACGCAGGTCTGCAATCCAGATAACGCATTCTTCCCGGATTTGTCCAAGGTGGGTGCGGGGCTACGTGTGATTTTTTGCTTGGAGGGGTGTCTGTGCGTGTGTGAGTTCGCGCTCAGCTGTTTGCTCCATTCCGCTCCCTGCTCCTTCAGGTCAAGCGCACCGACATCATCTTCTTTTGTTCCCCTAACAACCCTACTGGTGCCGCCGCCACTCGCGCGCAACTGACCGACCTGGTGAACTTCGCCCGGCGCAATGGATCCATTTTGGTGTACGATGCCGCATATGCGTTGTACATCAGCAACCCGGACTGCCCGAAGACCATCTATGAAATCCCTGGTACGGGTCTCTCGATTTGCACACTGCAACGTTTCTCGCTGGGCAGCTCATGTAACCGACATGGATCTATGTTCGGGTTCGATTCCCAGCGGTCTCAAGTAGTGTTTTGGGCACCCGTTTCCCCGGGGGGGCCCTCCTCCTCCACAGGTGCCGAGGAGGTGGCCATTGAGACCTGCTCTTTCTCCAAGTATGCCGGTTTTACGGGTGTACGACTGGGCTGGACGGTGGTGCCTAAGGAGCTTAAGTAAGTGGGAGGGGGGCTTTCGGGCGTACCGGGTTCATACACATGCCCACATACACAATCACAAACATGTACGTCCCGTACGGCAGGTATGCTGACGGCACTCCCGTCCACAACGACTGGAACCGCGTCATGACCACCTGCTTCAACGGCGCATCCAATATTGCCCAGGTGCGGATTTGGCTATGTGGAATATAGCCACCTGAAATGCATGTGTGTGTGTGCGTATTTTGGGGTGGAAGGGGAAAAGCTGTGAGACACACAGTCCTGGGGCATAATCATGTACGGCGAGTCGTACCTCTGGGGGGAACTCCGAATCGTGTGTGTTTTCTTCTCCCCGTACTTCTCTTTGCACATTTTCTGGAACTTAACTTATAATTTCCTGTTTTATTTTGTTGTTTACGATTTTCGCATATATTTCGTTAATCTCATGAAACTTTCTTAGCAGCGCATTACATCGTAACCAACTTGATTCACGAAAAAATAGACTGTGGCGAGCCAAACGCCTGTGGCGGTCTCCCACCACCACCACCACCACCAAAGCCAAACGCCTGTGGCGGTCTCCCACCACCGCACATGCCCTTGTCGATCATCAGGCGGGGGGTCTGGCGTGTCTGGAGCCCGAGGGGCTGGAGGAGATGCACGCCATGATTGCTTTCTACAAAGAGAATGCGAGCATCCTTAAGGTGGGAATGGGGTAGAAGGGGGGGTCGGGCACATCTTAGCAGCGAGGAGGGGGGTGCATTGTATATTGGATTTGATGGGCAGAAGATAGAAGAAAGCCGCGGGGTGAGGGTTACGGCTGGTGGGAGAGGTTATTTTTAGGGATTTTGAGCTTTCATAATCCGTTTCTTTTATTAACCACTTCTCACACGTTGGAGTTTTCTACCCTTTTTATTATCCGCAGCAAACTTTCACGGAATTGGGCTTCAAGGTGTACGGTGGCGACGATGCGCCGTACATCTGGGTCGGTTTCCCAGGTAGGCTCGCAATCCGGCCTCCGTTTCTGCATTTTCGCACTCGTACATCCGTAATACCAATCGCCAGCTTCCATCTCCGTCGGCAAAGAACAGCTCAGCTTCAGATTTTGGTGTCCGCAGCAATAGCGTCAGTGACTATTGTACAAGCTGCGATTTGCAATGTGGGCAATCCCCACATTTTGTTTTATTTCCTGCATTTCTCTTTCAGCACTCACTGCTCCCTCCCGATCTGTTCTACATCGATCTTTTCCCCATCACTGTGAACATTGACGGCCCCCGCCCGAACTCCCCCAACTGCACACACACACACATGTAAACTCAAAAATGGCCTCTGGGCATTGAACATTCCTTTTCTTCCCCCGTCCCTCGACCTCTTTAACTCACCTGCCACAGGTAAACCTTCGTGGGACGTCTTCGCGGAAATTCTAGAGCTCTGCAATATCGTGACCACTCCAGGGAGCGGTTTTGGGCCGGCAGGCGAGGGCTTTGTTCGCGT
The DNA here is from genome assembly GCA_019650235.1 of Volvox reticuliferus. Classification (NCBI taxonomy): domain Eukaryota; kingdom Viridiplantae; phylum Chlorophyta; class Chlorophyceae; order Chlamydomonadales; family Volvocaceae; genus Volvox; species Volvox reticuliferus. Next base: position 1,153,169 of record BNCP01000023.1, read on the forward strand.
CTCGGCGTTCGGCAGCCGCAATAACATCCTGGAAGCAGTCCGTCGATTCAAGGAAGCTTACGGCAAAACTAAAAACTAGTAACGATCACTATGACTGTACAACTTGATCTTGACCAAGCATGATGACTGTGTTGTCTGATATTTAGCTTTGCTCTAAGCAGCAGCAGTGACAGTAGCAGTAGCAGGATACCGAGCTGATTTTGTGATGCGTCTCGCAAACCCATTTTTCGATGGCCTTATTGCTATCTGCTATGTAGAGCATGGGCTTTTTGCTGACAAATAGTGTGCGTATGTGTGTGCTTGCGTGCGTGTGTTTGAGAGTGAGAGTTTTTTGTTATCCTAGAGGAGGGCGTCTCAACACAAAGAAAACCTTTCTGAACCCAGGACAGTACCAAGGCAAGCCCAAGCTTTCTAGGCCTGCCAATTATGAACGGCTGCGATGGTGCTAGTTGGGGAGCCTGCACTTAATACGCTGCTGCGAATTCACCTTCCCACGCTAACAAGGCGTCGCACCCGAGCTTATCCCCGACATGTGCGTCCAAGGCAGTCAGTGCCGGTAGTTTTCCTGGAAGGATGGGTACGGCGGTTGCATGCGTTGTAACCACTGTTGGCTGTTGTCCACAGGTACCACCTGACGAGACTGCACGTGCCGCTGATACTGCTGGTTGACTTACGCCTTATGCAGTGCCTGATACTAACACCGAAGGCGCACTCTTTTGCACAGGAGATTCTTTCGTGTTCCTTTTTAGGAAGTACCGGTCGTCCTCCGCCAGACGTGGATCGACGTCCCCAATATTACCAATCAAAACCAAAAAGTGAAACGCGTGTACGCTGCCAGTCCGAAGCACTTCTATGCTACCTCCGGTCGGAAATGGAAAGCCCGAGGTGCACTATCGCAGGGACGATCTTAGTGGCCAGCGAACGGATGGCGACCCTGCGGGCCTGGAACGCGTTGCTCCATCCCCGTTCACGTGATGTGAGAAGTGTCAAAATTCGTGCCAGCTCGCGGCACACATTGACCCGCGTGTCCGCATTGCTAACAACCAACTATATCTCCAACTTCTCCTTGATGATCGGCGACCTCTGCTTCTCCGTTCGGGTCATTGTGGTGGGCTGTTGTTATATTTGCAGTAGCAGTGGTGCACTGTACCCCCCTATGTGACCAGATGTGACCATACTGACTGATGTTGATGCATCGTCCCGATGCATGATCTGATCTAGCTGATCTGAAAGGATCGAAGTGATGATGTAAGACACAAATTGCTCCAGGTGTTACCTCACACATTGGTCACCACGTGCAGTCACATCCGCGCAAACATCGTGTATTCCAATCAATCGCTCATCCGATGGGCCAGATAACAAACATAACATATCAGAAAACTGAACTGTTTTGTAAAAGCACAACCCTCATTCCCAACAGCGATGTTCCAGCAGGCGTGCATGCAGTTTTCTGTGTCACGCAGGCTTAACCCCTTTTTGTTAACCCTGTCTTTCTTTTCTCACCCTATTATCTCCCCAGCGTGGTCGCGTTCATGTGTGTCCCTTTGCCTTGCCTTCTGTCAACATGCGTCACATGTGCTCCTTACCTTTTCGTACACAAAATAAGAAACGTCAGTAAGGGGCATTCAATTCTCACAACCTTAGTGACCGCCCTCCTGAGAGCTTCCGACACTGATCAATCAATTATGAATCAAACACTGCACCGAATACGGTAATGAGAGGCATACACACACAGCACCGTGCTAGGAATGACGCTAATTAATAAATGGTGCTACAAGCGAAGATCTGCAATGAGCCCCGGTGGGATGCGATCAAACAACGGAACAGCTCCCACATATGCATGCAGTTGTACGTGAACTCAATACATCAGGCGGCGTGATTGTATAATCAAAGCATGACATTCAAAAATGACATTATATGTTATATGAGTATAATTGCTATAACGACATGGGCCACTTGTCAGGTTTATCATTTCAGGGTTTTTGAGGGTTGTATGTCTTACCTGATCGTACTATGCCCATTCTAGGTTTTACCGAGTATCATGCCACATACGTCTCATGTACGAATCTTGGTACTGACTGCTTAAGTATGAGTGTCAGAAATATATCTTCATTCTTCACTCGTCGTCGTTTAATAACTCATAAGGTCACGGACTGGCACTATGAATACCTGACAGATGACATAATGAAGTGCATGCACGGCGCCCACCACCAAACACCACTGCTTGGAAAACCAAATGAAATCCCAAAAGAGGTACCCACCACCGAAAGGAGGTTCAACCCCTGTCATGATACCGCGCCAATGTTTCCAATTAGCCTTATTGCAGGACCCCAGAACGTGAAAGTAAAATATGCATGCAACATGTCACGCCAAGCGGCCATGAAAAGGTAGCCTCCCTTGGACCGCATACATAACACATACGCAACTGGACGGCCAACAACTATTGTGTTTGAGGGGCCAGCTGTGGGTGGGGCCGGGAGGCTTTCTAGGGGGGCGCCAATTTGGCTCGTCATCCCCCCCTCTGTCTTTAGCTGGGTTCTTCCTCCTTGGCTGTGTTTGAGTGTGCTCTCCTGTTGGCGTCTCTCATCTGAGGGCTTCTGTGCGTCTTTTTCAGGCTCTTGCTAGTTCAGTTTTGTGTTGGAGGAGAGTAGTCCCTTTCTTTGTGCAGTTAGTCGCCCCCTTTTTTCTTTTGTTCCCTCCTCGTTTTCGTGGTGCTCCTCAGTGCTCTGTTAGTGGCCAGGCTAGAGCCTCTGAGTCTTTCTTTGCTCTAGCTGGTCTTAGTGAGAGGGGGAGCACGTGGCAGGACAGACAGACAAAGCCACGTGCCCCTCCCCTGCGCTGTGGCTCGGTCCGGTCAGGCCCCTTGGTGCTCGCCCTTGTAGGGCGAGTCGCCCACAGTGTAACACCCCACAACTATTGCATCTAGGCGGGTCATTCCTGTTGTTTTCGATAGGTTACATAGATGATTAGTTAATAGGAAAATGTCAAATTTTCTTCTTTTCCAGATCAGGAAGTTTATGAATTTTTAACAAGAGTTGAGATCATGGTACGATGCAAACGCCAAACTACAGAAGGAAAATACAGGCATTGCATATAGAATTGTGAGGGTTAGGAAAGGACAATTCCTTGCACCTTGGGACATGAAAAATGTTAATGTAAATTTTCTGTGCCATATCAGGAATAAAGGGAATATGACAAAAACATAGCACCATTCCAAGTTCCCTCTTCTACGAGCTCCGCACCGTTTTACCTCTGAATTGTTCACTTCCATGGAAACAAGCTCGCTGCGCACGTGGTCACCCAGCCACTTGCTACGCGGTCATCACCCTGGGCTGGGGTTGCTGCGTGCCCAGGAGAACGGCACGAGAGCGAGGTTGGCAGCCAACAACAGTTCAAATATGCGGAGCACAGAACATCGGGCCATGGCAGCTGACTTGTTCATGGCGCTGATGGCTATAAAGCTCCTGGAAGGTGGATGACACCGATGGTCCCTTGACCTCGAGCAGCGCTGGAAAATGCACTGATGGCTCAAATGCTCTGGATGAAACTGAATATGATGTACCTCCTTGCGAATTTGGATTTAACGAGAATGGAGACGATGCAGAGCCCGACGACGCCTGGTGGCATGAGCCAATTGCAGGCGATGACGGCAATGGGCTGCCCGGCATTCGCGAATGCTTCAGCGTGATGGCCTGGAGACGGCAGGAACACATGCCTTGTAGATGGTTTTGGAGCAGGTATGGTCTGGAGCAGATAGGAGAATAAAAAGCCAATCCCAACCAAACAACGGTGGGTCCTTCTGCAGGTGCAACGCGGCGGAGAGCTGCAAGCGCAGCGTGCAGGGCAGGCGCGGTTACGGAACGTTCACCGTATTATGCTGCACGGATGTCACGGCAAGGGGCGGAGAGGCGTGGCGAGCTATATCACTATACCGCTAGCAGATGGACCGGAAGCAGCAGTGCTCTCGGCAGCAAAGGTGTTCAAGGTCGACAAGCAGCATTTAACAGTACAAACGACCCATCAAAAGATGGCATTTTCCTCGTTATTGTTGTATAATTGCGTAAGGTCAAGCTAGTAATGTATCGAAATAGCAGAAAAGTGAAATTCGCGGGATGTTTGTTAATCAGATCACATGATTATCTTGTTGATAACGTATAAACAAAACATCCTCGAAATACCGCAGTCTCGGTATAGCATGCTTTCAATACAAAGTCGTTCAGAACGCTTTATGCGGTTGTTGCCTGATCAAGCATGATCGCTCCTATCAACACCATCGGTTCAGCGGCGACTGATGCATGCAGTCTCCCAATCTCACCCACGTACTCAATACTTATCCCCAAACCAAACATAGTAAAGACTCACACGTTGAAAAGTTTATCGCTGCCCATATAGCATAGACGGCCTCACTCTGTGCGCAGCTTGCACGCCATAGCTGTAGCCATAATGCTGCTGTTCGTGAGTTGCCACTTTTCAGCCACCGGCCTTGTAACGAAGAGAAGCGCCGCTTTGTGCAGGTTTAGCCAGTTAGTAAACGCCATCCCCACTAAACACATACCATGATATAGAGGTGAGCCGAATGAACGCGGGTTCATAACAACAATGATGGTGACGACGATATGGGGCACCAGCCGGCAGAGGACGAGAGTTGCTTGCTCAGCAAGGCGCGTATAATGCCGCAAGGATGCGTTGCCAAGACCTGTGCACGCCACGCCATTAGGACAGTAATCAGGCAGTAACCAGACAGTAATCTGGCGGTAATCCGTCAAGCTCGCAACGTCAAACCTAAATATTCGCCATACTGCTCACCTGCCATTTCCTGAAGCTTGCCTAGCAAAAAGGCGACGCTGTACACCTCGGATGCAAGGGTCGCAGCGAGGAACGGCACACCTATGCCCTTGAACGTGGCTGTCCCAAACAAGACCAGCAGTACAGTGTACTGCAAAATAGCCAGCATCGTACGCTCGAATAGACGAGCACGCACGCAAATCCATAAGTTGAACGCAAAAACGCCTGAGGAGACACACAATAATTCATAAATCCGAAGTCCCTCGTTAGAAGTGTGAAGCTTGATAATCGAGTGGCGAAAGGCTTGCTCAGCATTCCGCCCTAGTAAGGCCCTAGCTCTAGTTGGGGTGGTTCAGCTAGTTCTCTGCGCTGCAGTTGGCAGGCGTTGAAGGCTTTACCAGTCTTTCGTGTTTCGTCTGCCGCTGTAAACCTTCCATTCTAGCTTTCATTATCATGTGCGTAGGACTAAATGCAAACCCACCTGTCGACACGGCTGTGATAGCGGTCGGAATTGCAATGTCTGCCGGCAGATCTGATAGTTTCAACGCACGAGGCTCGTAAGTGACGTATAGGACAGCAGCAGCTGACACAAGACTTGAATAGAGCATGTGAGCGATGTCACTACACCACAGTGCACGTCGCTCGGGTGACTGGAACCTGTGTCATGACATGAAAACCGTTTAGAAATATGGCCTTTCGACCACCAAAGGACGTCTGAAAACGATATCGCTGCCTCAGTCCTTGTACTCACCTGTACAATGGCACCAACGGCTCCGATACAAAATGTGCCATAGCCGCAATGAGTGCCATGAGGCATGACGCGGCAGGCATTAGCCACATAAACGGGTGGCGGCTGACAAGGAGTCCAGCCAGGAAGAAGTAGACAGCCATAAGAACCTACATGGACATGCACGAGGGCAAATACCCGGGAAGCCAGGGGGGCAGAACCACTAGCAACGGTGGCCATTTCATAGTGTACCGCATTCATTTCCTCAGTCTTCATCGCATCATCCTGTCCTCATTCACGGCATCAATATGGAAAATGTTCCTTGCTCGTTGTGCTTCGTTTAATTGCAAGCACTCCACAGCATCGGCCGATCTCTTCACCTGAGTAATGGGGTCTGATGGAAGGTCGTGCACCAGCGTGTCCGCCTGTCTGGGCGTGGATGTTGGCGCCAAGCTGTTCGCAACCGTGCTGGATGCCGGGACACTTTGTGCGTCCTTTATGAATAGCAGATGGTAGTTATGAATGTAGCGTGCATCAAAGGCAGCTTCGCAGAAGACGAAATAGAACCTTGCAGTCCAGGAGGGAGAGGGGCAAATGCAGTAATTCAATATGCTTAGTACCTGGAGAAGGCAGAAACATTGCTTGTAAACCATAAATCGTGAACCCATACCCATATATCATCACACCTGTATTTGCGCCAGAAGAAGTCGCTGTAACCCAGCGCCAGCACATCATCACGCCGCTTCTCCCACGCATCCCGCCAGGATCGCAGCGTAATCGCGTAATCCGGCCCGATATCGTGGGTGTCATGAAGCACCAGGCCCGTGCCCCGGCAGCAGTCGACTATTGCGCCCAGGCTCGGTAAATGGCCTCCAGGGAAAATGTGTTCGCGGATGAAATCCGAGGTGTTGCAGTATGACTCGTACCTTAAACAAGACGGCATAACCCAAACGAAACATTAAGTTGCTTCCAGCACGAAACAAATAATAGGATCGAAACCCGCTGGCTTAAGCTTAAGCTCACCTTTCGTCAGCGCAGCATATTGCCTGTAGCACCGCCCGGCCGCCGGGCTTAAGCATGCTGCCAATCACCTTGAAGTAAGGCTCCAGGTGCTCGTGCCCAACTGCCTCAATCATCTCCACGCTCACAATAGCGTCAAAGGTGCCCTCACCCAACGTACCGGGCGTATAACGGTAGTCGCAGAAAAGCAGGGTGATGCGGTCCTGCAGTTGAGCAAAGAATCGTTCCTGTCACAAGAAACGCCTTTGCGATGCCTCGTGCATGACTGCACGGGAATGGGTAACCCTAAGCGTAACTGCTCTGGGAAGCGTCACCTAAGCCCCACGTTCTGTTTCATATGTAGGCCCGTCTGAACACCCAACAAATGAAGCCTTGCATACCTGCAAGCCAGCTGCAGCAACGCGTTCTGTCGCTTCAGCCAGTTGCTCCTTGCTGATGGTAATCCCCGTCCACCGACACCCTGTGCTCTGTACGGCTCGGATAGCAAAGCCACCCCAGCCACACCCAATCTCCAATACGTGGTCGTTAGGACCAAGCCGAGCCTTGGCGACTAGCGCGTCGATCTTGTTCAGCTGCGCTTGGAGGAGGTTGTCGGTAGGCCTCAAGTACAGGCCCGAACTGTAGGTCAGCGTTTCATCCAGGAATAACTTATACATGGCATTACCCGCGTCGTAATGTTCCTCGATGTTCTTGCGACTCCCTGTGGAGGACACATAAAAGCGCGGAATTGAGATCATGCACAAGATGCCACACATTAGCGCAGCCTAGGCGCGTACAACCTCAAAGACGACCACAGAGCATCAGTAGACTACATGACAGGCACGTATTGCTTAGACGATGTAAAACCGCCCAGCACTCCACAGAACGACGTTCAGAAATACCCGCAGATATGCTTGCCCACCCTGAACTGTGTTGGGACGCTGCAAGTGCGACAGGTAAAGTAGGCGCTCCCCCAGCCAGTTCAGCAGGCCCAGGTGGCCGCGCTCCGTCTCCGCTTTCACGGCATTGGCCACTACGACCGCCATGAAGCCACCTAGGCTGTCCGCCTCGAAGTCACCTGCACGACCACGGCAGGCCACAAGGATTGTTGTCAACATGTAGGGCAAATTCCTGTCTAACCTCAGACAAGAAAGGCAATGCTTTCTTATAAAACCCCACAGCAGACATTATTGCAAGTTGCGTGTCAGAAGCTATGAAGATCGCAGCGAAGATGTTGCTGGCGGTGTTCGTTACGTTGCTTCATGGTGTATTCTTACCATCCTAAGGAAAGACGGTCTTGAAATGTTTGATGGCAATCCATAATATTCACGTTCCGGAACATGCCATAAACCGTATGCTGTGTCACCCAAACACTTCACAGCGACCGATTATAGCTGGCAAAACCCACCTGCCATGTAGGCCTCGCCCATGCCCACATCGTGCCTGAACACGACCTTGCGGAAAAAGTCCATGTCGTAAATGCGCAGCGTGCACCTCAGCTGTGGACGACCACGCCATTCCTCGCCTGCAAGGTACGCGAGAGTACCGAACAATGGGGCGATATTATAAAGGAGGTCGGACAGTCGGCAAAGCTTGCACGAGGCACCACAAAAGTCCCATCAGGTTCGGGACTTTGATGTCTTTGGATTTCCGAGTGACAGGTGGATTATAGCCTGGGACGAACAAACCTTACCGGCGAACGCTGGAGCTGCGGTGTCATCGCTGCCATACACGAGTTCCTGGCCCGTAGGCAGGATCATGCGCATACGCCCCTGGGTGAACACCGCGCGAGCATACTTGTCGAAAAGTCCCATGTAAAGTTGCTGTAAGAATGAGACCTTAGGGCTTGTCGCCCTACAAAGCAGAAAACAAATAGAGAGGCTCGGGTGAACGGGTTTCCACTAACCCCAAGAATTAACCTTTGCGCACAGGGATATTTAAGAACATAAAATGCTCTTGGCACGATCACCCTAAATGGCGGCGTCGCAGGCTTGGGTAAAGGTGTCGCATGATTAGTCCTCAGGGACACTGTAAATTCGGTGTGAACCTGGCATACGTGCGTTTGCGAAATGTACGTTCCCCCCCACCTCCCCTCTACACCGCCAAAATGAGCCCACCTGGGCACCCAGGGCAGGGTTCCCCCCATCGCTTCCACGACGCTAACAGCAGATCGAATACCATCCTCGTGGAAGCCATAGGCAGTCCATGCCCCAGCGTAATACGTGTTACGATGCCCCTGAATGGAAGGCAGCAGCGCCTGGGCCGCCACCGAGGCTCCGCTGTGAGGGTGCAACACGCAGCATGGTACTAGTCAGTCAACGGTAATGTGACCAAGCCGACCATAGACTTCCCAGCATCATGTACTTTGCGCAGCAGTGTTACTCAGCCATCATGGAATGCCTATCATACCTGTACACGGTGGACATCAATGCGGCCCCCTTAATTGCGGGGCCCAGGCAACACTGGCACTTTACTGCAGAGTATCCTGGCCACAACGGCGTGCGATACAAGTCGCAATGGTGCTGAATACACCCACTCAATTCCAACCCTAACCGTCAAGCCGCATACCTAAAAACAGGGTGAGCGAGTGAGAGGCGCCGAATCACGCACTCCGCTGCTGGAGGCTTCGGCGGGTTGAGCGTCACAAATAAATTCGGAGCACCAGCAGGGAATTCCTGGAGCCTGTTAGCCCAGTAAGTGACGCACACTGCGGTATTGTTGGAGCCGGGGTTGCTGCTGCCGAGGAAGTTCCATGATGACCAAACCTTGCGGTTGCGTGGCATGAGTGCAGGATCTGCGGAACAAAGATATCCTTGGCTTTCATGTACCTGCCCAGATCACCTGAATGCATATAGCCGCAATTTATATTACCAATTCGCTGTTCATTTTGCTCGAACCCCTACGTACCAGTGTGTAAATATATATCGTTGTCATTGTAAGGCACAGCAGCAAGTATGCTCTGCTCCTGCGGGTCGACATCATCACCGAGCAATTGCATCGTCACATCGCTGTGCGTCGCAAATACGACGGCATCATACTGCTCCTTGCCTCCTGCCGCGGTCTCCACAATCACGCCGGCGTCCTTACGCACAACGTGCGACACAGGTGTGCTCGTCCGGACGTCAGGTAGCTCTGCGACACGTAGGTCGGAATTGAGTATGTGAATACCCAAAACAGGTACAACTGACATAATGCATGCACCTATCAGGTCTTCACCAATGCCAGGTTACAGCATGACAATCTTGGCAAGCAAAAGCCCTGCGTGAATCACCTTGACACACGCGATTCACGTATGCCTCGCTCCGTCCCCGTACAACACGCCAGAGCGGTCGCTGGAAGATATCGAGCAAGTGGTGGTTCACCCAGAATCGGACCAGCATGCATACCGGGAAAACGAGAACCTGCAATTCGGCATAGGATTAAGATAGAGGACTTGGGGCCCAATCCTACGACAATTGTATGTTAAACACCGTGCTTACGGCATAGATGATTCGTAGCACGTTAAAGGGTATTTGTAAATTTAGAGACGCATAACTTCCTCCGTTTCATTCGTTGCGTACTTCGCAGATCGGATAATCACGTTCAGGGCAATTGCTGCTCGCCCGCCGCCCGCACACCCGCCACCCGCACACACGATTTTTTTACCACAACGGATGGCCACCCCCTTGTGTCCTCCGATCCCGGTCCACGTAAACAAAGATTTCTACGATGGTGGCTTCTGCCTAATTCCTTCCGGTTGCTAATTTCGACGACGAAAAATTGAAAATGCGACGGGAAAGTGGCATCCCTCTGGATAATTGAAGGAGTGATGCCGCTACGAGGCCAATAGTTGAAAGCTATAAGGTAGCCGTTAGGCTGCGGCTGTGCAGGTTGCGGGTTCATAAGGGTAACATGCAGAGGACAGATACGGCATTGTACCCCGGTGAGCCATCAAGAGATCATTGAATCTGGCGAAGCAGGGTATCATAAATTCTGTAATATCAATAATTTAGTATTCGGCCTTGCATACCTGCGCGTTAGGAACACTCCAAACAGCTGCACACATCGGCACGACGTAGTTGTTTCTAAAGGACGTGCTGTAGTTATGCTTCTCAAGATACTGACCCAGCGTCATTTCGCTGTATATATGTGCCGCGGACGACTCCAACACCTGGCAGGATGCAACAAGGCGACAAGCTCGATAAAAGCATACAGTTATGTTGCCATATAAACCGCCATGTTAAACAGCTGTCGACTTCCTGTCGCTTGCACGTCTTCTTTTGTAAAAACCCTTCCGCACTCCAAGAGAAATTTATACGTGATAAGCCATCTGCGGGAAACATTTATGCCTATGATTATACCTTAGGTGCCTCCCGTCCGAAGCGAACAACGTCCTTAAGCATAGCCAGAAATGAAGGGCTGCATATGTTTTGACGCTGTGCAAAAATGGTGTCCAAACAGTCGCTGCCCCATTCCAGCTTGCCGTCGTCCATAGACAATGCAAAGCTCATATCTGACTCCATCGAGTCCACGCCAAGGCAATCCAGGAACCCCACAAAATGCGGATATGTCGTAAGGTTAAACACCTGTAACGGGCAACAGCGACATGATGGTCTGCTGTTTTGGTAACGGCAACCAGATATCTTGGCGCCCAACCTGGAAACCCAAATCAACCGGATACGGAGACGTGTGATCGGTTAGAGTGTGTCCACCACAATGCTCCTCCTTCTCCATCAGAGTGACGTTAGCTCCATTCCTGTGTGAATTCACGGAATCGCGCAACGCGACCGCCGAGGGCGTTGCATTTAAGTGCAATCTTCCATCGCCGAAAATCACATCAGTTGGATTTCATGAACTCATCGCATAACACGGCTCACCTGTGGAGTAACCAAGCGGTACTCAGACCACTGATTCCAGAGCCAATAACGCAAATTCGTTTGCCTCGAGGGCTTTCCATTTTAAATAAAACAAATTTATAGTACAAAGCTTGCAAAGACCAGCGGTGCGCACGCAGCCCGTTTGGCGCAATAGAGGCTTGTTTCAACCTGCTAAAATATTATTGGTAGAGAGTAACTATTAACCATCAAGCATCAAAAAGTCGTATCATGATCATAGGATAACATGGAGCAAGTTGCCGATGAGACGATGACGCCTTGGAATGCAACCAGCCGTACCTTCCGATGAGAAGGCAGAAACGGCACTCACTCTGAACACTTGGAATCCAATAGGCGAAAACATAAGCACTCACGGTTATCGTGCCCATGAAGTTTGGTCTTTTTGTACAAACTTTTCGGATAAGCCGAAATTGACAGCTGGCGACTCATGACATCAGCTTGGGACTTTGCACTGAGCTCCTAACGGATGACGTCCGTGGATCTGCAAAGATTAATTTGTCATGGGGATCAGGCTCTCGCGCGGAGCCGTGGCGACAATCCTGTTACACTGCGGTTAATCGCTTATGGCGGAGAGGTCAGCGACTTCTGTACACTTAGCACGGCTTGGATATTTGTAAGGAGCTTACAGGGATACACAACACGCATCTCGCCTTTTGCAGCGGCCAATCGTGACGTTTGGGGCAGTCCCACCGGGTTCCGTTAAGCATGCGGCATTGCAACTTCTAAACGATACGGACTTAGACCATGTAAGTATGATTGCTGGTGGGGGATGGCCGTATAATTGCCCCTTCGGAATGCGTGTGTTTTTCTGGTTGGACGTGGATGGTGTCAGATGACTTTCGTCGTTTTCACAGGTGTTGGCGCTTGAAAAGCTTCCATATGGTATCTCACTAGTTGAGGAAAATGGCATACATCCGAATTTTGAGGCGTTTAGCGTTCCACGCCGCAGTAGCAGGGTCCTACGCGTCAGCTGGAGCCCAGACAGTGCGGTTGCCTTAAACGACAGCCTGCGCTGGAGAATGGGGGAGGGGCTTCGTCAAGTGCGTCTGGAAGTCCGGTTGCAGGGCACAATACCACCGGAGGTACCAGCTTCGGCTCGGAGCAATCGTACTGCAGGCACAGCAACAGCGAAGACTGCTGACGCACGGGTTCAAAACAAACACACCTCAACATCTTCTGTCACTTTTAAGGGTCCCCCTAGAACGCTCTCGTTGGCCCGGCCTACACTTGCTGCAGCGACGTCAGGGACAGTACCGGTGCACACCCCACGTGATAATTTGCAACGGTGGACGGGCCCCATGGAGTCGGTGAATGCGCCAGCGATGGTGACGAGCAAACCGTCCTCGGCGCCGTCGTTAGCCAGTCCACAGCCTGGGTCGGGTTTGAGCGGCTGGCAGGCTGGCAACACACCACCGAGGGTATGCAGCACGGCGGAGCAAAGCAGGGTGCTAGATTTTCGTCGCGTCGGGTAAGACAAAGATAAAGCAGTGCGGCGTTTAATGACACAAACCTTATCATCCTAGTCGCGCTGGGTACAATGGTGAACATATTAAACTTACCGCTTATGAATATTGTCCAATGACATTCTTCATCTTCAGATGCATCGAAAACAAGCGAGAACGCGCTCTCATCTCATGGATGAACAGTGAGGTGGCAACCCTGGGCACGGCGGCCTCCGATGTGGTTAGCAGAGCCGTTGAGGGGCATGTCGTGCGCCGATTGATTGGAGAGGTCACTGGAAAGGCGTATGTTTACTTCAAACGCAACGAAACCTTCGCTGCCATGGCCTCCAAAATTGAATCAAAAATAGCCGCCAAGCAGCTAACTATTCGTGACGCGGTAAGTCGTGCTCCATCCTACGCGTGCAAGGTGGCAGGTCAGATCTCTGGCTGTGGCAGTGTCGGATCTCTGGCTGTTGGTTAAAGTGGTGTGGTGTTTGCCTTAACAGGAGCACACGCTCAGCGACGTCCGCATGCGACAGCAAGCTTTGGACGTTCTGACATCGTACCACCCGTTCTGGCTGGCCGTGGGGCTGCAAACTATTTTGGGCAGAGCATTGGTGTTTTCGCAAGGTATGAGGGCATGTCCTGTTTTGAGGCACGTCGTTACAAGTCTGCAGGCGTATTTCATTACTTGTGCATATGCGTCAACACAATGGCGGGCATCTATTCGCAGGCAATATGCTTGCTCTCATGCGGCCGGGGGGTGAGGTCCCACCTTTTATTCGGGCACAAATTTTGGAGCACTTCCTGGCTGACCAGGACTTGACATCGCAATTCCGCCAGGTTGCCTTCAAGCAGGAATACTGGGTAAGCACCGTCATTAAAGCATTGTATTCGTTTGGAATGTAGCTTCGCGTGCTGAGATCTACTAGGACCCGATCATTTACGTAGTATTAGGAATGAAATTTGGGTCCGCGCTGTACGGCAGGAAGCCTTGGGAGCAAGGGTCCTCGGCCGCGTGCTTCTGATGGTGCTGCTACTGGACACGATGGCGCAGCGGCACGACCTGCCTGCTGGGACTCCTTCCTTATTCCGACAGGACGCCAAGATCAAATCGTCCGAGCAGGTGACGAACAGTTGCGTTCTCTATTAGCCAATGTGTCTCCTTCCAACCTGCAGTGCCGCTTTGGTACGTATTGCCATGCACGTGCCCGCCTTCCGAGGTCCCATCCCAACAAATGTATATCTTTTGACAGGTTTACATTTCCTATGAGGTTAATGCAGGTAGTGCAGGAGTTCCTCCAACCACGCCTTGCGGGCGCCGGGGACGTACGCCACTCATTGCGCATGATGGCCTACCACACGGAGTACGTGCAGCACGCGCGGGACGAGGCGGACTTCCGTGTTCACAAGCCGGTGGACTTGCGTGACGGGACCAGACTAGCCAAACTTCTGGACAACCTGCGGCGTAAGTTCGTGGCGGCCAGGGTTACGGCATCATTTTTTCCGGCGTCGAGGATACCAATTCATCCCTCCATCCCCCTCCTTCCTCCCTCCATCCTCCATCCAGTATTCCCTCCATTCCTCCCTCGTGGCATGGTTCCATCGCGAAATGGCACCCGCTGACCCTCTGCCGCCCAACCCATACAGGTCAAGACGCTATCAACAACGGCAGCAACTCGCAGCGTATGATCAGCCAACCCAGTGACTCGGCCGTTTGCCATGATATCTCACGTCTCGGCAGTGTGCCACCACTTGCATGCAGTAGCCGCAGTCAGGCGCCAGATGCGGAGTTGCTGCCCAGCATGACATTCCCGCAAAATACCGGGAAGCCAATGGACGAGTCCCAAATGCGAAACAACTGTCTGCGGCTTGTGCGCTTCCTGCAGCAGCAGGCCGTAGGATTACAGGTGCGCTTACTAGTAATCTAGCCTGGTTGGGTGAATTGCACCGTCATCGTCACACCTTATGGGCACCTTCCATTTCCCCGCTGTCTTCCCGACCAAGGTTGTGGCCACCTACGTGTAACCATGGCTGCGTAGGGGTTAGCCGCCGGCGCATTTACATGCCCCCGAGATTCCGGCCCGGATGGGGTCGCCAAGTATATTGCAGAGGGGCTCCTCCGCGTCGACCAGAAGATTACTTTGGGTCTTCTTTGGCTACTAGCCGCGCACTACAAGGTTAGCAATGGCAGATCGGGTGTTGGGAGAAGGCCTAGTCCTTGCTAACCATCCCGTGCTTCGGACGAATAGTCCCAAAGTGAATGACTAAACAGTATCTATGTCCCAATTGCAGCTTCGGCGTCACGTCGACGTGCGCTCTTTGGAACGTGAGGTCGCAAGGCTACGACGGGCTACAGGGCAAACGGTCGCCGAGGTTGCAGCGACTTCGGGGACTTACTTCAATGATGTAACAAGTCAGGCCCTCCTGCAGTGGATGCGGGCTGCATGCGCGCCGTATGGTTTAAGTGTTGACGACTTCAGCTGGTCTCTGTCGGATGGCCGCGTTCTGTGCTTCCTGGTGAGACTGGAATGGCGGATCCCATATCAGCGGGCGGGAGGGTGTGACAAAACTTCATGAATTGTAACGATTGTACTTGGCTAGAACGTTATGATCTACATTTTCGTTGGGGGGGGGGTGTAAGGCAAACGTGGGTGGGTAAATTGGAAGCCTTAAGAAATTCTTTGCAGACCTTATACCCCATCACAGAAAGTAACATTTTGGCGTTAAATTTTAGCAGCAGTGCAATGATTCATACATGTTAACCTACATTATCTTGTGTCTAAGCCTAGTACCGCCGCTCCGTATTGTATACACAGCTTTGGCGCATCGTTTTATGGCGACAAAGGCATCAGATATGCCGAAACCTATGCATCTATGGTCGTTGCAGGGTGCAGCTGCGTGCATGTGTCCACCCTTTCCGGCATCTGCTATTGACGGTGTTTTCGAATCAAGGGATACACTATGTTGTCTGATTTGACATTTGTTCGGATGGGCCAATACTACCCAACGCTACGAACTCTGCCGACCACCGATCATGCCATTGTCGAATGACGAAAGATAGTCTGCCATGTACGTGGTATGATCAAACAAGCTAGCTTGGGATGAAGCGTTGCTTGACTATTGGTAATCCAGCACGCACGCGAATCTAGGGCACGGTTGCATCCCATGCTAGCAGCAGACACCAGGGACGAGATGGCGGGAGGTGCAAGGGCGGAAATACTGAAGGGGATGAAGGATGGGCCCGTGGTGGTGGGGATAAAGGTTCAGCAGGCGAAAGGAGCAAGGCGAATGGCATGCGGAAGGGGGCATTGATCTTGGCAACGGCATTGATCTTGGTGTTAGGGGGATGCCGTCCGCGTGTAAATGTGGCTGAGTTTTATGTTCTAACTGAAGTGTGAAATATTTATTACGGAATGCAGAAATGTGGCTGAGTAATTCTGTAGGCGTTCCGGGCTGGGTTTGGCATGTTTGGCATGCCCAATGAATGGCACAGACTAAGCGTCGTGTGCATATGCGTCTGAGGGTCCTTTGATAAAAGTCGTCTCATAGTTCGCCACAGAAATTTCTTCTGAAGTAATCCTCCGTGTCTATGTCAGCGGTTGCACGATGTCCATTTGGTCCTTGGTTTGTGTTTTCCCTGGTAAGCCTGCAGCCCGTTTTCCTTCCGCAGATCCACACTTACATGCCTGAGCTACTTCCCCAAAGCAGCATTACCTCGCCTGAGCTGCCGTCGAGTGTCGACGAGATGGCACGGATGACGGGTGGTGCCGAATACGTGAAGCTCGAGACGCTGAAGGCGAAGGGTGAGCTTTGGTCGTTATGCTGGGTGGTATGGCTTGACGCTAATGCCATTTCCGATGCATCGGTCCTTGCACAGTTCGGTCCTTGCGAAGCCTACTGGCCTTTTGCATTGTATGAATGTAGGCTGGACCGCCGTCTACGAGATGGGCGGCGCCATCCATGATGAGAACCTTGCCGCCGTGTATAAGCGAAGCGTTGATGCGAACTTCGCGGCAATACACGCGGCTGGAGAGGCCCTGGGAGTTCCGGCGATGCTAAGCGCAGAAGACTACTTGAACGATGGGCCGGACGAGCTGGCGGCGATCCTGTACGTGGCGTTGCTTGCTGAGGCATTACTACGGCTGACGAGCGAACGACGGGCTGCCTACGTGATTATGGAGTTTCTGCGGCGACGGCTAAGCTGGCGTCCGGGCAAGTCCAATTTTTTTCTCTTTTACCACACTACCTTACCAAAAAGCGTGAAGCTGTTGGGCTCCAACCTGCCCGTTAGGGTTCGTCCTCACCCATTAAAATAAAAACCGCAAACATCATCCACAGGCTACATGCGTGCCTCACTGGAGCGTTTCAAAGCCGACATGCAACGGTTCGAAGCAGCTTCCACGATACAGTCGTTCTGGCGGATGCGGTGCCAGCGTTGTCGGTAAGAAACGATATCATGGTCGCCTTGTTATCATCTATACATCATAACGCAGCGCCGCTTGATGCCAGGTACTTGACAGTCCGACGAGCCGTCCATCTGCTCCAAGCTTTCGCTCGGCGATGGGTAGAGCGACAACGCCTTCAGAAGCAGGTGCATGCTATCGTTCTCCTGCAAGCAGGGTGGCGGGGGCATGCAGTTCGGTCCCGTCTGCGTCGACAGTGGCGCTCAGCAACCATGATACAAGCCGCCTGGCGGGGCTTTACCGTGCGACGGGCTCTTGGGCGACTGCTTAACGCAGCTTTGGTCATCCAGCGTCATGTGCGGACTTACCTTGCATCTAGCCGGTGGGTTTGCGTGCAACAATTATCTTATGCGCAAAAGTACCCTAAGTAACCTTATTCTGCATAGGTGCTCGCACAAGCGGCTGGTCGTCACGCAGGCGAATGCGGCGTTGAAGATTCAGGCCGCATGGCGGGGTTACGCTGTGCGCAAGTGCTTCCAACAGCTTCGTGCAGCGGCTGTGACCATCCAAGCCTTCGTGCGCATGCGCCAGTCCTTAACCAGGTGACTGCCGGAAGTCTGGTGGCGTAAATTTGATGGCGAAGTTTGATGGCGAAGTATTTTTTGTCTGAAAGACCCATATGGGTGTCAACTGAGCTCCGATGCGCACCCTTACTCGCCCAGATACCACTTCATGTTGAGAGCTGTGGTCACCATTCAAGATTCGTGGCGGATACGTCAGGTGAGAACTGATGCATATGTATGAGCGCTGCACGGCGGTTTGGCGGCAGTTCGTGCAGCGACGTCTCAATCTCGTTGAAGTCCCAATACACCTATCGCAGGAGCAGCAGTCGTTCCGAAAGTACCGAAGGGCAGCGATCTGCCTTCAACGGTCATGGCGGCGCCACATGGCGATCCAATATTTCAGGGCAGCACGCGCTCAAATTGTGCGCATCCAGGCCTGCGTACGTGGATTCCTCGCAAGGAGGGAAGCTTCAATGCGCTTGCAAGGTGTTCACCAGATCCAGGTGACATAAGGCTGATTAATATGCTTGGCTGGAATGTTGCCACAGTGGGTATGTTCTCACTCACTTGTAGTGTCTTTCTCACCCGCCCAGGCAGCCTGGAGAGCTAAACAGGCTCGCTGCCTTGCGAAAGGCCGAATGCTGGAGCTCGAAAAGTCCGCACAGAACCATGCGGCCATGGTGCTGCAAGCTGCTGTCCGGGGACACCTGGTACGGCGGCAGATAGTACTGTACGAAGGTGCGGCTGTGATTATCCAGGCGTGCTGGCGCATGGCCTTCACGCGTCGCCGGCACGAGGCCATGTGCTTAGCGGCAGTGAACATTCAAGCAGCTGTCAGGTGGGTTTTATGGACTCAGTAAAAAAAGGATTCAAACAACGTTAAGACGCGTATGTGGAGGTTAAGTATACATTACCTCTTCCTGAATGTTCAGGTCCTGGTTTGTTCGGCGGCGCTTGCGAGAGCAACACTGGGCTGCTGCAACCATTCAACGCTTTTGGCGATCATGTTTGGAAATGCGCGCGTTCCGGGCTGCTTGTACGGCTGCTGTGATAGTGCAAACCGCTTGGCGAGTGCGGCGAGAAAGGAGTCGTTTCCTAACGGTTCTTCGAGCTGTTGTGCATTTGCAGCGGACCTGGCGACTCCGCTGTCGGACACGTGCCGCCATTACACTACAAGCATATTGGCGAATGGTACTCGCTCGGCGCCGCTTCATTCAAAGCCGCCGCATCATAATCGTGCTGCAGGCCCGGTACCGGCGCCGCATGGCAATGCAGCAGTTGGAAGGCACGAAGACTGCAGCCAAGGTAATCCAACAGTCATGGCGATGTGCTTCAGCTCGCAGGAAAGTTGCAATGCGGATCGAGACTTACTACATGGATCGGTTGCGGCGTGAAGAGGAGCGGCTTTTAGAGATTGCTCGCCACTACATGCTCAGGCACGTCAAGTTTTTATAAGGGGTAATGCTTCGCCATATCATGCTGCCCGGACGCCTGACACGAATTCTGATCTCGATTGCAGCACGGCGGCTGCGAAGCGCATCCAGGCATGGTGGCGCGGATTTTTGGTCCGGAAAGCGTTCCTCCCGAAATGGAAGCGGCACAAGGAGCTGGCACGCCAACAACGGGCTGCCGTAGCGATCCAGTCGGTATGTTTGCTTAACGAAGTATCTATCTTGCTGAACTCGACATCTCAGGGAGTGACTGAAGTGCACGCTGCGTACAGGCGTGGCGTGGCTATCGTGCACGCATGAGCTACCGCAGATTTCTTCATGCTGCAAAAGTAATTACCAGTGTACTCGTACCAATTTTCCGAGCCCGCCGTGAGCTGGCGTTGCTGCGAAGTGCTCATCATGCACGAGTGCGGGCCGCGATCACTATTCAAAACGGCGTGTGCCGATGGCTTGCACGTCGGCATTTCCTGCAAGCCGTGGCTGCCGCCATAAACATCCAGGTGAATCGAGTAATCGAGTAAACATATGGGATCTATTCATTCAGGTGTGATGTTTTTAATGAAACTCACGCCACGGTTTTACTTGCAGGCTGCCTGGCGTGGGTATATTGTGCGTGCCCGAAATGCGATGCCTAGGCTGCAGGCCGTACGACGCCGACTTGAACAGGCCATGGTCGAGGCGCGGAGTGCACCACAGCGTCAGTTAGGGAATCGTACGCGTGAGGCGTTGGATGTGCTACACCGACCGAACAAGAACCTTTCCCAGGCACGATGTGCAGATTACATGCCAACCGCCAATGAAAGCGCCCGTGCATTTCGGTTGAATAACAGATGACGGTTGACATACAGGTGCTCGCTGCACTGGAAGTTATGGAGATGTCTACAAGGTACAGCCGTGAATGCTGTAAGCTCATCACGCAGCGTGGCGGTGTCACGGCATTGTTGCGGTTCGTCAAGTCTTGCAATCGCAGCAAGCCATATGGGGATGTGCTGAACCGCACACTGGCGGTGCTGCATAATGTCAGCAGGTATGGACTGCAATCCCCTGGGTCCTAAAGGGAGCCGCGTGTGCTTGCCCGCGTATTCTTAAGTCCAAATTATATGCCTAACCCCTGCTGCAGGTATCAAGATTTGGTGCCAGAGGTATATTATGCAGAGGAATGTTTGACAGTCCTGAGTGAACTTGCGCAGTACTACAGAGATGCAGAGGTAGGTCAGGTGGGCCCCAGCACAAGATCCGAGAAATCTGCTTACAGTTTTTATCGCTTCTTTCCGCGTTGTGATCTGTAGGAGATATTCATTCCCACAGTCATGTTGCTACAGCGGTTGACAGCGACCTGCGATCTTGCCGCTAACATTCCATCAACAATATTACGGCATTGGGAGGGTATCCATCAACTGCTGTCTCGAAAGGCAGACATTGAGCGGAAATACCTCGAGCGGCTTGAAGGTGGGCATGAATATCTTGGCGGATAAGCACCCTTTAGGGTGAAAAACTCAGTTTCAAATCCCTAACGGTTAGTTGTTGATGATTTACGAACCCCCAGGCCAGAAGGGCAGCGATGTCTCAGCACGCGAATCTGCGCGGAAATTAGTTATTGTGCAACAACAAATACAAGCCTTGGAGGTGCTCACCAGCCGGGCGTGTGAGGCCCTGAAAGATGGAGGGGCAACAGCCTCGGACCTGACGAATGACCAAGACAAGGACGAGCCCACGCGCAGGGTGGGGCCGGGAAGGGCGGGGCCAGCAGCAGCTGCGGGGTCTACGCAGGGCGTTCTTCCTATACCAGGGTTTAAAAATACCCTTGTGAAGAATGTCGTGCAGCGCATGGCAAGTGCAGGAACGGCAGTCAGTGCGGTTCGTGGTGGTGCTCAAAGCGGTGCGGGTGGAACCAGTTCACCCGTCCAGTCAAGCAGAGTGACTCGGCCGTCTTCTCGTCGCACGGAACCATAGAAAGCATACGTAAATGTCTGTATGCAATTTTTACTGAGACATTTCCTTTTATCATTCTTTCGCGCTTTCGGATGTATTCACATACACAGAGGTGTATCCTCTGTATACCTTGTAACGGTTTCTCACATCGCTTCCTGTTGGGGTGTTACACTGTGGGCGACTCGCCCTACAAGGGCGAGCACCAAGGGGCCTGACCGGACCGAGCCACAGCGCAGGGGAGGGGCACGTGGTTTTGTCTGTCTGTCCTGCCACGTGCTCCCCCTCTCACTAAGACCAGCTAGAGCAAAGAAAGACTCAGAGGCTCTAGCCTGGCCTCTAACAGAGCACTGAGGAGCACCACGAAAACGAGGAGGGAACAAAAGAAAACAGGGGGCGACTAACTGCACAAAGAAAGGGACTACTCTCCTCCAACACAAAACTGAACTAGCAAGAGCCTGAAAAAGACACACAGAAGCCCTCAGATGAGAGACGCCAACAGGAGAGCACACTCAAACACAGCCAAGGAGGAAGAACCCAGCTAAAGACAGAGGGGGGGATGACGAGCCAAATTGGCGCCCCCCTAGAAAGCCTCCCGGCCCCACCCGCTTCCTATTTTATGTTTCCTTGATGCCTGTTTATGGAAGCTATCGTACAGGACATAATGATAATAAATTTTTAGATTTTTTGTTCACCTCCAGATCCTGTGGAAGTGGGTTAATTAATTCCTTGCGGAGATCCTTACTCCATACCCACTGACCTTGGAAGCAGTCTCGAACATGATTGCGCCTGGGGGACTTAGCATGTCATTAGACGACTTCATCAAGAAACGGTCATTCGGGAGTTGAGGGGACTGGGCCATGCGCGGTGGAGGATGCTGTGGTGGTGGGCTCCGAGTCCGTGGCCGTGGCATAAATACATTTTACAGCAACGGACTAAAGGCTGGTGTTTATCTCCTGAACGCCATCAGCAACGTAGTGCATAATTCCGGCAACAGGGTTTCGGGGGCCGCCACGGGGCCCAGAGGGCGGGCTTTCAGCGACGGCGTGGTGGGTTCAGTGGCCGCGGCGTCTTTGGTAAACGTCGGCAATACGGCGGAGGAACAAGCAGCATCCAGACGATAACACAGGTAACGCCGCCGTCAAACTAAAAGACACTGACATTGGGACAATTTCACCCGTCAGGTTTACCCGGACTACGTTTGATGTCATTAGCAAGACCTTTGCCGTGGGGCGGCGTTGGCTACGTCAATTCGTATCTTGTATACCTTGCGACCGTTTTGTCCAATCCATCTGTATGTGGCAGTGGCAAGCGTAGCGAGTCCCTGATACTTAGTCTCCTTTTTATCAATTCCGTGCCAAGATGAGCAGCAGTCCGCTGATAGGAACGTGGCAACCTTACCGAATCGCAGGTATCGCAGGTATTGGCTGCAGGCGTGATGGTGCGCGCACATGTGGCATTGGGCCGTGGTGGGTCGTCTGGCTTCGGTGGAGGCCTCTCGGATGTGACACCAACACAGCAACAGCTGGCGATTGCGGCAATGGCTGCGCAGCCGAATTCCGTATTTCCGTTGCAGAATAATGACGATCAAACAACAACAGACGCCGATGCTAATCGGCGACTTAAGGCACAAGGGCACTCCGCGGAATTTCTAGATATTTTAACTTAATATGCTATGAAGCTGCAGTCAGACTGCAGCTACCGGCTCACTTGCAAATGCGCAATCTATTCCATGTTTCCTTGCTGCGACTTCACGCACAAAGTAAGAATGCCCCGCCTCCCCTGGTCATACCTGCGGAGGAAGCCGAACCTTTGTGCGACTCCTGGAAAACGGCCCAAGATGGCCATCGCGGTTATCCGCAGGCGGTCCAAGCTTAACATGCAAAAAGTTGTACGCTAAACGCGTGCCGCTGCCCTATGAGGCTCATTCCAAAGCTTGATCGAACAACTATGGCGTGCCGGTACGGATTCGCACTTAAGCGGGGGGTGGAGTGAAATGTAAGGACGTTAGGTCCGATGCGCCAGCCACTCGTCCTCTCGTCCAACGGACGCACAACCTTATGGACCTTTCCTAACGCATTTAAAATACTTCGCAAAACTTAATACTTAATAACTTTATTTTTAATGGCACCTAATTGTGGGCTGTAACGTTTATTCTGTTTTGTCGATGATTTTTACAAAGGGTTTGAGAATAAAATAATTTTATATTTCATCGTCAGAAATCAAGACTGCAATTTTACAAGCCGGTTCTTTTTTGCCCTTAATGACCAGCAGATTGCAGAATATGCTAAATATGACCAAAGTTGGGTCAGATGCCTGAGCAAGAGCTCCATCAATTCTTTCTTTAGGCAAATTCTGAGGATTTTACACCAGATCAGAAAATGGGGCGGTAGTAGAAAGAGCCTTAACTAAATGTGAAGAAACTGATATAAGTGCTGATATTTCAGAAGTTATTGGTTCCAGATTTTTGCTGGTCAGAATCAACTTCAACCTCATGACCTTCAAAGTCGTTCAAAGATAATACCATTTCTTTCAAATAAGCCAAATGCTTCTCATCTGGAATTTCATCTTATGTTTTTCTTTATCTCTGAAGGATTTTGGAAGATTTATAATAAGCCATGCGGATATAGAGCTCCGCTCATTAGCAAGTAATTATGAAGCAGTTAAATCTTAAAGGAACCGGTGAGCTAACACCAGCGAGAACATTACAGAAGATGTAAGTATAAATAAAATAATCAGGCCTAGTAGTTAGCATTTAATGAACAAGCAAAAACTGCAATCAAAGTTTAAAATGAAAAGCATCAAAAAGTGAGCTTAGCTGTGACTGCTGCGTATTAAGGTTGGACGTCGTAGCAGACGAAAAGTTACTGTCACGACTCTTCACGCCTTATTTCCTGCCGTACAGAATATGCGCAATTCATTCAAGGCGTGCAAATTTTGCTAGGTTAGGGGTTGTGCAGGGTGCTACTATGCTCCAAATTATGTCGATTGAGGCCTTGCGCGTATTATTCATGGCATCAGACTAACTCGGCTTTCTATGATGGGAAGGACCTAACGTTTTCGTACATTTCTTCTTGCTGTTATCCATTTGGTCTTTTTTCATTCTAGCTGTTGTTTTCCTTTTTTCGTTTCAGTTTGTGTTGCGGTCCTTTGAGCCTCATGGCTCGTATGGGCCTTACGAGCTCTAACGAGCTTGTTATCATCATCATCATCATCATCATTCAATGCATGCATCCAACAGATTGCACTTTGTACTTAAAATGACGGTAATTCATTGTGCTGTTGTGCAACCCCGTGGGGTAAATTTAGTGATGCACCCCTCGCAAACGCTATCTGTTTCAGAAGCCGACAATCCCTACAGACGTCGGTGATTTATCCTTGACCGATGCAGCAAATATGGAGGCGAAAAGGCTACAGGGCGCTAAGGAAATCGCGTCTTCGGAGCTAATACGAAAACTGAATCCACCCTTACAGTGAGACACAGTGGATCTGCCTTATTATGGTAAGGTAGTTATCATCCTTTCCTCTGATATACGACGATACAATGAATTTATTTTCGGGTTTTCTTCACAAGTCCCAACAGCTTCGTAAGGTCTGGCACAAGTGATGGAAAAGCAGTCAAACCTTCTGGCCTGCTAGGCTGATTTAGTTTAATTTGCTCCTTGTAGGCTGTTGGCAAGTCTTCGCGACAGGGCTGGCGGAAAGCATTTGTCAATGTGTCAGCCAGCTCTTCATCGCGGCGTTGCAATAACACGCCGGCCGTGGTTGGTGACCAGATTCGTCGCACCATTATTTTGACTACTATTTCCGGGATGCCGATGTTGGCACTTCAGCCGGCCGCTGCGGACGTGCTGAGGGATGCTCTGCGCGAATTCACGCGACCAGACGTCAGCGCGAAGGTGTTCTTTTCCCTTGCTAAAACAAAGACTGTCTGGGTGACTGCCTTACTTAATTATTTCCAAAAGTACACGATAGAAGGTCACACTCGGTTGTAAGTATGCATGAAATAGGCCGATGTGCAATAACCACAATCTATTGCTTTTGGCGCTTATAGAATGGGCAAAAATACTTACCATTGGCGACATCCCACTTACTGCTGTGTGTAAGCGACTTTGGTAGGGCAACGACGGCAGCATGATCCTCGGCAAGCAGTTCGCTAGGCTGCGTTCCGAAAGCTTTGCGCAAATGCAAACGACATACTAATAGCATTCCGCACGCCGTGATGATGATGAACCCTTTGCAAATATGCAAGCCACTTAAACCTGCTTGTGCACCTCCAGGATCTCAGATCTCATCTTGTTTTAAAGCTTTTGGTTCCCATGTAACATGGCCTTTTAGGATGCTGTGGTCATCCTACTGGACGCTCAAAGCACGCTGCGAGAAATTCAGGTTCGGGCTGACGAATACCTGTTTGTAGCTAACCAATTATGCCCTTTACGTGTTTTGTTTTACGGGTATCCTCTCCTTAGGCAATCCCTGCGTAAATTCCGAATAACGCATGCACTCTCATTTACTCAGGCGTGCTTATAGAACTCATGGCTGCCGAACTGTTCAATCCTGCCAGGGTATTGCTATTACTTCCCCAAATAGCCAGGAGCGCATCCGTGCCCGCGCGTTCTGGCCCGCTTATGCTAAGCGTCTGCGGGCCGTGGCAGAGGCTGCACCCGTGGTTGCGAGAGTGGTGATTGGGGCATCTGACAAAGAGGAGACTCTCAGCGAGTACTATGGTGGGAAGGCGGAAGGCACAGGGGTACGTAAGGACATTCTGTCCGCCACTGAGACATCTGCAATTTGGGAGCATGGATGGCAAACAGTACAAACATGAGTGAAAGGGGTTCAACAAGTACAATTTTGAACAGAGGGGATTGGCGCCACAGATTGCCGAAATAGTGCAATCTGGCGTGCGCAATTGTGCAATCAGCCTGGGTTCGGCATATGCTTTGTCCCAACATATCCGCCATTGCAGCTGGGACGGGTACATGCCAGTAGTTCTGCTAGTAGCTGTTGCTTTCTCATATGCATTTAGTTCAGATCCTTTTACTCTGCTTTCTGAAAAATACTTTGCATGCAATGTGTATCATTCCGTGCTGGCTGTTACCATTGATGAATATGAGGATCGTCTCTATGCTGTGTTGTGCGTACCAGGCGGCTGATGCTATATACCAGGGGCTGGGCCGTGTGCTTACCATCAGTGGCCGCACCATAAGGCAGGAGGCTCAGGATGCACCAGATGCGGCGGCGGGGGCTGAACGGGCAATTGATAATTTCCTTCGGCAGGTGC
This sequence comes from Volvox reticuliferus, assembly GCA_019650235.1. Taxonomy (NCBI): domain Eukaryota; kingdom Viridiplantae; phylum Chlorophyta; class Chlorophyceae; order Chlamydomonadales; family Volvocaceae; genus Volvox; species Volvox reticuliferus. The sequence goes on from BNCP01000023.1 coordinate 1,179,626, forward strand.
GCATAATGCCGGGCTTTTGAGATCCCTAAGCTCCAAGACTCCAGGTATTCTCATCCAAAACCTTTAATTCTTCTTCCTTCGTAAATTACCTTGCTTGACTTGCAATATCGTCATTGCTTGTATCTCATCTATGTCCTCGCTGGTCCCATGTAGGTGCCACCATTGTTATTGGCAGAAGCTAAGCAGTTTCGATTGGAGCGCGCCAAAGCCACTGGAATGCAATGAGTTTATATGAGTCGAAACCGATGGAACCCGTCTGTAGCCTAGGTTAGGAATTGGCACCGATATCTCCCATGTGGTATATGCTGCTTTGGAGCTATGAGGGCCAGCATGCCTTCCAGGAAGGTTATGGGGGGAATGCGTGTGTTTTGGTTTTTTCTTGTGGACCTGTGACGGTGAGCTCTGTTGTGGTGTCGCATGGCACCTGTGGGGGCATCTAGTTGTTGTGCTAAATTAGGTGGAGACATTTTATTTGTTGGTGCCAGCCTCCATGACGGAGGAGTCCTAGCTAGGGACCAGCAAGGGCATCTCCATTCCCCAACGGCCGCAAGTGAATATTCCTTGTGTCAGTCCTGACTTGATGTAACATGAGGGTCATGCATGACTACATACACACAAGGATACATATATACACAAACAACTGCACACACATTTAGTTTTCGTCTATGGTTGAGGTGATAACTGGGGTGGCCAAGGGGTATGTAAATTGCCAATATTGTAATTGTACAACAACTGGTACAGCACCTACAGTACCTGGTACAGCACCTAGTCATTTGTCCGTAGCTATTCCTTGCTCAGGGCCTATTCCTTGCTCATTGCATCAGTCAGGGTAAAGGCCCAGTATTTCAGGGGAATGACATGTTCGACTGAAGGTCTAATAACCCTTTCATAGCTACAGTCGATTAGCTTACACCAGTTATTGGACCAGAAACTCATCTTCAAGACCCCGAGAGCAACTGGGCTGCATGGCTGGATAGTTACAAGATCCCGATGTTGTAGTTATTCATACGGGCGTACGTTGGAACCTGGATCCCTGCGTGAAAGCTGCCGCTGATATCATTCACCTGCGCGCACAATATGGTGCACGAGTATTATACTTAATAATGTACGACAATTGGCATCAATGTCCTGCATATGGTCTTTCTACAGCTGGTATGCATGCATGCGGCCGTGCTTGTGCAGCAGCTCCAGGAAGTGAAGGAAGTCTCGCGATAAGGCGATTCCAACCAAATGAGGGGAGGGGGAGGGGGAGGGGATGAGAACGGTGGATCCTATACGGCATGCCATATGCAAAGAGGAAAGGCATGTAGGACATTGCGTGTGGGACATTGTCGTACTTCAGCCCACTCCGATGTGGACGTGCGCCGCCAGCCGCTCTTTTGCCCGCACATCTGGTGCTGCTCTGGGCCCCCACTGGCCATGTGTACGAGGATTTCGCCACCGCAGGAGAAAGCAATATCCCTCATGGAAGATCCCGAACTTGTCCTCGCTCCCACGTTTGCATGATAAAAAGTGGAATCGAAGGTCCTGGGATAGGATCACGGTACGTAAGAAGCAAGGCACAAAGAAAAGGGGTCGAGGACACCCCCCATCCCTCATCCCCACGGCATCCCCACGCTGGACATGAATCTGAAACACGCCTCTTTAGGGCGGTGGGTGTGATGGCTGGATGGTAGTTATCGCATACGTAGGTCGAGTTCGGAGTGGAATCACCGTCATGACTCGGAGTGCATTTATTTCGGCAATTGTTTCCGAAACGCCGACTGCCCGCCCGCAAATAATCCGTCCGTACATCTGTCGGCACACGCTGTCCATGCCCCGGCATTTGCCTTCCCGTCATCCACTCGCCCATCCGCTGGCGGCCAACCCATCAGGTCAGGCAGGCAACCAGTCGCTGACCAGGTGTCGGGCTCGAGGGAAGGGCCCACCTCAACATCCGCACGGGTCGTGTTGATGTCCAATGACGGCCCCTGAACGTCGATTAATAGTAGATAGATAGCAGTAAATAGATAGCAGTATTGCAGGTGTTTCAAGTGTACGAGGAGAGAGGTTGAAAGCGTGACGGGGCGGGCGAGGTCACATACATACAATACGAACTGATGAATGCCCTTACATAATATGGACGCTACGAAGACGTACATCTTAAGGAACAAGGAGAGGGCGGTGCGTGATGAGACGACTATAGCTAGTGAGACCAATTTTCATTCAGGGGAAAACTCGGAGAGGCTCCGCTCCCACTAATAAAGGAAGGAGACCTGCCTTTTGAAAAAGCCCCCTGAAGCCTCCACGCCCCACCAAACAGAACAGAGATAAGCCCGTGCTGCCGAACAGACCACAAGGGAGTGCGTGTCGACTCGTAAAAGCTAGGAGTTGCGCATGACAAGATTCTTAGGGTTCAGGGTTAAACCCTATACTTCACTTCAGGTACCGGTTAAGCGGTTGTTGGCCATAGGATACATCAGACTACGAACTGACGGAAAATGGAACACCGCAGACGTTTTGTACACGTGCCACCCAGTATCGTACATATGGGACTGATATCTGTTTTCCAGACGTGTAAGTTTCCCCGATGTGCGATCACACACCACCCAGCGGATTAGCTTGAGAGACAAACACACACACGTCAAAGGGAGGTTACCGGTATGTGGCGCATCACCCGCAAACCCGTAACGCCTCCTCCCCCCCTTCGCCCGCCCCGTCGGCTACCCGCTTGCTTCCTTTTCTAGGCCTCCGGCCACCGTCGCCGCCGCCGCTGCAATCGCCACCTACAGTAGCAGCCACCTTGCCGTCCATGGGCTGGGAGCGGTGTCGTAAGAAGGACCCCAGATGCAGATCCGAAACCAACCCTGGACCGCCCACACCGTTACAATTTCCCACATCGGCAGCTGCTGCCGCCGAAGCGGTAGCGGCGGCTGAAGCAGCACTGGCTGCTACAGCCGCCGTCGCGGTGGCGGCGACGTCGCTGCCGTCCGCCAGAATTGACCTCCTGGGCAAGTTGAGGGTTAGGGTCAGACTGGAGTCCGGTTTCGGAGCCACTGCAGTACTCAACTCCGAGCTGGCGGCGTCCGCCACCCCGCTGTTGTCATCATTGCCGTAGCTGGACATCAAAACCTTAAGAGCCGTAGCCGCAATAGCAGCAGCAGTAGCATTACAACCACCAGATCTGTTGCTAGCATCGCTGTCATCTCTGCCGTTGACCCCTCCGCCAGCGCCTTCGCAATCTGTACCGCAGCTTACGCTGTTATCGCCGCAGCAGCTACTTGAGTGTGTGACGCCGTCGTCGCTTTGAGAACGAATGTTCCAGGACAACGGTGCGACAGGACCTACCGCCGCTGCAGCTACAGCTGGTGCTACTGCTGCTGGTGCATCCGTCAGGGTGACGTCACCATTAACGGGCGACAGTTGAAAGAGAAATCGCAGCTGTGAGACGCCGGTTGCGGCGGGCTGTAGGCCGGGGAAGGAATCCGCGGACTCCCTGGACCTGTCCGAAGTGTGGCTGCCCGCTGTAAATGTCAATGCGAGTCCAGTATCGCGCCCGGCGGCGGCGGCGGCGGCTGCACTGCCGTTGGTGGTGGCCCTAAGGCTCCAAGGTGATGGGTTAGACGCTGGCGACGGGGTTGTGTCGAGAATGACTTCCCAGGGGATAATTGGAACAGGGTGGATTGGACCAGCGGAAAAAAGTGAGAGAGGGTGAGGTGTAAGTCTTTTCCGCTGACCTACCGAGCAGCTTAACCCCATGTCCATGATACGGCAAAAAGGTAGAGCAGATTATAGGAATCCCAAACGCCGAGGACGGACGAACGAACAGACAGACGGACGGGCAGACAGACAGGCAGGCAGATAGATAGACATATCAATAGACAGACAGACAGATAGGCAGATAGACGGACAGATAGACGGACAGACAGACAGACGGGCAAACTCATCACAGCCCCGCAAACTCCCGTACCTGTGCCCAAACTAGCGGACGCCATGAATGCCTCCGGGCTGGTGGTCAACTTGCTCGGAGCCACCGCCGCCACTGACGCCGTATCCAGCTGCAGCTGTCCTTCACTCGCACGGCCGCACAAGCCACCAGAGGAGGAGCCGCCACCGCCACCGCCACCACCAAAAGGGACTCGCTGCTGGTGCACTTGCAGCTCCTCTGCCACCAGCAGGTGCTGCTTCGGAAGCACCAAGGAGACCTCCTGGCTAACGTCGCCGCACACCCTCTGTAGGGACTGACGCAGGCGACGGCTGTTGGCCGCCGCCGCCGCCGCCATTTGTGGCGGCATCAGCGAGGTGTCGTTAGTGATGGCGTTGGCGACGTCGGCGGAGGCCCTTGGCGACCCTCCTTGACGGCACCACATCTCCGTCGGAGCAGCGGGCAACCAGGACTTCCCATCGACCGAGCGCGTTACAGCGGCGACATGTGCAGTCGAGGACTCTTCGCAGCAGGAACTCCCAGCTGGCGCCGCCGCCGCCGTCGCTGCGTCGCCGCCGGCGCTGGTGCCGAAGGATGCGGCAGCGGCTGGAGCTTGATCAGGACCCGCATCGTCCTCCCCTGGGCACATCCAGGCTTCATAACCAGCCCGTGCTGGCTGCCGCGGTGTCGTCGTCTCGAGCTCCGGCACCTCCGTTACCTCTGACGGCGCGGCGTCAAGCTCGAGCTGTACCTGCGTCGTACATCTGGTGCTGCTCTGGGCCCCCACTGGCCAAGTGTACGAGGATTCCGTCGCCGCAGGAGATGAGGCTCGGCTAAGAAGGACGACTGCGGGGCTTGGAATGAAGCTGGAATCAGCACCGCCGCCGCCGCCACTGCTGTCTGTAGGGCACATCGGGTGCTGTCCGGGGTCATCCGGCTGATGCTGACCAGCCACAGCTTCTGGCGACGCTGGCTGCGACAACACTGTCGCCGTTATTGCGGTCGCCGCCGATGCCGCAACGGCAGCGGCAAACACGCCTAGGATGTTGAAACGGCTGCTGGCAGCCCGTACACCTGAGCCTTCTGTAAACCTCGTACGATTGTCGCTAAAACCGACTCTAAGGCCCATCAACTGTAACGGCTGGTTTTGTTGCAAAAACGGCAGTTGGTTGTGGGAAGGACGCACATAGGTTGCTGCCGTACACTGCTAGTAACGCTGCCGCTCCTGCTATAGGCGCCGCCGCCGCCGCCGCTATCAATAGCCATGATTGACCATTCACTGGGCGACGGCGGCGGTAGCTCCAGGGAACGTAGCATAAATGGGGGTCTCATCCTTGACGCTGACGCTGACGCCGATGACCCATCCGTGCCGCCGCCGCCGAGACCAGATGATACGGCCACGGAGCATCCGCCGCCACGAACCAGCATCGGCATAAAGCCCTCGCCATCATCTGCTCCTGCTGCTGCGCCCGTGCGCCTCCTGACCAAAGACCTGCCAGCCATGGTTGCAGCGGCACCGCCGACGTCCCTGCACACGCTTTGACAAGGCTTCGCGCCGCCACCCACGTCACCGGCACCCAACATGGCGGTGGCGGTGGCATCCCCGAAACCGGCTCCGGAGCGGCTTGTGTATCAAGTGGCGGTTATAGCGGTGCGGTACCAGTACCTCGAGCCGCAGGTATTCCACCGAATGTGGCGGCATTCCAAAAGCCATTGGTGCTGTTGGTGGTCGCAATGCCGTTCGCACGGCCGTACAAGCTGTGGTTATCAGTGATGGTGGCGGCTCCAAAGGCATCAGCGGAAGGAGGGTACGTGCTAGTAGTGTCCAGCCAAATGGGCATGCGGACCAGCCCGCGCCACTCCTGCGTGTGTTGAGATGTCCCCCGAGGGGGATGTTTGCAATTAAACTACACACCATGTGTGTTTCGATCCCCACCCGACGTTCACGACTCTCCTGACTCTCCGATGATGGATTGTCCCCGAATCCGTACGCGGAACACATTTCACATGTCGCATCTTCAAAGCCGCAAATCCGTCTACTCTCATTTTCCCTCTTCCTTCCCACCTCCTCATTCCCCTCGCCCTACCCCGCATCTTCTCCCCACGTTCCCTCTCCCCCTGCATACTGCAGTACGCACCCGGCCTCCTTTGACCGCCTGAATGGCGTCCTCAAGGTGCTCGGGGTCCGCTGCGAAGAGCTGTAGCAGCGGGGTCCGTAGCTGCCCTTCCCGACCGCCTGCTTCCACAACGGCACCGGCAGAAGCCGCATTAGCAGCAGCGAGTGGTGGTGACCCTCCAGTTCCCAGCAGACGATAAGAAAAACAACAATAAATCAGGAAAATCCAACATACTCCTACATACTATACAGGTGGCCGTTGGTGCACGAGATGTGATCACCCAGAATGTACATCTTGCCAAAGGGGCCGCTAATGGCTCCACTACTGGGACAGTTCTTGCCCTAAACTATGTACCTGAGGGTTTGCATCTTCACTCCATCACTGTTCGCTTGGATTCAAAATGGACAGTCTTACCACGATCTGCCGTACAAGGGCAACACTTTTTGCAAAGGTACCTTTCCCCTCGAGCTAGCATACGCTATCACTGCTGGCCATCGAGGACAAGGTGCTCACATGCTTGAAGCTTTCACCCCAGGACTACTGTACGTCATGCTGTCGTCTCGAGTCACATGCCGTGATGATCTCAAGATTGTTGGGAGCCTGACCCCAAATCTGTTTGTCCCTGTCAACATTCCTATTTGCTATGCCTAATCGCGCACTGGATGCGGCACACTTCCTGGCCTGCATGTGCGACCTGCGGTCCCCTGGGATATTTGTCAACATCTGACATCTTTCAACTTACCTTCGCTGTAGACAACTCATAACCAGCTACTGCATTAGATACTTGGACTTGAACTTGATTGGGGAATTGACTTTGGGTGGCGACTACTCTGGGTAGGTTTGGCTAGCAGTGGGGTCGCCGGCGGCGGCATTGCTGCTGGGGCCACCGTATTAGGGTTTTGCTGTTGTAACTGCCGAGGACAAGAAACGCTGGCTTCTCGATGCGAGACGCATGGCTGGTTCTTGAACGAAGCAAGTAACTAAGTACATCTTGCTCGTTCTTGCCGTACTGCCGTGATGCTTTGAGATTAGTCTCAGGTCACAACTTGTATATCCGGCTATTCGGCCGTGTTTTGACCTTAGGTAAACCTTTTCGTACTCACCCTCACCACCCATTAGGGCCCTTTCTAATAACGTTTGATGTTCACCGAGCCTGGATCGGCCTCGGTGGCCACTGATCCAATTTAAATATGGGGTTTTGGTAGAGTCGTAGCAGGGTCAATCAAACGGGAATACTGGGCCAATCAGCAGGACAGTTTACCGAGCGGGTCAGCTAGGCAACTGTGGGTAGGTTTGGTTAGCAGTGGGGTCGGTTCTCAGCTTAGCCGCCGGCGGCATTGCTGCTGGGGCCACCTTAGCTAGTAGTGTATGTCCCTGCCTACATACAGCTGAGGACAAGAAACTTCTTATCCATGTAAGGCTGACATTTATTATTATGCATTAAATTCCTCATTTACTCCATATTTTCTCTGGATGCGGCACACTGATCATTGGCCGTTAGGATAATACGGAAAAGAAAGGCCGCGCCACGGCTTCAGTTCAAAAAATGATGTTCGTTACATCCAACCAGCATGTTACGTCTAGTGTTTTGCGTTTATAATTCGATACTAGGGTCCTAAACTTAAAATGGTACGGGTCGTTTGCAATTCAGGCACCGACCTTGTTGAAGATGCGCCCAGCACCAGCGGGAAGGAATATTTGACATATTTTGTTCACCGCCTATTGGAATTTCGAAGGCCTGAATTGGAGAGTTTAGCACGGACAGTCGGCTGCAAGGATGAGCAGCTGCAATGGAGGGCGCCGGCGGGCGATGTAGACCATTCCCCGTTCTGGTATCTTACGTTGCCTTCGGAAGATGCAGCGGTGGAAATAAGCAAAAGAATGATACTGACAAAGGTGTGACCTCCTCGTTGTCCGGCAGCAGTTCAGCTCAGTTGCCCCATCCAGATATGAATGTAGATTGACGTCTATCATCAGATTCTTCTCGAACATGTCATTCTGCATAATGCAATATTCACAGTTTTGGTAGATGGCGTCTTCTCACCGTCTTTATGGGTTCGAAGGTGGTTGTTGGTTGTGGGGATCACCATGGGTTGAAGACTTTCCCTGGCGCGTTGACCTTTTTTTGCTTTTGATATGATGATGTGTCTGTTTGTTGCTCATTCTTATGCTATTAGAGGCATTAAGACTGCCGTATGCCGGTAGATTCCTTCGATTCTCTTATACGTGGTCTTGCGTGTGTAGGATAGGGGGGCCTTATTTCACCCGTGGCCGCTACCGGGCAGTCCCTTACCTTCCCCAGGTCTGAATACCATACTTACCGTTAGCCACGCATATCTCTTCTGCTGTTTGTACTGCAGATGCTGGTTGAGGTGTGGGCTGAGGGGGAGAACTGGGACGAGCTCAGAGCGGCTTTTGAGGCCTATCCGGGGGATCGAAAGGTCCGTCTATCTATCTATCTATCTACCTATCTATCTACCTATCTATCTATCTACCTGTCTAGTTGGGATTTCCCGCGCGGTGTTGAACCTTTGCCGCATATTATTGTGTATTGCATTATTGTATTCGTATAGCACAGCAATAATGAAAGCGGTCCGGCAAAAGAACAAGGAACAAACACACGTACCTGCCTGTCTGATCTGCCATTTTTCAACTACCAACCCAACTCTCAACTCTCAACTGCCATGACAATGAACCGCTTTATTACTCTTGCTAATCTCATTTTCCTAGATGCCAACCGAATTTCCCCACCCGCACGCCCACACGCACTCTACAATGTAATGTGCTCATATTGTGCTCCAGTCCCCTTGGCTGCGACCTGACCTGACGTTTCGGGTGGTCGTTGAGTCGTTTGGAAGTTCGTTGCCCATGGACGAGCAACTCGAATTAATCAATCGGTTAGAGTTCATCCCCTTCAAGGTGCGTGCATGTGTGTGTATCTTTTCTTTCAGAACTAAGCCCAGAAAGTCAGGAGATCAATTGCTGTGTCTGGATACATGTATTTTTTGGTTGTTCATTTTCTCCTCCCCGCGTTCACTCACGAATACACACATGCCGTACCAGGTGTCCTGTGTCCCAGGGGTCCGCTCTTTATCCTAATCCTCCTCGCGCCTCCACGGCTCCTTTACATCTTCCCGCCCGGTTTTCCCGACACCATACTTTGTCGGGCGCCGTACGGCTCCGTACGACTCCCGTATGACGTAACACACGACAACAGGGTACCGTACGGCTTCGAGACCCCCAGGCAAGGTTGGCCTCGTACAGTTGGTGGTTGCATTTATAACGGAAACGGGTGGTATAATGAGGAAATTCGGTCGCTGGAAAAAACTAACCAGAGCGCAAATTTTCGTCTGGGGCTCACTTGGCTGAGGGCGGAGCTCAGAGTGGCGGCATGAAAGTAGCAGGTGGCACGTTTGCACATTGAACAACGACTAACGAACGAGTACAACACCTTCCTTCTTTGGATTTCTTGACGCAGGGTTTGGGTCGTGGGTCCGTCAGTGGAATAGAATTCGGTTCTTTTCATATTTCAGCTTTGAGACCGAATTTAAGATTTCGTATGTACAGAATTCTTAAAGGCCTGTCGTACATCACGTACTGCCCTCTTTGGCGCAGGTTCGGTTTGTACTGCTCCGTTGTGACTGCGGTGATCACGGCTCGCTCATAGATGCAACGGTGAGTCAGTTAGGAAATTAGTTATAATCAGGTCAGATTTTATTTTAGTATCGGTGAAAAGTCGTTACCATGCTTATACACCATGTCGCACACACATACACACACACGGCCCCCCCGCAGGTTCCCCCGCGATTATACTTCGGCCGACTGGTGGGTTCCTCTGATCGCGGAGTGATCGACGCCTACAGCCTGAAGCGGCGGCGCTACCTGGGCCCTACGTCGATGGATACGGAGATGGCGTTCGTCATGTGCAACCATGCGGGGGTGGGCAGGGGGTGAGGGAGGAAAAGGGTTCACATGGGAGTGGGCCGCACAGGACAGAGGGACCGGGAAGGGATCTGGTGTGGTCCGGTGGTCACCCGATGTGTCATTTTGATATTCATATTATTATAATTTATTATATTTTTATTTCTGTATAATGTATATTATTATATTTCTGCTTTTGCTATTTGTTAAGTCCGAATTAGATACAACCGACACAAACACCATTTCCGCACCTCCCTTACTAGTCCCATCACAGCCGCCACACAGCCGGACAGCAGCATTTCGTCGGCCGGCCCACCAAACTCATGCACTCCCTTGCCGTACGTATTGATACTCTGTTCCAAACGTAATGTAAAACGAAGGTACGGCGCGGCAGTCTGGTTTTGGATCCTTATGCTGGAACTGGATCCATCCTGGTGGCCGCAGCACACTCCGGCGCCAAGGTAGGACTGCTGGGTAAGATCTTGGCCGCATCCGCCTGAGAGATCCTCCTCCTCTTTCCCCCCCCCACGGCCCCCTGCGAATCAGCCTGCCGTATAGGATTTCTGGCTCTACATTTTGCCGACGACATGTTGGCGACGTGCTTGTGTTTTTCTATCGTAATGCTGCATTGCACATTCACGCTCCCCCCATCTAACTCTCTCGGGGGACGCATTCACACGCACCCACGGCGCCGCCAGCAGCTACCTCCCTGTGGTCCGTTTTTGTCATTAATTAATTAATTTTTAATTTTTTAAATAACAAGTCCGTCCCCGAATTTCCCTTCTATTGCACCTCTCTTACATTGTCTACCATGTATAAAAATGTCGTACGCGCCGTATGCGTGTCGTACTGTGAAGGTCATGGGTGCTGACATCGACATCAAAGTCATTTGTGCAGGAAAGGTGGGAGACGGGGGAAGGGGTGTTACGATACACAGGCATACAAACAAACAGACCCACATACACACACACGCCCTCTCACACACACTTTCAGGTAGGCAAGAGGGGCGAGTGCCTGACCGTTTATTCAAACTTTGAGCAGTACGGCCTCCCGGCACCCGTGGACCTCATACGCATGGATGCGCACCGACATCCCATAAGGCCCGATCTCACTGCGGTAAGTGGGCCGTATGCCAACCAAACATGGGTGGCCAACACTCACATTCACACAATTACGCTGTTTGTAGTGAACGGTGTACGACACGATGTACCGTTTGTCTATGAGTCATGAGGGTGAGCCTCATCTCGACATGAATTCACTATTAGCCGGGAGCAGGCGACAATGTGTGTACGACAGTGGGCGGGGTTGGAGTCACGGAAGTTTCTAACATCGCCATGATCAATTTGATCAATGACTGATTTGCTCCGAAACTTTGAAATATGTCGGCTTTCCATTCGTACTTCCATTTGTCTGCCCGCAGATCTTCCACGCGATCATTGGAGATCCACCGTACGGTGTACGAGCGGGTGGTAGGAAGTCGGGGCTTCCCCTGGCAGAGGTGGCACAGCGGTCACCCATTCGAGATCGCGACACTTATATCCCCTCAACGCAGGTACGGCATCTGTATGGATAGTAGTTGTACGGAATGGCAACACAGTGGTTGTGAAAATTGCAGACACGCACGCATTCGCACACTTGCACGTCTTTTGCCGCTTGGCTCGAAAACGGATAAAGTAATTAATATAATTCGCTTGTTTTGGTAAAAAAATCACTGCCGCCGCTTTTGCCTCCCAACTGATTTACCGTACACCGTACATTTAGCCGTACACGTTGGGAGAGTGCCTTCGGGACCTTCTGGATCTATCCGCCCGCCTTTTGGTGGTGGGCGGCCGCCTGGTGTATTTCCTGCCCGCCACTCCAGAGACGTACGACGAGGCGGAGATTCCACAACATCCGGCCCTCAAGCTGGTGGCCAACAGGTACGGCACACTGCTACTGCCACTCATGACAATATTGCTGCTACTGCCACCTACTGAGGTTTCTGGTGCAGTCGGGCAGTACACTCGGTTTGTCCCCCCGACCATCTTCTTCTGGCGCCACTCAGCAACAGGCCAATGGTTCAGTGCCGTAAGATGACGCTGTGCCGTACATGTTTCATGGCGCGATCGATAAGTAGCCGCATATGCCATCAAACAGATGAAAGGCACTTGGATATTTTATCCGCATGATGTGTACGGCAGTGTTGAGAGTACTGCTGCTATTTTTAAACATGATGCTGTCCAATACACAGCCTGGCCTCCACAGCGCGCCCCTTAGGGTCCCCCCAAACTCTAATCGGGCAGCAGCCGTAGCCGCATTCCGTACAAGTCCCAATACCCCCAATACCCGCACTAACCGGATCCAAATCGGGCAACCTCCATTTCTCACAGCGAGCAGATCCTGACCTCACGCTACAGCCGGCGGCTCATCACCATGGAAAAAGTACGACCATACGACGCCGCTGCGGCGGCAGCTTACTACGCCGCCCGGCCGGACCCCACCATGGCCATCGACCGGCTCCATGACATCGTGTACGATCACTTGCCGGTGGTGTCGGCCGCCGCGGCGACGACGGCGGCGGTGGCGGGTGCCGATTGCGGCGGTGATGCCCCCCTCTCCGTCAAGCCGCGGCGGCGCTGCCGGGGAAAGAACTTCTGACACCTCCTGATCTGACCTGACAGCACCCACTTTGGTGGCCCTGTAGGCTCTGCGCGGTTGGACAGCCCTCCGCCGCATCCGGTCGAAATTGGACTCGGTGGTGGTGGGTGGGGGGGGGAGGCTCAGGAGCCGGCGGCCTCTCACAATTTTTTCGGTTTCACAGCTTGACTCGGTGGGAGTGCCTGTTTAGGCACGTCTGTATCCAAAACGTCTCAAGAAGGGATCCGACAATTGTGCTACATTAGACACGCTGATTTAATTATTACGAAATAAACTAATAAGTGCTCTGTTAATGGCCAGGCTAGAGCCTCTGAGTCTTTCTTTGCTATAGCTGGTCCGAGTGAGAGGGGGAGCACGTGGCAGGACAGACAGACAAAGCCATGTGCCCCTCCCCTGCGCTGTGGCTCGGTCCGGTCAGGCCCCCCGGTGCTCGTCTTTGTAGGGCGAGTAGCCCGCAGCGCAGTGTAACACCCCAATACATAATAAGAGAGCGACACACCCGTGAGATAGCCATACCCCAAGTATATCTTTGTTTCGAACACAAACACACACATGGGCCCACCACCACCAGTTGATTCCTTCTGCTATTCTTAGTCAGGTACGCTGCTTGGCCAGACACCATCCTGTCCACCGAAATGAAGCTGGAAGCCGTGACACCACCTGGTATGCACGGTAACCTATTCTGTCGTGACAGAATACCCTCTGAACCCTCGGAACAGAATAACCTGTTCGTGACGGGTCCTGATGCTATATCGCAGCCATATCATACAATCAATCTCCTGTGCTGCTCTGCTAAGACCCCTGATTGACCGACGATTGACCGACGATGATTGACCACCGACAGCTGGAAAGTTTGCAAAACGTCCAACACGGTCTTGCATACCAACAGTATTCTCTCGTGCACAAGAATGGAGTGATCCGATATCACAATCCCAATCTGCCACGTCCCCATTGTTGTCCCTCAGTTATTGTTGTTAAGTCTATCTGTTAGGTCTGTTACGTCTGTTCCTTGTGTGCCTAAAACGTTTGGACTGGGTTCGCGGGTAGGGGATGCCAGCGGGGTGCTGTGATGATGCTTCGCTTGGGTTTTGTGTCCATTTGTGTCCATTTGTGTCATCTTATCCCTTTACTAATTCTACGCCTCTTCCTCCCTGTTGTTTCATTGCATGCAGGGGTCAGGAAGCTCCCCCATTTCGGCCGCAGGCCTGTGCTCCCGAAACCGTACACCCCCGCATTTTAGAACTTTAAATATTAATAAGTAGTTATAATAATTTATTTAATACAAGCGGCCTAATCATTCACAGCTTTTGCACCGCAGGTTTGTTCACCGCATTTTCAACGGACAGATTGCGGCCCCAGCTTAAGGACCACGCACGCTGCTTCCGACCTACACACGATGAACTGCTCGTTCGTATGTATAATCATTGTAATACTTATGTATAATCTCTGATAAAACCCGGCTTACAAAAGTACGTGAGTCATTATTACGGACGGATCAATACCAAGCAGCAGCGACACAGGTGAGGTGCAATGCAGCTAAAGAGCATAGAGGTAGTATAGATGATTACGTATTCAGTTGAAATGAACCTCATATCCGATGGGGTGTTACTGACTATAGAGACCATTATGGGGTATTACCAGGCGATGAGAGGTAGAGGCACATCAAAGACCCCAATAGATCTGCCTTTGGCAACGCATTGGTTGACCCGAGTAGGGCCATCGATAGAGCTAGTAGTCCCGAACGACCGAGTATACCGAGCACGCACGCCAGCAAAATTTTGGCAATCTCGTCGTTTTTTGGATGATTGCTATCCTCCAGCTTTCTCCGAGGAGCGACCCGCAATACCTCCGTCTCAACCGAGAGTCTCAGCAGTACACTACGGATCGCTGCAGTACGTATCTAATATCACTGAAATCCGGTAATAACTTGCCCCCTAGCCCCCTAGCCGCATACATACTTGGAATGATTGTTACCACCTAACAGCAGCATGAGAACCACGCTTACCTTTTGCCAACTAAAACTCGTTGCAGATGGCTCTTTTCCTGTACGTATGTGGGTAAGAAAATAGAAACATAGAATATCCAGATAACAAACATCTAAATCTCCCAGCAGCGTCTCCTTAAATCGACATTTGCTCTCAGACGTCCTTATAATGAAATGTGGGCCGGTACGGCTGTAACAACGCGCAAACTTCTGCCCTTTAATGAATTAACTAATATCTTTTGGGATGGCATCTACAGCAACATCTATTCCTGTAGTGTCCACTGGTTTCGGTTTCGCCGTGCTGCTATACAGGTTAAAACCTACGGTCAGGCACATAAGACATAAAAGCAAACTTTCCTAAGTCAATGTGCTGTAAACTTGTCATGGCCTACGGAAGTCATGTAGGAACACGGCGTGAGGAGCTGCATGCTGCGGTTTATTGCAATAAAGCTGAAACGCCAGGCCGTGTGCATGAGCAATAGATATGCGAATGACTGAGCAGTATTGTAGTAATTGATCTAGCTGCAATGAGATGTGGACTGATTGGAGCGTGCTTCCGTATTGGTGGGCATAAGAATGAAAGTTCCAAGGAGCTTAAGCTGCAAACAGCAGATAGCGACTCGATATGTGATAATGTTCGAACTCTATTCTCCAGCGGCCTCACAGTTGCACCTGACGGGCAGGTCCCCAGTCCCGAGCCTGCCATGCCGAGCCCGATCATGCTCGCGTCTGAAGGCCACTTGGCCGCTCATGCCGCAGCACTTCCAGCATGCCATCTGCATCTCCAGCCGCAGACAGCGGCCGTGCAGCGGTCGTCCGCGTTCGGGGTGGGTCTTCTATTCGGGTTTGGGCCGCAGGCGGGTGGGATCCCCTGGAAGATTGAGATCATGATAATGCGCCAGCAGCACGGGACTGATCAACGGCATGCAATGTCACGGCGAAGGTCTTGGCCATGGCAACTATCACTTATAGCCAATGTGCACAATTGCCTGTTCCTGGCATGACAAATAAAGACCTAAACATCTTCGCAGTGCCGTTCCGCCCGCCCACTTTCCATGTTATGTCAAATCTAATGTCCAAAACCCTAAGCCTCCGATTTCCCCCCCTCCATATCCCCCCCTCGCTCCAATACCTCCGCACCTCCCCCACTCGACTTCAGAGCTCCGGAACCTTCCGCGCTGACTTCACTTCGACCGGAACAGGGTCAAGTGCTGTTCCCTTGATCTCAAAACCCATTCCCCTTCCCTTTCCTGGACCCGGCGTTCCGTTCCTTCGAGAAGCCATGATATTCTCCTCCAGCCCGGCAATCATCACTTTGTTCACCTGCGAGGGAAAACCACTGTATCAAAACGCCGCCTCAAAAGAATACTTTGGGGCGCGCACATCCTGCCGGGCGGCAGCCACGACGGTCCCTGGTTCCGTGGGCAGAGCAGCTGAGCCCGCCACCGGTAGTGGCGGCGGCGGCAGCTGTCCGTGCGGCTTTGGAACGTCATTTGTGACCACCACAACTTGTCAGCAGGTATCGGCTCGGTTGTCCAGGGAGGGGGCTACTGGCGGCGCCGCCGGGGCAGCTGAGGACTTGCTCTCGCAGGTGAGGCCTGCCTTTGGAAGGTCAGGTCAGAGGCGCGGAAGGTCAGGTCGGATTAGCACCTCAGGCTTTGGGTACGGCACGCAGGGACCGAAGCGGGTGGTGGGGGGGGGCGTGGAACGGTGGTGGGTTGGGTTTTTTATATTGTTGGGACTTCAAATCATGATAGATGCGGCCGCGCCTCTGTCTGTAACGGATAAAGGAGAGCCTCAACTGCGGATGGACCTGCTGCGGATTGGACGTATCGGGTTCATTCAACGAGTGGTTCACACTACCCGCCCGCGCGCCGTAACATGCCGCTGATGCTGATGCTGTTTCATACCGGCAGGTATTTTTATTCGAACCTGCAAAACTGGAGGCTTTGCTTCGGGAGCTGGGTGTTCTGACAGACAGCGACGAAGGGGAAGGGGAGAGGGGGCAGGAAGGGGGCGACAGCTACGGCGGCGGCGGCGGCGGCGGCGGAAGCTTGGCAGGTGGCGTGATAGCGGCGGCGGCGACGGGGCGAGTTTGGAAAGGTGCGTTCCGGAGCCTGGGTGAACGGTTGTACGATGAGCGTGCTGCCTTCCGCCGTATTTGCCCCATCGGTAGAAACGGTTGGTGCAGGTGTCGTACGTGTGCCGCCAAGCCTGGTGCCCGAGTCGGGAACCCATTCGCAGTGGCTAACGGACGGCGTTGCACTCCACGCTGAGTTCGAAGCAACGGCGGCGGCAATAGTGGCTGGCCGCGGCGACGGTAGCAGTGACGGCGACGGCAGCCAATCTGCTGCCGCCCTCGCCGCAGCTATGACGGCGGCGGGGGACCCCGCCTCCCGGACGGAGGGACGGGCCTGCGGGGTCATGGAGTTAGCGGAGCTGGCGGCGGGTGATGCGGTGTACGGACGCTCCGCCACCGACGGTACTGGTGCTGAAACCGGCGGCAGTAGCGCCGTCGCCGCAGCGGCGGCGGCGGCAGCGCTAGCGGGCACGTCGACCGTCTCCAAACTGCAGGGCTACCTCACTTCCAGCCGTTTTCGAAAGGAGCGGGATGGCGGCGGCGGCGGCGGTGACGGCAGACTCGGCAGCACCAGCCCTGTTAACGGCTTCCAACCGCCAACGGGCTTCAATGTCCTAACCAACGGTCGCGGTAACATTAGTGAAGGGCAGATTGACAGCGTGGAGGCTTTGTTGCTGTTGGAACGGCAGGCCTCCACCGCCGGTACCGGTGTACAGCCGGAACAGCCGAAAGAGGGGCACGGTGGCGGCGGCAGCGACCGCGGCGCCGGGAGACGGGGCTCAACCAGTTGCAGCGGGTCGGTGAAGGCGGCGGCAGCGGAGCCATTGCTGCTGGGCCCCGGGGAAAACAAAGAACAGCCGCTGCCGACGGCAACGCTGCCGCCGCCGATGCCGCCGCTGATGCCGCCACGGCAGCAGCAACAACACGTGTCTATGTTGGTGACGCCCGGCCCGGATCTTGATTGCGGCGCGGTATGTTGTTCCAGATTGGATCCAACGGAATAAGTTAGCATATTCAAAGAATATTCAATTAGAGTTTGTTTATGATTTTCATGATATGCAATTTATGGTGTTTTTTTATATTTTCAGCATTGTTAATAAAAGCCATTGCCGTTTCTGTGGAGAAGCTGAGTCAGCGAACGTGTCTTGAAGGTTAACGGATCGGACGGGTGGGGGCCGGAGTGTGCTATTTTTGGCTGCGAGGTGCTTTCATACATGGGCCCTATGGCGCAACAGCACGTGTCCATTCGACGGATAAAGTGATTGGTACCGGTAGAGAGGCAAGGTGTTGTTGGTGAGGTGCTTGCCCCTCTTGGACTCCGTCTTCCGGACCGACGTGTGCCATAACCGCCAACCACCAACTGCCAACTACAACATACTAAACATTTTCCCTGACTGTCCGGTGTCTGCCCGGTGTCGCCCATTCGGGTGTTGAACGAAGGAGCGGAAAGGAATGAGTTTAGAGGACAAGGATCTCGCCAGTGTCGTACGCTCGAGTCCTGTACCACTGCTGGATGCGACGGCGGCGACGGCGGCGACGGCGGCGGCGGCGGCGGCAAGGAGAGGCCCGTCAATAGAGCCTGCCATTGCCCCCGGCATCGGCGGCGGTAGCCGCTTGCGAGGCGCCACTACCACTCGACTCTCCGTGATGACGAGCCTGCGCAGCGAAGTCGCGTCTTTATCCAGGTTGTACGGCATGCGTGACACATCGGGTGTTGATGCACAGAGTTCCGCCGCCGGTGGCGGCAGCGGCTGCGTCGGCGGCGGGGGCAGCGGCGCGGCTTACGGCGGCATCATGGGTGTCATGCCGCGGGCATCCTCTGCCGCGGCAATGATGGGCAGACACCGTTTGTGGGCAGCTGAGGCTGACGTCAGCGATGCCGCATCGATGCCGCCGCTGCAAGCTGCACCACCTGCCATCGGGCCGCCGTCCGACAACTGCACCAGCAGCGGCCTGTTATCGCCACTCACCACATCGACATTCGCCCATACGGGATTGAAGCCCGTATACTCCCTGCCCGTCGGCCGTGCTCCGCAAGACGGCCTGATGCCGGCACCGCCGGGCCGCGCCACCTCCGACGCTTATCTCCCTCACGACCGCCGCCGTTTCTTTGGCGCGGTATCACGGAACCCGCAGGGTGGACCCATGGGTCACTCGCCAGTTACTTTCGGTGCTGAAGTTTCCTCGACCGAAACAGACCCCCACAGTCCACTGGAAGTCAGTGCATCAGGTGCCGGCGGCGGTGCCGGCGGCGGTGGCAGTGGCGGTGGCGGTGGCGGTGGCGGTGGCGGTGGCGGTGGCGGTGGCGATGGCGGTGGCGGTGGCGGCGGCGGTGGCGGCGGCGGCGGCGGAAGTTTTCGGCGATCGAGGGCGCCGCCATCGCGTTCATACAGCACCCGTGCGTTGGTATGCTCCGCGGGCGATGTAAGCTCGACTTCCGCTGTGCTATCGTGTTCTGCATTGGGCGTCGGCGTCAGCGGCGCGTCGGCGGGCACGGGACCGCCTCCAAGCCGCGCAATTGCATTCGCCACGTCGCTTCGGACGGCGCCGCAAGCCGCCTCCGGGCTACTAGCTGCTGTGCGTGGCGGCGGCGGGGCCGCTGTCGCCACCGGCAGCACCAGCCCCGGGACAAGCCGACGTTCCGTTCGTCGACAGATGAGCTTTCAGATTGATCCACTCCATGTACGTACTACCTCCCGTACATCCATTTACGACACGGGTAGCGCTGGTTTCGGTGCCAGTCCGCGAGCGCCAGTCATTCAAAACCATAGGCAGCTCAGACAGCCGCATTCCGGCGCTTGGCTCATCCCGCGAGAAAATTCATTCTTGTCGCAACCTCCACCGCGTCGTACCGCAAGTGGCGGGCCCCTGTTGGCATCGGCGGTGGCGACGGCTCCGCCACCAAAAGTGGCGACGGCGGTTGCCGACGCCACCGCCGACGCCTCTGACGGCAAAGCAAGTGCACCGCTGCCGCAAAGGGGCCCCATCACACGGCTGCGCCGGCGCATGTCGGCCCCGTCCAGCCTGCATCAGTTACGGGCCGTGGCGGAGCGAGCCGCGGGCTCCGGCAGCGGCGGCGATAGTTACGGCAGATGTATCGGTGCCGCCGCCACCGCCACCGTCGCAGCAACCACACGGGCTGCCAGCGGCACAAAGTACTTGTTTTGTGGTGGTACGATAGGTACGGCATCGTCTCTGGCGGCCCTGGAGGCGCGCAGCAACTGGCTAGTCAGTGGTACGACATCCGGCGGCGGCACTAGTGGCGGCGGCATGAATGCCGCGCGTTCCGGGGTGGCATCAGTGCTGTCGGGGGATTCCGGCATCTCTCAATCACGTACACAAGGCCCACCACAGCTGCTTCTTGTCCCTGCGGCGGCGGCGGCGGCGGCGGTCCCAGGGGCAACGGCAGCGCTTCCATCGGCAACGAACGTGTCGTGCAGTGGCGCGATCCAGGAAGCAAGCATCGGGTCGGCGGTGACGGCGATGCGGCTAATGGAGGCCACCGCCGAGGACAAGTACGGCAGCAGCAGACCTGGCGGCGGCGGAAGCGGCGGCGGCGACAACGCTGCGTACTCAGGCCATGTCCCGTTAACGGCGAGACAATCCTCGGGAAGTACGGCAAAATCCAACCTGGCAATGACGCTTTCTCTTCCGCCGTTGGGTTCTATCAGCCAAAAGCAGCCGCCGCCACCGCCGCCGTCGGTAGGGAAGGCGGCTGCGCTGCTGGCGGCG